>CAKKXW010000001.1:66241784-66259638 GCA_920937365.1 Sphaerophoria rueppellii
TAACTTTAAATTACATACTTACCAAAAAAAAAAAGCCAAAATGAAGAAAAATATCCAAACTGGAGCTATTAAGAAAAACTTGCGTTCTTCTGCTGCGCAGAACGCACAAGAGCGTTTGCTGAATAGCATGAGCCCCATGCTTTTCAACACTTCTTTAACTGGCCAGAGTAATCCCAACAATTTCCAGTCGGATGCTGGTCCTAATCTTTCATTCAATCCGATTTTTGACACCGACCCTTTAGAAGAACAAAGACCTCCACCTCGAGTTCTCCGGACACCAATAGACCATAATCCTATTATAATCCCTAGAGAGCAGGACGAAAACATCGAGAATCAAGATACCCCAATTTATGATCAAGCTTACCTCGAATCCGGGAGCAACGATTTAAATAACCCTTTAGGTCAGCGTTCCAAAAATGTAGAGTCTGATTCCATCACTGCACCAAGCTACAGTAGCTTAAGTCATTTAGGAACGTCTGGTCGTGAAATGGAAGTTATCAACAAGGTCCGTGATGAGCCCATTATGGATAGCGCTGATAGCGTTGATAGCGCTCTCATGGTAATAATAACACTCGTATTCAATCTGAACAAGAGAGCATGAAAGCTTACATTAATTTGACCATTTTCAATGCTTTCTCATCTTATGCTGAGTCAATGAAATCAGAGATTTCTGAAAGCCTTAAAAAAATGATGAGGGACAATTTTATTGAATTTTTGGCTGACATGAACACTGCTACTCTACCTCTTAGACGAGAGGAGAGCAATGTGAAAATGCCTTCCTAACCAAATCCAGTCAACAAACCAGGTCCTTCACACAATAGCCTCCAACAACAACAACATACACAACCATCTAGTCGACCCCAACAATATTCGCAAACAAATGCAAGACCACAATCAATTCCAAACCAATGTGCTGTGAACGGTCGCAATTCACATAGCAACTCAAATGGGCCTGGTTACTCACTGCCAAGTCAGAGAACCCAGTCTAGGTTGCAACAGCAATTACAGTTGAAGTATCATCCTCCACCACAACAAAATGGATCGTTACCAACAATTTCAGCCGGAACAACCTTTTCAAAATCAAAGTCGATCTTGTCAGCAGCCCATCATTAATCATGGGTTGCATAATTCTGGACAGCAGTCCCTAACGCTTTTTCTCATTCAGGGAATGTTTTTAAATCCATTCATCGATTTTCGGATCACGGATCACAACCTCCAGGCAATTATGTTCGAAATCAAGGTGATTTTGGAAATGCAAATCCGGTGTATCCGAATCGGGAACCATATCCGAATCCCAATATAAATAAACATCACCACGAGCCTGTGAAGTTGGATCGGATCGATGGGGTCTGAAGTACGATGGGAAGCCGGAAAATTTGTCCGTTGAAGACTTTGTTCACCGGCTAGAATTTCTTCAACACCAATACCAATGTCCCTGGTCCGAAATCTTGAGGCAATTCCACCTCACTCTTTCTGGAGATGCCGAACGTTGGTACTGGGAATTCATCAAATTCAATCATAGTTCTGACTGGCCAACATTGCGAGATGCCATAAAGCTTCATTTTCGCAATTGCAAGTCAGACTATGATATTATGCGCTAGATCTCAGATCGCAAACAAGGCCCATCTGAATCTTGTGACAGTTATTTCTCGGCAATAGCGAAAATTCGATCACAGTTGACCATTCCGATACCCGAGATAGAACTTATAAGAATGATCAAACGGAATCTTAATGACGTGTTCAAAGACGAACCCCGAGTCCTCGAATCACCCCCAATAAGTATTGAACATGGTTCAGATAATTCAAAAATTAAAACGGGATCGTAGTGACCCGGTGCCGGAAAATTTAAACAAAAATAATAAATTTAGTATCGTTAAGCCCCTACATGTTAGGATACATGAATACAATGAGGCTAGGTCTAGAATTTTTGGTGGAAAAGTTAAGAACAAATTACTTAACACTAGAAAACGTTATAGAGTAAGAAAACAGTTAAGAAATAATATCTTATCTAATATTATTACCAATGATCCCAGACCTTATGCTAAGGTCAAAATAGAAAACGAAGAAGTTTTTGGACTGCTTGACAGTGGTGCCAGTGTCAGCGTCATTGGAAAAGGTTGCATGGACTTCATTTATAAACTAAATAAACAGATGATACCTTTTTCATCCAATGTTAAGACGGCAGATGACAAATGTCGAGAAAGCCTTGGTAGAATTAACCTTAATGATACTTATAAAAACAGTTATTACACATACCATTTTGTTTTATCTTGTTCCAAATTTGGATCAAGAATTATACCTTGGCGTCGATTTCCGGAGAGTATTTTATTTGGCCTTGCCCCTGAAATAGTTGGAGAAATTAAAATCGTTGCAATTTCTGAAACTTCAGATACTCACCAATTGTCTCCAGAGCAGCAAGTCAGATTGGATGTTGTCAAGCGGAAATTCCGGTGCTATACCAGGTACGGTCTTGGAAAGACGGTGCTGGTCGAGCACGTTATCGACACCGGAGATGCGGTTCCAATGAAGCAGCGACACTATCCTGTTTCGCCAGCGTTACAAGCATTGTGCATGCCGAGATAGACCGAATGTTGGATCTTGGAGTGATTGAGGAGAGCGAGAGTCCTCGGAGTTCGCCAGTGGTCTTGATACAGAAGCCCGGCAAAAATCACCTGTGTCTTGACTCACGACAGCTGAACGCCGTGACGAAAAAGAATGCTTATCCTCTCCCCAATCTCGAAGGGATCTTCAGTTGTCTCAAAGATACAATTTATATAAGTAGTATCGATCTCAAAGACGCATTCTGGCAAATACCGCTGGAGGAGCAGAGTAGAGAGAAAACTGCTTTCACAATACCGGGAAGGCCCTTGTACCATTTTTCTGTCATGCCCTTTGGACTGTGTAACGCTGCCCAAAGGTTATGTGAGTTGATGGACAAGGTCATTCCATCCAGGTTACGGGATCGTGTATTCGTGTACCTCGATGACTTGCTCGTCATAGCTCCCAATTTCGAAGATCATATCTCACTGTTGGATGAAGTAGCGGCGTGTCTCAACAAGGCAGGACTCACCATCAACGTATTGAAGTCCAAATTCTGCTTCAGAGAATTGAGGTACCTTGGCTTCATCGTTGGCGGTGGGATTATCAAAACCGATCCAGCAAAAGTTGAGGCGATCGAGAATTTTCCGATCCCTAAATCGACAAAACAGGTACGCCGACTGCTTGGTTTAGCAGGGTGGTACCGTAGGTTTATACGGAAATTTTCGTCCTTGACGGCTCCAATCACTGACACCCTGAAAAAGACAACAAAAAATTTAATATGACGGAAGAAGCTCTGGAGGCATTTGGAAAGCTGAAGAAAGCTTTATCTGAGGCTCTGGTTTTGACGCACCCAAACTTCGGAAAACCATTTTATATTCAGTGCGATGCGTCCGACACAGGGGTAGGGGCGGTACTCTTTCTGAAAAACGACGCCAACGAAGAAACACCAATTTCTTTCTTTTCTCAAAAGCTGAACAAAGCCCAGCAAAATTATAGCGTGACAGAAAAAGAATGTCTCGCAGCAGTTCTGGCTATACAGAGATTCCGTCCTTATGTAGAAGGTCATAACAGACCACTCGAGCCTTAAGTGGCTAATGAGCCTTAAGGATCTCAGTGGGAGACTCGCGCGGTGGAGCTTGCAACTCCAAGCGTTTTCGTTCGCTATCGAACACCGTAAAGGTAGCCTTAATGTCGTTCCCGATACACTGTCCAGAGTCTTTGTAGAGCTGGAGGCCCTTGCTTTTGAAAATATAGCCCCACTTGTTGATTTGAGTTCGGAAGAATTCAAATCCGACGAGTCAAGGAAAATCAAGAAAGCCTACCCGACATTAAAGTCGAAGATGACTTCGTGTATAAGCGAGCCTTCCCTTCCAATGATAGCCCAACAAGGGAACACAATTGGTGTTTGTGGGTACCATCAGGCCTCACCAACGGAATCATTGAGCGTGCCCATAATCCACCAAACGTTGCGCACGGTGGAATGGCAAAAACACTTCAGAGGATTCGCGAATATTTTTATTTGCCAAATATGACGGTGCAAATACGCGAATATGTTTCAAATTGTGATGTGTGTACTCAGTGTAAACCGTCCAATCAAATCCTCCGTCCCCCTATGTCGAGTGAGTTCAATGTAGACCGTCCATTTCAAAAGTTGTATGTAGTTCCGTATCCTCATTCCGTATCCTCGTTCCAAGTCTGGTAACTGTTTCGTTTTTGTAGTCCTTGACCATATGTCTAAAGCTATGATTACACGGTCAACGAAATCGGTCAACGCGTTGACTCTCAGACGTAATATTGACGTCACAATCTGTCCCAAGAGTGGCACGTTGTGAGATCGTCAACGAAAACTGGTGTCATTGCGTTGACGGGTACGATGACACTCACGTTGACACCCATTTTTGGGTCAACGCATTGACTATTTTCGGTGACCGTGTAATCTCTCTGTCAACGTCATTGGGACACGTTGACGGAGTTTCAAAACTACGTGTCATCGCAATGACCGTGTCCCAGCGTTGACGCGGCAGAATTAAATACCGTGTCATCGTCTCAGTTTGACAGTGATTTGTATTTTTTTATAATAGCCCTGGTTTTTTTAACATGTCAGTAGCTACTCATTTTTTTATTTAATTCAAAAAATAAAAAAATGAAAAACAAATTTGAAATTTTAAGGCTACGGGTAAATTTTGTTTTTTTTTTTTTTTAATAAAGTCCCTTTCAATTGATAAAATTTTTATCAGATTATGATGGAAGAAATAGACGATGCTGCTCCAAGATAGGAGTCACTTGACCAAGACAAAGATAAAAAAGGGCAACGCAAAAGAAAAATTACATACGCCTGGGCCAAATAATCGGAAATATCAGCGTTGATTTCAGCTGTCCTAAAGCGACCAGCGCTTTGGAGGATGCAGTTAGGCCCGGTGCACACATGCGAATAGATTGGTGCACACACACTTGCGATATCGCAGCGACATTTCTGCGGTAAATTGTCGCATAAGTTTCTGCGATATCGCAACGATGTCGCAGCGACTAAAATCGCATTTGTGTCTTGTAGTACATTAATTTGGATATATATGGATGATTTTGATACTGGTTTCTTTTTATTTGATTTTGAATTTTGATTTTTGGTGAAACTTTAACCGCCAACTCATCAAAAGATCTTACACTCGTTCGAAAATAGTCAACAAAATGTTTAGGATTTGGTCTCATATTTTGAAACGATGAATAAAATAGTTCCTTTGTTTTGTTTTCCATTAATAAACTCAACATTTATTTTATTTACTCAAAATAACCTTACTTTTCTTCACGGCTACGACTTTTTGTTTTGTGTCAAACCGTGTGATCATCAAAGTTTTGCGAGTCAATGCGTTGACACTGATAAGTTAGTCACGTTAACACACCTAGTGCGAAAACTTAATTTGGGACAAAATTGACCCAAAAGTGTCAATCGTGTGATAGTCAATGCCTTATGCATTGACACTGTACACGTTGACGGTGATATGACAGAGAAAATATTTATTTTTTTGTGACGTCAGAGAGTCAACGCGTTGACCGATTTCGTTGACCGTGTAATCATAGCTTAAGTTCGTCTTTTTGAAGTCAATGAAAAATGCCAATTCTTCGAACGTTATCAAATGTTTACAGGAAAAAGTTTTCCATACCTTTGGAGTGCCACAAATCATTCACTCGGATAATGGCAAACAATTCCTTTCAAAGGAATTCCAAAATTTCTTGAAATCGTATGGTGTCAGACATTTTAGAACGGCAAACTATTCGCCTCAATCGAATGCCTCGGAAAGAGTGAATCGCACACTTCTTGCAGCCATTCGATCCTACTTAAAAGAGGACCAACGCGATTGGGATCTGCATCTCAGCGAGATTGCTTGTGCCCCAAGAAGTGCTGTGCACACTTCTACGGGAGCGACGACATACTTCGCCTTATTCGGTGTCAACATGATGTGATGACACATGGCAGTAATTACGAGTTAGCGAAGCAGTTAAAATGTGTCGAGGATGGTGAAATCTCAATTATGACTAGGCAAGCCAAATTGCAAATAGTGCCCAACAAAATTAAGGAATCTAAAGTCTAAGAAAAAAGTGCGCAAAAGTACAATACACGTACTCGCGACATACGTTTTCTACCAGGGCAAGAAGTTTTTAGAAGAAACTTTGTACTTAACGATAGCTCTAAATATTTAAGTGCCAAACTATGTCCTAAATTCGTAAAATGTAGGATAGTCAGACCAAATGGCAAAAATTTTTACGAACTTGAAAATCTTTCCGGTAAAATTTAAGGGATCTTCTACGCGAAAGACATTAAACATTGAAATAAGGCCTAAACTTTCGTCCCTTAATCTATATTGCTTGTTTAATAAATGTTTTCCTATGTAATTTGTGTTAAATTATTGAACTATTTCTTTATTTATTTATTATGTAGTGTGTAATTTCAAGTTAATTTATTATTATTTATTAAATTAAACTCCTATTTTATACCTGTGATACTTAGTTTTATAATTTTTTTTTACCAATTGACTAATTTCCCGACTGTGATATTTACACACATCTTTTATTCAACTGTCTTTTTATTGAAACTGTGATATTTATTAATAAGTTTAACTTTTAATTAATTAACCTCTATTGATGACGACCCAACAGTTGTCAACTGTTCGCTGAGCTTCAATAGAATACTAGAAGAAGACATAGTTGAGGCAATGTTATCTATTAAATCGAATGCTACTGGCCTTGACCTAATGGAACCCAAGTTCGTTAAGTTATTGCTTCCATACATACTGCGGTTCATAGCTTATATTTATCTTACTATATACTATCTTGACTACATCCGAGTTTCCTTCAGAATGGAGGAAGGCTAAAAGTATCCCCGTTCCTAAAAAGCAAACAGGGATTGTTACGGAGTTCCGGCCCATTGCTATCCTACCTTTTCTCTCAAAGGTGTTTGAAAAAACCATCATGAAACAGATACAAAAATATCTATCGATTAACAATCTGTTAACAACTAGTCAGTCTGGTTTTCGACCAAAGCGCAGCTGTAAATCCGCGCTACTTTTTGTTACAGATCAAATTAGAACCGCGATGGATAGTGATCATTTTACACTTTTAACGCTTCTGGACTTTTCAAAGGCCTTTGACACTGTCAACCATTCAATTTTATGTAAGAAACTGCGTAATTTCTTTGGTTTTTCTATAGAATCCTGTAAGTTGATTCTTTCATACCTTAATGGAAGGCAACAACGCGTGGAAGCAAATGGTCAATCATCAACATTTCTAAATGTTTTGAATGGAGTGCCACAGGGATCTATTCTTGGCCCAATTCTCTTCTCACTTTACATAAACGAGCTCCCAAAAGTTGTTAGAAACTGTATAATTCATCTCTACGCAGATGATGTACAGCTTCTGGTAAGTCGACCATTTAGAGAAAAGAATGATGCCGTTGCATTAATGAATGAGGACCTTTTATCCATATCTCGCTGGTCTAAGAGCAATTATCTCTTCTTAAACCCTGTTAAATCAACATCCCTCCCCATCTATCGCAAAAACTTTGATTTTTTAGCCTTAAGTCCATTGAATCTTGAAAATGAAACAATCGAATATGTAAGCAGTGCTAGAAACCTAGGAATGGTTTTCAATCGTTTTCTCACTTGGGATGACCACTTAAATAAAGTAATTGGTAAAGTGTATGGTAGCCTTCGTGTACTTCAAGTCACTCAAAGTTTCATCCCGACAAAGACCAAACTCCTTCTTGCCAAAACGCTTATACTACCGATTATGCTATATGGATGCGAAATTTTGGACTTGGACTCCGCTACTAACCGCAAATTAAATGTCGCATATAACAACATAGTCCGTTATGTCTTTAATCTACGTCGCTATGATCACGTTTCCTCTTATGCTGTTCGGGTTTC
Source organism: Sphaerophoria rueppellii (assembly GCA_920937365.1). Taxonomy (NCBI): domain Eukaryota; kingdom Metazoa; phylum Arthropoda; class Insecta; order Diptera; family Syrphidae; genus Sphaerophoria; species Sphaerophoria rueppellii. The sequence continues at coordinate 66,249,743 of CAKKXW010000001.1, forward strand.
TGGCTGCAGTTTAGACAATTTGTTAAAGTTTCGTTCACTTAGCTATCTACATGAAATCATTCAAACAAAACAACCTGACTATTTATACGGTAAACTGAACTTCCCTCATTCAACAAGGTCTTTTGCTCTTATTCTGCCTAGATACAATTTCCTCGTTACTGAGCGTCAATTCTTTGTCCATGTAATTCGCCTTTGGAACTCCCTGCCCATAAGTATGAGAAGTGTAAGAAGTACAAGAAAATTCAAATCTTTACTATTCAACTATTTGGCAACTAACTGATAACTTATAGCATCCGTTCTTCATTTCTTTTTTGTTATTTGTTTTCATTTTCGTTTATGTTTTTTAATCTTGTTTCATTTTCTTAAAAATTGTATAGGTAAAGATAAAAGTATAAATTAATTAAAATCTTAAATTTAACTAAAGGCTTCAAAAATTTATAAGACTCTTGTCTTACTTTGTAAGCGATATTCAAATAAATAAATAAATAAATAAATAAAAAACCTCAATAGCAATCTGTGATAATTACTAACCTAATAGACGGTGATATTTACTAACATCAAGCCTTTAGGCTCTAAACAACCTACTGTGATATCTACAATAACTTTTTATTTATACAAACTGTGCAATATTTTTTCTTAGGTTGATTTTTATTTCATTTGTCAGCTTATTTATTTAGTGATTTTATTCATTTATTCCTTCCTAACCCTTAAACTCATTGGCGCAAAATTATAGTCCGCTAATGAACAATTTTAGTGTGATACTAGCTTAAAATGACGTTTCAGACATGACCCAAACGTCATTTTAAGCTAGTATCACACTAAAATTGTTCATTAGCGGACTATAATTTTGCGCCATTATCTTTTATTAATACCACTCTTAGTGGTTTGCATGCTTATTTTATGTATTTCCTTTTTACCTGAAACTAGGCATTCATTGTCTTATGTCTCGACAAACCTTAGTTAAATTAAATCCAATTAAAACTGTGTAAATTTTGAAGTAAACATACATTCTTTTATAAGCCCGGCTTTGTGGGATTCTTCCCCTCATCTTACAATAAAATAACCAATTATCTCCTACCCATAATCATCTATACGAACTACTTATTCAATCTGCTAAACTACAACCTACCTGCTGTCCTTTTCACTGTTCTAGCCGGCTTCATGGTATGCTTCCTTCTTGAACAGTGTTTTGTTGTTGACCTAATAATGAAATAACAATAATGAAAATGAGAACCACACGAAACACAAAATATTACTTACCTACCACATTGTTACTTGCAGGATTTAACTTCCATTGGAACCACCTCACCTCTTCAATTAATAAGAAAAAACTTGCTTCTTTTTACAACTGTTACATAGGCACCCTGTTTCCAACTTTAGCAACAGTGACATCGCAACTAACTTCAGACGCTTTGACATCGCTGCCAACTTCAGCATCAACGAGATCACTCATCACTGCCAACCTCATTCATTCCATAATCGACCACGAGGAGACACTCTCGAACATTCTTACACATTCATCCATTTTGTATAAAGTAAATTAAATAAAAATAATATTGAATTAAAATACACAAAAGTGGCGACGAGGATGGGATCGCTGGGAATTTTGTTTTAATCGAAAATGCTCGATTCATCCGAACCCGAAGAGGAAGAAATTCAGACCAGCGATATCGACGAAAAAAATTTCCAACCAAAAAAAGAAAATTCTACGAATAGTTCATCTTCATCGTCTTCATATCATTTTTCAAAGCAGGTAAAAATGCAAAATTCAGTTTCCATCGGACACATGGAAGCTTTCGATTTATCGAGGCAGTCTTCGTGGGGTTCCTACAAAAGGCGATTTGACATCTTCCTAGAGGCAAATGGAATTACAACTGCCGGTCTTCGACGAGCTACATTTCTAACAGTATGTGGAGCACCTTTATTCGATCTTCTGGAATCATTAATTTCACCAAATAAGGTAACCGAACTCACTTATGAGACAATTTGCAAGACTCTTTGTGATCATTTCTCTCCACCCCCTTCCGAAATTGCATCATTCTACAATTTTTTCAAAAGAGATCAACTTCCCGACGAGAAAACCACGAACTACGTTGCAGAGCTTCGAAAAATTGCAAGCCACTGTAATTTTGGCGACTCATTGGACCGTATGCTGCGAGACCGTTTTGTGTGTGGACTCCGCGACAGCCGGTTGTAGCAGGAGCTTATCGCAACACCAGCACTTACATTCCAAGCCGCTCAAGAGAAGGCAGCAGCAGCTGAAGTCGCAATTCGCAGTTTACAAATAATCAAATCCAACGCGACTGAGAAGAGCTCTAGCGAAGACCAAATCAATGCCGTACAGAAAGGATTTAGCAAAGAAAAAAATAAAAATTGGAAATCATCAAATACATCGAATAACGATTCTTTTGCTTCGGGGTTTCGATCAGGCGCATGTTACAGCTGCGGAGGCACACATTCACGGTCTGCCTGCAAGTTTCGGACAGCGGTATGTAATTTTTGCGGGAAAGTCGGACACATAAAAAAGGTATGTCGGGGTGGGAAGAGAGATGTTCAGGGTCATAAAAGTTCGAAGAGGGCGGCCAATTCTATTGTCAATATGATTTCTTGCATTCCAAATTTAAAACAACGTACAAACATAGTCATAAATGGTCGCAACTGTGAGTTTGAAGTAGATTCTGGGTCCAATTTTACAATTATTTCGGATGTTAATTTTGATAGATTATGGCCACAATTCAAACCACAACTATCAGATGTAGAAACAAAAATAATGGATTTTCAAGGAAATGCGATCAATTTCATGGGACAATGTTCAGTCAATGTTTGGTATAAGTGCCATGAAATTCGAAATTTATCACTTCTTATCGCTGCTGGTACGCGCACTAATATTTTGGGCTGCAATTGGTTTGCGCCATTGGGAATTTCCATTCAAGGAGTTCATTCTGTTAAGAGTTCTTCAATTGTTCACGACGTGGTGGATGATTATCAGGATTCGTTTTCTAACGATTTAGGGGGTTATAAAGGACCGCCTATACATCTTTCATTAAACCCAGAAATTTCACCAATTCACCTTCCTGCAAGGAAAATTCCTTTTGCAATCCGATCAAAGGTAGAAGCGGAGTTAGACCGCATGGTGGCTCAAGGGGTCCTTGAGCCTGTTGATTATTCAAGGTGGGCTACACCAATTGTTCCAGTGTCAAAACCAAGCGGGACCATACGGATATGTGGGGACTATAAGGCAACCTTAAACAAGGCCTTACAACCACATTGTTACCCAATTCCTTCAATGCACGAGCTCATTGCAAACCTTCCAAAGGGGGCTGTTTTCGCGAAATTGGATCTAGCTCAGGCATACCAGCAACTTAGTGTCGATGATGATACTGCTCAAGCTCAAACAATAATTACACATAAAGGCGCATTTAAAGTGAAAAGGCTGCAGTATGGAATATCTTCCGCACCTGGTGAATTTCAAAAATGCATGTCAGGGTTACTAAGCGGAATCGATGGTGTTGTGTGTTATTTGGATGATGTTGTAGTTGTTGGGGAGGATTCAAAAGGTTTGGCAAGTAAACTTCGAGTAGTTTTCGATCGAATACGAGCAGCTGGTCTTAAATTCAGAAAGGAAAAATGCATGTTTGATGTTCCGTCAATTAATTTCTTGGGGTTTCAAATCGATTCTGAAGGAATTCATCCCTTAAAAGAAAAGCTTATCTCAATACAAAATGCTCCTTCACCGAAAAATAAAAACGAACTACAAGCATTTTTGGGACTTTTAAATTTTTACCACTCTTTTCTTCGTTCAAAGGCTACATTGGCAGAACCTCTTCATAGACTCTTGGATAAAAGTGCTACTTGGGAATGGACAAAGAGTCATCAAACAGCTTTTGTAAATCTTAAGAACCTTTTATCTTCAGACAGCGTTCTAATGGCTTTCAATGAGCAACTACCAGTCGTATTGACCTGCGATGCTTCACCCTACGGAGTTGGTTCGGTTTTAGCGCACTTGTTGCCGGATGGATCCGAAAGACCAGTTTCATATTTCTCAAGGACATTGAAGCCATCAGAGCGCAAGTATGCACAGATTGATAGGGAAGCGTTGGCGATAATTGCAGGTATTAAAAAATTTCATGATTACTTATATGGAAGACCATTCTTGATATATACGGATCATAAGCCGTTATTGGGCCTATTTTCCCCCTGCAAACCTACACCGAATACACTTTCTGAGCGAATGCTTCGCAACATAATTTTCCTTAGTGCATACAACTACAAGCTTCAACACAAAGCAGGCAAGGACATCGCCCATGCTGATGCGTTTAGTCGTTTGCCAGTTGACAGTTTAGGTCTCGCTGACAGAGATGAAGAAGAAGTAGTATTGATGATCGACTTACTTGATTCTCCGCTTATACAAGCAAGTGATATTGCTCGTGATACCAAGAAGGACAAAATTTTATCACGTGTTTTACACTGGACAATGAGAGGATGGCCTTCTTCTGTTGATCAAGAGTTCAAAATCTTTTTCGATAGGAGAAATGAGATTTCATCGATAAAAAGCTGTTTAGTATGGGGCCAAAGAGTGATTGTTCCTGAAATTCACCGTTCAAAACTTCTAACTGCACTTCATGCAAACCATCCGGGGATAGTTCGTATGAAAGCGTTGGCCAGGAGTTATGTTTGGTGGCCCAAGATTGATGCCACCATCGCACAAACAGTCAAACGATGTACTACTTGCCAGCAGATGATACCCGATATTTCGCCGGTAAAGGGATATACCTGGGAAGAAGAAAAAAATCCTTGGCGCAGAATCCACATTGATTTTGCTGGCCCATTCAAAGGGAATCTTTTCTTTCTGGTGGTAGATTCCTACTCCAAGTGGTTGGAGGTTCATCCAGTATCTTCTACGTCATCTTCATGTGCTATGACTGTTTTACGGCAGCTTTTTGCAACTCATGGCATACCTGATGTCATTGTTTCCGACAATGACACAGCCTTTACATCTTACGATTTTAATAATTTTTGCGAAAATAATCTCATTAAACATATCTTTTCAGCTCCATTTCATCCATCAACAAATGGCCAAGTGGAGCGAATGGTACGCACGACGAAAGAATACCTAAAGAAGTTTCCTACGGGAGAAATTCGATTGCGGTTAGCACGTTTTTTACTGGATCAACATGTTACGCCAAATTCTTCCACTGGGCGTTCTCCTGCGGAGTTACTCTTCAACCGCCAACCTCGCACATATTTTGATAAATTGCATCCTGAATCAATACCTGTCCAAACGAAATGTGCACAACAACAACAAGCATTAAAAGAAAACAACTACGACAACGGTGAACCAATTTGGTATCGAAATTATGCAGACGGGCCACGATGGGTCCCCGGTCGTATTTCAGAGGTTAAGGGTCCAGTTTCGGTTGTAATCGAATCTCAACAAGGTCAAGAAATTCAACGACATGCAGATCAGGTTCGACGTAGATCTGTTGAAGAAGTGGGTACTGGTACAAATTCTAAAGAAACGACAGAATTGCAAATTCCACCAGCAGTAACTGAGCCAATTATAACCCCACCTGAAGCCAGTACATCAAATAAAAAGCCTGTTAAAGTTAAGACATCTGCAACAACAAACATTCAACTTGAGGTCCGGAGATCTGAAAGGCTTCTCGAAAAATCTAATAAACCGAAGTAGTTTCATCTTAGGGCGAAGGAGTGTTACATAGGCACCCTGTTTCCAACTTTAGCAACAGTGACATCGCAACTAACTTCAGACGCTTTGACATCGCTGCCAACTTCAGCATAAACGAGATCACTCATCACTGCCAACCTCATTCATTCCATAATCGACCACGAGGAGACACTCTCGAACATTCTTACACATTCATCCATTTTGTATAAAAGGCGTGTTTTTTTGCACGCGTATATACGCTTAAAATGAACAGTGCACAAAAAAACGACAAATTTTTTGTTTAGCAATTTGGCATCACAAGTTGATGATATGTAAACGAGAGGAGAAAGAAGAGCAACGTCAGCGGGAATTTTTTCTCCAGAGAACAAAAAAATCTCTTGCTCAAAGAAGAAAACCAAGAGAATGAAGAAGAGATCTGGATAGAGAAAGAGATACGAAGGCATGGAACATACAAAAGTAGCCAATGGTTTCCTTTGTTTTGAAATATAACAACAGCAAAATCATAGCTTGCTTGGGTAATTATTAAATGAAATGAATTTCGGAATGAATTGCTGAAAATTCATTGAAAAAGGTATATGGTAGCATTGTTTTTATATCCGCTTATTTCATAAGCGTGGATAATTATCGCCGCTAACTAAGCGGATATAGAAATTTATTGTTGTTGCATTTGCACGCAAATATTTTCTTAAGCGTATATACGCGTGCAAAAAAACACGCCTAAAGTAAATTAAATAAAAATAATATTGAATTAAAATACACAAAAACAACGATAATAGCGAAAACACTTTTATTTTAATTCGAGATAGAATCGACAATAATGCATGCATGAACTTTGAAATCTCTAGCTTTGGTTCAAGTTATAACTAAAGAAAATAATGTCATCGGCAACGACACTGCTGGTCTTCGCGGTTTCCTGCTGGCATTCTATCACTGTGTCACGTAGGGCTGACTTAAACACCACCACATTATACCAGTCGGTACTTTTTGCGCAACTACAAAACGATACAACAAAATGTTCTTTGTCTTCCTTTATTTGGGGCTTAGCCCCATTACGTCCCACAATAGCGACTGTGTTCACCGTTTCGGGAACGATACTCCTTACAACAGCAGGGAGTTCTGAACGCGCATCGCTAAAATTAAAAGGACGATTGTTCACTGGTTTTTTTTAGGCAATCCGTCACTGAACTTTCGGTCCTTGAAATTCGTCACATTTTGCGTTGATCAGTTCAGTGCATATACACAAGTGTGTTTTACACACAAGCATCATTTGGTGAGTGATGGAAATGGAAGTACATTTTTATCATTAATAATTATAGAACGCAATAATGTATTAGTGGTCCTAAGCTAGTTTCCATTTTGAACATATAAATTAGCAGTTGTTTTCCTAAAAATTATATAAAAACGAAATATTAAGATTTGCATAGTATAACACTCCAAAATTTGCTTACTAGGTGTTATACGGCGATCACAGCGGTTCGAGAAGAAGGTGATCACCATCGGGAAATTTTCTTATTAGAAACTGCCAGCATAGCATGGCCACAAACCAAGGTGCTAAATTTAAACTATAGATGGCAGAGCCACCATACGACGCAAAAGGCCTATGACTTGAATATTGAATTTGAAGAAATATTTCATTGGGGTGACCATTAGTCAAAAAAGAATTTTCATTTACAAATTGCTTTGTTTTTTTTTTTGTACACATAAATTTTGTTTTCATTTCTTTTTTTTTATTTGTATTCTCTAAATTCTTTTAATTTGATTTTGCATATTTTTTGGTTAACCTTTTTTTATTTTCTATTCAGTTTTATTTGTTGATTATCTGCCAAACTCGAGCGCGAAGGATCGTAGATTTTTTTTGTGTTTTGCCCAGTTGCTCTTAAAGGCTTGAGTCTTCAATATTGTAATTTTCCCTAAGGCCGGAACAAACAATCATTTGTTTTTGAGTGTGGGATAAAAAAATTTAATTCAATTTAGATAGGCCCTCGAAATTTAAAGAGACATTACATTATCAAACAATAGAGTCTTTTGTTCAAGGCGAGGGGTTGAAGAAACAATAAGAAGATTTCTACAGCAAGTAAATATTCCATCTAGGCACAATAACCTTACACGTTTCCTTAGCCGCTGCAAGGTACAGTAAATGATCTTTAATATTTTTGTTAATTTTTTTTATTTTGTTTTATTTTTGTTTGTAAAATTAATGTTATTCTAGTGTTCATAACAAATGTGAATCAAAAGATTGTCATAAGATGGAAATGAACCAAACTGGTTTTCATTGTCAAGCTCTTTGCTTGATGGGCAAATAAATTTTTCAGGGGATGTGGATGGTGACGTGAAGATTCGGAGGCGAAACGGTAAGCGTATGAAACGGTGAGTCAGTCTTTTTGTTGGTGTTTATTTGGGGAAGTCCAAACATCATTTGGCCAACGGACTTACACGGTAGGGTGGGATACGGCCATGCCAAACAACATCTTGGCACCCTCTAGTTGCAATGTCCGTCCGGTATAGTAGTTTATTTTTAATATGTAAGTTTAAGATTAAAACAACCGCTTAGACGCTTAGCAAGAGACTAACTCATTTTATTCAGTCGATCTTAAGAACTAGTTTGTGCATTAGCACATTTAAATTTCATGCACAAAATATGTGCTTTCATACCATACATAATAATTCACCCTTTTCTTAGATAAAAACATTGTTTTACTATAAAAAATGATAATCATTCAATTCATATAAATTTCAGTTTAGTATAATTCAGTTTTATTAACAAAAATTCATATTATTAACATTAATTCCTAAAAGGTCGTAGTATATAATTTGTATTCATTATTTGTAATTTATTTTTTTCTTGTCTAACATCTTCTTGATTCTTTCAGACGTCCGTTTTGGATATAATTTTTTAGTGTATGATTTTTTGTTTAATGTTTTATTGGTAGCGCTATTTTCGTTCGACAAATCTTTTCGTATGAATAAGTGCTCTGGTGTAAAGGCAACGTGTTTCACTCTTCTTTTAATCTGGTTTACATGCACTTGTCGCAAATTGTTCCTAAATTTTATAAGGTATACATATGAAGAAATTTGTTTAACGATCACAGCTGGATACCATTTAATGTATTTTTCAAAATTTCCATTATAATATACATCTTCCCCTTTTTTAAATTTTTGAAATAAAATGGGGTTTTCTTTTTCTTTGTAATTTTCTTCTTTCAAAATGTCTAGTTTGGTTCTTGGTTTAAAATTAAATATTAAACTAGCTGGAGTTTCAAGCGTTGTCGTATTCGGTGTATTCCTATATTTCATTAAAAAATTATCTACCACTTGCTGCGGCGAAAGTCGTTTTGTCTTTTGATCAATGAATGACTTTTTAAAATTATTCTTAACCACTTGGACTAGCCTTTCAGCTTGACCATATTTTGACTGTGGGTGGTAGGCCGGCGATTTCAAATCTTCAATGCAATGTAGTTCACAAAAGTGTTTATAATTATAGGAATTAAATGGTGGACCATTATCTGTTACGCATTTTAAAGGGAGGCCATAAATTGCGTAATTTATTCTTAGCTTTTCAATTAAAGAATCCGCGTTAGTGTTTTTCATGATATAAACATCCATAAATTTACTATAGCTATCTACGATTAAAAGATATGTTTGTTTTTCAAAGAAAAAGAAATCTAAATGAATTCTTTCGTAAGGAAAAGTAGATTTTGGCCATTCTTGCAATTTATGTTTTGAATAATGATTTCCTGTTATTGCACAGGTCTTGCATGCATTGACATAGTTTTCAATGTTTTCGTCAATTTTAGGTCACCAAACCAGTGAACGAGTCAGTTCTTTCATGCGAACTATACCCACATGGCCATCATGCAAAAGACCTAAAATTGAACTTCTCAAAGAAAAAGGTACTACAATTCGCATGCCATAATAAATAACCCCTTTTTCTAACTCTAAAACACTTCTTTTTAGATAGTAAGGCTTCAATTCGTTACTTATTCTATCATGCCATTTATTTAGTTCCATATATTCTTTAACTTCTTTTAAAATGATATCTTTTTCGGTTTCTTTTCTTATTTCTTGTAGGTTTAGTGGAATTTCATCTGAAAAATTGAATGTGGTTTTAAAAATTTCCTCATCTCCTGATTTATGAGGCAATGGTAATCTCGACAAACCATCTGCATTCAAATTATTTGCACCTTTCTTGTAAAGTATGCAATAATCGTAC
>CAKKXW010000001.1:66310595-66471364 GCA_920937365.1 Sphaerophoria rueppellii
TTTATTTATTATGAATGTTTTTTTTTTTTTTTTGTTTTTTTTTTTTGTTAGTACAGATCGATTGCTGGGGACATGTCGCAACGCTTCATAACCCAGCCGATCTAGCCTCCCGAGGTGTGTTTCCTGCCGAACTGGAGTCACTGGATATGTGGTGGAAGGGCCCCGAGTTTCTACAGCAACAATGGCAATTTGATGTTCCGCATCAACCCATCGATTACGATACTGAGGAGGAAAAGAGAGACAAGGGAAAAGTGAAGGTATTAACCGTTCATATCCCTCATAGCGACAGAATCCTGCAAGCTATCCACGACTCCTCGAGTCTGCTCAAACTTCTTAGAGTCGTCGCGACGTGTCGTCGGTTCATAATTAAATGTCGACCAACGCTCGGCCCTATCGCAGGCCCAATGAATTGGATACGGCCCAAAAGATTGTAGTCAAGGCAGCACAGAAGGAGATGTTCGGAGACGACATACAACAACTTCTAGACCACGCCAAAACCCCAAAGAGTCTACGCTCTTTGAACGCATTTATCGATGCCGATGGAATATTACGAGTGGGGGGACGTTTAGAGAACTCCCTCCTCTCCTACGATGCCCAGCATCCTGCATTACTGCAGAACAACCACCACTTTACGAGTCTGGTTGTAAGAGATGCCCACAAACAAACCCTTCATGGCGGCATCCAACAGATGATAAGCTACATCCGACAAAAATACTGGATAGGACAGATAAGACGAAATGTAAAACATCAGTTACATAAATGCACTTCTTGCTACCGGCAAAAGGCATCCGAAATGCAGCAACTGATGGGAAGCTTACCTGCTGCTCGAGTACGAATGTCCCGACCATTTAGCAATACAGGTGTGGACTATGCGGGACCAATCGAAATAAAGGCCTGGAAGTCCCGTGGAGCAAAAATTTTGAAGGGTTACTTCGCAATTTTTATTTGTTTGGCAACAAAAGCCATTCATCTCGAAGCGGTGTCAGATTTGACCACCCAAGCATTCTTAGCTGCCTTCAGACGGTTCACGGCCAGAAGAGGAAGCTGCAAGCACATCTTCAGTGACTGCGGTACTAACTTCGTCGGTGCCAATAACGAATTGGCAAGGATGATGAAAGAAGCACAGCATGACTGGAAGCAGGTCGCAGATGTAGTGGCAAACCATGGTACCGATTGGCATTTCAATCCCCCCGCGTCACCCCATTTCGGTGGCCTATGGGAAGCGGGTGTGAAGTCGGTCAAGTACCATCTCAAACGAGTCGTTGGGAATGAGAGACTCACATTCGAGGAACTCGCGACGCTTCTAGCCCAAATCGAAGCCTGCCTTAATTCGAGACCTCTATGCCCGCTATCCGACAGCATCGACGATGTGAACGCACTTACCCCAGCACACTTCTTAGTCGGCGAGTCTTTACATGCTGTTCCACAAGGTGAAACCGAACCAAACGTCACTCATATGGACCGATGGAAACGCGTTCAAGCGCTATCTGAAACGTTCTGGAGAAGATGGAATTCGGAATACCTGTCGCGACTTCAACAACGCCCGAAATGGACTCGTATTGCAGAAAATCCGAAGGTAGGAGATTTAGTTCTCTTGAAGGACGAAAAACTTCCACCAACCCAATGGAACATGGCACGAATTGAAGAAATACATGGTGGATCGGACGGACTTGTACGCGTTGTCACGCTTCGCACCAAGTCTGGTCAGTTCAAACGACCGATTACCAAAATTTGTATGCTACCGTCGAATAAAATTATTGAGCAACCAAGCATCATATGATAAAATATCATTTTAAATAAACTTTATTTCCAAAATTATCGCAGAAAACCAAAATCTGCAACCAAAAATAAACAACAAACAAGTCAACGCTACACATGATAATCAAACAACAACTTCTGTTCCACAGAATTAAATTTATTCCAATAATTATAAAATGGAACAATATATCATCTTAAGTCTAATATTAATACACATTTGCAACGCCATTACATTTAATTTACAAATATTAAATTAAACAAATCAAAACGAATTCGAATTAACATAATTCACTGCAATGTAAATAAATCACTTTCATTTTAAATCATCGTCGCGTCAAAGAATCCACAGCTAAAACTTCAAAATCGAGCCCACAGTTCATCTTCAGCACATCAAACGTCAAACAAAAGTCACAAATAATATTTATTAACAAATGAACAAGTAACTAATCATATTTACAAACAAATACAATCATTTAATTCACCGAGTTAAAATATAAAATGTCATTGCTACGCAAAACACAAGAAAATAAAAACAAAATCAATAACAAAAAATTCACGATTTTATCAATTAATTAATAATCACACAATACACTTGCACAAAGTTACAAAATAATACATTTAACACAATTTCACTCATCAGTCATCACATTAAAATCCACGATTTAAAATATAAACACAGTCACTCGACTCAAAATAATGAACTTATGCGCGAAAGCATGCGACCGATTTGCGACACCGTCGTCGTCGTCCAAATACCAAACATAAACACAGTCACTCGACTCAAAATTGCAACTCTATGCGCGAAATCATGCGACCGATACGCGACACCGTCGTCGTCCAAACATAATAGAATTTTATATTAAATTAAAAAAAAATAAATATATTTTTTTTGCGCGAAAACATACGACCGATACCCGGTGCCTTTCGTTTTAAAATTGTATCAAACAATTTCTTAAATCGAAATCAAATCATAATTTCATTATGTACTCACAAATTATAAGCCAACGGTAAACGATTCCGTAATCTGTACTTCGTACATACGCCCGCGACAATCGAAATGTACATACGTACATAACATACATAATTATTAACGCAAATGCATATCAGTATTTACATACGTATAATACACACACAAAATGAAACTTAAAACTAAATAAAATTTATGAAAATTGAACTAAATTGCATAAAAGATTTAATAAACACTCACCCAGTAATCAGCATACTCAATACAGCTGCGAATCAAACAAACAGCACACGATCGCGATAATTTATGATGCATTAATTCAACCGCACTTGAATTAATCAAACGAAAATTATGTACCAAATAAAATACTATATAACACTTAAACACTGACAGCCTTATTTAAAAACGCTGTATAAAGCCTACATAAAGTTATGTAATCTCTATAATGCCTCTAAACGCAAAAATGCTATTTATAAAACTTATGCAAGGTTGCATAGTCCCATAATAAGCTAAACGCGTTTTGGGGTTGAATAGAGCCTACATAAGGAAATTATTGTTATTATTATTTCGTAAATGTCATTTTTATTTCTCTCCATTATTGAAATTAAAAAGAAAACAATAATGCCTTTGGCAGTTTAGCTCGTTTATTAATGATATTAACAATTATCACGTTTTACCAACTCCGAGAAGGCGGAAAGTGTATAAAAAAGGTTTAACCCAATGAGCCTAAGAAGTGAAAAATTAAAAAAAAAAAATAGATTTTCGAAAGAAAATTTCAAAATAATTGATATCATCCGTTTCCGTTCGGACCTCAGAAGCAACAATAGAGGTGGCCACATCCCTATAGGTCTCCAAGTAATGGCTGCAACTAAATTCAAAAAAAGATTTAAAAGCACACAATTTAAAACGAAAGCGCGAAATTACAAATAATTACAATCAACTAAACACACAGAAAAAAAAACGCACACGACCGGTTGGTTAAAGAAAACGAAAACACGACACATAAAAGCTTAACTGATAACTGAACGGAATGCAAATTTCACTCAGCTGAATGAAAATGCAAGAGAGAGGCAACATTGCGGTTTTCATACTACGAACTACGTTCACTGTTATCGTAATATTTGTATTGCTTGCTTTTCTGTTGATCTCGTTTAGTGTTTGTTGTTGTTGTTTTATTTATCAGCATTAATTAATCGCTCTCTCTATTTTCATGTCAATTTATCGATTACAAGATATGTCGGTAAGGCAGAGTATAGTAATACCAAACTATCCAAGGCAGTGCGGACTGGTCATACCAAATCACCCTAATAATGTTGCGTGCTACATCTCAACAGATGGCGGGGAGAATGTGCGAATGTGAAATATTCGCCTGGATGATTATGCAACCTTAAATTATAGTTCATTAAATTCATTGTTAAATGTCAATTAGTTCATTCATTTTGTAATTTTAATACGTTCCACAAAAAATGTCAATTTTAACCTTAATACACTTACAATGTCAAATTAGCAAAATAATTAATGGTATTATTGTTATCATCGAGTGTACAACTCAAAACCTGCTTCTTTACGAAAATTGAAAAAACTGAAAATTGTTAATTATAAATCGAGATTACGTCTTTTATTTTACTCTGAGCTTTTTTCTAATAGTTTACAAAACTATCTAGTCGATACAGAAACATACACGGAATAAAAAAACTTTTATGTTCCGACCTGGTTTCGATCCCACGACCTCCTGATTGTAAAGCCGATGCGCTACCTCTGCGCTATCGAACAAGTTAAAATTTAGTTGTCTAACTCACAATTTATAACTTCTCTACTTATTACAACACTTGTAAAAATACTCCACTTCCAAAGTCTTTCTTGCTCGAAAGTCAAAGATCGACTGACGTAGCTAAGGGGTCGTCAATTCACAATGTTCTCTACCTCGGCCATCATACTTAACAACAGTTCGTCGCAAGGGTTTCGAGTTGGGGATATTTCATAGAGGGTTTGTTTAACAGATCTAACCATACGTTCCCAGCACCCACCCACATGAGGGGCTGCTGGAGGAATGAAATTCCACTTGAACTCCAACTCAAACTCTTTAGCCAATGCATGCATGTTAAAAGCGCTTATTGCTTGATGACGCTCCTTAGTTGCACTTCGAAAATTCGTACCATTATCTGAGTACACTTTTTTAGGCATGCCTCGTCTAAAAATAAATCTTTTGAAGCCCAGAATGCAAGAGTCGCTAGAAAGACTATAAACTATCTCAATATGGATTGCACGCATTGTCAGGAAAGTTAATAGCATAGCCCATCTTTTTTCGATACGCCTGCCAATTTTGACATACAGTGGGCCAAAAAAATCTACACCAGTGTAGGAAAAAGGTCTTTGAAACGGTTGGTGTCGTGCATATGGTAGCTCAGACATTCGTGGAGGCAACGGTTTAGCTCTGTTGTTTTTGCAATGTTGACATTCTTGTTGAACTTTCTTTAAAATTCGTCTCAAGTTTGGAATGTAATAATCTCGCCGAAGTTCGTTCACTACCGTTTCATTAAAAAGGTGATGAAATTTAAATAGCATTCATGAATAATTAGGCGGGTGACTTTATGATCTTTCGGCAAAATGATTGGTCTCTTTGTCGCGAAAGGGTCATTCTTTATAGCGTCCATTCGTCCAGAGATGCCAATTGCTCCAAGTTCATCCATATAGGGCGAAAGTTTATAAAGAGAACTGGTTCTGTGGATACTGACTTCGCTTCCAGAGGGTAACCCCTTGACAAGGGCTTCATAATCGTGGGGAAAACCCTCCCTTTGATATTGTCGAAGTAGATACATTTCTGCTGCTAGCTTTTCGTCAAAGATCGTGTCGGTTGAAGCCCTTTGTATGTGCCAACTTTTCACAAATTATCTGATAAAACGGTAAACGTACATCAATGTTTTAAGAAGTTTTTTCCAACATGAAAATCGGTTTACATCCAACAAAAATCGGAAGAGGGTTTTGGTATAAGGACGTTGGTCCTTTATGTTTATACCATCGTTTCACTGAGTTGTAGTCGCAGTTATCCTTAATCTTTGATGCATCGTCAGCGACGTTATCTTTACTTGGTACCAAATTCCATTGGTTGGCGTTCGAGCTTTCAAGGATTTCTCCGATACGAATGGCTACAAAACTCTTGAATTTCTTGTTAATTGACTTTATCCAACTAAGAACTACTCTCGAATCCGTCCAAAACGTGGTTGAATCGAATTTAATTGTGTGACTCTTTTGTATAAACTTTGAGAGTCTGACTCCAAGTACTGCCGCCTCTAGCTCGAGCCGCGGAATCGATTGGGTTCTAATTGGAGCTACCTTCGTTTTTGCGCTTATGAGGGCACATTCTACCTCATCTTCTGTAGATACTCTTATGTATGCTACGGCGGCCATAGCCTCTTCTCCAGCATCGACGAAGATTTGTAGCTCGACACACCTTTTATTTTCGAATTGCAGCTTTGTGAGATATCTTCTTTCTATAGATATCTTTCTGATATCGGGTATTAGGCTCAACCATGATTTCCATTTTTGGAATTGTCGATCTTTTATCTTCTCACCCCATTCTATTGCAGAACGCCAGATTTCTTGGAGTATGATATTCAATTGGATTGTAAAATTGGCGATAAGACCGAGAGGATCGAAAATGCTCATCAAGGCTCTTAGCACCTCACGTTTAGTTGGAACCTGTTCACCATTCATAACCTCACTGCACAATTTGTTCGATTTGAAAGTGTAGACAAACTTATCTACACCTGGTGACCACCACATCTCAAGAAGTTTTTCAAAGTCATTTTGAGCGTTTTCAGAAAATGTTTTTAGTGATTTTGTAGCGTTAGACTGAAGTGCGTTTAAGACGTGTGTCGAATTCGAGATAAAGTTTCTAATTTCAAAACCACCATGCTTGTGAATATATATCACTTCTTTTGCCAATGCAATAGCTTCTTCTTCGGTGTCGACGCTGTCTAGCAGATCGTCCACGTAATGATTTTCGATGGTCGCCCTTTATTTTTTACGTACTGGGCACAGAATGGTGAACAGCTTGCTCCAAATGTCATAAATTGCATTTGATACACTTCGACGTCTCCAGTTTCTTTGTTACGCCACAGGAACCTTTGCGAATCTTTATCCTCTTCTCGAATTTTGGCTTGGTGGAACATCTCGCATATATCGGCTGAAATGGCCACTTTCTGCTCCCGAAAACGGAATAAAATTGACGGGAGGGATGGTACATTGTCTGGCCCTGTCATCAAACATGAGTTCAGTGATACTCCTCCAAACTTCACCGCTGCATCCCAAACTATTCTTAACTTGTCAGGCTTGTTTGGATTTATGACGGGAAATATGGGAAGGTTTTTCGTCTAATTTCTTGGCGTAGCCTCTCTGGAGATATTGTTCGATTTGCTGCTCCACTCGTTCGATTAGCATTGGTTGATTCGCAAGACGTTTTTCAAGGAAGCGTAATCTTCTTTCCGCCATTATTTTAGTCTGTGGCAATTGTATATTCTCATATTTCCAAAGCAGTGGTACCACATAAGAGTCACCCAGAAAACAGTTTTCTCATCTAATAATTGCATGGCTTTGTTATCTTCAGTGGATAGACTTAGCTACGTAACTTTTGTGCCTAAAGTCTCCAAAGAGAAATATTGTTTTACTGCTCCATGCATCTGTAGATCTATTTCGATCTGGCAATCACAAAGATGAATATTGATGTTTGCATCAAGGTCTTTGTTTGAGTTTTGATCATCCGCTGCAATACCAAAAAGAGTCCAGGTTAGGTTAGGTTAGGTTTAGCGGGCTGATAGTTGATGTTGTCACCATCACACTTAGATCAATGTAGATCCATTGTAATACCCTGAAGTGTTGTAACTTCCTGAAAAGTAAATAACCTATGAATCATGTGGTTCGATTAACCATTTAGAGGTCTTGGCAAAGTTTAGTAAGCTTTTGCCTGGCAGTTCTGATAATTCCTCTAGTTCATTTAAGAAGAAGTTGCCTAGAGTTTTCTTTCTGGTAAGACAGAGTGAAGGACAGTGGCAGAGAAAATGAGCAGTGTCTTCATGCTCATTCTCATCACCACAGCCTCTACAAAGGTCATCCGTACTGAGCCCTATCTTCTTCTTATGGTAGCCGAGTAGGTTGTGTCCTGTAATAATGCCGATAAGGGATCTTAGGGAGGGTTTGTTAAGAGTTAAAATCCAATCGGATCTTTTCTTATCGTATCTAGGCCATAGCTTCCTGGTGTTAACACAGGTTTCTAGGAGATTCCATCTGTTGTTGGATTTTTGAATGATGATTTTTCTGACGTTATGTTTCAGTTCACATAACGGGATTCCTATATGATGGTCTATGAGAGAGGGTTCCAGTGTAGAGCCTTCTCTTGCAAGTTCATCTGCCTTTTCGTTGCCTGGTACATCACTATGGCCAGGAACCCAGCAGAGACTTAGGTTAGGTTAGGTTTAGGGGCTGACAGTTGATGTTTTTACCGTCACACTTAGATCAATACAGATCCATTGTGATACCCGCGAGTATTGCTACTCAGGCTAATAAGAAAAACCTATGTGTTCAGTTAGTCAAGCTATTTAGAGGCCTTGACGAAGTTCAGGATGCTAGTACCTGGCGTATTAGAGAGTTCTTCTAAACCCCCGAAGAAAAAGTTGCCAAGCAGTTTCTTCCTTTGGTGGGAAAGTGCGGGACAGTGACACAGAAAGTGCGAAGTGTCCTCATGCACCTCCTCGTCACCGCATCTTCTGCATAGATCATCTGAACTTATTCTCAATTTTTTCATATGATAACCTAACAGATTATGTCCAGTGATAATGCTTACAAGAGATCGAAGTGATGCCTTGTGTAGCTGCATAATTTTTCCCGTTCTTTGTTTGTTAAAACAGGGCCAGATCGTTCTTGTTGTGCCGCAGGTGTCAAGAAGATTCCACCTTTCATCGGCCTTGATAGTTATTCTTTTTGAGATTTCCTGTTTTAAATAACAGGTAGGGGTGCTAACTAGCTGAGCTTGGCTTACGTCAAGCATTGACCCTAATCTTGCTAATTCATCGGCCTTCTCATTGCCTAGTATATCGCTGTGGCCCGGGACCCAGCAGAGTCTAACGTTGTGCTGTGCGCCAAGAACCTTGAGCTCTTCGCGGCAGCATGAAACAAGC
Organism: Sphaerophoria rueppellii; assembly: GCA_920937365.1. Classification (NCBI taxonomy): domain Eukaryota; kingdom Metazoa; phylum Arthropoda; class Insecta; order Diptera; family Syrphidae; genus Sphaerophoria; species Sphaerophoria rueppellii. The sequence goes on from CAKKXW010000001.1 coordinate 66,319,491, forward strand.
TTAGATTTTACCTCAGTTGCAGTAATCGCTTTTATTGCCGCTTGGCTATCAATGTAAAAGGTGATATCAGCTCGTGGTATCGCCATCATTGATACCTTTTTAGCAGCTGTTGTCACTGCCAGGACCTCCGCTTGGAAGACGCTACTGTAGTCTGGAAGCCTAAGCGAGGCGGTTAACTTGAGAGATTCGGAATAGAAGCCTGCTCCTACACCAGTGTCCATTTTAGAGCCATCAGTATAGATAGCTATTGACGACTCACTGGAGTACGGTATATTATCTATCCATTCCTCTCTGCTTAGGATGGCAGCTTGGAATGGTTTGTGAAAATCAAGTTCGGGTGTTTTATAGTCTGTTGTAGTACTATGACCCATAACTTTATGAAGGATCTGGGCATGTCCTATGGAACTATTTTTCCAGACTTTAGTTTGACTAAGTCTCAGGGCACTTTTGGCCGCAGATTCTTGAACAAAGAGGTCTAGGGGAATAATATCGAGTATAACTTCCAGCCCCGCAGTTGGAGTGGATCTCATTGCCCCAGTAATGCCAGTGCACGCTAATCTTTGAACTTTTGTCAAAGTTTTCAGGTTCGTGCTCTTTTCTAAAGCTTTCCACCATACCAAATTACCGTAGGTTAGTATTGGTCTAATTATTGCCAAATACATCCATCTGATAATTTTAGGATTTGGTCCCCAGGTTTTTCCGAAAATTCTATTGCAGGAGTAAAAGGCAGTCGATGCCTTTTTGAATCTATCTTTGGTGTTCAGGCCCCAGTTTAGTTTGTTATCTAAGATCACACCGAGATACTTTGCGTGATCAGAGATTTTGAGAGAGCAGCCTTCAATTGAAGGTATTTTAAAATCGGGTATTTTGCGTTTGTTGGTAAATAGCACTAGTTCTGTTTTAGCTGGATTGACTGTCAGCCCACAGTTCTTAGTCCATTTGCTTACCAACGAGAGGGCGTATTCTGTTTGTTCACTGATAGTGGGTAGGAATCTGCCAGTCGCTAGTAATGCAAGATCATCAGCGTAGGCTACTATCCTTACTCCACTTGATTTCAGTTTGGAGAGTATGCCGTTCATGACAAGAACCCAGAGTAGCGGTGAGAGGACTCCACCCTGGGGGGTTCCCCTGGATGTGGTTACTCTCACCCTTTCCTCCGCTAGTTCAGAGTTAATTTGTCTCTTTCTGAGCATACACATTATCCACTGCGTTATTGCCTTTTCGACTTTGTGGTCGTCCAAGGCTTGTTTCACTGTTTCGTTCTTCACGTTATTGAAGGCTCCCTCAATATCCAAGAACGTTGCAAGGGTGTATTCCTTGTCATTCAGTGATTTTTCTATGACGCTGACAACACTGTGCAATGCTGTTTCAACGCTTTTTCCTTTAATGTAGGCATGTTGAAATTCCGATATACAGTCCGGTTTCAGGGTGCTCCGGATGTGTATATCAATTAGCCTTTCAAAAGTTTTCAATATAAACGATGTTAGACTAATGGGTCTAAAGTCTTTGGCCTCCGTATGGCTAGGTTTACCAGCCTTAGGGATGAAAACTACCTTTACCTCACGCCACGATAAGGGAACATACCCCCATTTAAGGCTATTATTGAAAATGTTAGCTAGGTGTGGGATGATATGGTTTATGCTCTTCTGAAGCATCATAGGGAAGATTCCGTCTAGACCAGGGGATTTGTACGGGGAAAAGGAGTGAATGGCCCATTTTATCCTTTCTTCCGTTATAATATCCGATGGTACTAGGGTTTCTGTATGAGACTCTGATTCTGGACTACGGATATCAGCTACGTAGCCAGGAAAATGAGTATTCACAAGGAGCTCAAGTGTTTCGCGACCGGATTCAGTCCAGCTACCTGTAGGTTTTTTAAGAGAACCATGAGTGACTGAATCCTTGGTCAGAATTTTCCTGAGTCTTGCCGATTCATTTGTGCTTTCTATTTCGTCGCAAAAGGCCCTCCAAGAGCTACGTTTTGCTCGTTGTGTTTCGGCCTTAAATATACGTTGACTGGTCTTATAATGTTCCCAGTCAGCTTCTTTCGTAGTTCTTTTTGCAAGGTTGAAAAGTCTTCTAGCTTCTTTTCTTAAGTTGCCTATTTCAGTAGTCCACCAGGGTGGTTTTTTCCTACCTTTCCCCATATGATTGATGGGACAGCTTTTTTCTAAAGCGTGGTTCAGAACAACTATGAGTTTTTCTGACGCAAGGTCTATGTCGGAAGGGTCTTGAATTAGAAGTGAGTCCGGGTTTTGAATCCCCTGTCCTACTTCCCTACAGAATATATTCCAGTTTGTTTTCCTGAAATTCCTGAAGGGTTTTGGAGTTGCTACTTCATTTTGTATCAAGAAGCCTATCAGTTTATGGTCTGAGAATGATTCCTCTCTAAGAACATTCCATTGATCTATTACTATTGTGCTTGAGTTATTGGTTAGGGTAACGTCAAGCACTTCTTTTCTATTTTTAGTTACAAACGTGGGTTCCTTGCCCCTGTTTGCTATTAGGAGATTTTGGTCTAGAATAAATTCGAAAAGAGACTCACCTCTGTTGTTGATGTCGGTACTACCCCTTTGGGTATGATGTGAGTTTGTATCACAACCTAGTACCACGTCCCATTTCTCAGAGGCAGCTTTCTCCACAAGCTGGTTTGTTATGTTTGCGGGAGGTCCTTCTGTTCCGTCATATGGCATATAACACGATGTCAGGATCAGTGGTGGGAGTTCCTCCCTTTCAAGCTTGACAGCACACTGGTCTGGATCACTGTAATTTGCTAAAAGAAAGAGATTAAACTTCTTCCTGGCTAAAATACAGGATCAAATATTACTATTTGCAAATTGTGTGGCTTTGTATAGTATAAAGTCTCATGCATGTAGTCCTCTAATTCTGCCACCTGAAAACCAGGGTTCTTGAATCAGGGCAATGTCTATTTGTCTACTTCCCAAGATGTAGACAAGATTGGAGCTGGCGGCTTTACTGTGTTGAAGATTTATTTGTATTAATTTCATATTCAAATTTCATTAAAACCCCGCCCCGTCTTACTTACTTGTTTTGTCTTATTGGTTATAAGCCGCAGTTTGCACCTGTTTATGCCGATGCGCACTTTGTAGCCAATTTTCCTCAAAAGCGGTATAGATTTGTGGCTGAGTTGCACCACCACTTCTGTACCTTCCTCCGTTCTTTCTCCCATCTCTATTACCTTCCAGCTTTGACTTAGCTGTTCTGTATTTAGAGATTGAAGATATCTCTCTACGCGATCTCGGGGTATCGCAGGACCTTTGATAGTCATTTTGGCCTTCGGTTTGACGAAGTCGCTGATTTCACTCAAACCCATTAATCGGAGATCAGCGTTGGGCCAGGGGGCTACCGTTCTTTTGACGAAGTCTTGCAGAAAAGCGAGAGTATTTTCGTCCTCGCACGTCAAGACTTTGAACCCATTGATGGTTCTGAGGTTCCCGAAGAGTGGGGGTGGCCTGCTGTTAACAATGGCATCGTTAACCTCATCCAGGATTCTCATTTCCAATAATTGCCATTGGTCTTCTGAGAGTTTTCTTGAGGGATTTCCGAAATCCGCAATGGCAAATTTGCGCGCCTCTAACGTCTCTTCTGTAGCCAATGTCTTTTTTCTTTTCTGCAGGGGTGATCTTTTCGTGGGCGAAAGTGTGTCATCCTGCCTAGTTCTCTTGGACGTTTTTGCCACTGAATCAGGGTTCAGGGGAGGCTCATGGCCCACCATCTCTTTCTCCTTCATCAGGTTCTTAGTCCCTATATTTTTGTTTTTGTTTGTTGTGTTCAGGGTCAGTGTCTTAAGGTTGCGTGTAGCGTTTTCGAGCACTATCTTATCCCTTGCCGTTAAGGAGTCTGGATCTTTGTTAGATAGGCGTCGAATTGTCCGTTCTGTGTTTCGTATCCTCCTTTTAAGTATTTTGTCATCGGTGAGAGTTTTGGTCGTCTTCTTCTCGATCACCGTTTTTGTTGTCCTCGAGCTTTCCCTAGTTTCGTCCAGGACATCGCTGCTTGTCGAAGGTGAAGGGGTTATGCTCGAGCTGCATTCGGGGACATGGCCCCTTGTACTGCCTTCACAAACGTCCTCCAGATTCGACTTCCTCGAGACCGTCTTACCATCCTCCAAGCCCGTTGTTGCACATGGCCCCGTACTGGATTTGGCGGATGTAGACGGCTTCGAAGCCAGCAACGGCGTCTGTTTCCTAACCGGGGGTGCAACTGATGGGGTCGTTCCTTTCTTGGATTGAATTATATCAATCGGTGGATTGGGCGGTCCCATCAGCGCACCCACGCCCGTGTTTCCTTTGGAATCCGCCTCCTTCAATGTTTGGGCACATGGCCCCCCCATTATAAGAGGCTCGTTCTTTAGGAAAGCACGAGCGTTGAAAAGCCTTACTTGTTCGTTTGATGTTAATTCTTCCCATTTCCTTTTTCCAAGTCGTTTGATTGTCTTCTTACAGTTGGAGATTCTACTCCGAACTGAAGTGGTCGACGATCGTGAGAGAGTAGAGCTAGCAACTGAACACGCGTCGTCGTCAGTTAAAAGTGTTCCGATGCTAGCTCCATCCTCCACACCGAGGTTGGAAAAAGGAGTGAGAAGAAGGTCCTCTTCCTCCTGCGTAATAGTCGTTGTTGTCGCTTTTCCAGTAGTCTTGTCCTTAGGTACGTTCATGTCTGTCACTGGCGACTTCTCCCCTCCTACTGTTGGAAGGGCAAAGCCCGCGCCGGCAGCCGTGACTTCTGTCGACGTTTCAGCGTATATCCCCGCTGGTTTTTCATTTTTCTGTTGTATTCTGTCCATGGTTTTTCGTTTTTTGGGTTCCTCTTAGTTTGCCCAAACTCCTCAGCTGATCAGCTGAGGACTTAAGAAATAAAAATCCACAGCTGATCAGCTGAAAAATTTAAGCGTAAGCCTCCCCACCACTACAAGGTGGAAACCCCAGGGGAGGCAGCAGAGACTTACTTTATGCTATGTGCCAAGAACCTTTAGCTCTTCGCGACAGCAAGAAAAAAGCTTCGACTTGATTTGAGTGGCAGAGAGAGCTTTTATTGCTGCTTGGCTATCTATGAAAAAAGTGTTGTCCGCGTGTGATATCGCCATCATGGATATATGTTTAGCAGCGTTTTTCACTGCCAAGATCTCAGCTTGGAAGACGCTGCTATGGTCGGGAAGCCTGAATGATTTGGCAAGGTCGAGGCTTTCGGAGTAGAAGCCTGCACCTACTCCATTATCCATTTTAGAGCCATCGGTGTAGATGGTAATGGTTGAGTCGTTAGTGTAGGGCACACTATTTTCCCAATCAAGTCTATTGGGGAACCTAGTACTAAAAGATTTCTTGAAATCTAAGTAGGGGGTCATGTAATATGTGCAGATATTGGTATCTACGTATTTCGTAAGAATAGCTGCGTGCCCGCTCTGGCTAGTTTTCCAGATGTTAGTTTGGCTGAGCCTGAGGGTGCCGTTTGCTGCTGATTCTTGGACGAATAGGTCTAATGGGGGGAAATTGAGGATCATTTCTAAACCCGCAGTTGGGGTAGTCCTCATCACACCACTAGTACAGATGCAAGCCATTCTTTGTACTTTGGTAAGTGTTTTTAAATTCGTGGATTTCTCCAGCGCTTTCCACCAAACCAAGCTGCCATAGGTTAGAATCGGTCTGACAATGGCAGTGTACATCCACATGACTATTTTTGGGTTTCGTCCCCAATTTCTACCCAGAATCTTGTTGCATGAGTAGAGTGCGATCGTGGCTTTCTTATATCTTTCTTGGATATTTGGACCCCAATTGAGTTTTTTGTCCAATATAACTCCGAGATATCTCGCTCGGTCGGAGATTTTTAGAATTGTGTCATCTATTTTTGGTATTGCAAACGGAGGGATTTTCCTTCTGTTTGTAAAAAGAACCAGTTCTGTTTTAAGGGGGTTTACATTAAGACCGCATTTCTTGGTCCAGTTGCTGACCCTTGATAATTCGCTTTGTAATTGTTCGCTAATAGTGGTAAGGTATTTACGCGTCGCCAAAAGCGCTAAGTCGTCAGCGTACGCTACCACTACTATACCGTTATTCCTAAGTTTTATTAGGATCTCGTTCATCACTAAGGTCCATAATAAAGGTGAAAGAATTCCGCCTTGTGGGGTTCCTCTGGATGCCTACATCTCTAAGTGTGCGTTACCAAGTTCACCATGTATTTGTCTGTTTTTCAGCATACACATAATCCATTTGATAACTACTTTTCCTATGCGTTGATCATTAAGTGCTTTCTCGATTGCATTGCTGTGGACGCTATTGAAGGCTCCTTCAATGTCAAGGAATGATGCAAGAGTGTATTCCTTAACGTCAAGTGATTTTACTGTGGTTCTAACTACGCAGTGTAGTGCCGTTTCTACACTTCTACCTTTTGTGTAGGCGCGTTGAAAAGCTGATATAGTTTCAGGTTTTAAATTACTGCGGATGTATATATCGATAAGTCTTTCAAGTGTCTTGAGTACAAAAGACGTGAGACTTATAGGTCTGAAGTCTTTGGGTTCAATGTGGCTAGGTTTGCCGGCTTTTGGAATAAAGACGACTTTTACCTCACGCCATGTCTTGGGAACATACCCCCATTTAATGCTACTTTGAAAAATGTTTATCAGGTGTGGAGTGATAAATTCAGAGCTCTTTTGCAGCATCATTGGGAAAATGCCGTCTAGGCCCGGCGATTTATAAGGCGAGAAGGATTTAATAGCCCAGTTTATCTTTTCTTTCGTCATAAAATCCGTAGGGATTTCATATTCGAGGATTAAGGAGTAATCTGGTTCGCGTTCTGGGTTAGGTTTGCTGCCTGGGAAATGTGTTTCAAGCAGGAGTTCTAGACTTTCGCGACCTGATTCAGTCCAGCTATTGTCAGGTTTCCTTAGAGAGCCTACAGAAGTAGAGGTTTTCGAAAGGATTTTCCTGAGCCTAGCTGACTCGTTGGTGCTCTAGATATTGCTACAGAAATTTTTCCACGAGCTCCGTTTAGCTCGTTGGGTTTCTGTTTTGAATTTTCTTTGACTAGTCTTATAATAGTCCCAGTCAATTTCTAGTCTTGTTCTTTTAGCAGCATTGAAAAGTTTTCTCGTTTCCTTTCTAATGTTGTTTAGTTCTGTTGTCCACCAGGGTGGTTTATTGTTTTTCTTCACAGTCGTTTTGATTGGACAACTAATTACGAACGCCTTACGCAGAGTCTCAGTGAGATAATCTGTTGCCTTCTCTAGACTGTCTGGTCCTAGAATGGCGTTGGTGTTAATGTGCCTGATATTGTTACTAATTTCCCTATTGAAAATAAGCCAGTCTGTACGCCTATTATTTCTAAAGGGTGTTTGCTGGCTATTAACGTTAGGGATATAAAATTCAATGAGACGATGGTCAGAAAAGGAAGGTTCTTCTAAAACCCTCCAATGATCAATTTGACAGGAGTCAGAATTATTTGAGAGGGTAATGTCTAGCACCTCTTTCCGATTTTTCGTGACAAAAGTGGGTGTATTACCACGGTTAGCCACACATAGATTATTGTCTAGGATGAATTGAAAAGGGATTCACCTCTAGTGTTAGTATCGGTGCTACCCTATTGCGCATGATGTGCGTTGGAGTCGCACCCTAAGATAATATTGAAATTTTTCTTACTTGCGAATGATACAACTTCAATTGTTATATCCGCCGGTGGTCCTTCAACTCCATCATAGGGCATGTATGTGGAGGTTATTATGAGCGTTGGGTGCTCCTTACGTTCAAATATGACCGCGGTCTGGTCCATGTTGCTATAAGAAGTTAGGAGAAAAAGATTTAACCGTTTTCTAGCTAATATACATGTTCTGGGGTTACTATTTTGGGTGTCACAATTTGACTTGTACAGCATGAGGTCTTTTGAGTTTAGGCCCTTGATCCTGCCACCTACAATCCAGGGTTCTTGAATTAGGGCCATGTCGTATTGCCTACTCTCCATGAGGTAGACCAGGTTGGCGCTGGCGGCTTTACTATGTTGAAGATTGATTTGTAAAATTTTCAATTCCATTTGCATAGTAAAGATTTGTTCATCGCCTTACTAACCTGTTTTCTTTTATTTGATATCAATCTAAGTTTGCATCTGGTAATCCCGACGCGCACTTTGAAGTCCACTTTCCTCAGTAGTGGTATTGATTTATGGACAAGCCTTACCATAACTTCGGTGCCGTCGCTGCTCTTCTCGCACTTAACTATTTCCCAGTCTTGGCTGAGGAGGTCATTGTTGAGAGATATGATATATCTCTCTATGCGATCATTTGGTAGGGTTGGACCTTTCACCAGTAGTACGCCAGTTGGTCTGGAGATATTTTTGATCTCCTTCACGTCGATGAGGCGCAGATCTGCATTGGGCCATGGTGCCGAGGTGTTCTTGGTGAAGTCTTGAAGCCACTTGAGTGTGGCTTCGTTTTCACAGTCCATTACTATGAACCCATGGATGGTTGTTAAATTACCGAAGAGCGGGGGAGGCCTGTTTTTCACTATGGCCTCATTGACTTCTTCCAGGATTCTGAGCTCCAGAAGTTGCCATTCATCCTCGGACAGCTTCCGTGAAGGTTAACCGAAATCGGCAATGGCAACTTGTTGCCTCTTTACGGTTACTCGCGAGATCTTAATCCTCTTAGTTGCCTTATTAGGCGAAGAGTCGGTCGGGGAAATTTCATTCCTTGTTCTTTTAGAAGAACCAGGTTCATCAAGATGTGTTTTTTCCTCCCTACCTGTCGATGTTTTTTGTGTGTTTAGTTCTTGTCCCGTAGCGTTAGTCTGTAAGCACTTTTTGGATCTGTCCATCGCTGCCTTCTCATTTGCAGTCAAAGACTCTGGTGTCCTTTTAGCAAAACGGAGGACAATCCTTTCAGCGTTACGTCTCTGTCGTCGTCTGATTTCTTTGTCATCTCTAGTTTTTGCCTTACGTTTTGACGTTCTTCTGTCTATAACCGTGGCTACACTGTTGATCGTTGTGTTAATCGTACGGTTTTCGGGTCCAGAATCAGTGGTCATGTTTAGGTCAACGCTGAGGCTGTGGCCATTAGCGTTGCTTACAAATTCCCTATCATCTTTCTCCTCATCGAGTGTCTTCTTCTCACCTACCTCACTGCTCACTAATATCGGAGCGATCAGCGGCGGATCGGTAGGTTGTACGGTAGACGACTCAATGTTTGTCCGTACGACCTGTCCTTCTTGATTGTCACCCTCCTGAGGAGTGGCTGTAACCGTTGATGGGGGGCACCCTTCCTTACGCTGTATTGTAACAGCGATGGGGGCAGGTGGTCCCATCACGGTTTTAACGCTCGTACTCCCCGAAGCGAGAGGTTCTGGTGCTAGATTGGCGGGGTGCCTATCTTTTCCCAGACCCTCCCTATCCAGAAAAGCACGTGCGTTATGCAGCCTTTTCCTCTCTTGCTCTGTCAGCTGATCCCAATCTAACTGTCCTAGTCTTTTAACAGTCCTCTTACTGTTCGTAATACGACACCTTCTTGATGCCCTTGATACGTTTGAGAGATTGGAGCTGGCAACCGATCAGACTTCACTGACGTTATCATCAACGTCGATTTCGCTGGCGCCATCTCCCATACCAAGGTTTAAGAAGGGATTCAGGAGAAGATTTTCCTCTTCTTCGGTTAGACAATTGTCCTTCATTGAGCTCATATTGAGGTTTTCTGTTTGCTTATAATTTTCTAAAACTGAAAAGAGAAATGAAAATAAAAAGAGAAAAGAAAAAGAAAGAAGAAAAAGAAGAAAAAGAAGAAAAAGTTTCGAAATTATAAGTTGAGTCATAATAAAATAAAATTTTGTGAATGGAAAAATTGTCACTGGCGACTTCTCCTCTCGGTATTGAGACCGCGAGGCAAAGCCTAAGCCGATAGCCGTGACTTCTACCGACCTTATAGCGTATATCCCCGCTATGGTTTTGTTTCTGTTTTTGTAATTCTTCCATATTCATAGGGGTGGTTTGCTTAAACCTAAGTTGGTGGTTGAGAAACTGCTCAAGAGCTTGAATCTGCAACTTAACCTACTTGAAGTTCTCTCCTCACCAACGGCAAGGTGGAGACCCGTCGAGGAGGCTAGTCCAACCTAGCCTGGTCTTAATAGCGGCTGGCTGAGAATCCTCACCTTCTCGCGATTTTAAAGGCATCCCTAGACGCCAGTGTTGCAGTCCGATTAGGATCTGTGGCTTAACGTTGTAGTAGGAATTTATTGGTAATCCTCTTAAGTGAGCATATTGTTTTGTGAGACGATTAAAGTCCAGTGACTGACATGGAAGATCTAAGGATTTGACTGTGTGTGTGTTTGCAAGTAAGTATCTTCGATTGCTTTGACCAGCTGATACTTCAAAATTGATTCGCATTGACGAGTCTTCGCGTCGATGTGTATTGGCGGTCTACCTTAGGCAAAGTGGTTCCTTTGTGCCTCTGGCCTCCAGAGAAAGTGCAAGTTCTTCGTCAATGAGCGTGACCGAGGATCCGTCGTCGATAAATGCGAACGTTTCGATAAACTTATCGTGATAGTGCAACCGGACTGGAACAATTTTGAATAGTGTTAGCATCGTACTTGAACGAAGTGTTGTTCCACTATAATGAGCATTATTGGTTAAGCTATTCGATACTGGTTGACTGTCTCTTGATTCGTTAGAATGAGGTTCAATGCTTTGCTGTACACAGTTGTGCAAGAGTGCATTATGTCGATAGGTGCACCCAGAAACACCGCATACTTGGGTTGACATCGCTGAGAGCCATGTCTACGTAGACATATCCGGCAAACAAAGAAGCGCTCCACTAATTTCCATCTATCCGAAATTGAGGGTTTTGAATAATTCTCACAATTCGACAACGATTTGCAACTATTTTTACACGAAATGCATTTACTAGTTTCTTGCACTTGAGGTTTTTCTTCTTGATGAACATTGATGAAACCTTTTGTTTTTTACCTTTATTTTCAAATAAATTAGGAACTGTAAATGTTACTTCTGTGGCGGCTCTAGCATAATTGGTTAGCCAATCGTTAAACACCGACAAATCGACACAAGAAATACTTTGCTTGAATATACCCCAATTTAATTTAATTTGTGCTGGTAATTTCTCTACCAGCTCTTGTAATAAGCAGGGATTATTTAAATGAGGTGAAAGACCAGTGGCTTCCATCATACGGCACATATTGTCGATCTCAAGTGAGAATTGTATTACTGACTCTAGTTTATCATGTTTAGGTGCAGGCTCATTTCTGACTTTTTTTATAAGTGATTGAATTATGATTTCGGGTCTACCGAACAACATCTGTAACGTGTTAATCACCCCTTCTACCTGATCTGGATGGAGTAGTCGATATTGAACCGCCTCGAGTGCTTTTCCTTTCAAACACCGTTGAAGACGCGGCATATTTTCAAATTTGCTATACCCGCATGAATCAGATGTATTTTTCCACCAACTAATAAATAGCGGCCACTCTTCGGGTCGCCCTGTAAAATGCATTTGTTCTTTATACGTAATTTGCCTTGATGCAATTTGATGTTTGCTTAAACTTGGAACTAAATTCGTTGCAACCCTAAAGTCTGGCATATTGTCAACTACCTTTGGCATCGTATTCGTTGCTCCCCCTAAGTCTGTTCTCTTCCCAATCGTTTGTCTTTCCTCGAAACTATTTTTACGACCTGTATTTCCGTTCTCTTCTTGCTTCTTTGAATTTGTCACCCAATCTTGTACCCGACTGTAGCTGTCATACGTATCTGTCAGTGAGACGTCATCGTCATCTGAATTTAATTCCTGAAGAATTGCATATTTCTTATCTAAATACGTTTGGTCGCGCTTTTCTTGGAGTTCGCGTTCTTCTTCTAATTTAAGAAGTTGTGTTTTCATTGTTCGTGACATCGATGTTGAAGTCGAGCCTTTTATTGTTGATGCGCTGCTACCAACCTTACGATTTGGTGCTGGTTTACATTGCTTGGTGGCTAAATTGTTTTCACTTTTGGATCTTGCTTTTGCAGCTATAATGTCAGCATTGGAATTCATATTCTGTTTGCTGGTGCCTGCTATAGCTGTGTCTCTGTCTTCTTTTTGATTTTCATTAATAACTCTAGAGGCCGACGTAATTTTTTCGCTTGCAGCGTTCGAATTTTGTTTGGAATGTTCTTTGAAGAGTGTAGGGTGTTTTGAGATTTAGATTTTAATGCATTTGCTACAATGCCAGTCTTCATTTGCTATTGCTTCAGTTACCCCAACGCAAGTGAAGTGAAACCAGTCGTCGCAGGTATCACATTGAACCATAGGCGACTTTCTATCTGGAGCAGTGAATTTTTTGAAATTATAAGTTTCCCTACCTGACCCTTGAAAATTGCTACGTGACCCCCGCCCATGACTACTACTACGAGAATGATTTGACATACTGACTAACCCCTTTTACAGACGTAGTGCGAATTATCTCTTGATGATGAGATCTTAGGGATGACGATATGGCGATACGAATTTGCTGCCGATGGAGATGATGACGATGGTGAAGAAATGACGACGAATGAATGGATGGTGAAGATGATCTGACGATGACGAATTGAAGTTTGATGGCGATCCGATGGCGATGATGAAGATGATGAGACGACGATGATGCAATGACGATAATGATAATATGAGAATGAGAATTCTCGACGGCCGACGACGTTGAGTCGATGATGAAAGTTGACGATGATCCAATGACGATGTTGATGATGAGAAATTGGTGACGAGGTGTGATATCTTGCGTCGAGCAAAGTATATATGTATATCGACCACGTGTCAATGTTCTGTGCTTCAAGCACAAAAAACTCCAACCTCAAGTCGAATTTTTGTTCGTTTTAAACGAAAATTAAAGATTATGTGGATTCAATCTGTATTTTGTCCAATTAAATTGGAATAAAAAACAAAGTTCCGAAAATGTAGAGCTACTAAACGAGCTCTTTAATTTTCCTATTAAGGAATATTTATTATAATTCATATTTCCTATTTTATTTACATTACTTACGTTTAGTTTTTTTTCTTGTTTTATATACAATTTTGATTTTAATTATTTTATTTGAAATTTTGATTTGATTTTGAAGTAAAATTTTAGTTGGCAAACTCAAAAGCGAGAAACAGATTGAACCAGCAACAGCAACAGCGCCAGCAACAGCGGCGGCCATTGTTTTAGAGCCCATGCATTTTAATCTTTCGACACAGATTAAACCAGCACCAGCGACGTCAACAGCGTCGTTTGGTCAAAGTCCTAAATTTGCTGTTGCTGCTCCATTGCTGACAACTTTCCATGTACGAAAATCAGAAGCACCAAACAACAAAAAATAAAAAAAAACATGAAATGACTGTCATTGATTGGTTATTATTCTTAGACGTCGCTGGTGGTAATGTGTTTGGAAAATATTTGCTGGCCAGCGTACTGTTTGCTGTTGACGGCGCTGGTGCTGTTGCTGGTTTAATCTGTTTCACGCAAAATACTTTTGAATTTGGTCGATTCCTTATGCGTGAAACAGATTAAACCAGCAACAGCACCAGCGCCGTCAACAGCAAACAGGACGCTGGCCAGCAAATATTTTCCAAACACATTACCACCAGCGACGTCTAAGAATAATAACCAATCAATGACAGTCATTTCTGATTTTCGTACATGGAAAGTTGTCAGCAATGGACCAGCAACAGCAAATTTAGGACTTTGACCAAACGACGCTGTTGACGTTGCTGGTGCTGGTTTAATCTGTGTCGAAAGATTTAAATACATGGGCTCTAAAACAATGGCCGCTGCTGTTGCTGGCGCTGTTGCTGTTGCTGGTTCAATCTGTTTCTCGCTTTACGAGTCAAAGGCAAAAGAGAAAAACGCCATCAGTGAGGCGCGAAAAAACTTTAATTTTTGGGAGAAAAAGAGCTAGATAATTTTGTTGTTTGTGCGGTGATGCTGTCTCACTTCGTTGTTTTTCTTGGAAGTTTTTTAGTGGTGCCAAGTTCGTTAACAATCACCGTACAGCGATTCAAGAGAGAGAGAGAGTACATGCGTACGGACTTCATTTGGAATCTCAAAACGAAATACTAAATAATATGACTCAAATGATATCCAACATGCGCGTTGTGGAAAAAAATACTCTGCTTCCTTTTCAAAAAGGTAGGGTTAATTCAATAAACAGTTTAAAAAACATTTCTAACACTACTATTTCAAAGGGATTGTTCAATCTAACACCGCCTTACAGTTGCTGCACAAGGACATGAAAGAACGGTTCGTTGTTAAGTTTATAATGACTTATCGCTTGGACCAAGATGTTTTGGAAATCTTCTTCGGTGTCATACGATCGAAAGGAGGACTTCACGACCATCCTGATCGCCAAGAATTTAAATATAGACTACGGTCATATTTTCTTGGTCACAATGAAGGTGCACTGTCAGAGAACACCAATGTGGGTGTCGATGATACACCAGATCTAAGGCTTGAAGAAGAATCTTTCTCAGGTTTGATATCTTACATCATAATAAATCTTATTTGAATATTTATGTTAACTCAATTCTTCATTTTCTTTTCCATTCCACATAACAATTGAGACAATTTTGTTTTATTAATTAAACGATGTTATTGGGAATAGAACAATTTGATTGATTTGATTGATTTGATTGATATTATTGTAATTCGTTGTCATTTTTGATATTAATTTTGCTTCATATTTGTAGATTGTTGAGTTTGTGCTGCTGATTAGACATTACCACTGTTATATTGAACACAAATAATTAATTTATTAAATAGCAAAAGAACAAAGTTTGTATTGTTTACTCTTCTCTTGCAATAAATTTCACAAACTAAATGTAAGACGTCAAATCCAGTGTACGTCGATGATGTAGATCAGTGATCACTTTATAACAAGATTGGAAACCTACCTACGTTTAACCCTCCAAATACCGCAAAAGTTATTTTTTTTCATACACACATACTCTTGCAGCAAACTTGCTTTATTATGTAGGCAATTGTATCATTATTACAATAAGACGCATACTCTTACAGCTAACCTGTGTCCTTAAGTTTGTATTACACGCATACTCTTACAGCTAACCTGCTCCCCTAGCTTGTAGGCAAATGTCATTTTGACAGCAAGGTTTCCAATCTTGGTATAAGTGATCAGTGATGTAGATGCGCAGAACGAGACAAAAATGACAACTCGGAATGCGCTATCTTGTTTAGTTGTATCATGGGTAGAAATAGATGGCAATAAGAAACTTCACGGAGGGAAAGAGAGAGGACTTAGGATAGCAGGCAAAGCATTAAGAGCTGAACAGAATGCATCGCCAGTCGCCCGGCGACTAATCTGACAGCTGTCAAAAATGAGAAATTTGTATGGCAGTCACCCATTAGCAACACAATGCGTCGTTCGTCACCGAACTAGTCGCCCAAAAGTTGAACTTTGTCAACTTAGTCGCGCGACGAGTTTGACGTTTTTTTTTTTATATATCGTGTTGTTGTTTCCTTGTATTCTTTTTCTGATATTAATTTTTTGTGTGGATAAGAAAATACAGGAGTTTTCATGGAATTAATTAGAAGTGACGAATTATTGTGGAATATATCCGATACGCAAATTCATTGCATGCCCATGCACCAAACACAAAATATCTTCTTGTAATTTGAATGAATAAAAAAATGAGGAAACAATTTTTTTAATAATGTTTTGTTTTGTTTTCATGGGCATATTTGATAGCTCGTCGCGCGACTGCATTGTGTTCACAAATTTCTTCAGCGATTTTGAAGGCGAAATTTTGACAGCTGTCAGATTAGTCGCCGGGCGACTAGCGACTGCATTCTGTTCAGTTTTTCTTTTTTAGTTGACAGATCTGAGTTCTAAATGTTCTTATCAACCTGAACTCGCTCTGAGCAATGTTTGCTCTGAGCCAATCTGAGCTCTTCGCACAGAATATTCAGTACTTTCTGTCTGAGCGGATTTGCTTGCTCTGATCGTTTTGAAATTTGAATCTGAACGAAAAAAGTAACAGATCTTTTTAGCTCTGAACACTCTGAACAAAAACAGAAACAAAATTTTCGGTTTGACACTTCGGAATCTTAGCAGATATAAAAAAGAAAAACGCCTATTGTATAAAGCATAATGTTGGAATAAAAAAAAAAAATATTTTTATTCCCAATCGCCTTTGAAAGACTATGAGCACCGAAAGTATAGTTACATAGATATCGCACGCAGAGGAAAAAAATTACCATTTTTCAATTCCATGGGACGTACAACCTTTGTATATGGAATTTATAGTAGTTGCAGCATCGTGAATCGACGACAGCGACGTCCGGAACGCGATACAGAACTAAAATCTTGTATATAGAAAAACTGACAGCGCCAAGACGGGACGACTCTCCAAACAAAAATTCTCGAGGGTGAAAATACTATAAATTCCACATACAAAGGTACAACTACGTCCCAGTTCGATCAAACTAGCCAGCAGCGTGAATCATACTCAGTCTTTATGTTGTTTCTTATTTGTATTGTATTGTCAAGTTGCTTGTTGCGTTTTCTTTTTTATTTGCGGCGTATAGAATGGGAACTATTGAATTTTTGCAAAAAAAGTTTAGATGATGATGAGATATGACATTATGATGATAGAGAAGTCGAAAAAAGTGGGTCCGCCGATTCCGTCCGTCTGTCTGTCTGGAAGTTTACAGGCATCTACAGCCTTTTCGATTCGCCGAGAAGTACCAAATGGGCAATCCAATTTCTGGTAATTCTATCAAGTCAAATATGATGAGTAGGTATGATAAAGTAATCCTTAAAAGTTCTAAAGGATTGGTACTGCAACAACAAGTGCGATTCAATAAAAAATCGAAAAAATTATTGCATGACGGTATCTATATTTAATCAGAAATTAGTTTTAATGTAACTGAGTCCTATTCGCTTTGGCTTAGGCCACGCATATCAGAACGCTATCATCTTGAACAAAGAACAAAGAACAAAGTGCCCCAAATTTATGGACAAAATGTAAACCAAACTTTTTTTTTTATCCATTGAGATGGAATCTGAATTGCAATTTTACTTATCCTCATAAGTAAATTACCTACCTAAATTTGCTGTCAAAAATTTTGAAATAAGAAGATATTCGTTCGTATATAAGTTATCCGTTTGTAAACAACAGTCCCTTAAGGCTAACACACGTTTATTAATAGGAATTCTGATTTAAGATACGAGTTAGTCTTGTGTTAGGGTTATTTTGTGTTTATTAATAAGGCTGATAATATATATGTACATAACATCTGTATAACAGCATTAATTATTTTTGCAGAAAGTAGTAAACATAAGTGTAGGTACATCTTATTATATTTCACTTAAAGATTTATTTGTTCAAAAATGAAAATAAGAATTTTACTGATGGGATTATGCTGATAGCTATAACCGGTCCCTTAATAAAATTATATTTAAAAGGGGAAGGAATGGAGATAACTTGTGGTAGTTTAAAAATGATTTCAAAATTTTCTCTTGCATAAATTCGAATTGATTTTTACACTCCGCAAACATTTCCCTCAAAATGTTTATTTGTACAAATTTTCTTACCTCTCATCATTTTGAGGACATCTGTAGAGCACATGGAAACTTTTGCGTTTCATTATGCCTTTGTATATTTACTACTGGTACAATCAAGTACTGATTTTTCTGTTTTTTCTGCTTCATCAGAAATGACAGCGAGACAACGGAAATTTCCCCCGTGGAGAATTAAATAAGAAGAATGAGTTAAAGGGGGTAGACTATATTAAATTGAAGCACTGCGAGTAAGAGAGTAAGGTAGGTTTTCAGAAAAATGGAAAGTATGGCACAAAATTGTTTCCCATTTTCGATTTTAAGGGGAAGACCTAAGGATATGATAATATAAGGAAATATCAATCGTCTCTGATCCTTTACACACACAATAGTAAAAAGTAAATGTGAACAGATCGACAGGAACTTTAAAAGTTTTTACGTAAATCTTTAAGATTTTGCTACTAAGTATCATATAATAGTATTACCAATGTAGCTAGTTTGGTTTTAAAGTTTTGAGTAGGTGATCTTTGCAGATTGATTGGTTAAAAAAAAAACTTTCAGGATTTATTCAATATATTTTAAATGAAATGATTTTACGTTTAACAATATTTTTTTAAATAAAAATAAATGCCTATTTCATCTTATTTAAAATACTATTTTGTGCTCGTTTAATTTGATGTATGAGAAAAAAGCATATTTCAATTCTTTTTAAGTCCGTGTTTCCATTGCGTCAAAATCTCAAAATGTGTGTTAAATCCTGACGTTTGGTTACAGTGTGTCTCCGTTTGTATATAAATTTATATATAAAAAGGTGTGTCTACGCGCAATGAGTAATGGCGTGAATTTTAGACAAGACATGAAATGTCTAGTGCGGTGTCTCAAATAATCCATTTCTCATCCAACATCAGACTTTCATGAGTAAGGCCGAGTGCGAATTGGATAAATTGTGGTTACAAATGCATGCATTTTTAAACACTACTGTCATATTTTAACCTGCTCCGCAGCTACTCTAGTTTTTAACACATTTTATTCAATGCGAAGTGTCAAAATTTAACCAAACGTCAAGTTTTAACCACTTTTTAACCCAACTCGCACACGGCCTTAATGAGCAAAATAAATGGGCATTTATTTTTGAAGGGTGTTTAAGAGCTTGTTTACTTAAAAAACGCTTGGTGAAACCAACAAATCTCATTTATCTGTTTAAATGTTTAAAGAGGCTTCGTAAAATTGTTATAATGTGTTTATATTTTACTTAATTTAAGTTGATCATATTCCAGAATCGATTCAGTTGTGAAACACTGAACAAACCTTTTTTATGAAAACCTTTCAAACACTGGCTCTTGTGATGTAACAACAATGACTACAACATGAAAAAATATATCCCACTTATATTTGAAGAAAAATACTAGATCACATTTATATGTACATGTATATCTTTGTTTTTATTTTAAAATTTAAATGAATTAATACAATAAGATTAAGTTCTTAAGTCTATTTAAAGAGATAACATAGTAAATATGAGTTGAGATTCAATCATTAACTGTTAAGAAAAACATTTATCACAAGTTAATCATAATTAATAAATTAGCAATCTTGTTAATTGTATTCTTTTCCACATCACCCTTGAGGTAGAATACTAGATGCGTTTTTTTTTATAGAGGTATACCCAGTAGGCCTATTCCTCTTGATTGCCTCTTTACAAAATAAATAAATCACATTTAATACCTACTTATAATAAAAATTTTAATAAGCTTAAGTTTATTTTTTTTGTTTTTGTTTTTTTTTTTTTTTTAATATATAATAACATATATACATATAACAGTAATATGAATAAATAAGTAACGACAATAATAATAATAACTAACAAGAATAATATAAATAAATGCTCAATATTATTACAATAATATTATTATAATAATAAAGAAAAATAACAAAAATAGACTCTGTACAGTACATATAAGCCGAATATGTTTTACTCACGACTTCATTAATTTTTGTAATTTCATTTCACTTATATTTAAATCACATTAAAACTGTATTTAATAAACAAACAAAAAACACTTCAAAAAACACATCAAATTTATTGCACTTTACTTCACTTCAAACACTCTTGCACGTTATTTCGGTTGATACGCTCTCTGGCGTTCCACTTCCAGTTCCTTATTTGTGTTTCTCGCAGTAAGGATGATCATTCCTGTTAAAATAAATTTAACAATCGTTTCACGATGCTGATCCTTACATGAGGGTAGGTTTCGTTATGTTGATCATGTTCTTATAATCCTCTATTTCTGTGTCGAAAAAATGTTTTACTTTCCTTACAGTTTCTTCAAATATCATTGAAGGAACTATTAATTTTCCGTATTTCGAATCGGTAACCAATGATTCATACGCTCTGAATTGGATGAGGAGTGTGTTTTGTCTGTCTATATTTTCTCCATCATCTTTCATGAAACGAAGGCAAGTTTCGCAGTTTCCTTTTTTTTTTAGTTTGTGGACTGCAAACCCAGCGTAGTAAGCTCCATCCAGCATTCTTTCTCAAACTTGTTTCATATCGGCGTATGGGTGGTCCATTGAAACATTCCACTTTCCAAAAAGGACGGTTTGGACTTCCTTTTCCTCCTCGTCCACCTGCATCTTGCTGTCTTCATCTTCGCTTTCATTGTGTTCCGGAACAATAGTGATCTCCATTTTGTTGTTCATGATTTCACCATGAATTTAGAAATCGAGCTCATCATGAGATCTTTGGAATTCTTCCCCGAACTCCGCTTCATTAAGAAGAGCTTCTGCTCTAGCATCTTCATATCCGGAAGTCTTTGCCGCACACATGTTATGGAACATTATGTGTTTTAAATTCCTAATGAACCGCAATGCTGAGGGATTTTTTCGTAAGATCCTTTATTTGTCCGGATCATTGAAAACAAATTTTCTGCGACCTCTGTGTTTAGATTTCGACGTAGTGCCCTGAGCCTGACCCTAGTTGTACATCAAATATCTCCACATTTGAATTACTGCGGTTATCGTCTGCTGTAATCCTTTAAAACATGGCTGGATACTATTTGTTTTTCCTGGAACTCTCCATGTTGAGACCCATTCCAGCGATTCCAATGTTTATTTATACAAATTTTCTTACCTCTCATCATTTTGAGGACATCTGTAGAGCACATGGAAACTTTTGCGTTTCATTATACCTTTGTATATTTACTACTGGTACAATCAAGTACTGATTTTTCTGTTTTTTCTGCTTCATCAGAAATGACAGCGAGACAACGGAAATTTCCCCCGTGGAGAATTAAATAAGAAGAATGAGTTAGAGGGGGTAGACTATATTAAATTGAAGCACTGCGAGTAAGAGAGTAAGGTAGGTTTTCAGAAAAATGGAAAATATGGCACAAAATTGTTTCCCATTTTCGATTTTAAGGGGAAGACCTAAGGATATGATAATATAAGGAAATATCAATCGTCTCTGATCCTTTACACACACAATAGTAAAAAGTAAATGTGAACAGATCGACAGGAACTTTAAAAGTTTTTACGTAAATCTTTAAGAGTTTGCTACTAAGTATCATATTATAGTATTACCAATGTAGCTAGTTTGGTTTTAAAGTTTTGAGTAGGTGATCTTTGCAGATTGATTGGTTAAAAAAAAACTTTCAGGATTTATTCAATATATTTTAAATGAAATGATTTTACGTTTAACAATATTTTTTTAAATAAAAATAAATGCCTATTTCATCTTATTTAAAATACTATTTTGTGCTCGTTTAATTTGATGTATGAGAAAAAAGTATATTTCAATTCTTTTTAAGTCCGTGTTTCCATTGCATCAAAATGTGTGTTAAATCCTGACGTTTGGTTACAGTGTGTCTCCCTTTGTATATAAATGTATATATAAAAAGGTGTGTCTACGCGCAAAGAGTAATGGCGTGAATTTTAGACAAGACATGAAATGTCTAGTGCGGTGTCTCAAATAATCCATTTCTCATCCAACATCAGACTTTCATGTGTAAGGCCGAGTGCGAATTGGATAAATTGTGGTTACAAATGCATGCATTTTTAAACACTACTGTCATATTTTAACCTGCTCCGCAGCTACTCTAGTTTTTAACACATTTTATTCAATGCGAAGTGTCAAAATTTAACCAAACGTCAAGTTTTAACCACTTTTTAACCCAACTCGCACACGGCCTTAATGAGCAAAATAAATGGGCATTTATTTTTGAAGGGTGTTTAAGAGCTTGTTTACTTAAAAAACGCTTGGTGAAACCAACAAATCTCATTTAACTGTTTAAATGTTTAAAGAGGCTTCGTAAAATTGTTATAATGTGTTTATATTTTACTTAATTTAAGTTGATCATATTCCAGAATCGATTCAGTTGTGAAACCACAGAGGAGGTATACCTAGAGTCGCAACTCAAGGCATTTTACTCTCTTTCGACTAAAAAAATTAAATTTGATAAAATATACTACTCAATGTAAATGTATTGGCTTTTCAATGCATTTCAAATGGGAGTCCGAACCAATACATTTGCAATGGGTAGGCCTGTGTGCTGGGCTCAATAAGGTGAAAAGCCTAGGCTCAATTTTAAAAGCCTGCGCTCAAAATTCAAAAATAAGAGTCAGTTGAATTCAAAAATTTAAAAAATAAAAAATAATTGTATGAAATTCATGTTTTAAGTATTTAAATAATGGTACAAAGTGCAGTGCATAGTGTTTTTTGCTTTTTAAATGGAATTCAACTATGATTTACGAATAAATAACTAAAAAAACACATTTAAACACGTTGGCAGAGTTTATTTCACCCTTTAAAGAGTGCGGTCATGTCCTTATTGAATTTTGAGTAGGTGATCTTTGCAGATTGATTGGTTAAAAAAAAAACTTTCAGGATTTATTCAATATATTTTAAATGAAATGATTTTACGTTTAACAATATTTTTTTAAATAAAAATAAATGCCTATTTCATCTTATTTAAAATACTATTTTGTGCTCGTTTAATTTGATGTATGAGAAAAAAGTATATTTCAATTCTTTTTAAGTCCGTGTTTCCATTGCGTCAAAATCTCAAAATGTGTGTTAAATCCTGACGTTTGGTTACAGTGTGTCTCCGTTTGTATATAAATTTATATATAAAAAGGTGTGTCTACGCGCAATGAGTAATGGCGTGAATTTTAGACAAGACATGAAATGTCTAGTGCGGTGTCTCAAATAATCCATTTCTCATCCAACATCAGACTTTCATGTGTAAGGCCGAGTGCGAATTGGATAAATTGTGGTTACAAATGCATGCATTTTTAAACACTACTGTCATATTTTAACCTGCTCCGCAGCTACTCTAGTTTTTAACACATTTTATTCAATGCGAAGTGTCAAAATTTAACCAAACGTCAAGTTTTAACCACTTTTTAACCCAACTCGCACACGGCCTTAATGAGCAAAATAAATGGGCATTTATTTTTGAAGGGTGTTTAAGAGCTTGTTTACTTAAAAAACGCTTGGTGAAACCAACAAATCTCATTTATCTGTTTAAATGTTTAAAGAGGCTTCGTAAAATTGTTATAATGTGTTTATATTTTACTTAATTTAAGTTGATCATATTCCAGAATCGATTCAGTTGTGAAACACTGAACAAACCTTTTTTATGAAAACCTTTCAAACACTGGCTCTTGTGATGTAACAACAATGACTACAACATGAAAAAATATATCCCACTTATATTTGAAGAAAAATACTAGATCACATTTATATGTACATGTATATCTTTGTTTTTATTTTAAAATTTAAATGAATTAATACAATAAGATTAAGTTCTTAAGTCTATTTAAAGAGATAACATAGTAAATATGAGTTGAGATTCAATCATTAATCGTTAAGAAAAACATTTATCACAAGTTAATCATAATTAATAAATTAGCAATCTTGTTAATTGTATTCTTTTCCACATCACCCTTGAGGTAGAATACTAGATGCGTTTTTTTTTATAGAGGTATACCCAGTAGGCCTATTCCTCTTGATTGCCTCTTTACAAAATAAATAAATCACATTTAATACCTACTTATAATAAAAATTTTAATAAGCTTAAGTTTATTTTTTTTGTTTTTGTTTTTTTTTTTTTTAATATATAATAACATATATACATATAACAGTAATATGAATAAATAAGTAACGACAATAATAATAATAACTAACAAGAATAATATAAATAAATGCTCAATATTATTACAATAATAATATTATAATAATAAAGAAAAATAACAAAAATAGACTCTGTACAGTACATATAAGCCGAATATGTTTTACTCACGACTTCATTAATTTTTGTAATTTCATTTCACTTATATTTAAATCACATTAAAACTGTATTTAATAAACAAACAAAAAACACTTCAAAAAACACATCAAATTTATTGCACTTTACTTCACTTCAAACACTCTTGCACGTTATTTCGGTTGATACGCTCTCTGGCGTTCCACTTCCAGTTCCTTATTTGTGTTTCTCGCAATAAGGATGATCATTCCTGTTAAAATAAATTTAACAATCGTTTCACGATGCTGATCCTTACATGAGGGTAGGTTTCGTTATGTTGATCATGTTCTTATAATCCTCTATTTCTGTGTCGAAAAAATGTTTTACTTTCCTTACAGTTTCTTCAAATATCATTGAAGGAACTATTAATTTTCCGTATTTCGAATCGGTAACCAATGATTCATACGCTCTGAATTGGATGAGGAGTGTGTTTTGTCTGTCTATATTTTCTCCATCATCTTTCATGAAACGAAGGCAAGTTTCGCAGTTTCCTTTTTTTTTAGTTTGTGGACTGCAAACCCAGCGTAGTAAGCTCCATCCAGCATTTTTTCTCAAACTTGTTTCATATCGGCGTATGGGTGGTCCATTGAAACATTCCACTTTCCAAAAAGGACGGTTTGGACTTCCTTTTCCTCCTCGTCCACCTGCATCTTGCTGTCTTCATCTTCGCTTTCATTGTGTTCCGGAACAATAGTGATCTCCATTTTGTTGTTCATGATTTCACCATGAATTTAGAAATCGAGCTCATCATGAGATCTTTGGAATTCTTCCCCGAACTCCGCTTCATTAAGAAGAGCTTCTGCTCTAGCATCTTCATATCCGGAAGTCTTTGCCGCACACATGTTATGGAACATTATGTGTTTTAAATTCCTAATGAACCGCAAAGCTGAGGGATTTTTTCGTAAGATCCTTTATTTGTCCGGATCATTGAAAACAAATTTTCTGCGACCTCTGTGTTTAGATTTCGACGTAGTGCCCTGAGCCTGACCCTAGTTGTACATCAAATATCTCCACATTTGAATTACTGCGGTTATCGTCTGCTGTAATCCTTTAAAACATGGCTGGATACTATTTGTTTTTCCTGGAACTCTCCATGTTGAGACCCATTCCAGCGATTCCAATGTGTCCGTGAAATCTGAGAGGACTTAGCTGTTAGGGTTCATCGAATAAAGATTTCCACACTTGAAATTATCATTCATAAAGATTTCCACAGTTGAAATTATCATTCATCCTTTGAAAAAAAAAAAAAAAAACAGCCGTGGATTCTGCAACTTTTCTTTCTTCTTCAGATTTAAAACAATTTATGCTAAGTGCATAAATTATTCCTGAGGCGACAGGAGCGTGTTTCTAACGCTTTTGAAAAGATGGGGGGTAGTCGTATAGAAAGAAAATGTTCCTTCCATTGACTTCCATCCATGGGTCATCGTCTGATTTTTTTAGAATACTGTATGCACGTATATTACAAGTTCCTTGATAGCAACTTGTTGCCACAATCTTGTATCCAGTTTTATCTATGTGTTAAAATTTGTGCTATTTGATCGCCTTTCAGAATTCCAATGTAGTAAGCAATGGTCTGTTTCCAATTCTTGTTGAGTCCTCTCAACGTAAAGACCATCGCTTTTGAGGCAATTACATTATTCCTTCCAAATTCTCCAAGATCCATAAAACCGCAAATCATGTCATCCTTGCTGTTGTACTCTAATTCTTTTTTGATAGCCATTTCATCAAAAAGCAGTATGCATTTTTTTCCATTTCTGTGATTTCCTTGGCCTTATCTTCCAACAAAATGCTCTCTGCTGGCATTTTAAAACCAAGTTCTATTAAAAACTTGTAGCACGCTGCCGACTTATAATAAATTCTTAAAAATAACTGCCTCTCTGCCTTTTTCCATTCGGCACTTGATTTATGTGAAAATTGCACATGAATAAATGTTTGCACATCTTCACTGTAATTTTCCATGTGCTCTGTTAATGCCTTTTTAAATTCGTAGTTCGGTTTCTTTTTCTCCGAAGTCGGTGTACGTAAGAGCTTACGGATACAATAAAGTGGGGTTGTAACTTTCCGCGGCGCGCGACCCTTCGGTGTGCGGAACGTGAGGCGGTCCGGTTCGTATGAAAATAATCCGGGTGAAGGAAATTCCGAGGGGGATATTGGGATAAAAGGATCGATTTTATTAAGAGGATAATCTCTTGCGTACGTTTGTTTCGAATTCGACGCCAGGTTCTTTAGTGATACAGCTGGACTACTTGGTGCTGCTGCTGAACCACTTGAGGCCGATGTTGGTGATGTAGTACATACAGCTGGTGCTGAAATTCTTGGGTTTTATGCTGATGCTGAAATTCCGGGATTTTGTATTGGTGCTGAATTTCCAACTGCTGCTTTTGCTGCTGAACTCAAAGGAGTTGTTGGTAATTCTGAAGAGATAGTATCCATCGTCTTCGATACGCCCAACATTTCCATGCACGATTGGACTGTAAAATGTTCATTGCATTTACAAACACTGGAGCTAAATGTTTTGGGGATGGCATTTTTAGCAAGAATCGTCCGAGTCTGCCTGTAATGGAGATCCCGTTCAAAAAAATGCTTGTCGCAAAAATGACAACGATGTATTTTTTCACTTATGTGAGAAGCATTACCATGCTTGATCCAGACAGATCGTCTGTGATCAGTTGGTAGTTTAAAGGAAGAACGTGCCTTTCCCTTCTCGTTACAAGATCTATATGAACAATGTGCCATATTTAGGTATGTAACTATTACTTAAAAATATACCTTAACAATAATAATAATATTAATGTTAATATATAATACTAATTTATACTTATATAATTTATACTTATATATTTGTGCGCCGGCACAAAAGAACCCTGAAAAAGAAAAAAGGGAATGTATTAGAAATAATTCTAGGTCACTTTTGAAAGTTGGGTCCGCAAATTTTAGATCTACATAGTTTTTGTCTGTACATCAGAAAAATTGTAACATGTTAGTTTTTGTATAAGTGCATTGGAACATTTTTTGTTTAACCTAGGTATTGTAACAGTGGCGTAGATAGGGGGGGGATCAGGGGGATATATCCCCCCCCATTGGGATCGATAATTGTTCAACATAACCAGTTCCAAACGAGTTTAAGAAAGTAACTACTCACAGAATTCCTAGAGGCATTGTCAAATGTATATTCTATACCTACATTCTATGGAGAAACAGCAAAATTTCTCTTTTTAAATAGATTTTTAAAAAGCTTTTATTTTACGTCTCTCCCCAATTGATAATAAGTAAACGTGAAAGAAAACGAGCTTCCATCCAGCTTTCCATTACAAAAAGATTTAAATTATTAAGATTTCTTCGCATCGTGTGACACATTGTTAAGTTGGTATAAGAAACCACCGCAAACATGCAGCACATTCATCCACAAAAACAAATGTTCGCACAACTGCGGTGTAGTTAACCAGAATCTTAACAGTAGCGATAACTCAAACTCATTCATTTCGACCAGAAAGCAAAATGCGCTATTACCTACTCATTACATAAAGCATGCCTTACAAAAGTGGCAGATTTATTTATATATATTTATTTATACTAATTCATATTCAAATTAACGTGTATAATATACCAGCTGACCCTGCAGACTTCGTACTGCCTCAATCGATAATCGATAATGATAACCCTCTACCACACTACCGAAACCACTACCCTTTGCATTTCAACTTTTCCATTTTTCCAATTTTTTTTTTACCAGTTCCCCATCAAACATTTTCCAGTTTCCCTTTGAAAACCAGTGAGTTTTCAGAGTTCCTTTCTAAAACCCATTTTAAAATTTTCCAGTTTTCTATTTGAAATGCATCGACAATTTTATGCAATTTTCAATTAGAAAACCAATGAGTTTTCCGAGTTTTACATCAAGAACTTTCTATTTTTCCATTCGAAAACCCATTTTGAACCAAGAAATTCCAAGCAAAAAAAATCTAATTTCCGACCTTTGTTTGGTTTTTCCAGTTTTCCCACTTTCCCATGAGGTTTTTCCAATTTTTTTTTTCACAGAAATCATCACTGAATACAACAGTATCAACCATGAAAATTTCACAAATATCTATTGGGCCATTTCGGAGTCTATAAGAGACATACAAACAAACACACATCCATTTTTAATATTCAAAGAAAAATGGCATTTTTTGAGATAAATGAGCGGATGTTTATTTCATTATAAAGAGGCAGGTATGCCGTTAATAATGGTACACAACATCAGCCAAATGGCCGCCACGACCACACTTACAGGACCTTATCCTTTTCATGAAATTTTCCATAACCAAATCGTAAAGTGGCTGCCATATATCCTCGATAGCCTCACGAATTCCATTTTTGAGGTCTTGAATCGACTCTGTGCTGTTGGCATAGACCTTATCGCAAGGTGTTAAATCACAAGATCTCGGTGGCCAATTGTGATCACCTCTTCGAGAGATAACACGGTCCGGAAACTTTTCCCGTAAAAGATCGATGGTTTCATTGCTTGGGTGGCACGTAGCGCCGTCTTGTTGAAAGTAAACGTTGTCCAGATCAATACCATCCAATTCCGGCCATAAAAAATCATTAATCATCTCTCGATAGCGCAATCCATTGACCGTAACTGTTGCTCCAGCCTCATTTTCGAAAATGTAAGGTCCAATGACCCCGCCGGAGCATAAACCGCACCAAACAGTCACGCGTTGAGGATGGAGAGGCTTTTCAACAATAACTCTTGGGTTTTCCGAGCCCCAGATGCGACAGTTTTGCTTGTAGACGTAGCCTCCGAGGTGGAAATGGGCCTTATCAGTCAAGATGATTTTTCGATGAAATTCCGGATCATTTTAATGCATTTCAAGGACCCATCAGCAATGGCACGATGTTGTTGATGATCAGCCAGCTTGAGTTCTTGTGTTAACTGAACTTTATTAGCCTTAAGACCCAAGTCTTTATGCAAAATACGGTGTAATGACGTTTGTGGAATGCCTAATTCCAAAGAACAACGAATACTCAACAAACCTGGGTTTTCTTCAACACTTTGGGCTACAACAGCAATATTCTCAGTTGTTCTTGACGACGGTTTTATTCTTCACATCACTTACTTGTCCCAACAGCTCGAATTTGTCCACCAATTTCTGTATTGCGGTCCGACAAGGTGCTTCACGACGACCCAAAAATGTTTAAGTTTTACGAATTTTAATAATTTCAATGCGTTGTTGAAGCGTGTATCGTTTCATTTTTATTAATGGCGTAGTTTCTTCTTGTCAAATGTCAAAAAATTACAGCTTCCGAAAAAGCGTGCTATTCAAAATAACACCTCTTATTGGAAAACCCTTTACATAGAGAAGAGATTATTTCCTTATGAATTCAATGATGTTTGTTAGTTGTTTTTTTTTGAGTTATTAAAACTTCAAAAAAAAAAACGAGCGAACTAGATATATCCCCCCCCATAGCGAAAAGCTATCTACGCCACTGTATTGTAATACAGTAAAACCTGTCTAATTGGACCACCCTTGGGACCGAAGAAGAGTGGTCCGATTAGGAGGTGGTCCAATTATACGGGTTCCTTTTTAATCGGACCGGTCCATTTAGAAAGGTTTTTCCTTCATTCATTGAGTAAAAAATTACTGCGAATATACCTTCAAATTTCTTGAAATGTATGTACAATGTGTGTATCTACACTTTCATATATGTATTTCAATTTTACTTCGATTAAAAACTAAAAGACTGGGGTTCGTTTAGGAAACAAGCATTTAATAACTTATTTTTTCATAACATATGCATATATGTACATAATAGATATATTATTTGTACATAAAACATTTATACTGCATACATATGGATTATTTATTAGTTTTTAATCATTTTAAAAAAAAAAGTCTGTAATTTTTTTCTGCACCACAGCTGTATTTTTGAAATTTGTTAGTAATTTTTGGGAACAATTGTCTAGACATGCCTAGATATCGTCCAAACCATTTTTGCTTGAAAAATCTTTTGGAATTTCGAGACGCGAAATGGCCTCTTTGTATGAAACAGCTTTTGAGGTCCAGGAATT
This sequence comes from Sphaerophoria rueppellii, assembly GCA_920937365.1. Taxonomy (NCBI): domain Eukaryota; kingdom Metazoa; phylum Arthropoda; class Insecta; order Diptera; family Syrphidae; genus Sphaerophoria; species Sphaerophoria rueppellii. Next base: position 66,349,368 of record CAKKXW010000001.1, read on the forward strand.
GTTTCAATTTCTCCCTCGGCAGAGATATGTTCCGCTGCAGTATCAGAAATTGGTAACTGAATGGAATTTAAAAATTTATTTTCCCAATTCTCCGACCATTCATTAAATGTCGCCACATTAGAATCGATACTCAAAAAATCTTCAGCAACGGAAGGTCGAGTATTAACTCCTCAGCAATCACATTGTTGGGTTCTCCTTCGAAAAAATAACATTTCTTAAAACAATTTGATATGGCTAATGGAGTAACATCATCCCATGCCTTTTTAATCCAGCTGCACTTACAAGCATCTAAACAATTAATTTTAGCTGATAAATCGGAAACATTATTGGCCTCGTCTATGTTTAAAATGAAATTCAAATTGTTTCTTTTGCCTAGAAACAAAAGCTAAAACTAAACCTTTTGGGAAATCCCCACATAAAACAAAAGTAATTGATGGAAATTTTAGATTTGGCGTAGGTAACTAGAAAATCAAGATAAATTAAATGCAGAGTTGCGAAAAAATTGTTAAAATTATTAATGGTTGGTCCAATTAGACAGGTAAATACAATAAGCAACGCATGATATAAGGTGGTCCATGGTCCGATTAGAAGGTGTCCCGATTACAGAGTATTTGTATGAAAAATAGCAGGGAATGCATTAAGTGCGGTCCGAATAGGAGGTGGTCCGATTATATAGTGTCCCGATTAGCAGGTTTTACATGTATAAACTTTATATCTCTACCTCTCTGTAGGCGTTTTTCTTTTTTAGTTCGGAGCACAGAGTCTTCAGAGCTGCTGAACAGACTCCGAACAAAGTTAGCTCTGAACATTTTCTAAACGTTCTGATATTATTTTCAAATACAATTGAGCAGAATTATTTTTATTTGTATAATTGAATTTATAAATAATAAAAAGACTATTATTTATCAAAAAATTGATATTCTCTTCCGTATCAACTTTTTTCCTTCACCAGTTTAATTATTTTAAACATATCTTTTCATTTTACCACATCTCACATGCTTGACATTTATTTATTCAGGCATTTTGCTCACAATGCTCGGTTGAACTCTGAATACTCAGAATCAGTGCTCTGAACGAAAAAAGTAAAACAACTTTGATGCTCTGAACACACTGAACTAAAAAAGAAACACAATTTTTAGTTTAGGCTTTCAGGCTCTCTTCAGATGTAAAAAAGAAAAACGCCTTTTATCTCTGTATGGCTATCTATATTGTTGTAATGCGTACATAATGTGTATACACTATTTATCTCTATCACTCTAATATTGTGTTATAGCTAAATAGTTATGTAGCAAAAGTTTTATTTGTAGTTGTAAGTAGTTGTGTATACTTTCTTAAGAGTTTCCCTCTAGTGGTTAAGAGGAGAACTTCGTTAAGCACCGAGAACATCATTCAATTTCTACAAGAACCTAGTAGTTTCTCGAACCGATTTTAGTTATACAAATAGCCAGTTGGTAGCGAAGGAATTCAATTGATTTTGAACTGCTATAAAGTAATAATTGCAAGTGTTGAATAAATAAGTTTGTGAGTAATTTGAATGAAGTGAATTTGTGTTTTATCTGAAAGCGAATAAGTTGTAACTGTCGGACCAAGCCGAATATTACACTATATTAGAATTGTGTATCTGACATTATACCAAATTCGTTGTTAAGCAACTTTTGATCCGAGGTTCAGCTTACTCTCTCTCTCTCTCTCTCTCTCTCTCTCTCTCTCTCTCTTGACTTTAAATTCTATGAACTTGGTTCTCGATTTAATCCGAGGTTAAACCGAGATTTGTACCATTGGCTATAAACGATCAACGTTTTCGTCAAGCAAAACAATCGTTCAAACGTATTGTTTAAAAATTATCGAGCTACGCCTCCGTACTTTGAACATAGTAAAGTTGTACAACGGCACGCGATTAGTCATTGAAAAACTAAAACCACTACCGAAGCCAAACATTTCAATTCGTTTTGAGTCATTTAATTAATATGGCAAAACAACGATTACTGGGTTAGCTAGTGTACCGTAGCCTTCCTCGATAAATGGAGAAAAAAATGTTTCAATTCGAAACAGTATTTTCTGAGATTAGCGCATTCAAACAAACAAACAAGATCTTCAGCTTCATATAATAGTATAAGACAGAGATGGGCATCATTCGAATAAGGAATCGCCAATAATTTATTCACGAATAATTTACTCGCGAATAAATTATTTGTGATTTCAATCGTTATTCTGAATAATTTTGAAGAATCACTACGAAAAACTATTTTTGACCGTGTTTTCCATTTTTTAATATTTTGCACTAACGAGAAACAAACAGCAATTTTGTATAAAAAATAGTTCCCAAGAAGAACGTCTGGTATCCCTAAGTTCACATCAAAGATTTTTAATGTACAAAAATGTGAAATAAGCGGAGTTACCAGATTTCGAGTTTGGAAATATTGTACTTGAAAACTTGGTTTTATTTTTGTTATGCAATGGGAAATTACATATTTTTCACTTTTTAAATTTTTCAAAAAATAAGTTAACAAATTAGATGTCTAATTCATTCGCACATATTAAAAAAAAAAAAAACTGAAATCGACTAGATAATCAACTTTTACAATTTCAAAGCCTGTTAAATGTTTAAAAGTTGGTTATGAAATTGGGCATAAAACACCTAAAAATAAGAAACGGTCTTTGAATAATCAATTGAAATAACCTGAAAATAAAAATATATAAAATTAACTTACCCGCACTTTCACTTCACTGTATATTATTTTTTTTTTTTTAATATTAATGGTTTTTTGCACTTTTAAGTTGCTTTAGTTTTTGCACTTTTAAGTTGCTGATTTCACTTTTATTCACTGTTTTTTTAGAAGTATGGATTTTTGCACTTTTAAGTTGCTATTTTTTTTTTTAGATGAAGGGATCTCTTTTTTGCACTTTTAAGTTGCTATTTTCACTATTTTATTCTTATTTGTTTCCAAAAATTCACCGAATTAAAAACACTACTCACATGAAATGGTTTTTTTTTTGGGTATAACGCACTTCTTAATAATAAATTATTATTTCGAACCGACAATTCTCAGAACAGAATCAAGATTTAGACTTTCAGAATAAAAGAATTCTTTTTCGGTTACAGATTTCTTCTAATTGAAAGGCGGGAAAACATTGCATATGCCTTTTATCACGCATACTTAAGTATTTAACCCAAAATAACTTCTATACCAATACTTTCAAGGATCAAATCATAAAAGTACCGTTTTTTTGCTTATTCCTTCTTTTCCTTATACGTAAACGAAATATTTTCCCCTCTTTTAAAAATATTCTTCCCTCATTCATAGTTTAACTACTGCTCTTACTTAAAGATATTTCGTATTTCGCGTTCTCATTCCTTCATATTCACCGTGTTCTTTAAAAAAAATCTCCTTCTCAGAGCTCTCCAAACTCTACAAAACACTGTTGTCTCTGCTTCTAACTAGATGGCGCTAAAGTCTGATGCCAGGTCGATTTTACCTGCCAAATATATATACAAAGCATTTTTTGCTTTGTATATATATTTGGCAGGTGCCAAATGTATTTTTTTTACATTAAATGCACTTTTAAAACATGGCTGGATACTATTTGTATTTCCTGGAACTCTCCATGTTGAGACCCATTCTTTCGCAGCTTTCAGCGGTTCCAATGTGTCCGTGAAATCTGAGAGGACTAGGCTGTTAGGGTTTCTCGAATAAAGATTTCCACACTTGAAATTATCATTCCAACTGATTTCCACAGTTGGAATTATCATTCATCATTTGAAAAAAAAAAAAAAACAGCCGTGGATTCTGCAACTTTTCTTTATTCTTCAGATTTAAAACAATTTATGCTAAGTGCATAAATTATTCCTGAGGCGACATTGTTACTAAAAACTTGGGTAGCCAACTTTACTGACATTTTATCCTTCTTTTTCGGATTAAGGTGCTTTTGTTTTAGCTTGCACAGCACCTTGAACGTTGAATTGGAGTCCTCTTCGTACACTCTTTCCAAAACTTTCCATTCCACAACATCCGTACCGCTAACAATTCTTTGATTCATGAGCGTGTTTCTAACGCTTTTGAAAAGATGGGGGGTAGTCGTATAGAAAGAAAATGTTCCTTCCATTGACTTCCATCCATGGGTCATCGTCTGATTTTTTTAGAATACTGTATGCACGTATATTACAAGTTCCTTGATAGCAACTTGTTGCCACAATCTTGTATCCAGTTTTATCTATGTGTTAAAATTTGTGCTATTTGGTTGCCTTTCAGAGTTCCAATGTAGTAAGCAATGGTCTGTTTCCAATTCTTGTTGAGTCCTCTCAACGTAAAGACCATTGCTTTTGAGGCAATTACGTTATTCCTTCCAAATTCTCCAAGATCCATAAAACCGCAAATCATGTCATCCTTGCTGTTGTACTCTAATTCTTTTTTGATAGCCATTTCATCAAAAAGCAGTATGCATTTTTTTCCATTTCTGTGATTTCCTTGGCCTTATCTTCCAACAAAATGCTCTCTGCTGGCATTTTGAAACCAAGTTCTATTAAAAACTTGTAGCACGCTGCCGACTTATAATAAATTCTTAAAAATAACTGCCTCTCTGCCTTTTTCCATTCGGCACTTGATTTATGTGAAAATTGCACATGAATAAATGTTTGCACATCTTCACTGTAATTTTCCATGTGCTCTGTTAATACCTTTTTAAATTCGTAGTTCGGTTTCTTTTTCTCCGAAGTCGGTGTACGTAAGAGCTTACGGATACAATAAAGTGGGGTTGTAACTTTGCGCGGCGCGCGACCCTTCGGTGTGCGGAACGTGAGGCGGTCCGGTTCGTATGAAAATAATCCGGCTGAAGGATATTCCGAGGGGGATATTGGGATAAAAGGATCGATTTTATTAAGAGAATAATCTGTTGCGTACGTTTTTTTCGTAGTCGACGCCAGGTTCTTTAGTGATACAGCTGGACTACTTGAGGCCGATGTTGGTGATGTAGTACATATAGTTGGTGCTGAAATTCTTGGGTTTTATGCTGGTGCTGAAATTCCGGGGTTTTGTATTGGTGCTGAATTTCCGACTGCTGCTTTTGCTGCTGAACTCAAAGGAGTTGTTAGTAATTCTGAAGAGATAGTATCCATCGTCTTCGATACGCCCAACATTTCCATGCACGATTGGTCTGTAAAATGTTCAGTGCATTTACAAACACTGGAGCTAAATGTTTTGGGGATGGCATTTTTAGCAAGAATCGTCCAAGTCTGCCTGTAATAGAGATCCCGTTCACAAAAATGCTTGTCGCAAAAATGACAACGATGTATTTTTTCACTTATGTGCATTATTATGCATTACCATGCTTGATCCAGACAGATCGTCTGTGACCAGTTGGTAGTTTAAAGAAAGAACGTGTCTTTCCTTTCTCGTTACAAGATCTATATGAACAGTGTGCCATATTTAAATATGTAACTATTACTTAAAAATATACCTTAACAATAATAATAATATTAATGTTAATATATAATACTGATTTATACTTATATATACTTATAAATAAAATATAAAATATATATTTGAAGGTAAGCGCCGGCACAAAAGTACCCTGAAAAAGAAAAAAAGGAATGTATTAGAAATAATTCTAGGTCTTTTTTGAAAGTTTGGTCCGCAAATTTTAGATCTACATAGTTTTTGTCTGTACATCAGAAAAATTGTAACATGTTAGTTTTTGTATAAGTGCATTGGAACATTTTTTGTTTAACCTATTGTAATATGTATAAAATTTATATCTCTACCTCTCTGTAGGCTTTTTTCTTTTTTAGTTCGGAGCTCAGAGTCTTCAGAGCTGCTGAACAGAGTCCGAACGAAGTTAGCTCTGAACATTTTCTAAACGTTCTGATATTATTTTCAAATACAATTGAGCAGAATTATTTTTATTTGTATAATTGAATTAATAAATAATAAAAAGACTATTATTTATCAACAAATTGATATTCTCTTCCATATCAACTTGTTTCCTTCACCATTTTAATTATTTTAAACATATCTTTTCATTTTACCACATCTTACATGCTTGACATTTATTTATTCAGGCATTTTGCTCACAATGCTCGGTTGAACTCTGAATACTTAGAATCAGTGCTCTGAACGAAAAAAGTAATGTAATGTAATGTAATGTAATGTAATGGTTTATTTGGCCTTAGTTTGCCATTAATTCGCATAGTTTTGTTTACAAAAATATATTTAAAATGTGTACTTACGTTGCACAATATAAACTTAAATATTTTGGTTATTTAATGATAAAATAACAACAGAATCCTAGACAATTAATAAATTTTAGATAATATACTCTTGAACATAGCACAACAAAAGTCTTTTAAATTCATTGGTGTTGATTGATGTTTTTATCTCGTGAGGTAGTTGGTTAAATGCTTGGTATCCATTATAGAAAATTGTTCGTTGGGCTCTTGATGTTCTCATTCGCTGAATTGCAAAATCTTCGGTGCTTCGCAAACTGTATACAGGGTTCACATTCATTGTTGCTTGATTTGTCAGATAATCGGGGCACATATTGTTTTTTATTTTGAAAATAAATGTCATAGTGAGCATGAACAAACGTTGATTTACGTTGAGCATATTTAACGATTCATGCATTTCACGTACACTCGCATAATGATCTCGCCTCAGCAGAATACGCATAGCTTTATTCTGCAATATTTGCAGTCTCGATTTTTGCGATATATTGCAAAAGTAAAGAATCGTGGCGCAATACTCAAAATGGGGTTTAATGATAACATTGTACACTTTTATTGCACTGTTCATTGTAAGGCTTGATCTGGTTTTTCGCAGTACCCCTAGTTTTTTCGACACTTTTTTTTACAAATATAACTTATGTGCTCATTAAAAGATAGTTTATTGTCTAGCATAACACCTAGATATTTTATATGGGGCACAATTTCGAGGGGACGATTTTCAACACACACAGAAATATTTGATGGAATTACTGGAACATTAAATATCATACATTTAGACTTGTTCATATTTAACAAGAGACGATTCATTATTAACCACTTGTTTATTTCACAAAGATCTTCATTAATATTACAAACACAACTAGTCAGATCACTGCCAGAGATACATAAAAGCCCATCATCAGCAAAGAACTTGAGCCATGAGTGCTTTAACACTTTTTCCATATCATTTATATATATTAGAAACAGAAGCACACCTAGTAGGGTCCCCTGGGGTATCCCCATGTTAACAGACACCGAATTTGAAATTTTACCATTTATTTTTGTTCTTTGGGTTTTCCCGGTTAGAAAACTTCGAAACCATAAGAGTTCTCTATTTCTTACACCGATTTTGTACAACTTTTCCAACAGAATACATATATTAACAGTTTCAAAAGCACGTTTTAAGTCAATGAACACAGCAATTATCACATTTTTCTTGTCTATTTCTGACTTCCATTTATTAACAACATAGTTTATACACGTTTCACATGAGTGATTAGCACGAAAACCACATTGGTTGACACTTAAAATATTTTGACTGGTAACATGTTCTTGGAGTTGTCTCATTACTATTTTCTCTAAAACCTTTTCGTAGATTGGAAGCATATTTATTGGGCGAAAGTCCTTACAAAATCTGGTTTCTGGTAACTTCGGTGTGGGAATGACAAGTGATTCTTTCCACGTATTTGGGAATATTCCCGAAGCTAGAGATGTGTTAACAATACGCAAAAGAACATGACCCACTGTATTAATTGCATCTTTAAGCATTTTAGCGTTCATTAGATTAAAATCACTCTTTTGACTTATTTCTATTATTGCACTTAATACTTCATCAATGTTTACGTCATAAAACTTAAAATCTATATTGCACTGTTCAACCAAACACGTATACATAGGATATGACACTGAACAAATTAAGGCTGAATCACAAAGGCGCTTCAGCTTCAGCTTCGCCTGACGTTTACGAGTTCAGCTATAGGAATTCAATGCTTGCTATCACAATGACGCTTCGACCTCACGTTTCGTACGTAACGTGACTCAAAACGGAAGCTCTAGTTCAAATATGCTGAACTTTTGCTTTGTCTGACAGCTCAACAGCTGTTTAAGAGAAAAGTACACACACAGATTTTGGAGCAGCATTACCACTTAAAAAAAAAAGGAATCGAAGTAGATTTGGGAATAAAGCGAAGAAGATTGATAAAAAGGGAAGTAGATTTAAAATGTGTAGTGCATATTATATTGGCCTTGGATACATTGACGCACAGAGGGACAAACAGTTTTTATCAAAAGTTCATATAGAATTGTATCAGAATTGTGTTAAAATTTTCGGTTTAATTTTGACACTACATGATAGATAAATGTTAACAAATAATGTTAACAAAAAATACGAAATGGAATCAACATTTTAGAGCAAGTCCTGTATATTTTCCTGATGAAAATCACTTTTATTGGATTTTAGAAATATGAAGTAAAATCGAATTATGTTTTTCGAGTAAAGTAGATTTTAAGAAATTACTGATGGTGCAAACTAGGCAGTAGATTTTCAAAGTTTTTCAAAAATCAAAAAGAGTAAAGTGGCAAAGCTGTTTTGGAGGGATGATGATAAGATGGAGGGAGAACTGTCATTCAAAGCAAACGCAAAGCGGGTTCATCGTAACGCAGACGAAGCTGAAGCTGAAGCGGCTTTGTGTTTTAGCCTTTAGATTTACAATACTTTGCACGAAAAATGTATTCAATTTATCACATATTATTGCACTGTCGTTTATGATACTGCCATCTTCAAATTGTACTTCACTAATTTTGTCATTTTTACTTTTATGCAGAACATACATCTTCAGTTGACTCCACATTTCTTTTTGGGATCGTGCGTTCTCAACTTTCCTTCTTATAAAAGAAGATTTAGCTTTTGCAAGATTGTTTTTATAAGTATTACGATACATTCGATATTAATTCCAATCACTTATATTATTACTTAAGGACGCTCTACGATATAAATTGGTTTTATGGGATTTTTCTCGCTGAAGCTCACAAGTAAACCATGCAGCGTTAACATACGGAACACTTTTTTCAACTACCATGGTATCTACTATATTTTTAATGTTTATGGCAAAAAGTTCACTTAAGGGTAGGTGTACCAGAACAGCGAACTCAAATTTCATGTAAATGAATTTGAATGTGTTAGTGAGCTCTACACTTCAACGATTCCTTCTTCTCATCTCAGACGAAAATTTGCATCACGATCACGCACATAGAGAATATATAATACCTAGAGTCACGACTTCGGGTGTTCGCTCTCTTTTTGCCTACAAGCTGCAATTTGGTCGTTTTGTACTAACCCAGTGAGAATGTGTTAGTTTTCCAATGCTTTTTAAATGAGAAACTGCACCCATACATTCGCACTGAGTTAGATACAATGCTCAGGTTGGAGTCGAGGTGGGTTTCATGGGCTCAGATTTCGAAAATAAGATTCCGTTGAGCTCAGCATTTTCAAAAAAAACTTAAACATACAAAAAATGCATGTAATATGAAAAATAAATACGTTATATTGTTTCTTTGCACTTTTAACACATAATTGCACTATAATTTACAAATATTTGTATCAAAAATCTTAATAAATCTAAGAAAAAAGTCGTGCGTTTAGTCTCGTATTTCCTGTGGTGGAAGTCTGTCACTTTGGGTTTGTGCATCAGGTAAAAAATTTTGTCATGGCTGAGTGCTCACTCTTTTGTCACCTCTTACACAGGTTCACGAACACGAAAAAAAGGTGAGGATTGTGAGAGTTCACCTCTTACACAGATTCACGGACACGAAAAAAAGAGAGGAATTTAAGAGTTGACCTCAGAAAAATTTTGAGGGTGTTTTCGGCAAGGGAGGAAAAGGTCGCGACTCTAGGTATTATATATTCTCTATGATCACGCACATGAAGGAGAAAAAAGGCAATATACGCAGGCGAAGTCTAGGTAGAAAAGGAGCAAATTCATAAACATATTTACTTGCAATAAGTGGAGAAAAGAATATGTGCACATTATTTCTTCTTTTTTTCTTTGAGATAGGAATATAAACTGAAAAAGTACATGTAAGGAGGTGCAAGGAAAGGGATACATCATAGATATTGTTGTTGCACCACGCGACATCGAGACGGCGGTAGAGACGCGAGGTGATGAACGGTTAGGTTTTTATTTCTTTTTGTGTGTATCCAGTTGAAGAAATATAAAAAAGATGAAACCTTATGAGAAGATCATTTATTTGTTTCCGTGTAAATAAATAATTTTTGGAGAGGCAGGATAACTATGTATTTTTTATGAATTGGAAGTTCTATTATTGGGTGATGATTGCGTTTGTAACAGGCAGGTACCTTTTATCTTTTAGAAATATGAACGGTGTTGAAAATAGTCATCAACCTATTATTGAAATTTTTTACCTTACGCAACAAAACGATGTAAGAAAATAAATTGAGTTCTCCAATTTATTTAGAATTAGGTACCTACCCACCTGCACAAAATGTTTGATCTATTTTGGACAAATTCTTAAAAAATGAAACTTTTTGAAAATGTTTTTTCTTACATTATTTATATATTTATCTATTTATTTATTTAAATCTACAAGCAATTTAAAGCTAACAGTTTATGACTTAAATTAATAAATAATGAATGACTATTGTTTATATAAAATAATAAATACAATAATTAAAGGGCCTTTAGCATCAGCTTTGACTTCGCAACATCTTTCGGTGGTAACAGATTTGTTTCTTACTGATTCGATATTCTGGATGTTAACTAATCAAGTAATCACCTATAAAAATTATATAAAAATAATGAATATTAAACTTTTTGGTGTTGTAATATAAATATAATAGGTACATATCTTTTTATATTTTCCGTGACTTAGTGGTTCTGTGCGTTGGCTGCTAAGCAGAATGTCATGATTTTGAGTCCTACCCGTGTCCTTGTTATTATTTCATCTTTCACGGGCACTTCCACTTGCAATGCACTGACAAAACTTCCAAGAGTATCAATCTGTCATGAAAAAGTTCTTCTCAAATTTGCCGTTCGGAATCGGCGTTATATTCTTCTTCTTATATATTCCACACGTGCATGTTTCTTGGAATCTTGGGGTCACACAGCTCTAAGAGGAGATGACTTTTGTAATATGAAAGTATTTTCTTCCGTATTTTTATTTGCCAAAATTCGTCATCTCTATCAATTTTGAGCCATAGAAGGCAGGAAGTTCATACGCCAAAGAAACAAGTTTGTTGGCCAGTAATGTTGTCTCTGAATTTTCTTAAGTCTACACGTATCCTCTTGTTTTTGTAGGTAGAATATATTTTTCAGCCTCACAACTTCGTCTATTGTCAGGCTTTTTGCAGATGACTGACACATCACTGCACATAAGCTGGTGTTACCAACCATACCATCTGGTGTTGCGCCAGTAAAATTCATTTCTTTGTATATTATAAATCCAGATTTTTCAACAATTATGCCTACTTCTTCTTGAAGTTTTTCTATGGCCTTTGCTTCATATGCTTTACCCCATTCTGCGCTTGAAGAAGCGAATATTCCATAAAGAGAAGCTTTAATTATATTATGATAACTAGCAACGCTTCTAACTTTACACATTTTCCCGAAGTTTGACGCTGTTACCATTGACTTTCTGATTTCAAGCCATCTTGAGCAGTTTGCTTGATCTCTTGTATTTATTTCGATTTCCAGCCTAGAATTGAAGTTTTCTTTCAAGCGCACTTCGATTTCTGTTTTTTTTTTTTCAACCTCTTCAGGATGGAAATCACACGTTTCTGGAGAGTCATCAATATTGCCATAATATTTGTCAGCAGGAGCTAATCGTTTTCTTTTCCTTGGAGCAGATTCATGATTAGCACGAAACAGTTTTCTTTTTCTTAGGTCATTGCGTTTTTTGGTTTCCGTTCGAACTAAAAGTTGTTTGCTTGGTGTGCTCACGTTGTGATTGCTGGTCTTTGAAAACTCAGTAAAAAAGCTCTCTTCGAATTAAACTGTACACCTACCAATGCACACTTGTTGGTGTATGATTGACCTAAGGAGAAATTGATTCTTTTCCCACCCACGTATTAGCAAACAACGCTGTTAAAAAAATTTTCAAATTGAAATAAGGATACAGAATCTCATATTGCCCCAAAAAATGAAAGAGTTATATATTTTTCCCCTTTGCATACAGCATGTCACAATGAAAGGAGCTACTTACATATTATGTAAAACAAAACAAATTACAAAGACTATAAATAGTCTTGCACTTGTCATATTCATTCTAAAAATCGCAAGTCGCAGCCACCAAAAGAAATGATCGTGTATGTGCGATATTCTTTTTACCTACATAAACAAATTTCCCACTCTCATTCATTTTCTTATTTTGTTATTTCCAACAACCAAACAAAAATTGAAACCGGTGTAAATGATTGCGGATTAACTAACCGCATCCTTTTTATCCGCTATCTCTATCTCTAACCCTTCTTCTATATGCCATGTGCACCCACCGAAAATAAAAAGAGATCTTTTTTCTCATCTCTTATCATTATCTATCAAAGAAAAAAAAAAGAAAAAAAAACAAAACCAACAGCGCATGATGCCTTTTGCGTACACCTACCTATCCTTCAACATCAACAGCGGATCCCAAAAAACTGTATGTACCTAAATGCACATGAGAAAAATCAGTATTGAACAACAAAAAATACATTTTCTATTGAAGAAAAAAAATCATCTTTTGTAAGAAAGGGAAAACAAAGCAAAACAAATTGCAGCACCACCTAGTGCCATTCCCTTGAAACCAGCTTCTTTGTGTGTGTGTGATCGACCATTCTTTTTTGACAAAAAACGCAAAATAGACGATTTTTCAAAAACTAAAATTAAAAAGACCATTAGCAAACAAATTAGTTTGTTTTTTTAATTGAATAAAAAAAATAACAGAAAAAAATAAAAAAATATTTGCTAGTTTTATTGCCCATATTTCACTTACAATGACCTTTCAAATATTGAAATTTTGAAGTTTGTTTTTAAATATGTTACAGGTGAAAAATGATAAAAAAAAACAACGACGTTAACTGAAACATATATTAAACTTTCATTAAAAAAATATTTCAAAAAATTCGAAAATATATTAATCAATTTCCCGGGCAAACGCGCAAAATGTTAGGCAAAAAATAGGTATTTTTTTATGTTTGTGTCAACAAAAAAATTTGACGCAATTCCAAAAAAAAAAAATTGCTCCATTGAAAACATATATTTAAAGCTTTGAAAAAAGTTAATTTGACTTCACTGCCTTTTATATTTTAGAAGTTATGCTAAAAAATGCATTCATACTTTTTACATAATTTGCTGTATTTTTCACTGTTTTTGGAATTTTGTTTGGGAAATTTTATAACGATAATCGAAAAAAAAGATCGACGTTAAGTGACTGGATATATTGTCATCATAAAAAAAAATAAAAAATAAATAAAAATATAATATTTAGCCCATTTCCCATTAGTTAGCGTAAGTGTCTTTCAAAATTTTATAGTTTTTCCGTTTGCTTGTCGGTTTTGAGCTACATCGAATTTTTATTTATTTTTTTAACTACACAAGCATTTGGCCCTATAAAATATCAATCGAAAACCGTTTGTTTTATTAAAATATTCGTAAAATTACGAACGCTACACAGTTTCGCGCAAAAGTCCAACCTATTTTTACATGGGAAACCCCCCCTTAAGGGAACTATTCACTTTGGATACAATCAATCACTCATCGTTAGTAACAACATAATCAATAAGGGTTCTAGATGTTTGTGTTATTCTTGTTGGTTCATTTATGGTCATAATAAGGTTGTTATCATTCAGGCATTGAGCTAACCGACGTCGATACGTATCCTGCGTTTCAAACCAATTTATGTTAACGTCACCACATAAAACAAAGAAGTTATTGCACTGAAGTAAGAAGTCTATCCATTGGACAAAATTAACACAAAAGTCAACTTTAGAACATAAATGAGATCTGTATATTGCACCCATATTTATCACAGCATTATTTGAACATTGAATTCTTATAATTAAACACCAACATTTCATTTCGACAACAAATTTTTTGACAAGGGAGCAATTAACGTTATTTTTTACATAAAAACATATTCCACCAGTGTGACTTGACTCACTAACACAGTTTATTAGAAAATAACCACCGAGCTTTAGGCAGTTTGTATCATGGTTCAAAGTTATATGAGTTTCGGTTAAAATTAAAACATCAATATCCACTTTATCAACCAAACACTGAACTTCAGAAAAATTGTTTGCTAGCCCTTGTACATTTAGAAACACACAGTTTATTGAACTTAGTTGCTAACAATCGACACGTTCTTTAGCAATTTTTATTTTCCTTAGTAGGGCCGGACAGTTAGGGTCATTAGCTGCATGATCTGTACAAATGTCCAAGTGTAAGGTAGACTTTGCTAGACTGCAGTTCACACATTTTCTGAATTCACAATTACAGTTCCTTATATCATGGGTACCAGCGCATTGAACACACACTTTTTCTTTTTTACAGTCTTTGGCCATATGATTAAATTCGCAACAATTAAAACACCTTAAAATATTGTAGTGAGGATATACTTTGCAGCAATCCCATCCAACGTTTATTTTGCTACTATTTAATATTTGCCCATAGGTAACACAATCCACTTCTATTATGGCATTATACCATTTGGTTTTCGGGGACAAATAAACACGAACACATTTGATTTCCTGATCGATCAGCTGGTTTTGACGTTTGATTGCACTTATAAGATCACAACTTGCAATTTCCTCTTTCATACCAACTATAAGAATTCGTGGTCTCTTTTGGAGTGGAGTGTTTACATCATAGTTTTCATGCATTTTTGTTTTTATTTCATTTTCAATTTTTTTAATAGATTCCTTGTTAGCTTCAATTAGCAATGCACCATTTTGAATGTTTTTAACTTTATTAATTTGAAGGGACAAATCATATGGATTTATTAGGCTTCTAATGTCTTCCTGAGTTTTGTTGTTGTCTTGGTTAGATTTCGGTTTGATAACAATACACTCAGATTTTTCTTTCTCTTTTAATACATGCGCATACGAGCATACAGGGAGATCATTTTTATTAAGTGTTGGTGCACTTTCAACAACACTTTCCACCATATCCACATTTAAATTACTCTTTGTTTTAGTGAGCAATGTTATCACTTCTTTTAAGTCATCATTTGCTTTGGCAATATCAGATAATTTTTGACTTATTATTTTCAGCATATTACTACACTCTTCACAAAAATATTTAGGGCCAATCTTTGTTTCGAGAATTGACACATCATATTCGGATAAGTTGACACATTTGGCATGAATTTTTTTTGTCACACACACCACTACATTTAACAGCTGTTTTAGTATGCGATTTAGGCTTAGCACAGCTTGGCTCAGCGCACACAAAGCTTCTATCACCCATTTCGTTTATGTATTAATTATAAAATTGTCATTCAATATGAAAAACAAAGAAAATAGGTATATAGAAACTGTATGAGTTAAGAATTTAAGAAATTATTTCTTTTTAATATTTTAACTATTAGCACTTTAAAAGTTAACTACGCAAATTGCTTTTATGATTCAGTTTTTTGTACAGATTTTTTTGATACTGTTTGCTTGTAATTATTATAATGCACTCGTTTATTAAACGCGCTTTTATGCGACCGATTCACGACCGTTCGTTATAACGACAAACAAAACTGATGCTCTGAACACACTGAACTAAAAAAGAAACACAATTTTTAGTTTAGGCTTTCAGGCTCTGTTCAGATGTAAAAAAAGAAAAACGCCTTTTATCTCTGTATGGCTATCTATATTGTTGTAATGCGTACATACTGTAATGTGTATACACTATTTATCTCTATCACTCTAATATTGTGTTATAGCTAAATAGTTATGTAGCAAAAGTTTTATTTGTAGTTGTAAGTAATTGTGTATACTTTCTTAAGAGTTTCCCTCTAGTGATTAAGAGGAGAACTTCGTTAAGCACCGAGAACATAATTCAATTCCTACAAGAACCTAGTAGTTTCTCGAACCGATTTTAGTTATACAAATAGCCAGTTGGTAGCGAAGGAATTCAATTGATTTTGAACTGCTATAAAGTAAAGACACTGTGTTTGAAAGTAATAATTGAAAGTGTTGATTAAATAAGTTTGTGAGTGATTTGAATGAAGTGAATTTGTGTTTTATCTGAAAGCGAATAAGTTGTAACTGTTGGACCAAGCCGAATATTACACTATATTAGAATTGTGTATCTGACATTATACCAAATTCGTTGTTAAGCAACTTTTGATCCGAGGTTCAGCTTACTCTCTCTCTCTCTCTCTCTCTCTCTCTCTCTCTCTCTCTCTTGACTTTAAATTCTATGAACTTGGTTCTCGATTTAATCCGAGGTTAAACCGAGATTTGTACCATTGGCTATAAACGATCAACGTTTTCGTCAAGCAAAACAATCGTTCAAACGTATTGTTTAAAAATTATCGAGCTACGCCTCCGTACTTTGAACATAGTAAAGTTGTACAATGGCACGCGATTAGTCATTGAAATACTAAAACCACTACCGAAGCCAAACACTTCAATTCGTTTTGAGTCATTTAATTAATATGGCAAAACAACGATTACTGGGTTAGCTAGTGTACCGTAGCCTTCCTCGATAAATGGAGAAAAAAATGTTTCAATTCGAAACAGTATTTTCTGAGATTAGCGCATTCAAACAAACAAACAAGATCTTCAGCTTCATATAATAGTATAAGACAGAGATAGGCATCATTCGAATAAAGAATCGCCAATAATTTATTCACGAACAATTTACTCGCGAATAAATTATTTGGGATTTCAATCGTTATTCTGAATAATTTTGAAGAATCACTACGAAAAACTATTTTTGACCGTGTTTTCCATTTTTTAATATTTTGCACTAACGAGAAACAAACAGCAATTTTGTATAAAAAATAGTTCCCAAGAAGAACGTCTGGTATCCCTAAGTTCACATCAAAGATTTTTAATGTACAAAAATGTGAAATAAGCGGAGTTACCAGATTTCGAGTTTGGAAATATTGTACTTGAAAACTTGGTTTTATTTTTGTTATGCAATGGGATATTACATATTTTTCACTTTTTAAATTTTTCAAAAAATAAGTTAACAAATTAGATGTCTAATTCATTCGCACATATTAAAAAAAAAAAACTGAAATCGACTAGATAATCAACTTTTACAATTTCAAAGCCTGTTAAATGTTTAAAAGTTGGTTATGAATTGACATTGACATTACAGTACTTCGCACATGAATGTAACGAACTACAGACACATATTAGCACTGGCGACTGAGGCCATCGGCTGGGACTGAAACAAGACATACGACAGAGAGAGACAGATAGACACATAGAAGGAAAGAACATATAACATAAACCTACGTGGCACAGAGGAGGAGACATAGATTTTTATAGTCTCATATTATCGCACAGGTGGCCTCAGATAGGCTGGCGATTTTCGTAGAAAAAGAATGCTGCCGAAGCTGGGGTTTGAACCCGCAGCGTTTGGCTTAGCAGTCAACTACTCATTCCTCTGAGCCATGGCCACCTGCAGTTGGTTATGAAATTGGGCATAAAACACCTAAAAATAAGAAACGGTCTTTGAATAATTAATTGAAATAACCTGAAAATAAAAATATATAAACTTAACTTACCCGCACTTTCAGTTCACTGTATATTATTTTATTTTTTTTTTTTTTTGAAATATTTATGGTTTTTTGCACTTTTAAGCTGCTTTAGTTTTTGCACTTTTAAGTTGCTGATTTCACTTTTATTCACTGTTTTTTTAGAAGTATGGATTTTTGCACTTTTAAGTTGCTATTTTTTTTTGAGATGAAGGGATCTCTTTTTTGCACTTTTAAGTTGCTATTTTCACTATTTTATTCTTATTTGTTTCCAAAAATTCACCGAATTAAAACACAACTCACATGAAATGTTTTTTTTTTTTTTTGGGTATAACGCACTTGTTAATAATAAATTATTATTTCGAACCGACAATTCTCAGAACAGAATCAAGATTTAGACTTTCAGAATAAAATAACTCTTTTTCGGTTACAGATTTCTTCTAATTGAAAGGCGGGAAAACATTGCATATGCCTTTTATCACGCAAACTTAAGTATTTAACCCAAAATAACTTCTATAGCAATACTTTCAAGGATCAAATCATAAAAGTACCGTTTTTTTGCTTATTCCTTCTTTTCCTTATACGTAAACGAAATATTTTCCCCTCTTTTAAAAATAATCTTCCCTCATTCATAGTTTTAACCATAGAGAATCTATTTACCTAGAGTCGCAACTCGCTCTCTTTTTTAAAAAATCACTGTCCAAAAAATGTTGTGGTGAGTCTCTCAATTTACTTTATTTTTCGTGTCCGTGAATCTGTGAAAGAGGTGAAAAAAAATTCAATAAGGACATGACCGCACTGTTTTAATGGTGAAATAAACTCTGCCAACGTGTTTAAATGTGTTTTTTTAGTTATTTATTCGTAAATCATAGTTGAATTCCATTTAAAAAGAAAAAAACACTATGCACTGCACTTTGTACTGTTATTGAAATACTTAAAACATGAATTTCATACAATTATTTTTTATTTTTTAAATTTTTGAATTTAACTGACTCTTATTTTTGAATTTTGAGCACAGGCTTTTAAAATTGAGCCTAGGCTTTTCACCTTATTGAGCCCAGCACACAGGCCTACCCATTGCAAATGTATTGGTTCGGCCTCCCATTTGAAATGCATTGAAAAGCCTATACATTTACATTGGGTAGTATATTTTATCAAATTAAATTTTTTTAGTCGAAAGAGAGTAAAATGCCTTGAGTTGCGACTCTAGGTATACCTCCTCTGTATTTTTAACTACTGCTCTATTTCGTATTTCGCGTTTTCATTCCTTCATATTCACCGTGTCCTTTAAAAAATTCTCCTTCTCAGAGCTCTCCAAACTCTAAAAAACACTGTTGTCTCTGCTTCATACTAGATGGCGCTAAAGTCGGATGCCAGGTCGATTTTACCTGTCAAATATATATACAAAGCAAAAAAAGTGCAGTAAAATAATATAATGTATTTTTTTTATATTACATGCATTTCTTTGTATGTTAAATTTTTTTTTGAAAATTTTGAGCTCTACCGAATCTTATTTTCGAAATCTGAGCCCATGAAAACCACCTCGACTCAGACCTGAGCATTGTATCTAACTCAGTGCAAATGTATTGGTGCAGCCTCTCATTTAAAAAAGCATTGGAAAACTAACACATTCTCACTTTGTTAGTACAAAACGACCAAATTGCGGCTTGTAGGCAAAACTAGAGCGAACACCCAAAGTCGCGACTCTAAGTATTATATCTTTGACGTTGGGTAGTAAGGGGTTAAGTCAGAAAATGTAGTTTTGCATAAAACGAAAATGAAAGTTGTAAAATTATTTGTAAATCAGGGTTAAATATATATTAACAAAACAGTATGACAAACATACTTTGAAATGAATATCTGTATAACAGTTAGTACATTTTTCCAAATTTATAAAGCTATGATTATACGGTCAACGAAATCGGTCAACGCGTTGACTCTCTGTCGTCAAATTGCCTTCACAATCTGTCCCAAGAGTGTCACGTCGTGAGATCGTCAACGAAAACTGGTGTCGGGTTAAGGTTTTTTCGATGACTTAAGACCTTAAGACTAATTAAGATCTCATTTGGTACTATTTGTTGAATTTGTGTTTCCTCAAAAGACTTATGTTAGATATTCAGATTAAAATCTTGTGTTTTGCTAGAAGAGGATAGTTTGTGACGTTTTTTTTAAATCTTCTTAGAATGCTCATGTTTTTAA
Organism: Sphaerophoria rueppellii; assembly: GCA_920937365.1. Classification (NCBI taxonomy): domain Eukaryota; kingdom Metazoa; phylum Arthropoda; class Insecta; order Diptera; family Syrphidae; genus Sphaerophoria; species Sphaerophoria rueppellii. The sequence goes on from CAKKXW010000001.1 coordinate 66,369,232, forward strand.
ACTCGTTGGAATGGCTTACATTTTATTTGTATTTCAATAAGCAATTTTCCTGGTATTGGAGCCATTGCGTTATGCCCAGAAAACTTTTCATTGAGTGTGTTTTTCTTTCTGCATACAAACAGAGTCGTTAACAGCTCTTCTTTTCCGAGAAATCCTTTCTTCTACAGTAAACACATTTCCTAGCATTTTCATCTCTTTTTTCACCAAAAATTACACAGAAAATGTAAAAAACCTGGCTCAAAAAATTGGTTTGTGTTAATAACAACGCTTACTGATAATAAAAAATTTAGCAAACTAATTACCTATAGGTTTTTATAGGTGTTGACAACGTACCATAGAGAATATATAATACCTAGAGTCGCGACCATTTTCCTCCCTTGCCGAAAACACCCTCAAAATTTTTCTGAGGTGAACTGAGGTGACAAAAGACTGAGCACTCAGCCGTGACAAAATTTTTTTCCTGATGCACAAACCCAAAGTGACAGACTTCCACCACAGCAAATACGAGACTAAACGCACGACTTTTTTTTAAAGATTTATTAAGATTTTTGATACAAATATTTGTAAATTATAGTGCAATTATATGTTTAAAGTGCAAAGAAACAATATAACGTATTTATTTTTCATATTACATGCATTTTTTGTATGTTTAAGTTTTTTTTTGAAAATGCTGAGCTCAACGGAATCTTATTTTCGAAACCCACCTCGACTCCAACCTGAGCATTGTATCTAACTCAGTGCGAATGTATGGGTGCAGTTTCTCATTTAAAAAGCATTGGAAAACTAACACATTCTCACTGGGTTAGTACAAAACGACCAAATTGCAGCTTGTAGGCAAAAAGAGAGCGAACATCCGAAGTCGTGACTCTAGGTATTATATATTCTCTATGTTCTGAGCTGCCCAACTATAAAAGACTACCATTTAATTAAATTTGTTCGCGTTTTGAAACGAAAAGTCTCAAAATTCTCACAGAAATTGTATTCAATATAAACATCTTAAAATATTCACTTACAAACGCAAACGGAATACCAACAAACAAGTTTTGTCATTTTATCATGGTTATGTCGATTTTTCTTTTCAAATAATGAACATAAATGACTTAATTCAAGATTTAAATAGAGGATTGAAATAATTTTTGACATTTCTCAAGTAAAAAAAAAATGAATTTCTCAAATGGTGAGAGGATACAACTGAATTTTCTCAAGGATGAAGTTTTTCTTGTTCCTGGATGAGAACATTGAAATTTATTTATGTGTTAATTTTGTATTTTTGTAGATCTGTTGAGTATTTAGCAATGTTGTTTTTATTGTTGTCAGTTGATAACGAAGCTAAATGATTTCAAATTTTCATATCATCAGCTTCAAAGAGGGAGTTCTTGAGCCAGGAAAAGCAGCTATAGTTTAAAGATTTTCCTTTATTGACAGATGACAGGTTCTGCATAAAAATATGAAATCTTCTTTTCCTTTTAGTTACAAAGGCTCATTTAGACTACAACTTTTGTTTCAGGTTCAGTTGAGCAATCAGTTAAGCTTTCAGTCAAACTGTTCAAATGCTCGTTTAACTGAAATTGAAACTGAAACTCCCATTAGTTTTGAGTTAATTTCTCAGTTTTCCTTATAAGTTTAGATATCTCACAAGTAAAATGAAAGCTCAACTGAACCTCGACTGATGACTAAATACAATATATTTTTAACTGAAGTAAGAACTGTACTGATTACTGAAAACTGAACTGATAATAAATAGATCGTATAAAGGAGCCTTAAAATGATTTTATTGACAAGTTCTGAATATAGAGGGAACATTCGTTTTGTACTTATTTTTGAGTAGGTAATTAGGTATGCCTCAATGTTTCTATGTAAGTTTAATATATTTATATGCATTAAATATATTATGCTTCACGCATTAGGATATAAAACTCATACAAAATCAAAGTAATTAGCTAATAAGAGCTTTTTTTCCTGGTTAAGAAATATGTACATACGTATGTATGAGAAAATAGTTAAAATTAACATGTGTATCCGAATCCGTTGACATGTATTATACCTACAACCTACCCTAATGAAATCGTTTTAACTATAATAAACGATACCTACATATTTACTCAGCAATAAGTTTAACACATACAAACAAACAATTTTAAATCATATTTCTTTCCAATCCAAGAATTAAAGATTGTTCTCTAACTAACATGTAGCTTCCCACTTCAACAGCATCCCGACAAATATACACCACCATTTAAATACTCTGTCTAATCAATGAAGAAAAACAATAATAACAATAGACTTTTTTGTAAAATAGAAATAAAATTAGAATTTATATTCCATCGTTTCTTTAAAAATCAAAAGCCACACACAGCCCCATAAACTTAATATATGTACTTTGCAATCTCATTCTCTCGCCCTGCCTCAAAAGCCTTTAATAGTTTCCTCCTCCAATCAAAAAGTGTTTGAAACAACATACAAATATGTCAACAGTGTTACCATTAAATTATTTGAAGAAATCTGCATTCACCAGAAAATTTATAATAAAACAAGATTTTTATACCATGAAAAAAGGATGGGAACACAGAATCCATAGCATATTTTTAAAATATTTAACTGATTACAATGTATGCATATATACAGTGCCTTAAAATAGTTCAAATATTCTGAAAGAAGAAAATAACCAAGCAATATAATATCAAAATAAAAATGTTTGCTTATAGGACGAATGCAGAGCAAGAACAAATAATGACGTGTAGCCTGAAACTATACATATTTAAGTAATGCATACTTTTTGGCGTTGAAAATGAACCTTATTATGAAAATGAACTCGCTCTGTTTTGATAATGAACTTTTGTGATGAGATGTCGTGTAATGAGCTGTATGTTGTGATGAGATGTCGGGTGATGAAATGTCGTGAGATGAAGTGTACTGTGATGAACTGTTTTGTGATGAAGTGTCTTGACCCCAATAAAGTAAACTTAGCTTAAGTCTTTGTATATCTATTTGGGGAGTAGTCTCAAGATGGAAAACGATGGTGGTGTCATCTTTAGAATTTTTCACAAAAGCAGTTTTTTTTTACATAAGTTTGTATTGTGTGTTCCCTGCCTGGTTTGACAGAAGATCTGTCAAACCAAGCAGAAAACCAATCTTGGTAGTACTAGCTGTTCCATATAGTCACATAATATTAAGCGTGACAACCATCCTATTCACTTTTCGGCACACTTGTTGTTTGCAGAGCAAACAGCAAGCGTGCAGTTAAACTTATTGTAAGTAATCAATTACTCTATCCAGCATTATCTCTCTGCGAAGATAAAGTTGGATCGAGTGATATCGTAACTAAAGATCGTAAGCCTGTTGTCCGTTCTGTTCTTAGTTAGTACGTAAGCTAGTCCAAGTAATTATTAAGTTAGTCGACGCTTAATACTCGAATGGTAAACTTCATTGTTATTTCTTTGTTTCATGTATTATAATAAATAATTCAGTTTTCCTTAAGTAAAGAATGTGGTTTTATTTATTGGTTTATTAAACCACATAACTGGCGCAGTCGAACCGAACCAAACGTGTTAAATTATAAAAAAATAAGCAAATACGAACAAATTGTTTAAATCAAAGATCTTTAAAAGTTAAAAAAAAAAATAATGAAATAATGAAAAACAAACTTAAAAACTAATATACTTAAAAAATTGAAAAACCCAGTTCTATAAAAACTTCTAAAATAAGTGTTTTTTCTTAAAAAAAAAAAAAACTTAAAAACGTACCTACTTGGAAAACTGAAAAAACCCCATTCAAAAACCTATCAGATGTACCGTTATAAAAAGGACGCCAAGATCTAAAATAGTTCGAAAACAACCCGAAATAACGCTCTCTTATGCAAAGCTCGGTTGGCAAATTTAGTTCGCAAACGTACTCATCGAACCAAGCCTCAACCTGTCGACGTTATCAAACCAGAACATAGAAAAAACATTCAAACTGTTATACAGTAATAAGAATTGCTCGATAACAAATTAATAGAAGTCTGACACAAAAAGTGTGAACTGTTATACAGAACAATAACCGAAAACTACCAAGGAAAGATCCAGGCATATTGCCCACAACAAATTAAATTCACCAATGTTACAAGAAGACAACGAACATCAACCACCACAAGAGAATTTATCATCCTGCTTAGTGAGTAACAATCAACATTAATTAATTATTAATAATTTATTAAAAATTGTAAAAATATATACATGTAAGCAAATTTATTTCTATTAGAATTAAAATAAACTTTTCGATCTAAATATTATAAAAAAAAAAAGGAAAAAAAAATATACGTATATTTAAAATGGAAGCTTTAAGTATTGCAGATAGATTTAAAGTCGTATTAAATTTAATCAATAAAATACCGGAGTTCAATGGAAATTCTGGTTCACTCATCGATTTTCTGGACAGGGTAGACGCCGTGTCACATATAATAGCTACATTTGATGTAACAACATCAACCATTCTCGCAGGCTATATCAAGGACAAAGTTATCGGAAGAGCAAGGGTTGAACTTCAGAAGCACGGAAGGCTTTCAGATTGGGGCCAAATGCGAGATATTTTAAAAGATAACTTTGGGGAAAGGCTTTCGTCAAATACTTTGTTGGATCAGATTAGGACTGCTAGAGTCAAGACGAATATAGAGGACTACTACCATAGTATTAACTACCTATTAAGTAGGTTAAATAATTCTTATCTTTTAAGTAATAATCAAAGCAACCAGCAAGTGGTTGATTCAAATAATAGAATTGCCCTAGACGCTTTTAGAAACAATTTACCTGAGCCTACAAAATCGATTGTGCTAAGTCGCAATCCCAAATCACTTTACGAAGCGTATAAAGTGATCCTTGAAATCAACCACCAAAAAATTTGGACCCAATATGTCCAGTTCTACCCAATATTTTGGTGAAACAAACCGTTATCGGAAATTTTCTGCAAGCCATGAAAACAATGTTTCATTTTCTAGAAACAATAATCAAAACAGTAATTTTTTAGGAAACAATAATAATAATTCGTTCAATTTCAATACGAGGAATAGCTATCAACACAGACAAAATAATAATCATATTCCACAACGTCAGAACTTCAATAGAACTAATCAGTCATTGCAGTACAGCAATAACAACAACAACAACGCGCAGAGCGGTAATTCACGAAGATCAAATAGGTATGCGCAAAGTAACAACAATAATTATGAACCCATGGACGTTACTCTTAATGAAGGCGACGACACCATAAACTCTAGTCAAACCCGCCAAAATTTTTCGGCAACTCGCCGAAGAAACTACCCTATATAATTATTGAAAATGATACACGACCCCTTAGATTTATAATAGACTGTGGTGCTGAAATGGCAGGTTAAATCTGAAAATCGAACTCTAAAAGTACTCGACAGAAATGTTTACACAAATGTGGAATTTAGTATACCTCTTTTTAAGGAATTTAATGAAAGCAACTCTTACGTAAATTTTTTGGAATACCAATTTCATGATCATTTTGATGGATTGATTGGTAATAACATCCTACTTGGTTTAAGCCCAATTATTAATTATAAAACTAGGACCCTTAATACTGATAAAGCAACACTTCAATTATTGTATAACAAAGACGAAGAAATATATGCGAGCCTTGTTAACCAAAACGAAGAGTTTATATTTTTCTGAATCTATCGCCTCTGAAATTCATGATAACCTGTTTGCAAGCCACTTGACAAGTGCCGATATCTTAAAATTAAAGTAGCTGCTAAATCGTTTTAAGTCTATAATTTATAAAGAGGGAGACATTTTATCTTTTACCAATGAAATAAGACACCGTATTATAACACCGAACGACATTCCAATTTATAGTAAGCTCTATCGTTATCCTGAGATTCACTCAGATGAGGTAGACAAACAAATCTCGGAAATATTACATCAAAAAATCATTGTTCCTAGCAGTAGCCCCTACAACTCACCTATATGGGTAGTCCCAAAAAAGGATGATAGAAATGGACAAAAACAGTAGCGAGTAGTAATTGACTACAGGAAGTTGAACAATCAGACGTTAGAAGATAGGTTTCCCATGCCAAACATCGACCACCTTTTCGATAAGTTAGGGAAATGTTTTTTTTTTCGACGATAGATTTAGTATAAGGTTTCCATCAAATTGAAGTCGATCCCCGCGATAGGTCGAAAACTGCATTTTCAACCAAAAGTGGGCATTACAAGTTTCTGCGAATGCCGTATGGGCTAAAGAATGCCCCAGCTACATTCCAGAGGCTCATGAATCATGTGCTAAGAGACTACATCAATAAGACTTGCGTAGTCTACTTGGATGACATTCTTGTGTTCTCTACAAGTTTCGAAGAACACTTGCAATCCCTCAAAAATATTTGTCAAGCACTAAGGGATAGTAATTTGAAAATTAAAATAAACAAGTGTAAATTTGGCGACATATCCACCAATTATTTAGGCCACGTAATTGTAAACAACGGAATAAAACCAGATAAAAACAAAGTTAATGCAATAACTAACATGAAGTTGCCAACAACCATAAAAGGCATAAAACAATTTCCAGGAATAACCGGTTACTACCGGAAATTTATCAAGGATTACGCTAAAGTTGCGTATCCTATGATACAATACTTAAACAAATCTGAAAATCTGAAAACCTCTGACCAGAATTACATTAAATCATTTAACAATTTAAAAACACTTCTTACTTCTGACCCCATCCTTAAGAATCCTGATTAAAAAAAAAGTTTATACTAACCACAGATGCTTCAAATTTTGCTCTGGGTGCCGTGTTAAGCCAAGACACACACCCTATTTGTTATGCCTCTCGAACGCTTAACAAGCACGAGCTAAATTATTCAACTATCGAGAAGGAGCTTCTTGCAGTTGTCTGGGCTGTGAAATATTTTAGGACTCATCTGTATGGCAGAAGGTTTGTTGTCCGAACCGATCACAAACCTCTGGTGTGGCTAAACGGAATAAAGGAACCCAACATGAAACTCCAACGTTGGAAAATCATGCTTAATGAATACGATTTCGATATCGAGTACCTTAAAGGGAAAGAGAACGTTGTTGCAGATGGGCTCAGTAGATATACTGATAAATATGAAACTGAAGATGTGTCAGAAGTCAGAACCTAACGATGAAGTTAGTTTACTAGACATTTTCAATAATGAGGTATCTGTAAGTGAAAACCGCGATGATGAAGTATTCATTAATCAAAGTTCAACGTCTGGTATGCCACATACATATTACGGAAAAACCGATAAATATTTATAAAAATCAGCTTTATCTCTCTTATGGACTAAAAGAAAAAGTTATAATTAAAATCGTTCATAAAAAAATACAAAATATTGTTCAGGTAGATAAAGAAAATAGTAATCTACTAGAGTTAATGAAAAGAGTTTTGATTACTGAAGGACTTATGTGCTTATATTGCGATGATTTATCATTGTATCTTAAATTTTAAAATCTCTTTGTAACATATATTTTTCTTTTTCTACAAAAATCGCCAGCTTATCTGAGGCCACCTGTGCGATGATATGAGACGATTAAAATCTGTGTCTCCTCCTCTGTGCTACGTAGGTTTATGTTATGTGTTCTTCCTTTCTATGTGTCTATCTGTCTCTCTCTCTCTGTTGTATTAGTGTCTGTTCTGTCCCAGCCGATGGCCTCAGTCGCCAGTGCTGCTATGTGTCTGTAGTTCGTTACATTCATGTGCGAAGTACTGTGAAATGTCAATGTCAATGAACAAGAACTTAAAGTTATTGAAATCGAGCATTAAGTTGAAAGATATTGTGGACAAGAACAATTTAATCACGATTATAAAAGAAGAGCACATAAGTAAAAATCATCGGGGCATTAATGAAACGTTTTTGGAACTAAAAAACTTATTACTTCTATCCTAATTTGCAAGTTGAAATACAAAAGTTTATCAACAATTGTGAAATTTGTACTCTTTCAAAACATCGACAACCAGCACAAATAACAATGGAAGTCACAGAGAAACCAACACATTTCAATGATATTGTCCACATGGATATCTGGTTCCCTGAGCGAGGAAAAATGTTCTTAACAACAATCGACAAATTTTCCAAGTACGCAACTGTTCACTCTTTGGAAGATAGAAATGGGATAGCCATTTTAAGTGCAATAAAAGAAAGGATTCAGTTCCTTGGAAAGCCTAACACAATTGTTTCCGATGGCGATACATGCATCTTGCACTCGGCGGTCGAACAATTTCTAAAAGAGGAACAAATTGTCTTCCATAGAACAACAGCAGCACTCAAAACTGGAAATGCTGATATTGAAAGACTCCATGGCACTTTAAATGAGCACTTGCGAATCATGAATGCTTTAAAAGATACTTCTGATATAAAAGAAAAATTGTTCAAAATTATATCAATCTACAATTCCACCATACATTCGACAACTAAGCTAAGACCATTAGATTTTATTTGTAAAAACTTAACAAAACAGGACATAGATAATTTAGCAGATAGATTTCAAAAAGAAAAAGAAGATAGGGTAATGAAAAAGAACAAGGAACCGAAAATTGACCAGCACAAATGTACGAACATTGTTCAAAATAGGACAGAAGTGCGTTTTTGCGCTGACTATAGTTGACTATAGTTGACTATTTCTCGTTTTTGCACGCCAATAGTTACGTTTCGTAACCACAATTGTCGTTTTTGCGGTCAGTGTTAAAGTGTCAAATTGTAACTATTTCTAACTATTCCCAACTCTACTCAGGAGGTGAGTTGAAAATGGTTGATGTGTCAAAGTCTTTTTTTTCCTGTTTAATGGTGTTTTTAATGACTCAAAAAAAAAACATTCTGTTCGTGCATTTTTTACCGTCGAAGTTGTCCGTATCCGTGCCGCCGCAAATTTAATTCCAAACAAAAGATTTCTGTTCGTCTTCAATTAAAAATATTTAATTTCAAAAATATAAAGAAAATAAGATTCCCCTTACAAATTTTAAAGCTTCACGAGTCAAACTGAAAATCCTCAGTCACTACGAGGAGATACACACCAAGGAAATGATCGCATTTCCAAGTGGCTTAAAATTCAGCACCAATTTCAAGAATCATTCTCTTACCGGTCACAAACCCTTCCAATCGAATTGGCTATACTGCAATCCGCAAACACTCCTATTTCAACTGCAACTGCGTGGCGACTTGCAGGCTGCCAAAGATGGCCAAAACAGTCAGCGTCTACGTTCGGTTAGTTTACAAAAAGTCATCGAAAAACTCGAGGACATGGACATGGTTTTGGAGGATAAGTTGGCCACTGCCCATGAGCATAATGATTGTCGAACGTCAGTCCGCAGGAACGGCAAATGGAAGTTACTCTGCATGAGAAGAAATTGACGCAGCGGTGAATGGACTGACTGAGGAGAAAATTACGAAGATCACAGGAGAAAAGGACAATTTGGAGAGGAAGCTCAATGACGCTCCCGCAGAAGGCAAGCATAAGGAAACCCAAATCAATGATTGAAGGACGAAATCGGCATACATATTTGAATTCATTGGCCCTTAGTAATAGAACCCAATTTAGCCAAAATTCGATTTTAATAAGAAATCAGTAGTAATAAAACATACATCTCAATTCTAAACCTAAAATATGCTTAGAAGCAGCTCACCTGTACCTAAGTCAAATTTAAAATGATAGAATCACAATAGAGCTTTTCGCGTGTGACCCAGAACTGACGTAAGCTCGAAGGTCACAATAATACGTTTTGCGCATTTGTCAACTTCAAAAGTGAAGCTGTCAGTTCACAATAACGAAAGAGTCACAATGATTGCGAAAAATTAGACTTTTGTTAAATTTGAACTGTTACTACGAAATGTTAAAAACAGCTTTTCTAAATCTAACAAAAAGTGACTTTCAAACCGACTTTACATATGTTTATTACTAAGGGCCATTGTTTTTATGTTTGTCTGTCAGCAATAAAAAATGTTTAATTAGTTTCAGAGAATAAAGACTTTTTTCGTTTATTTATATAAAATCACGAACTAGATATTGGTATTGAGAGTTTTTCACTGAATCTGGGAGCCGCAATTAGGAGAATATCAGGAGCTGGCTTACTTGAAACAGCTTGAAGATTTCTTTATGGAGGGTGGTCTTCAGTCTCTTTCTCTTTTCTTTTCTTGCTGTGGGTTGTTCAAAAATAAATAAATATTTTCTCATCTCAATTGGCTTTAAAATCTTACCATATCAAGATCATTCTTGAATTCTTGAAATAAATTTAGAGCAACAAAAATTGTTATGATCAAAAGAAAAGAAAAATGTAACCTCAAAAGATTTGTTTTTTTTTTTCTTGTTTGACAGATCAACCAAACCTAACTAAAAAGCGTTTTTGGATGATTTCAACTATTTCTAATGGGATTTTACATTCAACCACCACGAATCGCTACTAAAATTCAATGTTTTTTGGGTTCAATGTAATTTGTTAAGCCAAAAGTAGCAATCTCTTTTTTGAATGTGTGGGTGAAAGGTATCAAAACAGATTTATGATTGAATATTCTTCAATTTAAAATGTTTAATAAATTGAATTTAAACACAATTCGTAAATTTATATTCGGCAAAATAATTTTTTATACAAATCTTGCAACAAACTCCATTCGTTTTGAATATTAAAAAATATCTCGTTGTATGTGTTAAAATACGTGTGAGAATATGTGTAAATCTGTCTCCAAAAAGAGATTTTAGAGAAATCAATTCTTCAAGTAAAAAATTCAATACTTTTTCCAATGTAATTCATTTAAGGGGAAAAAAATTGCCACAGATCCGTGAAGAATCAATTTCTTGGCCCAATGTAAAATCCCATAACTATTTCAACTATGACACATTAACCATTTTCTTTTTGACATAAAAACTATAGTCAACTATCGTCAGCGCAAAAACGCACTTCTGTATCCAGATTGCTGTCAAAACTTCTATGAAAAAAAAAAACAACAAATCACACGCTTCAGAACAAGAAATTGTTTATGGCCGTGAATCCGTTGGCAAACTTCTTCCGAGTCATCTAAATTATAACAAGTATTGCTAAAAATCAGATCGATAGTCATCTGCTTATATTTCTTTCAATTTTCTTTTAATTTGGAAGCTGATGAAATTGCGCGCCAGACAAGTCAAGGCAAAAAAATCATATGTTGATCAGCTGAACCAAAGATTAAATAAGTAACAAGATGGGAAACAAGGCTGTCAAAGTGACAGTTGCCTACAAGCTTCGGACCATAGTTACTTTGAAAGTATGCGTGGTTTTACCAATACTATCACAGTTTGGACCATAGTTTTTGTGAAAGTATGCGTGTTTTTACACAGTAAATATGGTCCTACCATATTGTTTTTGTTTTTATATTATTCATGTACAAGGAAAGAAAATAAAATGAAAGAAAATGAAAATTGCGGGATCTAGGGAGTGAAACGTAAGTCAGTTTCCCATCTTGTTACTTATTTAATCTTTGAGCTGAACAATTGGATACCCGATGTATACCAAAAATTTTCAGATACCTCTGGATTCTTTTTTGACAGTAAACGGTTCATGTATTTGCTATTTTTTACTATGGTTTACAAAAACAAAAATCTATCCGATATCTTTTGGTTACATGATTGAACGTAGCCAATGTCTAACGTTTTCTTGACTTTCCTTCTTTATTCTTTTCGTTTTGACAGCAAAACTGAAATGTCACTTCGGGTTGTGTTCCAGGTTAGAATGACTTTCTTGTGTCAGAAAATATGCCTAGATTTTGTTTAGAATTTCGAGTGCGTTCAGGGTTCATGAAAAAATGTTGCTGTTCAAACTTTGGTATCTGTCATGAATTAAGGGTGCGTTTCAGGTTAAAGATAATAAATAGCTTCGTAGTTCGGAACAAATATCAATGAACAGTTGGGAAAAAAAATTATCTCCTGAAAACTGTATGGAAGTAGTTTTGATGAAAATATAAATAGTTTTGTGTAAGAGTGGTTGTAGTTATGCTCCCTCGTTCAGAGAATCGATGATATATATCAAGAAATCCAGAAACATTAAACAAACTCATATTAAGTAAGCTGCTGTAAGATTGTACACAAAATTTATACCTAATACTATTGAAAGCTTACAAAACAAAATAAAAAACAATGTTCTACATAACCTTATAAATAAATGTTTACAAACGAATTCTATTGAAATGTAAAAATTATTATTTTGAAGACAAACAAACTATTGTTAAGTAATTATAATTATTATAGAACCAAAGAAAAAGGGTAATTAACTTTGCTAAAAAGCTAAATAAGAATCAATAGAAATGTTTAAAAAAAAATTTGTTTTCAGGGTGTAAACACAGTGATGTTTTGATGTATTAGTTAAACAAACTGAAAAAAGAAATTGAAAAAACGAAAATTAATTTTGGAAACTAAAAAAAAAAAAAAAAATAAGAGTTGTAAAAAAAATGAGAATTTGTTGTCGCTTTGACTACCATTATTACTTGTTATTCAATTATTTTCGTCAAATATGTCAAAGGAATAAAAATATTTATAACAGATTTTTGGAGACCAAAAATGCTAAGATGGGGAGGAGTCACATAATATTAAGAATGACAACCATCCTATTCACTTTTCGGCACACTTGTTGTTTGCAGAGCAAACAACAAGCGTGCAGTTAAACTTATTGTAAGTAATCAATTACTCTATCCAGCATTATCTCTCTGCGAAGATAAAGTTGGATCGAGTGATATCGTAACTTAAGATCGTAAGCCTGTTGTCCGTTCTGTTCTTAGTTAGTACGTAAGCTAGTCCAAGTAATTATTAAGTTAGTCGACGCTTAATACTCGAATGGTAAACTTCATTGTTATTTCTTTGTTTCGTGTATTATAATAAATAATTCAGTTTTCCTTAAGTAAGGAATGTGGTTTTATTTATTGGTTTATTAAACCACATAACTATATACAAAGGCTTAAGTTACATGCAGATTTAGCTTGAATAATATTTGCAAATAAATTAGATCTGAATTAAAAAATAACATATCTACATAAAAAAAGGGTTAATAAGTATTTAAAAAAAAAAAAAATACTAATAATCCTAATTATCGCTAGGTGCCTATAATTTAAAGGGTTAAGTATTTGAATACCGGATGTCCGTTAAAAATTGTTTCACTAACCCCATACATCATATCTTGACTTAGGTATCGTTTTTTTGCATTGTAAAACTGAAAAAGAATTTTTTGGGTTTTTCAAAAAACCGTGTTTTCTTTGTTTGTTTTAAAAAAAAAAACTATATATAAGTTTACATACGTCATTCGCTTACTTGGTTATCGTGTCAGTACAAAAGAGTTAAACTGACTTAAGTCCTTTAGAGAATCTTAAATTTTTCAAAGACATCGTCACAAGGACTTAAGTCAACTTAAGACCTTAATACCAAACCAAGTATGCATTTTTCAACTTATTGCGTTAAGACCAAGTTGTTTCCAATAGGAAGCAGTTGTGCTAGACTCAAGTCCTTAACACCAAATAAAAAAAAAAAACTTAGTTAAGCCCAATCAAAAACCCAAAATGCGATTTTTTAACTTAAGATCTTATTACCCAACGTCAAAGACATCATCAACGTCTATGACATCATCAGCCACATACACAATTTCCCATTTTCCAGCGTCCATCTTCTTCAAAACGATCTAGAATGTTAAAAAAATTTCGTTAGGAAAAATTCAACTCTAAAATGACTTTTGTCATATTTTATTAAAATAAAAAAAAAAAAAAACAAACTTCTTAGGAATACCTACCTGAGTCTGTGATTATATGCTCCAACTATATATGAATACAGGCTCATATCCGTTTCAATCTTGAAAATCGAATAAGAAGATTAGCAACGGAATATGTCTTAAGAGTTTCAAATTTTGTGTTCAATTTTTTGAAAATTTGCTGGAGGTGCGACACGTATTCTACTGTCATTCCTAATCTACTTAGTCGATTTTCACGATTGCAATGGTTCTGAGTCCGTTTTTATGTGCTCCAAATGTTCAACATTAGTTTTTTTTACAATAAAATCAAAATTGAAAAAAAAAAATCCTATAGGATAGAAATGTCATTCTGGAACTTGGTTATATCCAATGAACCTGAATTATTGACTTTAAAGTGATTCTTTTTTGTTCACCACAGCAAATTCAAGACAAAACGCACGATTGTATTTACGTTATTTTCCTAAGGGTGTCGCATACTATTTCGACTTTATTTTTGCGTTCTTTTTTTAGATTTTTAATATTTTTGATACAAAAATGGGCAAAAAATAATGTAATTATGTGCTTAAAATGCAAAGAAACAAAGTAATATATTTATTTTTCATATTACATGAATTTTTTTGCATGTTAATTTTTTTTTTTTATTTGATCTCAACGGAACCTATTTATTTAAAGTTTGAGCTCAGGACTTACACCATAGAGAATATATAAAACCTAGAGTCGCGACTTCAGGTGTTCGCTCTCTTTTTGCCTGCAAGCTGCAATTTGGTCCTTTGTACTAACCCAGTGAGAATGTGTTAGTTTTCCAATGCTTTTTAAATGAAAGACTGCACCAATGCATTCGCACTGAGTTAGATACAATTCTCAGGTTTGAGACGAGGTGGGTTTCATGGGCTCAGAATTCGAAAATAAGATTCCGTTGAGCTCAAAATTTTCAAAAAAAAAAAAAAACTTAAACATACATAAAAATGCATGTAATATAAAAAATAAATACGTTATATTGTTTCTTTGCACTTTTAACGTATAATTGCATTATAATTTACCAATATTTGTATCAACAATCTTAATGAATCTTAGTACGCATACTACCCTTAGGAACAAACAATCGTGCCTTTCTCGTATTTTCTGTGGTTAAAGTCTGTCACTTTGGGCCAGTGTTACCGCAGGGAAAAATATTTTCGAGTCCCAGAAGCTTGAAAAACGAGTTATTTACAAAAACAACGAGTCCACGCTAAACAAAAATTAATTCTTTCAGAAATCTTTTTTTTTTAATTTTTAACATACGAAAAATTAATAGTATTGTTTAAATATTCTAAATTCCAATCCTATATTTTCCAAAATATAAAATTCTTAGTAATTGTAGCTTTTTGTGTCTGCAAAACAACGAGTCAAACGTGATAAAAACGAGCCTCGGAGTCAAGGATGAAAAAACGAGTCCATTTCGACTCTATAGAGGCCATGTGGTAACACTGCTTTGGGCAACAGGAAACAAATTTTACTCTGAGTACTCACTTTTTTCACCTCTTACACAGATTCACGGACAGGAAAAAAAGAGATGATTGTGAGAGTTCACCACAGAAAAATTGAGGGTGTTTTCGGCAAGGGAGGAAAAGGTCACGCCTCTAGGTATTATATATTCTCTATGATTTACACTATGACTGGAGTGAGCACACATACCTTAAAAGTGCATAAGTATTAGTGAGAGGTCACATAAGAAATCGTTGGGAAACTAATACCTAACACTTATGCACTTTTAAGGTATAAATGTAAAAATTTCAGCTTGTATGCCGAAAGAGAACAAAACAAGATATTTTCATTCCAAAACACATAAACTTGTCAACAAGTTTTTGTCAGAATGGACAGAGTCAAAACAGGCCTTACGCTTCCATACGAAGGGCGTACAACATCATTCGACGGCTTAGAAAACATTTCATAATCCAAATGAAAGATAAGAGCGTATCGGTGTCAATCTGTCAATCGATCGTCTCAAGCCAGCACATGGTGTCTTAACTTTTCCAGCTGGAAAGATGATTAAAAAAAGAAATATTTTATAATCTCGAAGGGGGGGACTAGATTAGAAGAGGGTGATGTAGTGGATGCACACACACCTTAAATAAAACACACAAAATAATCTATCAATATGCAAAGCTCAATGTCATCTATCAAAACGCATCAATGTTATCTATCAAAACCCAAAGCTCAACCACAAGAGAATGATATGAAAACACAGAATCACAGATTAGTTTAAAAAGGAGATGAGAAACCGAGCTGTCAAAATGACAATGCCTACAAGCTGCGTGTTTTTCCCAATACTATCTCAGTAAAGTTAGGCACTCCATCTGGGGAAAAAATTAACCGGCAAATTTGGAAAATTGTAGTTTTAACGTACGAAAGGTGAGTAAAAGTGAGCAGAAGAGGGATATGTTCAGAAAGATAGCAGAAGAGTAAAACTGCGTAAAAGCAGCAAATAGCATCAAATGTATCAAGCAGTCGAATTTCCGACATCAAAATTGAACATAATTGAAACTAAAGAAAAAATTTCAGTCCAATAAAGGGCCGGTAATAGGTACTAGAAAAATCTATCATTAAAAATATTGGAATAGTGGAATAGTGGGAAAATAACACATTTTTTTTTGTCATCATAATACTATGTATATCTGATGTGTTGGAAGAAATATAAATCGAAACACAAAATGGGAAACAAGGCTGTCAAAATGACAGTTGCTTCCAAGCTAAAATTTATGGATTGTATATATGTGTGTGTGTTTTCACTAATATATTCCTTCAATCCGTCTATTCACCAAAGAGGAATAATTTTGGCAGTTAAATTTGAATTTAGAACTTAGAACTTTGAACTAAGAATAACAGAACGTTTAGTATAATACTAAGTTTTTTCTACCATAAATTTCAGAAAAGTCGAGATATGTTCTTAATCTACTTCGCTTAATCTCGTGATTAGTGTCAGTGGAATCAGCATATTCTAACACTCTTAACATTGTTCATTAGCGGACTATAATCTTACGCCAATATTTTTAAACATTTGAATGCGTTTCTGCATCTAAACGTACTTAATGTAAGGGACAAAAAGATATATCTTTGGTCTAAAGTTTCGGAATGCATCCAAACCATAACTTCTAGTATTGTCGTGGTGAGTTTAAAAAAAACGTGTCTGACAATTTCAAAAATCAATCTAGCAATCCACGTTAAATTTGAAAATGCGAAAACGAACAAAAGAAAAAGAAAATGAAGAAATATGAAAATTGCGGGATCTAGGGAGTGAAACGTAAGTCAGTTTCCGATCTCCTTTTGTCTCTGCACACTGCACAGAATGCAGACCACTGATCAGTTATAACAAGATTGGAATCCTACCCTTTGTATATCTATTTGTTCCATATACAAAGATCCTACCTACGTTTTACCCTCCAAATACCTCAAAACTTATTTGGTATTTATACACACATACTCTTGCAGCAAACTTGCTTTATTATGTAGGCAATTGTATCATTATTACAATAAAACGCATACTCTTACAGCTAACCTGCTCCCTCAGCTTGTAGGCAAATGTCATTTTGACAGCAAGCTTTCCCATCATGTTATAATGTCGTTTTCCATTGGCAGTGCAGAAGCATTTGGAAGAGTCCAGAAGCCTTCTGTAACCATTCCATTGGACTGACTTTGACAGACGGAATGCTTCTGAGAAGAGCAGAACTCTTCCGTTTTGAAAACAGAAGCGTCCGAAGAATGACATTTTCATCATAACCCGTTCCATTTAAGATAGAAGAAGAAACGTCGAAAAAAGACCAATGGAAAACGGCATAACTGATCAGTTGAATTTCCGTTTTTTCTCGATCAATCGTAGTTGAATTGCGTCTTTCATTCTAGGCAGTTGTGCTTAAAACATAAACTTAAATTACTAATGTGCAGGTGCTTTCACAAAGCAACTCAAAACCATTTTAAATAAATTTAAATAAAGACTTTTTGTATATAAAAAAAAAACTTAAAAGTTAGTTCTTTATTTGCAATAATCGAAATTGCATTCGAGGAACTACAAGATCTCATTATGTTTTCAGCGATAACGGCTAAGCAATTTTTCAACTGGTATTAAAAATTTGGAAGTAGTATAAATTTGTCATTTAGAAATGCATGTACAGTACATGTGCTGATATCTAATTTGTCTCGTTCGGCCCGAAATTACTTGGTAGAGAACTGAATAAGTTTTCAGCGAAATCGGCTAATTGGTTTGTGTAAGGATTGAAACTGAAAAAATCAAACAAAATATGAAAGCATTCATCATTTATTCATGAAAATTATGATGATATCAGCATAAAATGCAACAATAGTTCAAAAAATGTAATTTATCATTGTTAGGAAATATACTATTTTACAATAATTTGTTATAAAGTCACTTCTCTCATTCGTTCGTGTAAAAAAGATTATTTTTCTACTAAACTTAACATATCTTTGGGCTCTAAGGTTCTTTGGAAAAATCTTAAAGAAATTGGTATCTATTCTAACAAATCGTCATCTGGATGTTCATTGGATCCTGAGCAGATGAGGGCAGTTTATGCATCACCCCTGAATAGCTCTAACTCGGCTATAGTTGTTCCGGATAATAATGTTGAACTGTTTTCATTTAACTGCGTCGATGAATAATAATATAAAAAATATTGTAAAAAATATGAAGAATTCTTCTTCTTCCTCGGTCCCTACGCTCGTTGACAATGACACTCCAGTTGTTAGCTCTCTCGCGAAAGCTAACCTCTTTGCTAGGCAGTTCGCCGCCAACTCTTCGCTTCCAGAGAGTGTCATGACTCCGCCAGTTCTTGAGCGCGTCAATGATTCCATGGGACAAATCTTCTTCCGCACTCGTGCTGTGGCGAGAGTCCTAAAAGATCTCAACATACATAAATCCGCTGGTCCGGATGGCATCCCCGCTATTGTTCTGAAGAGGTGTTCTTCCACGCTGGCAAAACCCTTGCGTAAGCTTTTCCATCTATCCTATTCTTCTGGGCTCGTTCCGAGCAGTTGGAAAACAGCATTTGTCCAGCCAATCCCAAAAAAAGGCGAATCTTCTTCTCCCTCCAATTATCGTCCGATTGCACTTACGTCCCTTCTTTCTAAGGTCATGGAAACGCTGATAAATTATCAGCTCAAGAAATATCTCGAAGACCGAAAGCTTCTTAATGACCGGCAGTACGGCTTTCGCAGCAACAGGTCCACTGGTGATCTGATGGTCTATCTCACCGAACAGTGGAACAAATCTTTACATCGTTTTGGAGAAAGTAAGATTGTTGCGCTTGATATTTCAAAGGCATTTGATAAAGTCTGGCATCTTGCTCTTTTATCGAAAATGCGTGCCTTCGGTATCGATGAATCCCTTCTTCGTTGGATTAGAAACTTTCTTTCGAACCGTTCAATACAAGTTGTATTGGACGGATTCAAGTCTGAAACCCACAACATAAATGCTGGTGTGCCCCAGGGCTCCGTTTTGTCTCCGACCCTCTTCCTCATTTTCATCAATGATCTCTTGTCTGTAACTTCTAATCCAATTAATTGTTTCGCTGACGATAGTACCCTTAGCTTTTCTTATTCGTTTCCAGACTCACACCCCTCCTCTTCGGATGTGGAACTGCAACGGCAAAATATGATAAGCTCATTAAACTCTGACCTAAACAGCATTGTACAATGGGGAATTAATAACCGCGTAGAGTTTAATGCTTCAAAAACACAATGCTGTCTAGTATCGTCAAAGCGAGACATACCCCCCTTGCCACTGTCCATGAGTGGCACTTGCATCAATGAGACCCAACATCTCGAGATTCTCGGTATGTGCATCACAGACCACCTCTTGTGGAGCGAGCACATATGCGATGTCGCCAAAAATGCCGCAAGATGTTTAGGGTTCTTAAGACGGTGCAAGAAATTTTTCTCCCCGTCTGATCTGGCTATCATCTACAAAACCTACATACGTCCAAAGCTTGAGTATAACTCCCATGTCTGGGCTGGTGCTCCAGTGACATACTTAAGTCTTCTGGACAGTATCCAAAAAAGAGCATTCAAGATGATTGGTGATCTTACCATCGTTGAGTCATTTACATCTCTCGAACATCGCCGTAATGTCTCATGCCTCACCCTATTCTACCGTTACTTCAACGGTATTTGCTCTAGTGAAATAGCCAGTTGCATTCCTCCCCTAAAGATATTCAACCGTAATACCCGCGCCTCCAGGAATGCCCATCAGTTCACCCTTGAGCCCAACTTCGGTCGTACCCTCAAGTATAGAGAATCCTTCTTTAGCCGTACTACGCGAATGTGGAACTCTCTTCCACGCTCTGTCTTTCCAAATCATTGCAATGTTCAGGAATTTAAGACCAATGTTCACCGGCACCTCCTCTCCAACCCCTTTCCTCTTTCTTAAAGCACTCACTGTGTCTCTGGCATAATAAGGGCATAAAAAACCCCTTGAGTGTGTGCTAATTATAAAAAAAAAAAAAAAAAATATGAAATCGTAAATGCCATTCGAACTGTAAAATCAAATGCAATCGGATCTGACAACATCTCGCCAAAGTTCATTAGATTAATTGTACCTGCTATTTTGCAACCCTTGAAAGATATTTTAAATATTTGTTTCTACAGTTGCAAATTTCCTGAGCCATGGAAGTGTGGTGTAATAGTTCTTATTCCAAAAAGCAGCAAGTCACTAGAGCCGTCTGAATTTAGACCTATTAGTTTGTTGCCATTCTTTAGTAAGGTTTTTGAACGGCTTTTGGCTAATCAAATGATTAGCTACATTCAAATCAATCAAAAACTCTCAAAGTGGCAATCTGGTTTTCGGTCTAAGCATAGCTGTGAATCTGCTGTCATTAAGGTAACTACTGACTTTCGATTCGCCCTTGATAAAGATCATCTAGGAATCATGGTGCTGCTAGATTTTTCCAAAGCTTTTGACTGTGTAGACCATCAAATTCTAATATCAAAGCTAAGTGATAAGTTTAATTTTTCAACATCGTCACTAAGGCTTTTGAAAGACTACCTTTGTAAGAGAAACCAAATAATAAGAACTCAGCTAGGAACTTCAACTCCTTTTATTGCTCACTGTGGTGTTCCCCAAGGCTCTGTCCTCGGACCACTTCTGTTTTCATTGTTTATCAATGATCTACCAAATGTTATTAAAAATTGCTCAGTTCACTTGTATGCAGACGATGTTTTGATGTATAAATTTTGCAAAGTAGGTATGATGGAAGATGCTGTAGCGCGAATCAATGAGGATTTAGTTCATGTTTAGGAATGGGTTCAGACGAATATGTTACGTCTTAATCCTTCGAAGACGTTGAGTATGGTATGTTCAAAAAATGATGTTGTTCTTGAAGATATCCCTAAAGTTATTTTAAATTCTCGAACAGTTGAGTTTGTCAATAAAGTAAAGTACTTAGGCTATCAAATTAACAATAAACTCATTTGCTGCGATGCAATCTCTGAAGCTGTAAGACGTATTTACTTTGGTCTACGCTCTCTAAGGACCTCCTCACATTTTCTGAATGAAGTTATCAAAAAACATTTAGTCAAAAGCTTGCTTCTTCCTTTCTTTACTTTTAATTGCTCTGTATACCCTTGCCAAGACTTTGAGTGTAAACGAAAAATTAACGTAGCATTTAACGATTACTTGCTTTTCATTTACAATATACCTAGGTGTGAAAGTGTGTCTAGTGTTCAGTCTACGTTATTGGGAATTAGTTTGGATAATCATTTATTGTTTCGTAATATATGACTTTTGCATAACACTATTAATGGAAGATCTCCAGGGTATTAAGGGGAAATGCTTCAATTCGCTCAATCCCAAAGAGGGTTACGACTTATTTTGCCACGTTTTCTTCATTCCATTGCTGATCGATCTCACCTTGTCTTTTCAATAAGGATTTGGAATAGCCTTCCCTTTGAACTACAAAGAATCACTTCACCAACCATTTTTAAGAAAAAGTTACTTACTTATATTGTGACAAATATTAATTAATCGTCTACTACTGTTAATGTTATACCCAATAATTTATTTGGTCATGTTTTTGTTTTTGTTTTTTCTCTTTCTTTTTATTACTTATTTATAAATTTATTGTATCAATGTAATCCATTTCATATTATACATTGTTGTGGACACAATGAATCTGAAATGAATTAAAGCGGATTATTGTCTATTGGTGGCATGAAATATAATAAATTAAATACTTACTTCGTCTCGTTATTTTGCAATTGCATTCCGGTTGAATCGTTGAATGCAATGAACACTGATTGTTTGGCACTAATAATCATGTTTTTTCTTATGTCGTTTTCCATTGGTCTTCTTTTGACGTTTCTTTTTCTTCCTTCAATGGAACGGGTTATGATGAAAGTGTCATTCTTCGGACGCTTCTGTTTTAAAAACGGAAGAGTTCTGCTCTTCTCAGAAGCATTCCGTCTGTCAAAGTCAGTCCAATGGAATGGTTTCAGAAGCCTTCTGGACTCTTCCGAATGCTTCTGGACTCCCAATGGAAAACGACATTAGTTGCCAAAGATCTGTCAGAATGTCAGTATTGTCCATGTACCAATGGAGAAAGACATCGAAGGGATGACATTTGTTAAGCTTCCATATGAGTTGTCTAGGTGGCGCTAACGAAACGATATTTTTCCACTGATCTCTATTATAACTGGATAGTGGATAGGAGCAAAAAGTTTGACTCCCATAGAAGACTGTTATAATTGTAAAGGTACCATCCATGTATAACAGTTATACCAAAATATAGCAACTGAGAGCTGCAAAAAATAACATAAATACCAGAGATTAAAATGAGTGTGTTTGAACAGTTCGAACACGTTCAACTTTTTCTTGTGTGCTTGTTCATACTCGTTCGCTTGCAACCCTTATTTATGAATAAATTGATTCATAAGTAAAAAGGCTTGTAAGTCAAACCAAGCAAGCAGAGGAAACTCGTAAAAATTTTTCGGTTTCGATCATTTCAAGTCAAATTGAGTTAGTTTAGTTAGTTTAAATGACTTTTTATTAAGGTATAGCTTTTTTTTACGTAATAATACAATTTTGAAATGCAATTTGTACAACAAAGTCTATAAGTAAGGCCTTAGAGCCGTCTACTAGATTGACATTATTTAGTATTAACATATGTATATAATTTCAAAAATAATGTTGCTAATAATTTTTTAAGTTAATTTTAACAAATGGAAAAAAAAAATGATTTCAATGTATTTTTATTTTTTTTTTTTTTTTTATCTTTAAAAATCTTCTTCTCTAATTCGCTTTCTATAATCATAAGCAGTTTTCACATACATATAGAGGCCATTCCATCCGTGTTCACCATTCAGTATATGTCTAAATTCATCGGCTTCAAGTGATCTTGCTCCAAAGTACTTTCTTCGAAGCTCACTAAGTATGGGACAAACAGCAACAAAATGGAATATGTCCTCCCTTACATTCAAGTTGCAGTGATCGCATATAATGGGAAGGTCTGGTCTATGTGGCATATAATTGAGTCCAAGCAGTTCACCTCTCACCATGATTATTTGTGACTTATTACTGTCTAAAAGGTATGTGTTATCTTGCAAATTGTATTTAATGGTACTGTAGTACATTCTGTGCTGAGACGATTTTGCTTCTCTTTCATAGGCGTTGTAAAGGTAGGATGCTGCTTCTTCTATTAGTTTTCCAAATTTATGTCTCAATGATTCAGTACTATCATTAGAGTTGAAATTAATGTCACTGCCATAACTAATCGCCAAGTCTTTCCATTCTTTGACATAATACTCGTTACGGGCCATCATATGCTTCAGAACAATTTTCGGTAGGCGTTCCTCTTTCATTTCCATTACTTTTATTATATAATCAAAGTGAAGTTTTAACGTTCTTAATATTAGTGGAGAGCAACCTGTTTCAAGGTATATCATATAGTTTGGGGTGTTGTAGGGCAATCGGAAAACGCGCTTTATACAGAATCTTTGAAATGTTTCTACTGTGTTTGATTGGATGTATCCCCAAGCTTGCGATGCGTAGAGAAGGATGGTCTGGGCAGTGGATCTTATCAGTTTTTCCTTAGAGCTGTGGGTTATATATTTACTTTGAAGGCAAGTATTCCAGATTGAGTTGATTGCTCGTTTTGCTTCGGAGAGTTTTATTTTGAGATGTTTTTCGATATTAAGACTTGACGTAAAGAGAACACCAAGGTACTTGTACTCTCGTACTACTTCGACCGGTTGCATTTGATATGTCCAGTTTTCATTCCTCGACAAACGCCCTCCCCCATTACGAAGTACCAAGATTTTTGACTTTTCGAGGTTAACCGTTAAGTTCCAAGCCTTACAGTATCTTTCAAGTTTGTTGATCTTGAGCTGCATGTTAGGAACTGATTCTGCTAGAAAAACGATATCGTCTGCATACATGAGAGCTGGAATCTCAATCTGACCTATCTTAGCGCCTCCCACCATTTCATCCGTTATATCATTGATATACAAAATGAATAGCAAAGTGCTTAATACACACCCTTGTTTTACGCCCATCGTCGTGGGGAAATCTGCCGACAGCAAATGTCCATCCCAAACTGCAGCTGTGTTGTTGTCATACAAAGCTTTTATAGTATTAACAATCTTACTGCTTACACCAATCCTTAATAGTTTGTAATATATTGCCTCACGTGGAATTGCGTCGAAAGCTGATTTAAAGTCAACGAACATGGCGTACAGCTTTTTTTGTTTATGTTTGTATATTTGTGCAATGCTGAGCAGCGTAAAGATTTGGTCAACCGTAGAATACTTTTCTCTAAATCCGGCTTGGAATTCATGCAATATACTTTTATTTTGAATCCATTTCATGAGCCTGTTGTAGATAAGCGCTGCGAATAGTTTCGAGGCAGTGTTTAGGAAAGATATCCCTCTATAGTTTACAGGGTTTGTATAATCGCCCTTTTTATGGAGAGGATATATGATGGATTTTTTGAAGCTTTGTGGGACCTCTTCTTTATCAAAACATTGGTTGAAAGCATTTGTAAGTGCTTGTGCAAATTCGGGGGTACAGTTTTTGAAAAATTCAAATGGAATTCCATCTTCTCCTGGTGCTTTATTGTTTTTGGCATTACTGATAACTCTCATGGTTTCGGCAAGATCAAAAGGTGCATCAAGGTAATCGTCAGTAAAAAGGGGTTCTGCATATTGAATTCTTGGAGATGTCTGCGTGTTGTTTAAAGCTCATGGAAATGCGCATGTAGTTCACTTGCTTGTAGTTGCGTAGATATTCGGTTTTTTCTTCCATTCACGATTTTAACCGCTTTCCAAAATTCAGCTGAGGAACGGGCAGTATTAATCTTAACAATATTTTGTTGTTCATACTCAGTTTTTTTTTGCTTTACATATACTTTTGAATTCTGTATTAGCTTCAGCGTAGAGCCGCCTAAAAATAATAGCGTTGTGTTTTCGATGTAATGTCAGGAAGGCAAATGATTTTTTTCTTGCTTTCATGCAGTCCTTGTCGAACCATTTTTGCTTACTGCCTCCATTTATTCCGGAAAATTGCTTAGGCGCTGCTGCTTTTTTGATGATAGTCGTTAGCTGGTCAATACTTGGTGTTGATTCTACTGAATATAGAGTACTCAGCTCAGCGCTTAAAGTTGTTTGATACTGGTTTATCATATTTTCTTTCCAGAAGAGTTTAGGCAAGAGAGTAAGCTCAGCTGACACATCCACATTACGATCTTCAACCATTTCGAAAACAACTTCCAGTGGCATGTGGTCTGAAAATATTTGTTGTCCTATTCGGAAATCAGCGAGCATATTGTGCCAAGCACCAGTAGCAAAGCAATAATCAATTACAGAGCATGAAGTGCCTCTAAGAAATGTAAGTTCACCTCTTGAGTCCCCTTCACAAGAACCGTTTAAGACCTGGCAGTCATAAGCATCTAATAGTTCAATAATTTTACATCCCTTGCTGTCACACATCTCATCTTTGGATTGGCGGCTTATATTCAAAAGTGCGGAGTTTGTTTCAGGTGTGAAATTATTTTGATAAGAACCTATTCTTCCGTTGAAGTCGCCTATTAGGACTAGATTTGTTGAGCCCAGATTGTTGAGAAGGTCGCTTAGGGTATCAAAACAACTTTGCCACCTGTTACAGTTGAGGTATACAGGAACTAAGTATAAATTACTTGCATTTACTCTGAGTTTTAGAACATAAGAGCTATTAATATTTACAAATTCTAAATCTAATCCAAGGTTTTTGCGATATGCAAAAAGCTCACCACCACTTGCTCTTCCGAATATATTTTCCTTCACAGCAGACACCCATTTCAGCTCAAAGTTCATAAAAATATTTTGAAATCTATCTTCATCAAAATTCAGGAGATGTGTCTCAAATAAAAAGAATATATCAAATTTTTTTTATATAATTGAAGAATTCAGTGATATGTAACTTATTTTTAATTCCAGCAATATTATAACTTAAAATTCTATATTGGGGCTTTTCTTGATTCAAGCAGACGGGTCTAACTCATAAATTGGGACCATCTAAGGCTCTTGTTACGTGTACAGCGGCTGTTCTGCTGGTTTGGTTTATTCTTGCCATCCCTGTACTTGAGGCTCCACTCGGGTTTGACATTTGATCAAACTGTTTATTAAAGTCTTCATTTTCATTCATTAGATCATGTATAGTATTTTTAACACCTGTCGATATATCACCTAATGTTTGGTACAAAGCTTGATTTATATTTAAATTTCCGCATTTTAAACCTCCGGATAAATCCCAAGTGAATATTTTGTCTTCAACGTGTAATCTATCGTCTCTCAAAACAATTTTCTTCTTTGGATACTCATTGCGAAGTGCTTTCGTAAGTGAAATCAATTTTGATCTTCTTTGGCATACGTTGTAAGTCAGGTCTTTGTTGATAGAGATACCTGTTTCCTTGAGTTTGGCGGAATTTCGTAGCACACTCACAGCCTTTTCACGAGATCTCATTTGGACAACTATTGTAGCTTTATTAGGATCACGGTTTTTAACTTTGAAGGCGCTTTCAACTTCGGTGTTTGTATTGAGGTTAAGGAGTCCCGAACAAACAGTTTTGGCCCTTTCTGTCATGTCCACATTATTCTCAACCGGCAAACGCACGACAAGATTCTTTTCGATGTTTTTTTGCATAAGTTTATCGATTTGAGTTTCTAATTGTTTGTTTTTCTCTTCTAATTGCAAAACTTTTGCTGAAATCTCATCGTGTCTTGTTTTAAAAATTGTAATTTCTGTGAACAGATGTTGGAAGTCATTTTTAGTAGGGAGTTCTTTGATCAGCTCGGCGTTATTTTCCCGGAGAATTTCTTTTAACAACTCTCTATCAAAACCGATATTTACATAGGGAGAAGACATGTTGTTATAGTAACAATAAGCCCTTTTTTCAGTGTCGAGTTTATCTGGTGAAGTTTCCGACAGTGATCTTTTACTCATGCCTTGGATGATTTTTTATTTCGACAATTTTTTTTGCTTAATCTCTATAACTTACTCAAACTTTTAATTCTTTTATAGAGAAGAGGTTATAAATAGTTGATTGTTAATAAAGAAAAAATTATAATTAACACTTTTGCTTTACTTTTTTAATTTTCTTTTTTGAGCTCTTGTTTACACAACTATTTGACAGCTATCAGTTAATGTCAATCAAGTCAAATTGATTCACAAGCAATTTGTTTGCTTGTACTTACTCAAGCATGTTCGAGTTTTCGGGTAAAATTGATTGAATGTTTCAAATTTTTTTTCTCTACGAAGAAAAAAAATTAAAGATGCAGGCTTTGTATGGGTTATAATTTATGAATGAAAATATTTTTAAATGATTTAGGAGGCCGGATTTGCAGTCATAAATATAATAATCCGCACTGGAAACATTATTTTTCACATTTATTAAAGAAAGGATTTATTAATGAGTGCATACATTAAATGTAGGTTAGGTACCTATGTTATGTTTGTATACCTTAATAGAAAAAAGTGATTGCCGAAGATTATGTCGTGGGAATACGTGCTTCCGGTTGGTAGAGAATGCAGTTTTGTAAGGATATTTTAAATATTGTTACTCTTTTTATGACATATCTGACCTTCTACCTATTACCAAGCTACCTACTACTTTCTGGATAATATATTGTAATCTTTTTTTAGGGTGCGATGTTGACTTGTTGTTATTAGAGTGATAAAATAAAAAATCAGGCATAAAAATACGTTTTAAGTTTAAGCTATGAATGAATAAGTTTCAGTAAAAATTTTTGGTTTTTCCGCATTTTATTATAAAAAAAAGGTTTTTTTTTCAATGAGTACATTTTTTAATATTAAGATTCAAGTGAAATCAGAAGGATGAAGAACGTAATCAAGGAAAAATTTTGTTTTTGGTTATCCTGTCGTAGAAGGGGCAGAAAGAAAATGCAGTAGTAGTAGTAGTAGTAGTAGGTAGAGATTGCAGTTTTGTAAGGATATTTTAAATATTGTTACTCTTTTTATGACATATCTGACCTTCTACCTATTACCAAGCTACCTACTACTTTCTGGATAATATATTGTAATCTTTTTTTAGGGTGCGATGTTGACTTGTTGTTATTAGAGTGATAAAATAAAAAATCAGGCATAAAAATACGTTTTAAGTTTAAGCTATGAATGAATAAGTTTCAGTAAAAATTTTTGGTTTTTCCGCATTTTATTATAAAAAAAAGGTTTTTTTTTTCAATGAGTACATTTTTTAATATTAAGATTCAAGTGAAATCAGAAGGATGAAGAACGTAATCAAGGAAAAATTTTGTTTTTGGTTATCCTGTCGTAGAAGGGGCAGAAAGAAAATGTATGGTATTTAAGGAATGAGATGTGCAAATCGATTCAAAAAAATATGCCAGATATTGTGCATGTTTTACAGCAGAAACAACATCTGCAACGAATGAAAATATTTTTAAATGATTTAGGAGGCCGGATTTGCAGTCATAAATATAATAATCCGCACTGGAAACATTATTTTTCACATTTATTAAAGAAAGGATTTATTAATGAGTGCATACATTAAATGTAGGTTAGGTATGTTATGTTTGTATACCTTAATAGAAAAAAGTGATTGCCGAAGATTATAGGTTTGTTCGATGTAACCAGCCCCGGGGCGCTCCGGTGCTTGTCATACTGTGAACGGAGCCGTCAAAAAACTGAAAAATTTCTCTGGGTTTGGTTTCACATCGAACGCGTTTGATGTGCTCTGTTTTTTTTTCTCTGTGTTGTATAGCAACAGCTGATTCGAACAGCTCCGAAATGCACGCTCCGAAAAAAACTTGGGGCGATTCAGAGCGCTCCCGGTGCGAGCACTGAATTCACGTCGAACACGGTGGAAATGCACCGGGGCGAAAAAAGAGCGACATCGAACAGCTCAGTGCGAAATCAGAGCACCACAGAGCGACCCAGAGCGCACATCAAACAAACCTTATGTCGTGGGAATACGTGCTTCCGGTTGGTAGAGAATGCAGTTTTGTAAGGATATTTTAAATATTGTTACTCTTTTTATGACATATCTGACCTTCTACCTATTACCAAGCTACCTACTACTTTCTGGATAATATATTGTAATCCTTTTTTAGGGTGCGATGTTGACTTGTTGTTATTAGAGTGATAAAATAAAAAATCAGGTATAAAAATACGTTTTAAGTTTAAGCTATGAATGAATAAGTTTCAGTAAAAATTTTTGGTTTTTCCGCATTTTATTATAAAAAAAGGTTTTTTTTTTCAATGAGTACATTTTTTAATATTAAGATTCAAGTGAAATCAGAAGGATGAAGAACGTAATCAAGGAAAAATTTTGTTTTTGGTTATCCTGTCGTAGAAGGGGCAGAAAGAAAATGTATGGTATTTAAGGTATGAGATGTGCAAATCGATTCAAAAAAATATGCCAGATATTGTGCATGTTTTACAGCAGAAACAACAGCTGCAACGAATTCAAGAGATCAACAATAATTTATCGAATGATATTGTTATATTCTTGACTCCCTTTAAAGAGACGACCTGCACCCTGGGTGAAACGAATTCATTCAATTTAACTGAATTCAAAGGAAAAATGAAACATTATCTTATGACTCAATTTAACCCTGAGATCAAGCTTACATTCAAGACCGCTACGTTCTAATATCCGCCATGCAACAACATAAGATTATTACAAGCAGCAGAGAAGACTAAAATGTACGATTTTATAAAGTCCCTAGCTCCAACCATTGAACCAAATACGAACTCTTTGGATATGCAACCGTCAGTTTCTTCAAGGGAATGTGATATGTACGCCGATTTTGCTGGAGAAAATTCAACTGAAAACGCGGATTAATTTGCTCATGAAATCAAAATGTATATTGAAACCCATACACAAGGTCCTGTTGTTATTCTACAATGGTTTTTTGAACACAAAAAATCAAAAGAATCAAAATATGTGGATTTTGTTATTTCTATTCGTTTCTATTTTATTCTAAAAATTATACACTGGTATAAAAATTCGAGAATGAAAAAAATCAACGATGAAAATAAAATAAATAAGACCATAAATTACCTACATTTCCACTCAGCACACAAATCTCAAACAAACCAAACAATATTTCTCGATTTACTTACAAGCGCCATGAATAAAGGAGTGGTGATTGTAAGCGATTCCACTTTTAATCAGTAAACTCGTTTGAACTCGTTTGAAATAAGGGATGACTTGTAAATAATTTTACTCATGAATAAAAAAACTCGAAATTACTTGTTTGATGGTTGACTCAGTTTGATCAAACTCGTTTTTTTTGAGTAAATACCCGAAACTTTGTATATATATTGGGGGGTACTATCAAGATTGGTTTTCAGCTTGGTTTGACAGATCTTCTGTCAAACCAAGCAGAGAACACACATTACAAACATGTGTAAAAAAAAAGGTTATCTCGGCTTGGAACCAGTTGGCGCTTCAGTTGAATTCCATTTCGATTATACCTGTTAAATGTATATACAAAGACCCGAAATCACAGATTAGTTTAAAAGGGAGATGGGAAACTGAGCTGTCAAAATGACAATGCCTACAAGCTGCGGTCAACGTTTACTGCAAGAGTATGCGTGTTTTTACCAATACTATCTCAGTAAAGTTAGGCACCCCATCTGGGGAAAAAAATTAACCGGTAAATTTGAAAATATGTAGTTTTAACGTACGAAAGGTGAGTAAAAGTGAGCAGAATAGGGATATGTTCAGAAAGATAGCAAAAAAATAAAATTGCGTAGAAGCAGTAAATGGCATCAAATGTATCCAGCAGTTGAATTTCCGACATCAAAATTGAACATAAATGAAAATAAAGAAAAAGCTTCAGTCCAATAAAGGGCCGGTAATAGGAATTAGAAAAATGTATCATTAAATATGGGAATAGTGGAAAAATATAATATTTTTTTTTGTCATCAGAAATATGTATCTGATGTGTTGGAAGAAAAATAAATAAATGAAAGCAAGGCTGTGAAAGTGGCAGTTCTTCAATCCGTCGATTCACCAAAGAGGAATAATTTTGGCAGTTAAATTTGAATTTAGAACTTAAAACTAAGAATTATAGAACGTTTAGTATAATACTACGTTTTTTCCACCCTAAATTTAAGAAATGTCGAGATATGTTCTTAATCTACTTCACTCAATCTCGTGATGAGCGTCAGTTGAATCAGCATATTCTAACACTAAATACTCTTAACATTAACACGCAAAAAAATATGTATTCGGTCTAAAGTTTCAGAACGCATCCGGAATCATAAGTTCTAGTATTTCCGTGGTGAGTTTAAGAAAAACGTGTTTGACAATTTCAAAATTCAATCTAGCAATCCATGATAAATTTGAAAATGCGAAAATAAACAAAAGAGAAATGTAAAAATAGAAAAATCTCACCTCATCTCTTTGTTTTTGTAACTCACATGTATTCATGTAGACGAAAAGAAAAAGAAAATGAAGGAATAGGAGAATTGCGGGATCTAGGGAGTGAAACGTATGTAAGTTTCCGATCTCCTTTTGTCTCTGCCCGAAACTTACAAGCAATACTTGACTCATTTTAATCTCTGATAAATACGGCTGCACTGTGAAACTTCTTAAATGATAAATGATAAGTACCTTGCTGCTTTAATATTTTATTGTTATTTATTTCAATTAGTGGTTGGCCCCATTTAGTTAAAAATAGCAATTTTTCAGTAGATTTATTTTAAATTATAAACTCAGGCCATTGATGAAACTAAGCAATCTCTTCATCACTTCACTCTGTCCACTGTTCTCTATAATAGAGATCAATGACTCTGTCTCACTGCAACACTGTCACTCTAATGCAACACACAACACAAAGTTGGGAAGTTGGAAATCTTTTGACAAAGAGTTATCAGGAAGTGAATTTGAGGTTATAACTCCTTCAACGCATTTTCTTTAAATTAATCTTTTATTAACATCATTCTATTTTTCAATTTCTAGCTCATATTAGCTTGGCTGAATGGGGTCGCAAGGCCATTATCATTGCCGAAAATGAAATGCCTGGTTTAATGGCCTGCCGCCGCAAATACGGTCCATCAAAAGTCTTGAAAGGAGCCCGTATTGCTGGATGTACTTCAGTACTCAAGACAATGCCGCCGCTGCAATTGTTGCTGCTGGTATTCCAGTCTACGCAGGGAAAGGTGAAACCGACGAGGAATACTCTTGGTATGTAAATTCAATCCCTTACTAAGGACCACTCATTAATGAGGTTTTCATTTCCAGGTGCATTGAACAAACAATTATGTTCAAGGACAACAAACCTTTGAACATGATCCTCGACGAAGGTGGTGACCTCACCAACTTGGTCCACTAGAAATATCCCCAATTCTTAAAGGATATTCGTGGACTCAGTGAAGAAACCACAACCGGAGTTCACAACTTGTAGAAAATGTTCAAAGAAGGTCGCCTCGGTGTGCCAGCAATCAATATCAACGATTCAGTCACAAAAGTAGGTCCTGCATATTTTTGAAGTCGTTTCCACTGTTCTGATTGATTTCTTCCTTTTTAGAGCAAATTCGACAACTTGTACGGTTACCGTGAGTCCCTGATCGATGGTATCAAGCGCGACACGGACCGCGACGTCATGATTGCCGGTACAGTTTGCTGCGGATACGGTGATGTTGGCAAGGGCTGTGCCCAAGCTCTGCGTGCCTTCGGTGGACGTGTTATTATCACCGCAGTTGACCCCATTATTGCCCTGCAAGCAGCTATGGAAGGCTGCGAAGTCACAACAATGGATGAAGCCAGCAAAGAAGCAACCATATTCGTCACAACCACCGGCTGCGAAAACATCATCTTTAGCCATCATTTCCGCAACATGAATGACGATTCGATTGTCTGCAACATCAGTCACTTTGATTGTGAAATCGACGTTGACTGCCTAAATAAGAATGCCAAGGAGAATATCAACACTAAGCCACAAGTCGATCGCTACACACTGGCCAACGGCAGGCACATTATTCTGTTGGCCGAAGGAGGTCTCGTGAACCTGGGATGTGCTCATGGTCATCCCAGTTTTGTCATGTCGAATTCGTTCACCAATCAAGTTCTTGCCCAAATCGAACTCTGCACAAAGGCCGATCAGTACGAGATTGGTGTTCACATGCTGCCGAAGATTTTGGATGAAGAAGTCGCCAGTTTGCATTTGGAGAAATTAGGTGTTAAGTTGACTAAATTGACTGAGAAGAGAAGCAATCGAAATACCTTGGAATGCCACAGGCCGGGCCATTCAAACCGAACCACTGAAGGTACTTATCCCATGAAAAATTTATAAAAACTGTTTTTGCTTTTAAACATTTTTTATTTATCAAATTTCGAAAACTTTTTCAGAATTGGCGTATCTGTTAACGATCAACCAAAGTTTTACAGAATAAGACATTTCAAAATCAATCAACTTTGTATTTTTTTTCAAAAAATTGATAATTATGGCTTTATTTAAAATAAAAATATAGTAAAATAATAATAATACCCACTGTTAGTATTAGAAAAAAAATTAACATCTGTAATATACAACTATTGTAATTATTTATTAATTGGTTAAATACGCAAATCACAAAAAGTTAGTTTTATTTTATATAACAATTATAATTTTAAAGCATAAGAGAGTAATAAAACCCAGAAATGAGATAACTAAAAGAACAAAAGATTTATAAATATATATATATAGACAAATAGATAGATATATAGACAAATAGATATTGAAATAATAGACAGTTAAACGGATAGACACAGGCAGAGAGAGCCAGGTATATTTATATATTTCTACTGGTGTTTCCAAATAATTTGCCTATTTAAATGACTGCGAAGCTTCTCTCCAACCACAGCCGCTGAAGCTAATTTTGTAGCTGAATACATTCTTAGCTTTATATATTGGCATACAATTTTTTTTACAAGAATGTAAACGTGGCTAGGCTCCTCCACTGCGTCGTCGAAAATGTGGTCATTCAGTTCGGCGAAAAGAGAGCAAGGCGGTTGAAACACATCAGCCATAACTTTCGAACATATAACTGCTGGAAAGTTCTTTTCATTAGGGACCAGGCAGTTTATTTTGTTCAAGCTGTGTCTCAACATTCTCTCTGCTTGCATACAAACTTTGACCACGGACTTGCTAGGAAATATTAATCCACCACGAGTCTTGGCTTGGATCAACCCATTCTCTTCAAAATATGCCATTTTCTGGGATTCTTGAAACAGAGCTTTTTGACATTGCTCACATTTCACTGTTGGCTTTATCGGATCAACCAGTTTTTTTACTACCCACCCACTTATGTTGCCAACACAAGACTTAGAGAAACAAGAAAGGGTTTCAGGAAGTCCGACGACCATTTCATTGGTTTCTGCAAATGGTTCTTCGTCGTCCAGGCCGTACTTCCTTGAAACTCTTTCGTTTGACATTTTGTCGTATATTTCTGGGTCGTACAGATCAACTTTTACTGGGCGGGTAGATGGCACAGATAGAATTTTTGTTGAGTCCATCGCGGAAACATTTCCGTTTGAGGCCTTAACCTCGTGGTGAATCAATAGCCGCTTGTATGCTGATATGAATTGAGCGGCGGTTGGATTAGGGCACCAACCACCGCAACTTCTGATCGCACAGAAGAATAGTTCCAAGTGATCTTGGCTGAATTTGTATGTTAATAGATACTTCATCTGAGCATCGTTCTGTTTGACCAAGGCATCAAAAATATCCATGATTGAAATACAGGCAGTGATCAAACCCACAAATGGAACATACCTCCTAGTTTGAGTCATTAGAACACCGTCAGCATTTGTTATTTTTTTTAAATAATCGATTTCATTTAGAATTTGCGGACGCCAGAACAGTTCATTGCTTTTTTTCAATGAAGCTTTGAACCCTTTTCCAAAAGGATTTCGAGAATTTAAAAAATCGAATATACGGTCGATGCATCGCATGAATCGAACCGTACCCGCACTATTTTTAAATTCTTTAATTTTCAAATTTTTGTCGCAAAACTCAATTGCATCAGCAACACTACTGCTCAACGTTTGAGCTGCTAAATAAACTTTCATTTTAAGTTTATCATATTGCAAATGTTGCCACTTAAGCTTGTTTCCAGCTGTTACACCCTCTGTTTGTTGGAGTTTGATCAGCTGCTCGATGAAGTCCCATTTTATTAAATTTCCATCCCCATCTTTTAGGACTTTGTATTCCCCCAGACAATTGCGCATAAGCTTTAACATATGGCAGGGATCAAAAATGACAAAGACGTTTTTGGTTGTAGTTGGATGAGGGAAATAAGGACGACACTCATTTGTGTCCAGATTTGCTCCTAGCAATCGCATGGTAGCAAAGTGTGAGGATGGGCCATCTAGCGTCACGGACACAACCTCAACACCAACTTCGTGAAGTTTATGCAAGCTTGTCCTCACAAGCTGTGCATTGGTTGCTGAGTCAATGCCGTTAACTAAGAAGTACCCTATGGGTAACTTCCAAGAACCACACAACGATACCACCATGATTACAAGGGCATCTTTTGCTATCGGCATTTCATCAGAAAGCTCCGTTTCGGTTCCGAAATCTACATATCCCCTGATTTTTCCGACGGAAACGTTTTGGAGGCCAGATTTGATTGACATTTCGTCCAGCATTAAGCTGCAAATTACTTTTTTATTTGCAGCTTTTGCTTCAGTCACTTTTAATTTAAGCGCTTCAAAGCTTTCCATTGTGAAACCAGGTTCACCATCGATGGAGGAATACCACGATCTTAAGGTACTGGGATCGGGTAGAGCGCGACAAAATTTTTGCCTCACAAAGTCATATGCCTTAGGTGAGTAGAAATGTAGGGTCATTGAAAATGAACGAAGTGGTGGCGGATACATTTCTCGGGATATCCCTAATCCATTACTGGATGACCTACTTTTAAATTTATTTTTGCTTGAAATGCACATTTCATCACCAGCATTCTCCCTATTCTTAAAAAATCTTTGAAAAAGTTGACCTATGTCAGTATCGGCGATGGTATTCAGACATGACAAACCCGACTCTGGAATCGAGTTCCTCCTGGATAGCTCTTTGGTCAAATCTTTTAAAGACTCGATTTTGGTAATCAATCGGTCAATCTGTCGTTTTTGGGTTTTAATTATTTGTTGTGATTTCCTGAATTTTTCTTGAAAAAATATAAGCTTTTTTTTGACAGTCCGCGGTGTGGAGGTATACGGATGGTCATGGCTTACAATTTTTCGAATTTCTCGAATTTTTCGAGTTTTTGGGGTTTCTTGAAATTCTTGAGTTTCTTGAACTATTTTTATATCTTGAATTTCTTGATAATCGTGAATTTCTTGAATATCTTGAATATCTTGAAATTCTGCAATATTATTTTGTTTCAATTATGGCATTTGAATAATATATATATTTCAGTCAACTCTATAATAATATAATAGAGATCAGTGGTCAACTCTAATACACAATGAAGCGATAAAGATGCATGCTAAATATTGTAGAAGTCTAAGATACATATATACCTAATATAATGAATGTAGTTACCTGACTCAAGCAAGAAGGGAGTTTCTTCCCATTTGTCTTCTTCAGTGTTTTGTAAATCTAAAATTGTTATTTGTTAAATTTATTATTATTTATTATTTGGATATACATGTAGGTCATAAGAAAGATTTAATTTAATTTAATTAAATTTACATACCTGTGTCATTGATGATAGAAATTTGGACCATCTGTTGAGATTCTAAAGCGGATTCGTTGGTGGAAATATCTTCCATCTGATTTGATTCCTTGACTGGAATATCTCTCATCTCATCAGGGTCTAAAATGATTTCGATTTTATTTCAAATACGTATGAACAATTTATAATTAAAATTTATTCACGTACCTCGAAGGAAAATTGTTGGAACTGCAGAGTCTTTTAAGTTTGTATTGTTCCTGGTTTGACACACTTGAAAACAGGAATTAGTGAAGTGGTCACTGCATATCAAGGTATCCTTGTCAGGAACAAAATTATTAATTTTGATATTTTGCAACCATTTTTTAAGCACTGCGGGCTTATTTAAAGGAAATCTGTAAGGGAAAGATATGTTAGTGTGTAAGTTCATAAAAACTGTATAAATACTTCATACTTCCGCAGGGAAATTCCAGTATTGGTGTCTTTTGAGGCATTGCAGACACAGCACTGCCTCCGTTCTGATAAGAACGTTGGTATGCTTCCTTCAATCAGAACCCTTCCTGATTTTGTTGTTCTAAAACACTCACTTTGGAAGTGGTCAGAACAAATTCGGGTGTATTTCGTGGGGATTAAAAACGGAAGGTTCATCACTTTTTTCCAAACCTCCAATAGATCAGGGTCGTTGATTGGAAATCTGTATAGAAAATGTATTCAACAACCATTAAAAATTGTATTGGATTAATTTTTAAAATGCAACTACCTGTGTTACCTATGCAACTTGAATCTGGAATTGTAGATGTTTTAAAGCAGCATTTCCAGCAGCTGCTGAATGCGCAAAATGTCGAGCAAGTTAATGACGAAAGAGAAGAAATACCAGTCAATGAAGACCCAGTCCCCAGCAGAGAAGAGGTAGACAGAGCCATCCAAAAGCTAAAAAATAACAAGTCACCGGATGGCATACCCGCGGAACTCTTTAAACATGGAACAGATGTTTTGCTGAACCGCATGCACCAGGTCATCACCAAAGTGTGGGAGGAAGAATGATAGACCAAATATTCACACTGAGGCAGATCCTGGAAAACAGCTCATCCGAGTTATTTCAAACATGCGCAGGGTATAGACATGAACCATGAACTCGTAATGACTGCCAAAGAATATATGCAATGTGCCACTGCTGTCGATGGCTATTGGCTGGCCGAGTTGGGTCCTATGTTCTTCTCGGTAAAGGAGACTGGTCGCAGTGGACGGGAGAAGAAGAAACAGGTTGGTTTATAATTTTTTTTAGTTCATCGTTTTATTTTTTTGTATAAACCGTCATAAGCATAAATACATTAATTAATCAGAACATAAACAATATATCCCTTTACTCAGAAAAAGAGTTGCTTGACAATAGCCAGTCGGGCACAATACTCAGGAAAAAGGTGACGCGGTATTGGGCAGGATCGACTTCAAAGCTGCTAATGATAGCATCCACCGCCAAGAGCTTATGATGGCGATGTGTAATTCGGGATCCCGATCAAACTAATCCAGCTGTGCCGCATACGCAGTGCAGTGTCCAAATGGGTAACAGCTCATACGAGTTATTTCAAATATGCGCAGGGTTTACACAAGGAGATGTGTTGTCATGTGACTTCTTCAACATAGTCCTGAAGCAGATAGTGCGCAAGGTGTGAGCACGGAAAACACTATCTTCTACAAATCCACCCAGCTGGTGCTTAGGCCTTCACAGCGATTGAAGAACATGCGAAACTAGTTGGTCTTGAAGTGAATGAGGACAAAACAAAGTACATGTTATCAACAAACAAAGCAACATCTGTCCACCGCCTAGGACAAAACGTCACTGTTGGTAGCAGCAATTTCGAGGTAGTTAAGGAGTTCACCTACCTTGGAACAAACATCAATCCCACGAACGACACCTTAGTGGAGATCCGAAGAAGAATTACCGCTGCTGCTTCGATTTGGCCAAACAACTGGGTTCAAAACTCCTCACTCGAAAGGCAAAGTGCCTGCGATACAAAACTTTGATTTTACCAGTCCTACTATACGGCGTCAAGTGCTGGACGATAAGTAGAAAAGGGGAATTGATACTGGGCACTTTCGAAAGAAAAATTCTTCGACGGATTTTCGGTTCCGTATGCGCCGATGGCGAATGGAGAAGAAGGTACAACCGACAACTGTATGAGCTGTATCAAGATGTGGATGTAGTCCAGAAGGCCAAGAAGACTACTACATTGGCTCCGCCACATCGAGCGAATGGACGACAACGCTCCAGCCAAGAAAGTCTTCTCATCCCAGACGACAAGGAAGACCGAACATACGGTACAAGGACCAAATGACTGCGGACGCCAGAGCGCTTGGTCTCGGTGACTGGAGAGTGCATGTGAGGGATCGTTCACGATGGAAGGCTGCAGTATCCCAGGCTGAGATCCTTCGTAGATTGTGAGCCGGATAAGTAAGTAAGTAAGTATGTTAAATATTAAAAAATTAATTTAGAACCTACCCATGAAGTGTTCTGCCTTCACTCCCACCTTTTTTGCTGCAATATTTGCAAACTCGTACCATTTTGAAATTTGTTTTAATTAATATAATCGCTTTAAAAATGAGTGACAAAACAAACAACTTTTTCAATATGGCGAGGAAAAATTTGAAAATATTTACATAACTCACGGCAAACGCAAACGTCACTTTTTTTGTCATCAAAACATCAATTAACTCTGTCTCACTTTTTAGGTTTATAAAGAAAGAGATGCACAAGTGTAAGAGTACCATGTCAAAATCAATAGGAGTCAAAAAAACTGTTATAATTTGTATGGAATCCACTATCCAGTGTATTATGGAGATCAGTGCTCTGTCTCACTTTTTCGGTTTATATAGAAAGAGATGCACAAGTGTAAGAGTACCATGTCAAATTCAAAAGGAGCCAAGAAAAGTGTTATAATTTGTATGGAATCCACTATCCAGTGTATTATAGAGATCAGTGGTGGAGAGACAAAAGGAGATCGGAAACTGACTTACGTTTCACTCCCTAGATCCCGCAATTTTCATATTTCTTCATTTTCTTTTTCTTTTGTTCGTTTTCGCATTTTCAAATTTAACGTGGATTGCTAGATTGATTTTTGAAATTGTCAGACACGTTTTTTTTAAACTCACCACGACAATACTAGAAGTTATGGTTTGGATGCATTCCGAAACTTTAGACCAAAGATATATCTTTTTGTCCCTTACATTAAGTACGTTTAGATGCAGAAACGCATTCAAATGTTTAAAAATATTGGCGTAAGATTATAGTCCGCTAATGAACAATGTTAAGAGTGTTAGAATATGCTGATTCCACTGACACTAATCACGAGATTAAGCGAAGTAGATTAAGAACATATCTCGACTTTTCTGAAATTTATGGTAGAAAAAACTTAGTATTATACTAAACGTTCTGTTATTCTTAGTTCAAAGTTCTAAGTTCTAAATTCAAATTTAACTGCCAAAATTATTCCTCTTTGGTGAATAGACGGATTGAAGGAATATATTAGTGAAAACACACACACATATATACAATCCATAAATTTTAGCTTGGAAGCAACTGTCATTTTGACAGCCTTGTTTCCCATTTTGTGTTTCGATTTATATTTCTTCCAACACATCAGATATACATAGTATTATGATGACAAAAAAAATGTGTTATTTTCCCACTATTCCACTATTCCAATATTTTTAATGATAGATTTTTCTAGTACCTATTACCAGCCCTTTATTGGACTGAAATTTTTTCTTTAGTTTCAATTATGTTCAATTTTGATGTCGGAAATTCGACTGCTTGATACATTTGATGCTATTTGCTGCTTTTACGCAGTT
The DNA here is from genome assembly GCA_920937365.1 of Sphaerophoria rueppellii. Taxonomy (NCBI): domain Eukaryota; kingdom Metazoa; phylum Arthropoda; class Insecta; order Diptera; family Syrphidae; genus Sphaerophoria; species Sphaerophoria rueppellii. The sequence continues at coordinate 66,409,949 of CAKKXW010000001.1, forward strand.
TTACTCTTCTGCTATCTTTCTGAACATATCCCTCTTCTGCTCACTTTTACTCACCTTTCGTACGTTAAAACTACAATTTTCCAAATTTGCCGGTTAATTTTTTCCCCAGATGGAGTGCCTAACTTTACTGAGATAGTATTGGGAAAAACACGCAGCTTGTAGGCATTGTCATTTTGACAGCTCGGTTTCTCATCTCCTTTTTAAACTAATCTGTGATTCTGTGTTTTCATATCATTCTCTTGTGGTTGAGCTTTGGGTTTTGATAGATAACATTGATGCGTTTTGATAGATGACATTGAGCTTTGCATATTGATAGATTATTTTGTGTGTTTTATTTAAGGTGTGTGTGCATCCACTACATCACCCTCTTCTAATCTAGTCCCCCCCTTCGAGATTATAAAATATTTCTTTTTTTAATCATCTTTCCAGCTGGAAAAGTTAAGACACCATGTGCTGGCTTGAGACGATCGATTGACACCAGAGATTAAAATGAGTCAAGTATTGCTTGTAAGTTTCGGGTATTTACTCAAAAAAAACGAGTTTGATCAAACTGAGTCAACCATCAAACAAGTAATTTCGAGTTTTTTTATTCATGAGTAAAATTATTTACAAGTCATCCCTTATTTCAAACGAGTTCAAACGAGTTTACTGATTGAGAGAAGAATCGCTTGCAATCACCACTCCATTATTCATGGCGCTTGTAAGTAAATCGAGAAATATTGTTTGGTTTGTTTGAGATTTGTGTGCTGAGTGGAAATGAAGGTAATTTATGGTCAGGAGGTTTATTTTCATCGTTGATTTTTTTCATTCTCGAATTTTTATACCAGTGTATAATTTTTCTCTGCTGCTTGTAATAATCTTATGTTGTTGCTCAGAATGTTCGGAGATCCAGAGAAAAAGAACAAGACCAATATTTATTTTAAACAAGTATTTTACGTTATGAAGTTTGAAAGAAGACTAAATATATTTTACAAATTAAAGAAAACTTGAATTGAAAAGTAAACTGAGATTACTATAGTTTCGAATAAATTACTGAGAGTAGGTCTATACAAAGTACAAATTAACAGCGCCTCTTAATTTAATAGAAACAATAAATTCAAGTTAAATCATAAGAACATTAATCGAACAAAATAAAAGAAAAATAAATTAAACTAAATTTAAACCGCTACGATGTTTTAGGAACAAATTTCTTCCTAATGCTTTCGTCATGACGTCAGCTAGTTGATCTTCAGTTGGTTTTTGTTCTAGTCGAATAACGCCATTTGCAATTTCATCTCGAATAAAATGGTATTTGACGTCTAAATGTTTCATTCGTTTGCTTTCCTTGGACTCTTCAGCAATTTTAATACAGGAAGTATTATCTTCATATATGACTACTGGAATCGTGCATTCTACGTTTAGTTCATTCAGCATCTTTCGAATCCACTTGAGTTGACATACTGCTTCAGTTAAGGCAATCAACTCAGCTTCTGTTGACGACAAACTGACTGTTGATTGCTTCTTTGATGCCCAGCTCACGGTATTTCCAAATAACTTGAACACGTATCCTGAAGTAGATTTCCGGTCATTTTTATCTCCTCCCCAGTCAGCATCACAGAAACACACCAGAGTCTCGGCAGTATCTTCTTTTCGGTAAATCATTCTCAAGTCGATTGTTCCACGAATATAGCGTAAAATATGTTTTGCGTAGCTGTAGTGGCGTTCATCAAAACAACTTTGGAATCGACTCATGTATCCAGTTGCAGCACATAAGTCCGGTCTTGTGGTCACAGTTGCGTATATTAAGCAACCAATCAATTCGCGGTAGGGATGATTTGTACACTTTTTCTTGCAACCCTCATCGATGTGCAACCCCTTTTCCATGGGAGTAGCTTTTGGCTTGCAGTCTTTCATATCGAATTTATGCAACACTTTCTCCAAGTATTGCCGTTGACTTAGTTCAATGGTTCCATCTTCGACGTTTTGCTTGATGTGCATTCCCAGAAAGGTACTTGCTCTACCTAAGTCAGTCATTTCAAATTCGTTTGACAACAGCTGTTTTATGATGTTAATCATTTTAATATTTTGACAAAACAGCAATATGTCATCGACATACAGCAGGACGTAAAAATTGATACCGTTTTGGTCCTTGATGTACACGCATTGATCTGACTCACATCGCCTGAATCCAAGTCTAACGATGAAACTGTTGAACTTCTCATTCCACGCTCGGGACGCTTGCTTCAACCCATATAAAGCCTTATTGAGCTTACAGATTTTATTTCCAAATTCAATACCTTCCGGTAACTCTATATAAATGTCTTCGGACAGTTCACCATTCAAGAACGCACTTTTGACATCCATCTGGTGAATATGCATGCCCTTCTCATTTGCGATTGCAAGCAATATTTTTAATGTTACCAACTTTGCAACTGGCGCATACGTTTCGGTGTAATCGAAACCAGGTTTTTGAGTAAATCCTCGCGCCACCAAACGAGCTTTGTATTTTTCGATTTGCCCATCTGCTTTGCGTTTCAATCGAAATACCCATTTGCTTGTTATGGCTTTTCGATTCTTTGGCAAACTACAAATAGTCCAAGTTTTGTTACGAATCAATGATTGGTACTCACTTTTTATGGCATTTTCCCATTCTGGCCAATCTTCTCTTGCTTTTGCCTCAGCAATGGTTCTTGGATCATCTTCGACGTACTCTTCAGCAGTAAGAGCAAAGTTCTCTGATTCAGCTGAATAAGTACAAAAACCAAGCCGTTCAGGTTGTCTTCGCGTACGTTCGCTTCTTCGTTGAACATTTGATTCGACGTCTTCAACACTATTCTCGCTTCCGCTGTTACTGTTGTTACCGATGACATTTTCTTCGACATCGTGGATTGTTTCAATGCGGTAACGAGCCCAATCCAAATTAGAGCTGTGGACTATTCCATCGCCGCCGTCAACAGATAGATTTTCCAGAGTTTCATCGCGTTTGTTTTCACCAAATCGTTCCGCCTCTGAAGTCGAAATTTCTGTTATCTTCGGTCTTCTCAACACGGAATCTTCATTGAACGTTATGTGTCGACCAATAACTAACCTATTCTGTTTCATGTCCCACAGCCGGTATGAACCCATCGATGAAGCATACCCAAGCATCAGACATTTGTTCGACTTACCTTCAAATTTCGATCGCTTATCTTTTGGTACGAAATTGAAGCATTCTGAACCGAAAATTCTTAAATGAGACAGATCTGGTTTTCTTCCAAACCAAATCTCTGCCGGTGTCTGCTTCATAAATTGCTTACCAAAAGCACTCGTTGGCGATCGATTCTTTATATAATTTGCTGTAAGAATTGCTTCATTCCAGAATTTATCGTCCAAGCCACTTGCCTCTAGCATAGTTGTAGCTTTTTCCTGAAGTGTCCTATTCAATCGTTCAGACACGGAGTTCATCTCTGGATTGAAGGGAACAGTTAGCATCATTTGAATACCCTTTGACTTACAGAACTGTCTAAACTCATTTGAAGTATATTCTCCACCGTTGTCAGCTCTCAGCTTCGCAACCTTCTTGCAATGTAGTGCTTCAGCTATGGCTACGAATTCTTTAAACTTGCTAAGGACTTCACTTTTTCGTTGAATACAGAATATCATTGAAGCTCTGGAATAGTCGTCAGTGAATGATACAAAATATCTGCTTCCATCATATGCCGACGTTGGCATTGGACCACAGACATCACTGTGAATTAGTTCCAAAATGCGATTGGATCTAGTGTTTTTGTTCAACATGCAAATCTACTTCGTACAGCTTGCCTCTTGTATTCGCTTCAAAAATAGTTGTTCCATCAATCGATGCATATGCCTTGTCACCTTCAAAAACAATACGGTAACCCCTCTCTGTCAGACTTCGGATAGACATCAAGTTACATTTCAGATCCTTCACAAATAAAACGTTCTTCATAGTCCTTGGATCAGTATCACCATTATGAAACGTTTTAACAGAAATATCACCAATTTCAGATGCTGATAAGCTTTCGTTTTTCTTGGCAACTGAGATCTGAATTTCCTCGATGTTCTTCAAAACTTTGAAATAATCTTTGCGGTTCACCATGTGCTGGGTAGCACCAGAATCTAAAACAAATTTCACTTTATCATTCATCGGTTGTACAGTTTGCGCTGCATGCTCTTTTTCACTTGTTTTGTCAACAACTGCACACATTGTCGAGTCCTTCTTTTTGAAAGCTTTGTTTGAAACCTCTGTATCCTTCTTTTCCTTTTGCTTGGAAAAGCATTTAGATTTGATGTGTCCAGTCTTGCCACATCCATAACACACAAGCTTTTTCTTAGGCTTAACACTCATTGCACCGGGCTCACTAGACCTTACAGATGCACAACCATTCCTCTTGTTGTATTCGTCCATCAACCGAGTCTTGACAAATTCTAACTTCAAGTCACTTTGATTCATTGTCTCTAGTGCAGTTACTAAATTGTCGTAGCTTCCTGGCAAAGTAAGCAACAGATGGACAACAACATCAAGCTCTTCCATCTTAGCTCCGGTTGATTTCAGCTGACGAACCTTCGTATCAAATCGAAGAAAATGTTCAATGATGTCTTCACACTCATTGTACTTCATCATCAGAAGCTGTTTACGGAGTAGTAACTGGCTCGAAATGCTTTTTCGTTCAAAAATACCACACAATGTGTCGAACATCTCCTTGGCAGTCCTCTTCTCCTTCACATATTCCAATTGTCCATCATGAATAGTCTGGACCAAAATTGAAATACATTTCTTTTCTTCTAACTTCACACTGTTATGGTTAGCAGGCTCAATCTTCGCAAGAATTTCTTCTAAATCTTCCTCAATGTATTTTCGTAGAACCTTCTCGTCCAACAAAATACCCACACGATATTTCCAGTTGCTAAAATTCGTGCCATCAAATAATGGAAGCTTAGAAACCGAATTATCAGCCATTTTGCTATTATTTTTTCTTCTTCTCAAATCAAAAACGATCTCAGCAGTGAAAAATAATTTCTTCTAGAAAGATTAAAAAAACTAATTTTTCTTCAATCGAATCCTGGGCCCATAACCTCAGAATGTTCGGAGATCCAGAGAAAGAGAAAAAGACCAATATTTATTTTAAACAAGTATTTTACTTTATGAAGTTTGAAAGAAGACTAAATATATTTTACAAATTAAAGAAAACTTGAATTGAAAAGTAAACTGAGATTACTATAGTTTCGAATAAATTACTGAGAGTAGCTCTATACAAAGTACAAATTAACAGTTGCATGGCGGATATTAGAACGTAGCGGTCTTGAATGTTAGCTTGATCTCAGGGTAAAAAAAAATCATAAGATAATGTTTCACTTTTCCTTTGAATTCAGTTAAATTGAATGAATCCGTTTCACCCAGGGTGCAGGTCGTCTCTTTAAAGGGAGTCAAGAATATAACAATTTCATTCAATAAATTATTCTTGATCTCTTGAATTCGTTGCAGCTGTTGTTTATGCTGTAGAACATGTACAATATCTGGCATGTTGTTTATGCTGTAGAACATGCACAATATCTGGCATATTTTGTTGAATCGATTTGCACATCTCATACCTTAAATACCATACGTTCTATATCTCTGTGATTTCATTTGAATCTTAATATTTAAAAATGTACTCATTGAAACAAAAAAATCTTATTTTATAAAAAGAAAATGCGAAAAACCAAAAATTATTACTGAAACTAATTCATTCATAGCTTGACTTCTTCTTTCATATGCAGATGCTTATAATTTAAGTATAGAAGCAAAAGGAGATGTTCATCTAGACAAGGGCGGATTCAGAGAGGCGATAGGGGCGATCGCCCCCCTGAGCCGCCAAAAATCTGGTGATTTGACAAGCACAATATAGTTTTAAAATAATGTTAAACATAAATCATCATCATCACGATCGTGACACGTGGTAACATTTATATTAAGGTGAACATAAAATAATAAAATATGAGTGCCCACCCTGGGTCTCCACACGACTTACTTCCCAGAGGGGAAAAAAATAAAAAAACAATATTCAATTGGTTATAGAAAATCAAACTATTGTCAATCCCTTTTCCTTGGAACCACAAAAATATGTCCGCTTTAAACTCATTTTCAATTGTTTATTTGTATTTGTATTTGTATTTATAAGCATTTTTTACATGATACATCAAGATAACAGGATCTTTTAATTGCATCTAGATATTCAACAAGTTAATTATACATTTGACAATATACGTTACATTATCAATTATAAATAATAGTACTATAATGAAAAAATGAATATAATAGAAAAATGTTGTAATAAGGCTGGAGGTTGTGAGATTGAAAATTTGACGAAACAAATTTTCGAAGCTGATATGATCGAGGGCTAAGGCTGGCATGCTGGCATTATGCTCGGCTCGAGCTCGCCGGAAACGGTGTGGGATCTTGCCTTAGAGTTCTCTTAAATCTCGCCTATTACATTAACATAAATCATGCCAAACAGGAAATTCCACAATTTAAAAAAAAAAAATAACGCTTAAATTCAAACTGATGGTTCGAATTTGAATTATTGACATCAGACGGACGTTTACCATTCGAGGGCGCCGAGATGTCATTCGGCGTGGCCTATCCCACCCTACCTTGAAAGTCTTTGGCCAGATATTGAGACTTCTCCTAATATAAGACTCACCTTTATCTTTTCCAGCTCAGTTCATCATCTTCGCGACACGTCACCGTTCACATCCCCTGAAAGTATGCTTTAAAAAGACATCAAGCTTATGTGCTCGACAATACAAAAACGGAAGTTCAATTGGTTCATGTTATGAACATGTAGCATTTAATTTCAAGAATAATTTTTAATAAAAGATTGACCATATACAAATAAAAAAAAAAAAACAAAATATAAGAAATTGACAATTAAACAGATGAAGCGTATCTGGAAATGAAATATCAGCTGTAGGACACTCCCTTTTAACAACTGTTCCCAAAATGTGTTTCTTCCTATTTTCTTGATGTTTTCTTTTTCTAACACTCAGTAGTGTTGGGGTTGAACTAAATTTTTCAGGGGCCAGGAAATCCTACCTAAAATTGAATTCAACTTTAGTTCCCCCACAAATACCAAATTACAATAAAAAAATTACACCCAATGAAAGAAAATATGAAGAAATTTTGTGCCACCTCAATGTGCGCACATGCAAAAAGAAACGAACAAGACCGAAACAAAAAGACAAAGAACCTGATGCTTCGATTTCCGTCACGCTTAGTCAAAGAAAACAAAATTTCAAAAAGTTAAGGTTACAAAAAAAAAACATGGAAACATTAATGGATATTTACACAATTTTTGCAAAATATTATTATACTAAGAATATTAATTAATGAAGAATTATTATTGCATTTAAATAAGTAAACAAAAAAAAAATTGACATTGATCGTTAAAAAAAAATTATTGTTATCAAAAAAAATATGGACACCCTAATAGGAACTTCGAGTGTTTTATGTTTTTCACAAGAAAAAAAAAATATTTCCATTAGAGGCTGTATTCTTCTTCTTCTTGCTTATGGTTGCGACCTTCAATCATCGCCCAATGATACTTTTGCCGTGGGTGCTGATTTTTGCTAATCGCGTTAGCATTCATGAGCTTTTGCGATGAATTGAAAAGAATCTTGGATTTTTTTTTTTGTTGTTGGCGGCGACCACTATCTCTTACGTTCGTGAAGGTGGTCGCCGTATTGAACCTAGCAAAAGTTAATACGGTTTTAATATCTTACTTAATTTAAAACTGATGGTCTTAGAGATTTTTGAGCCAAACCCAATAAATAAATGATAAATTTGCCATCACTGTTCTTATTAAAAGTATGCAATCAAATGCATGCAAATTCCACAAAAGCACTCACCAGTTAACGAGAAAAAAAAATCCTTTTTTTTTGTTGTTTTTGATTGATGTTAATTGTTTGTTGCTGATTTTTTTGGTGCTATTATACGCACTATCGAAGCACTGTATTTGATCGATTTGATCGGGGTTTATTAAGTGTTCACTGTATTGAGTTCATAAAACACTTTTATAATTCAAATAGAAAGAAATAAAGAATTTCCCAAAAAAAACGGTATAAGTCATCAATTATAAAAATGACCGTGCTAATGAGTCGATCTTCAAAATGTGTTTAAAAATGCTCGCATCATGCAATTAACATTGCATCCAAAAAAGAATTTTGCAGCGAAATCGTCATTATTTTGTTGTTATAAAAATCAGTTAAGATTTAATATCTTTCGATTTGAAAATATCCAATCAGACATCGCCACACAAAACCATGAAACACTCAATTGCAAAAGCTTTTTTAACCCACGAAAGGAATTTACCTACACCCACGCCCACTACGAACAGGTAGTGGTACCAACCAACCATACCCGTACCTTCTTTTTTTTGTATTATTTGAAATAATACTATACTTATTAATATTTCATCATCGGCGTAAATATTTATGCACCGAAGTATTAATATCGTTTTTGTCAATCAAAGAAGATGTATTCAGGTCAGAATAATAAATTTCCCAAGATGGCAAATCCAATGAGGTTCAAACCTTAAGTAAGGAAGTGCCTCTTGAACTTGGGACTAATTTTATAATTATCTTCCTACTAGGTTTGTAATAATTTAGACATGGGCAGAAGCGACATCTAGTTCTAATGGTGAGGTAACCATTGATTTGCATGGGTCATTCCTTTTAATTCCTCGTTTTTCACCTTGAGCTAAATAAACAGACAACATGAAGTAAATTCCATTACCTCAACATCACCAAAACTATTTTGCTCTGAGATTAGCGCCACCTAGACAACTCATATGGAAGCTTAACAAATGTCATCCCTTCGATGTCTCTCTCCATTGGTACATGGACAATACTGACATTCTGACAGATCTTTGGCAACTAAGAAAAAACATGATTATTAGCGCCAAACAATCAGCGTTCATTGCATTCAACGATTCAACCGGAATGCAATTGCAAAATAACGAGACGAAGTAAAGTCGTTTTCCATTGACGAATCTCAGAATGAGATTTGTGAATCTGACAGCTGAAAGGGGGGGGTGAAGAGGGGAAATAGTGGAAAAATCTCAGATTTCATGTTCTATTTGCGTCTTTAGATTCAAGAAAATGACAAAAAAATGAATCTGAGAATCAGAAATCTGAATCTGGATTTTTAACAAGATTCACACCTATTTGCACATAGACTTTCACACACACTTTCAAAAACTGACATGTGCGAAACGAAAAACGTGAATTTTTTATTTTTTTTTATTTTTGAACTTACGCATTTTAAACAATATTAAATAACAAATGTAATCGTTTTCATTGTCAGAAAATGATATTTTGTTTACGTCTACTAACACTGCTTTTATCGATTAAATTTGACATTTCACGCACACAATTACAAAAAAGATTCGAGATTTCATATTCTATTTTCTATTTGCAGTGGAGAAACTGAGATTTTTACACACAAATCTCAAAAGTCAATAGAAAACGACATAAGTATTTTATTTATTATATTTCATGCCACCAATAGGCAATAATCCGCTTTAATTCATTTCAGATTCATTGTGTCCTCAACAAAACACTGGACGTGGAGGATTCCTGGAGACGAAAACGTTCAGTGGAAAATGGACACAGAAAACAAAAACAAGTAAGTGTTTGTTATATATTTTAGTGCTAGATGTATGGCGAGGTACGTGGGGAAGAATCCCACCTAGCCGGGCCGAATTGAATTTTATTGTCCGAAGTGAGGCTTCAGTGTTTGGGCAATAGTTATAGTGTTGTAGACAATAAACAAAAGTGTGTCGTGTAAGTTGGATAGCTAGCTAAATAGAAGCAGAAAGTGCAAGAGTCCATGCAAGACATCTTAGATAATTATACACATAGATAAATAAATAAACACGAATTGGAAATAGGACAGTGAGTAAATAAATAGATCGTAGTACATAAATAAATAAATTTGAACTACTTAAAATTAAACTTATCTAATATTGCACGGGAGGATTTAAATAGATTGTAAATATCACAGATGAATGGTTAGTGGTTAGTAATTAAAAAGTGTAAATATCACAGTCCTAAAGAAGTGGATTAGTAAAAATAAAAAGATAAGGTAAATATCACAGTGGGTTAATTTAGAGCCAAAGAGGCTGAGTATTAAATCTTTATCACAGTTTGTAGAATTAGTCATTTGTTTAAAAAGGATAAAACTAATGAATACTCAATATGAGTAAAATCAATATCACAGGCTTTTGGAGACGTCACAGTTTAAATAAATTAACATGAATAAATAAATAAATAAGAAAAAGGTGGTTAAGTAAAACTGAAAACAATAAATAACAGAAAGATAAACAGAATTACAAACAACTTAAGTGAAGAATTGTTTAAGTTAAAAGAACATACCATGAATATTATGGGATTAAAATTGCGACTACTTTGGTTTATTGCTTGATGTCCTTAGCATGAAAAATGCCTATTGTTTTACCTGAAAGGTTTTCGAGTTCGTAGAGATTATTCCCTACCGCTTTCACAACTCTACACTTGACAAATTTTGGACACAACTTAGAGTTCAAGTATTTTGAACTGTCGCTTAAGACAAAGTTCCTACGGAAGACTTCTTGACCAGGTACAAATCGGATGTCTCTTGTGCGCGTGTTATATTTTTCTGCACTTTTAGCATTTGCTTTTGAAATACAACTTTTGATTTTGTCGCGCATTATTTTCAACCGGTTGTGCCTGGGTAACAGCATTAGCTCTTCGTCTTCGATTGAGTTCAGTCGTTGTGCCAGTGCATAGTTGCTCCCATGGGTCATCGTATTTAGACCAACAAGGGCAAAATAAGGAGACACTTTTGTGGATGAGTGAACTGAACTCCTTATGGCACAAGCTATATCGCTGAGATGAAGATCCCAGTTTCGCTGATCTTCTTTTAAATATGAGCGGATAGCCGCCAGGAGAGTTCGATTTACTCTCTCCGACGCATTTGACTGAGGGGAGTAGTTGGCAGTCTTGAAGTGTCGTACCCCGTACGCTTGCAAAAAGTTTTGGAACTCTTTCGCTTGAAACTGTTTTCCATTGTCGGAGTGCAATATTTGCGGAACTCCAAAAATGTGAAACACGTTTTCTTGTAAATAATGGATGATGCTTGTTGTGTTGGCGCTGGGTAAAGACTTAAAAAGGACGAATTTTGACAAGTGATCAAGAACGACAAAAACAAAACAATTACCAGACTTGGAACGCGGATAGGGACCTAAGAAATCGACGTACACTTTTTGAAAAGGACGATCGACATTATAGACACTCGACATAGGTGGACGTAAAACTTGATTCGTTGGCTTGCATTGGATACAAATATCACAGTTTAAAACATATTCCCGTATTTGTACGGTCATATTTGGCCAATAAAAATAATGCCTTATTCGTTGGAGAGTTTTACCTATGCCTCCGTGAGCGCATTGTGGAGGATTATGGGCGCGGACAATGATGTCGTGTGTAAGTCCTGATGGGACCCATAATCTCCACGAATGTTCAACAGTTGTGGAATCATGAAAGGGTGGCAATGTTCACTTATAGACAAAGTTATCGTCTATTTTCAAGTCAGGGAGCCGATCTTGATTTTCCTTGATAGTTTCTATCAACCTCAAATCGCTCACCGCCTGCAATAATGGCACAACTCAAAAAAATTGAAATTTGAACTGTGAACGCCATTATGATTAAAATTTAACGCTTTACATTTCTGTAAAATCGGCACATTGATACTTCCTCTCAATTCCGAAAGATGGAGATAGTGCCATCAAACTTTCAAAGCTTTTGTGCTTTCTCTTTATATCAATACTGGAACTTCTCTCAATATTCTCTTGATCGTGAGTGTGTTCGCATCTCCTTCTTAAAGCAAATTTGGCACATTACAGTTGTGCCAGGATCGAGGTAAGTAAATTGCTCAGTTTTAAAAGCAATAACGGCATAACTCGAGTTGTGCCACTATTACGGAGCTTTTGGTAACGAATTCAATATTAACACCTGGAAAGAACGGCACATTTTGATTTGTGCCACTATTGCATCAAAGTGCATTATGAAAATATTTTGATTATAATTATTTGTGACATAATTGTATTTATTTATTTAAATTTTTATTTTTAAGTTTATATGAATAAGAAATTAATTTTATATTGGCTAAATAAAAACATTAATTGGAGAGCTAACGTGATGTAGTTATTTTCGACTTTTTTCAATTATTACATCAAGTTTTTGGTAAATAGTTGAAGAATTTTGTAACATGCCGTTATTCTTTGAAATGGCACTTTAAGACTTTCGATATACTCTGCAAATGCAATAATGACACTTTACCAAAATAGGGCGGTTGCCGCCCACTTTTTGATTTCGGATTAATGTTATTATGAAGGTAATGATTTTAACTTCAAAATAGCAAATCCGTTTCAGGATAGCTTAATTTATAAGAACAGAAATCTAATTTGAAAAAAGGCATGATTTTAAATCTCTTATATCTCGAAAGTGAAAAAAAATGAGTTGTGCCACTATTGCAGGCGGTGAGCGAAATATTCATCAGATTTAAATTCGGGTGATTCGAGATCGATCAAAGGGGATATTTCGTCCAACACAACACTTTCAACATCTACGAAAACACGAGACAAAACATCGGGGACAACATTTAGGGAACCTTTGCGGTGTTCGATGTCGAAGGCGAAAGCTTGTAGCTGTAGACTCCACCTAGCGAGTCTACCGCTCAAGTCTTTGAGACTCATAAGCCATTTTAAGCTAGAATGGTCTGTAATGACCGTGAAAAGCATACCTTCAACATATGGTCTGAATTTTTTAATCGCTAGTACTGCCGCTAAACATTCCTTTTCTGTTACACTATAATTTTTTTGACATTTATTCAATTTCTGAGGGAAAAAGGATATGGGCGTTTCTTCATCGGCATCGTCTTTTTGGAAGAGTACCGCTCCTACACCTGTATCGGATGCATCGCATTGGATGTAAAAACCGTTTTTGGAAATCAGGATGTGTCAGTTCTGGAGCATTGACTAAAGCTTTCTTGATTTTTTCGAATGCCTCCAGAGCTTCTTCCGTCATTTCAAATTTTTTGTTTGTCTTCTTCAGGGTATTCGTAAGTGGAGCAGTTAAGGACGAAAAATCTCGGATAAACCTGCGATACCACCCTGCTAGGCCAAGGAGTCTACGTACCTGTTTTTGTGACTTTGGGATCGGGAAATTTTCGATCGCCTCAACTTTGGATGGATCGGTTTTCACCTTCCCGCCACCAACGATGAAGCCCAAGTACTTAAGTTCCTTAAAGCAGAACTTTGACTTCGAAACGTTGATGGTGAGACCAGCTTTGTTGAGACACGTAGCAACTTCGTCCAGCAGAGCGATATGTGTCTCGAAATCCGGAGCTATGACGAGAAGATCATCAAGATAGACGAAGACACGGTCGCGTAACCTTGAGGGAATGACTTTGTCCATCAACTGACATAACCTTTGAGCTGCATTACACAGACCAAAGGGCATGACAGTAAAATGGTACAAAGGCCTCCCCGGTACCGTAAACGCAGTTTTCTCCCTACTTTGCTCAGCCAGCGGTATTTGCCAGAATGCGTCCTTTAAATCTATACTTCTGATGAAAATAGTTTCGTGCAGACGACTGAAGATACCTTCGAGGTTTGGGAGAGGATAAGCATTCTTTTTCGTGAGGGAGTTCAGCTTACGCGAGTCCAAACACAGACGATTTTTGCCGGGTTTCTGTATAAGGACCACTGGCGAACTCCACGGGCTCTCACTCTCTTCAATAACCCCGAGGCTCAACATCCTGTCAATTTCCGCGTACATTAAGGCTTGTATCGCTGGCGAGACGGGATAATGACGTTGTTTAACTGGAACCGCCTCTCCGGTATCGATGGAATGCTCGACAAGGCTCGTTTTTCCGAGACCGCATTTGGTATAGCACCGAAATTTTTGCCTCACCGCCTCCAACTTAGAATGTTGCCCTGGAGATAATTGGTGAGTATTTATCAGATCATTTGTATCCTTAATCTCTAATCCACCTACTATTCCAGGTGCAAGATTGAATACCTTCCAAAAATCGACACCTAAATAAACAGATTGGTCTAAAGTGGGTACAAGAAAGAATGTGATTTTCCGGACCTCACTTTTATACGTAACATCTAAGGTAACTTTGCCTACAATAGATTGAGGCTTGCCATCGGCAGTTCTCACATTCGACATAAATTTATTAATTGGAACGTTAAGTTCCTTAACAGTTTCTAAGCAATCTTTGCCAAGAATACTGACGGTTGCACCACTGTCAAGCAGTCCTAACATTTGCTTGTTAGCAATCTTGATCGAGGCATAAGGCCTAGGATCACCTGAAAGATCGATTATTGTTGATGAAAGCTTATATTTTGTTTCTTTTCTTAGTTTGTATCTATTTCTAGTTTTCATTATTTTATTGCTAACTTCGTTTTTAAAAATCCTATTTTTAGCTTCTTGATATTCCTTAATTCTAATATGTAGGGGTTTCCTATAGCTAAATTTAGGCTCAATTTCGCACTCAGATTTTAATGTACAACTAGGTCTTTTTAATATGACCGTTTTTTTGATTTCGGAATCGGATTTCAATCCGTTTTCGGAATCGTCGATTCGGGCATTTTCTTCGAATACGATTCCCCCGTTGGAATCGTGTTCCTCAGGCGTTTTTCTGTTTGCACTTCGGACAATTAGCAACTATGACATCGGCTTCGCCGCACTTAAAACAAAACAAATTTTGTTTGGAAGATGGACATTCCCAATATAAGTGTCCTTCGACCTTACAATTCCAACAGGTAAGGACTTTGTTGGGTGGTCTTGGCCTGTTAATATTTGCATATTGCATGGCCGACAACTGCTCTTCGTAATAATTTTGGTCCTCACCCTCATACTCAATCTCATTTGCGTGTAGTTTTGGCGGAGGCCTAAAATAACGCATTTGATGGGTATCTTTCAAGGGAAAAGAATTTTCCGCATCTTTGCACGCAAATCTTAATTGGTCGAGCGAGAATATCGCCATCGGGTATATTAATTTCCCTATTCTATCATTAAGATTTCTCTTAATGATTTTAATTAATTCGAAATCTGGGATTGGTGTTTTAAGTTGCGTCTTCATTTTATTGAGAGCCTCAAAATAATTGTCGCAGGACTCGGAAGGACCTTGCTTGCGATCCGATAACTCTCTGATTATTTCGTAATCAGATTTAAAATTACGGAAGTGGAGTAATAAGGCATCGCGTAACATTGGCCAATCTGGCCTATGGTTGGTTCTTAAGAAACCCCAATACCACTCTTCAGCGTCTCCAGTAAGGGTCAAATGAAACTGTTTAGAATTTCGGTCCAAGGACAATCATATTGTTGCTGGAGGATTTCAAGTCTGAAGATAAAATCTTCCACCATCATTATATTGGGCTTTCCTTCGAACTTCAGACCCCAACGGTCAATCTTGATTTGTCCTTGACCACTCCTAGCCGAATCATTATTTGAAATTGGTGTTGGATTCAAATAAGGTGCAGGATGGCCGTTCGGAACACTAAACGCCGATTGATATTGGTGATTGGAATGATGTTGTTGTGGCATTACTGAATTGGGACGTGGACAATCAACAGGACGAAACACATTACCTTGGACGTTTGACATATTTGTCATATTTACAAATTTCGAGTTCGAGTTTTGCAAATCAGAATAAGGGGCTTTCTGTTGGAAAACATGATGGCTATAATTATAAGTGCTACCATATGACTGTTTCTTATAGTTGTGATTTATGGGTTGCTGGGAATGAAAATTTGGTTGATGTTGCTGTTGTTGTTGTTGTTGTCTTGGCTGGTTTTGGGCTCTGGAATAGGGTCGTTGTGGGAGTGGGACTTCAAGCTGGTTTTGGGTGTCGTATGTAGTTTGTTGGCGATGCAGATTTTCTGAAATCTGATTTCGTTGATTTTGGCCAACCAAAACAGACGAACTCGCTACATTATTAATTGGGTTTGCTACTTGTTGCGAAGGTTGCGAAGAATCATCCCTTCTTAACGATTTTGTGGCCGAGTTAATATCACCCAAGAAATCTAAAAAGTTATCTTTAATGACTTGTTTAATCGTTTCGGATATGTCTGATTTCATGGACTCCGAATAAGAAGAAAACGCATTTACTATTGCTAAATTTACGTAGCTTCTTATGTCACTA
Organism: Sphaerophoria rueppellii; assembly: GCA_920937365.1. Classification (NCBI taxonomy): domain Eukaryota; kingdom Metazoa; phylum Arthropoda; class Insecta; order Diptera; family Syrphidae; genus Sphaerophoria; species Sphaerophoria rueppellii. Next base: position 66,426,159 of record CAKKXW010000001.1, read on the forward strand.
GGGATAGCTTGCGGACTTTTTGGAATCGAACCCACATTTTCAGTAATTTCAGCATTCCTAATATTTTGAACGCTTTCGTCAGAACCGATACCTGCACCAAAGTTACTAAGCCTACTATAAGGAGGGGCTGGTATAGACTCTGGCGACTCTGCTGGTTGTTGAACCGGTGCATCATCTATTATATTTTGACCGACGGGAGATCTCATAACTCTCGGTCTATTTTCATTAAAATTTCCTACTGGGCTAAAGTTACTTTGTAACCTCTGTTCCTCATTTTGAACTGAAGATCTGAGACCTGTTTTCCTAATCGTCCCGGAAGCAGTGTTTTTACTCATTTTTGATTTTTAAAAAATGAACAAACAAAACAAAAACAATATTTATAATTCGACTATTTTTGAAATACAAATTTAATTTAGTACTCTTTTTGTTTTCAGATGATTGAACTACATTGGATTTCAACTGGATGCTAAGTTATTCCTTAAATATTCTTATATTAAACTTTTTTGGTTTTTTTTTTAAGTTCTTTTGCTTTTATTAAAGAATAATAAGGTTAAGAAAAAGGAAAAATAGTAATAAGAATAATTGTAAATTTTAAATTTAAATAACCTAAGACTACAAATGTCTAATAAATTAAACAAGCAAATAAGATACCCTGAACCAAAATAAATAAATGTAAATGTAAATAGATGAACAAAAAAAAATTAACAGATAAATGAAACAGATAAGTAAATAAATAACAAGTCAATTGAAATAAGTATGTATATAAGTAAGAAAAATAAACAAAAAAAAAAACAAAAAAAAAATGAACGTAAATAGACTGGAATAGACGTAGAAATAAATAATTTAATGAAGCAAAAGAACGAATAAGTAAATGTGTATATAAACAAAAATTAAATAAGATAAATAAATAGTAACAAAAAAAAAACTATGTAAACTACTTGCATGTTTACATAGTTTTTTTTTTGAATGAATAATTTAAACGAAAGATGAAAAAATAAATAAACAAAATAAAATAAGTTAAGAAACAATGAAATAAATACAATAAATTCTTGAATAAATGAGTTCTGAAGCAAAGAAAAATATATGAACAAGTAGATAATGAAAAGAACAAAAAAATTGGTATTTAAGTTGAAACAAAATTGTATTATTTTGAAACAAAAAATGCAAAGATTATCTAATGTATAATGCAAATAAAAAAAATGAATCAAATTAAATAAGAAATGAAAAAAATAAGGTATGTAACAAACAAAAAAAAAACGAATAAGCAAATGAAACAAAAATGCAATAACTAAACAATAGAATGAAAAAAAAGGATAAGGAATACGTTGACTAATAAATGAATAGATAACAAACCAATCAATAATAAGCTAAGTAATAAGATAAGTAAGTTAAGCGTAAATAAATAAATAAATAAATAAATAAATAAATAAGTAAATAGATAGATAAATAAATAAATAAATAAATAAATAAATAAACAAATAAATAAATAAACAAATAAATAATGAGTAAATAAATTCGTTAAATGAGAAAAAAACCAAAAAAATGTAATCAACTTATCAACAAATGTGTTCAAGAACTTTGAAAATGAAAATGAAATGATAATGTATTTGAAACTTTGAAAAAAATTTGAAAAAAAGAAATAATAAATGAATTGTGAATGAATGAATGAACATGTTGTTTGTTTTTCCATATGGCATTGCGGGGATGCTTCGGGTGACTGCTACGATGATGGTATTTTTGTCGATCTTTGAACTGAGCTAGAAAAAGGTAGTATATAACTCTGAAACTGAATGGTAAGAAAAATAAAACACAATTAAACAAAGCAAAACCAGGGACAAAACATGTTATCTGTTTGCTTCCGCGATTCAGGACAAGTCTGGGACCTAATTCAAGAAGACTTGAAGCAAACAGGTAACGAACATTAAGTTAGAGGAAAGAATTGTACAGCTGAAGAGATATTTATCAACAAATATCCAACAGGACACAATTCTTTGAAATAAAAACGAAATATGGGAATGAAAATTCAAAAGCAAAGAGATAGAAAAGTAAAAAAAACATTGAATAGGGATAAGGTAAAGACAAAACTAAACAGATTTTCAATTGCTGTTGTCATCTTCTTCTTGTTTGCTCGTCGCAAATGAAAGTGGTATGTGTAAACTATCCCGATCATGACATACGAGTTTCTGAAGAAGATGACAAGAACAATTAGGGGATATTTTAAAATTGGGAAATAGGGATAACAAAAACATGCACTACGTTGCGGGCGCAATTTGTAATAAGGCTGGAGGTTGTGAGATTGAAAATTTGATGAAACAAATATTCGAAGCTGATATGATCGAGGGCTAAGGCTGGCATGCTGGCATTATGCTCGGCTCGAGCTCGCCGGAAACGGTGTGGGATCTTGCCTTAGAGTTCTCTTAAATCTCGCCTATTACATTAACATAAATCATGCCAAACAGGAAATTCCACAATTTAAAAAAAAATAACGCTCAAGTTCAAACTGATGGTTCGAATTTGAATTATTGACATCAGACGGACGTTTACCATTCGAGGGCGCCGAGATGTCATTCGGCGTGGCCTATCCCACCCTACCTTGAAAGTCTTTGGCCAGATATTGAGACTTCCCCTAATATAAGACTCACCTTTATCTTTTCCAGCTCAGTTCATCATCTTCGCGACACGTCACCGTTCACATCCCCTGAAAGTATGCTTTAAAAAGACATCAAGCTTCTGTGCTCGACAATACAAAAACGGAAGTTCAATTGGTTCATGTTATGAACATGTAGCATTTAATTTCAAGAATAATTTTTAATAAAAGATTGACCATATACAAACAAAAAAAAAAACAAAATATAAGAAACTAGCTGACCCTGCAGACTTCGTACTGCCTCAATCGATAATCGATAAGGATAACCCTCTACCACTCTATCCAACCCACTACCTCCTTGTGCTACCCAGTACGTCTACCCATATCCGCTACCCCGTTACCAAACTACTCTGTTACGCTACCAATTATTTCTACACGCTTACCGTTACACCATTAGCCAGAAACCCACTTCTCATTACCCGCAACGCGCAACCAAATTTTTTTTGCATTTCAATTTTTCCATTTTTCCATTTTTTTTTTTTTACTTTTTCTTGCTTACCAGTTCCCCATCACAAATTTTCCAGTTTCCCTTTGGAAACCAGTGAGTTTTCCGAGTTCCTTTCTAAAACCCATTTTTAAATTTTCCAGTTTTCCATTTGAAAACCTCTGCACCTAATATTACATGCAACTTTCCCTTTGAAAACCAATGACTTTTCCGAGTTTCATTCGAAAACCAATTTTGAAATTTTCCAGTTTTCCATTCGAAATTTTCCAGTTTTCCACAATTTCATGCAATTTTCCCTTTGAAAACCAATGAGTTTTCCGAGTTTCATTCGAAAACCCATTTTAAAATTTTCCAGTTTCCCATTTGAAATTTTCCAGTTTTCCACTTGAAAACCAATGCATCCACAATTTCATGCAATTTTCCATTTGAAAACCAATGGGTTTTCCGAGATTTTCATCAAGAACTTTCTATTTTCCCATTCTAAAACCCATTTTGAACCAAAAAGTTCCAACCAAAAAAATCTAATTTCCGATTCCAGTTTTTCCATTCTCCCATTTCCACAGAATTCATCACTGAATACAACAGTATCAACCATGAAAATTTCACAAATATCTGTTGGGCCATTTCGGAGTCTATAAGAGACATACAAACAAACACACATCCATTTTTATATATATAGAGATTTGTGACCTATGAAACCACGAGAAAAGTTAACGATTTTGCTGTAGGTACTTATTTTTTGAAACTTAAACTCACCTTAACACGAATATACATATATTATGCTCAAGAAAATTCAATTTCTTGCAGTTTTGGATAGTTTTTGATTCCCAGTTTTTTTTTTTTTAATTTTAAATTTTCAATTTGTGACCTTTGTATTTAAGAAACCACGAACAAATTGTACGATTTATTTTTTGAAACTTAAACTCACCAGAACGTGTATGTACAGTGCTTTGCATAAGTATAACTGCACCTGAAAAAATGCGTTTTATAAAAAACCTACAATAGGAGTGACTCTTACTATTTTTTTATTGAGTTGCATCACTGATCAAGCAAATTGAGAGGAAATTAAGTACAGTTATTTCCTCTCCTGATGTTTAAAAATTAAAAACAGATTTTGATGTATTGCAAAAATATAACCGCACAATGCGAATCTCTTTGAAGCTGCATTCAGTCAATTGCTTTCAAATAAAAAAAAAAAAACAACAATGCCACGTGATACGCATTTAATCCAAATTCAAAACGCAAAATCTTGGCTTTTCGTTCAAGCCGCCTAAGTCTTAGGGCTATTGGACGACGAATTTCACGCAGGGGAGGCATAAGGTATGGGGGGTGGGTGGGGTATGGACCCCACCTAAAATTTCTGAGCATGTAGTGCATCCCACCTTCTGGCTTTGAAAATATACCAATTTTTTAATTGAGGACAAAAAAAAAATTATGAAATTATGAATATTGTTGCAATAATTCTCGATTGATTGACTGAGACTGGCCAAGTGATTTGATTATTTATCCATCGATCAAAGGCTTAACATCATGAATTATTTTTTATTTTTTTTTTCTACTTGATTTTAGTTAGTGTCCGTCCGACCGAACCTTCGGCTTCGGCTTCGGTTGAATTCGGCCAAAAACCAACATTCGGCAAAATCTTTGGCTTCGGTATATCCTAGGCCATGCGACCATGCACCCCACCTGAACAAAAAGTGTTCTGCCGCTCCTGATTTCACGATCGGATCGTATCGTTCGAAATTTCTTAAAAGATATAGAATCTTATGGGACAAAAATAAGACCCGGGCGTCCGCAGAAACTGACATGTCATTACATGCTTAGCTTTCCGGGTTCCTTTCGAAAACCCATTTTAAAATTTTCCAGTTTTCCATTTGAAAACCACTGCAACTACAGTTACATGCAATTTTCCCTGTGAAAACCAATGAGTTTTCCGAGTTTTTTACCAAGACTTTTCAATTTTTCCATTCGAAAACCCATTTTAAACCAAAAAATTCCAAGCAAAAAAAATCAAATTATCGCCTTTTTTTTGGTTTTTCTAGTTTTCCCACTTTTCCATGAGGTTTTTCTAATTTTTTTTTCACAGAAATCATTACTGAATACAACAGTATTAACCATGCAAATTTCACAAATATCTGTTGGGCCGTTTCGGAGTCTATAAAAGACATACAAACAAACACACATCCATTTTTATATATATAGTAGAAGAAGAAAGATTATGCTCAAGAAAATTCAATTTCTTGCAGTTTTGGATAGTTTTTGATTCCCAGTTTTTTTTTTTTTTTTTTTTTAAATTTTCAATTTGTGACCTTTGTATTTAAGAAACCACGAACAAATTGTACGATTTATTTTTTGAAACTTAAACTCACCAGAACGTGTATGTACAGTGCTTTGCATAAGTATAACTGCACCTGAAAAAATGCGTTTTATAAAAAACCTACAATAGGAGTGACTCTTACTATTTTTTTATTGAGTTGCATCACTGATCAAGCAAATTGAGAGGAAATTAAGTACAGTTATTTCCTCTCCTGATGTTTAAAAATTAAAAACAGATTTTGATGTATTGCAAAAATATAACCGCACAATGCGAATCTCTTTGAAGCTGCATTCAGTCAATTGATTTCAAATAAAAAAAAAAACAACAATGCCACGTGATACGCATTTAATCCAAATTCAAAACGCAAAATCTTGGCTTTTCGTTCAAGCCGCCTAAGTCTTAGGGCTATTGGACGACGAATTTCACGCAGGGGCGGCATAAGGTATGGGGGGTGGGTGGGGTATGGACCCCACCTAAAATTTCTGAGCATGTGGTGCATCCCACCTTCTGGCTTTGAAAATATACCAATTTTTTAATTGAGGACAAAAAAAATTATGAAATTATGAATATTGTTGCAATAATTCTCGATTGATTGACTGAGACTGGCCAAGTGATTTGATTTATTTATCCATCGATCAAAGGCTTAACATCATGAATTATTTTTAATTTTTTTTTCTACTTGATTTTAGTTAGTGTCCGTCCGACCGAACCTTCGGCTTCGGCTTCGGTTGAATTCGGCCAAAAACCAACATTCAGCAAAATCTTTGGCTTCGGTATATCCTAGGCCATGCGACCATGCACCCCACCTGAACAAAAAGTGTTCTGCCGCTCCTGATTTCACGATCGGATCGTATCGTTCGAAATTTCTTAAAAGATATAGAATCTTATGGGACAAAAATAAGACCCGGGCGTCCGCAGAAACTGACATGTCATTACATGCTTAGCTTTCCGGGTTCCTTTCGAAAACCCATTTTAAAATTTTCCAGTTTTCCATTTGAAAACCACTGCAACTACAGTTACATGCAATTTTCCCTGTGAAAACCAATGAGTTTTCCGAGTTTTTTACCAAGACTTTTCAATTTTTCCATTCGAAAACCCATTTTAAACCAAAAAATTCCAAGCAAAAAAAATCAAATTATCGCCTTTTTTTTGGTTTTTCTAGTTTTCCCACTTTTCCATGAGGTTTTTCTAATTTTTTTTTTTCACAGAAATCATTACTGAATACAACAGTATTAACCATGCAAATTTCACAAATATCTGTTGGGCCGTTTCGGAGTCTATAAAAGACATACAAACAAACACTCATCCATTTTTATATATATAGAAGATAGAAGATTGACAATTAAACAGATGAAGCGTATCTGGAAATGAAATATCAGCTGTAGGACACTCCCTTTTAACAACTGTTCCCAAAATGTGTTTCTTCCTATTTTCTTGATGTTTTCTTTTTCTAACACTCAGTAGTGTTGGGGTTGAACTAAATTTGTCAGGGGCCAGGAAATCCTACCTAAAATTGAATTCAACTTTAGTTCCCCCACAAATACCAAATTGCAATAAAAAAATTACACCCAATGAAAGAAAATATGAAGAAATTTTGTGCCACCTCAATGTGCCCACATGCAAAAAGAAACGAACAAGACCGAAACAAAAAGACAAAGAACCTGATGCTTCGATTTCCGTCACGCTTAGTCAAAGAAAACAAAATTTCAAAAAGTTAAGGTTACAAAAAAAAAAAAAACATGGAAACATTAATGGATATTTATACAATTTTTGCAAAATATTATTATAGTAAGAATATTAATTAATGAAGAATTATTATTGCATTTAAATAAGTAAACAAAAAAAAATTGACATTGATCGTTAAAAAAAAATTATTGTTATCAAAAAAATATGGACACCCTAATAGGAACTTCGAGTGTTTTATGTTTTTCACAAGAAAAAAAAATATTTCCATTAGAGGCTGTATTCTTCTTCTTCTTGCTTATGGTTGCGACCTTAAATCATCGCCCAATGATACTTTTGCCGTGGGTGCTGATTTTTGCTAATCGCCTTAGCATTCATGAGCTTTTGCGATGAATTGAAAAGAATCTTGGATTTTTTTTTTGTTGTTGGCGGCGACCACTATCTCTTACGTTCGTGAAGGTGGTCGCCGTATTGAACCTAGCAAAAGTTAATACGGTTTTAATATCTTACTTAATTTAAAACTGATTTTCTTAGAGAGTTTTGAGCCAAACCCAATAAATAAATGATAAATTTGCCATCACTGTTCTTATTAAAAGTATGCAATCAAATGCATGCAAATTCCACAAAAGCACTCACCAGTTAACGAGAAAAAAAATCCTTTTTTTTTGTTGTTTTTGATTGATGTTAATTGTTTGTTGCTGATTTTTTTGTTGCTATTATACGCACTATCGAAGCACTGTATTTGATCGATTTGATTGGGGTTTATTAAGTGTTCACTGTATTGAGTTCATAAAACACTTTTATAATTCAAATAGAAAGAAATAAAGAATTTCCCAAAAAAAAAACGGTATAAGTCATCAATTATACAAATGACCGTGCTAATGAGTCGATCTTCAAAATGTGTTTAAAAATGCTCGCATCATGCAATTAACATTGCATCCAAAAAAGAATTTTGCAGCGAAATCGTCATTATTTTGTTGTTATAAAAATCAGTGAAGATTTAAAATCTTTCGATTTGAAAATATCCAATCAGACATCGCCACACAAAACCATGAAACACTCAATTGCAAAAGCTTTTTTAACCCACGAAAGTAATTTACCTACACCCACGCCCACTACCAACAGGTAGTGGTACCAACCAACCATACCCGTACCTTCTTTTTTTTGTATTATTTGAAATAATACTATACTTATTAATATTTCATCATCGGCGTAAATATTTATGCACCGAAGTATTAATATCGTTTTTGTCAATCAAAGAAGATGTATTCAGGTCAGAATAATTAATTTCCCAAGATGGCAAATCCAATGAGGTTCAAACCTTAAGTAAGGAAGTGCCTCTTGAACTTGGGACTAATTTTATAATTATCTTCCTACTTGGTTTGTAATAATTTAGACATGGGCAGAAGCGACACCCAGTTCATTTATTTATTGACATCATAATGTTTACATATTGGTCTTGTAACCGCACAATTTACACAGAGTTATGATAATAACATCTTACTACTGAACAATTTTTTAATGTTTGAAAAACAATGGTCTATTACGCAATGATATACTTGAAAGGAAAAGCTGAAAAAACTTTCATATAAATAGAAAAAAAAAAAAAACAACAACAAAAATAGTAATAGTTTTAATATAAACGGTATGGCTTTAAATAAATATTAACTAATATCACAGAATGGTTAAATGCATATAATAAGACTTAAAACGAAAAAAAGACTTATAAATAACGAGGTAAAGAAGCAAAAAAAAAAAAAATAACAAAAATAGATCCAACAATAGAAAGAACAATAATAATAAATAATATACAAATGAATAGTAATAACAAAGGAAAAGCAAAAAAAAATTAAGAAAAAACAAAAAAAAAAAATTGCAATATTATAAAGGTTATAAATTATTAACTAAATAAATAAATAAATAAATAAATAGATAAATTAAAAACAAAAATAAAATAAATAAACAAATAAACCAATTATTTAATAAATATATAAAAACAACAAATTAGTTTATAAGATTTGAAATCAGAATGTTGTCTGACAATGAACAATTAAATGAGTATCTTGTGTAAAGTTTTGAGATTCTTAAAGAAACAGTGTCGATGTTAGCCAGTTCATGCAGTTCACGCGTTGAAAAATGCCAAGGAAGCTTAAGTAGTAATTTAAGAACCTTGTTTTGTGAAACCTGTAATTTTTGTATATGGGTCTTCGCACATTTTCCCCAAACGGGGCAGCCATACAACATGAATGATTGAAAAATTGTTTTGTAAATTATAAGTTTGTTTTCTCTACTAAGCAATGATTTTCTATTTATTATAGGATACATTATTTTAATGGTCTTATTAACTTTATCCACAGTGTTGGTGATTTGCTTGTTATAAGTAAGTTTAGTATCAAGAGTTATACCCAGAAATTTAGCACTGTCTTTCCAATTAATATCAATATTCTCCATTTTAAGAGGGTTAGCAGGATAAAAGCAAGTCTTTCTTTTTCTTGTGAAAAAGATAGCTTGCGTTTTTGACGCGTTAACCTTAATTTTCCATTTTTGGAAATATAATAATACAATATTCAAAGCCGATTGAAGATTGGTTTCAACAACAGAACCAAACACATCAGAAGAATAGATTCCTGTATCATCTGCATACATAGTGATGTCACAGTTATGGAGTTCGGGAAAATCTGAAGTATAAATATTGTATAAAAACGGGCCTAAAACAGATCCTTGTGGTACACCTGCAGGAATATTCTGTTGGGCTGACAAGTTATTATTAACAGATACAACGTATGAGCGATCTGTTAAAAAACTTTTTATGAGTTTGACTAAATAGTTTGGAAAGCCAAACCTTAACAATTTGAACAATAGTCCTTCGTGCCACACTGAGTCGAAGGCTTTTTCGACATCAAGTAACACTAAGCCAGTAGATTTCTGTTCAGAAAATGCATTTTTAATTTGTTGCGTGATTCTATCTACCTGATGAATTGTGCTGTGTTGTTTTCGAAAACCAAATTGTTGAGGAAGTAAAATACTTTTTTCATTTAAGACCTCCTCGATTTTTTCGCTTATTAGTTTTTCAAACAGTTTGCTTAAGGAGCTGAGCAAACTGATTGGTCTGTAATTAGAAGACACACTCGCAGAGCTTCCAGGCTTAAGAATAGGGATTATCTTAGCTTTTTTCCAACTTTTGGGAAAATATTGCATCTTAATGCAAGAATTGAATATAAAGAGAATAGCTTCTATTCCACGTTTGGGTAACTTTTTAAGATACAGATTTTTAATGTTATCTAGGCCAGATGATTTACGAATGCTTAAATCAGATATCGAATCGCAAAGCATTTCAAATGAGATTAAGTTGTTACGGTCAACTTGTAATGGTGATGTGCTCAAATTTTCAATGGCGTCAGCAACCATTAATGAGGTGGCATTATCACCCAGTCCATTTGAAACAATGTGATTGTTCTGGAAATTAGCAGCAAATATATCGGCTTTTTGGGAGTTTGTAAATGAAGCGGATTGCAAATTATCTAGACAAGGAATGACCGTATACTTTTTTTTCATAATTTTGGCAATGTTCCAGAAGGGTCTACTGCTCTTATCAAATATTACGAAATATGTTTATTTCTCTTTTAATTTGTTCGTTAAGAAACTTTACATTTTGTTGATAAACGTCCAGTCTGTATCTTTGCCAATGTCTTCTTGAAGCATTACGTGTTTTAATCAAATTAATTATGTAGCTTGGGAGTTTTGTGTTGTTAATGGCACACTTTAACTTTTTTGGAATTGACTGATGTACAGCATTTTCTATAATTGTTGTTAATTTTTCTGAACAAACGTCTACTTCAGAGTAGTCATTAACTGCACCAAAAATGTCGGTTTGGTTGGAAAGACCTAAGGAAATAGCTCTACGATATATCTTCCAGTTAGCATTTTTGGTATCCAAAAAATAGTGTTCAGTTTTTTCTGGTGTTTGAAGAACACTAGAAAGTACTGGGAGATGATCCGAGCTTAAATCGTTTATTGCGATAGGTTGAGTGAAAAGCTGTGGAATATTTGTTAAATAAAGATCTAAGGTAGACGGTTTTGATTTACTATTAGACGGGAAATACGTTGGGGAACCAGGATATAAAATTTCGAATGGATGAATAGTATTGAGTTCGTGGAGAATATTGCCCCACGCGTTGCGCGTAGGCAACCCCAACTTCTATGTCTACAGTTGAAATCACCGCCAATTAAATAGTTACCTTGTAAGTTAATAAATTTACGTAGATCGTGTTTAAGATAAACTCTCTTATGTGGGGAAGAAGAACCACCTGGAAAATAAGCACAGAATATTGAAATACTCCTGCCGTTCGAGAAAAACAACTCAATCCCTACATTTTCAATTAATTTTGTATTCAAATTAGGCAATAGTTTGTGTTTGAGATTTTTTTTTATAAGCAATGCAACACCACCACCCAGTCTGTCAGGTCTGTCGAAGCGGTAGCATGCATACATATTGTGTGAAAAATTTATTTCTGGTGTTAACCAAGTCTCGCAGACAAGGCTAACGTCGACATTATTTTGACAAATAAAGGAAAAAAATTCAGAAGACTTATTGCGAATGCCTCTTGCATTCCAACATACCACATTAAGTTTTACTGCCATTACTTTGATTGAACATATAAATACTTAAGAGATAATTGTGCGATTACATTGAATTGCTCACGTTTATTTTTACAATTTGAAAGCTGGCTTGACATTTCAATTAAAAGAGATTGCATTTCCTCAAGAGAAAAGAGATCATTTTCATCAGCCGATGTAGGTGCCGGAACAGGTTTTGTTGATGAATTTAAATTTTGGTTTAAGCTTTGCACACCCGACCACTGGTTGGGTGCACTCTCAATGTTTCCGTTGTTAAATCGAGCAGATTTTGTCTGCTCTCTTAGAGGTGGGAACTGCTCCATTGAGTATAACTCAAATGGCTTAGGATTAGAAGCTTTCATTACATGTGAGCGAGCTGATCGCGAAGAATTTTTCGAAGAAAGCTTTTCTTTCATTTCCAAAAATTTCTTTCTGCTTATGCAATTACTGTCAGTTGACTTGTGTTTTTGATTGCAATTAGCGCATTGCACTGAATCGGTCGCTTGGCAATCTGATGTTTTATGATTACCAGCACAGTTGGAACAAAAAGTTTTTATATTGCAATTACGCTCACCATGTCCATACATTTGACAATTCCTGCACTGTGTAATAACATTTTTTGGTCGACGATGGAACTCCCATTTAATTTGTGTTTTAAAAACCGATTTAAAGTTTTTTCTTAAATCACTCATACGAATTGATGCACTTTCTAAGTGAACAATGTAGAATGTATCAATGTAATGTTCATAACGCTTGGATATCATTTTTATATCATGTAACGAAGCGTTACAAATTTCAGCTTCCACTCACCAACCGTCAATAAAATAAACAAACCATACTCCCGACCGTGAAGATTATTAAATTACAAATACTCACCCGACCTGCCCATGCCTTCCGCAATCATGACAACGCTCATGCAATGGCTCCATATGTTCTTACTATACGCACATACACACCATGCATACATTTCTTTATCCCATACCAGCCGACCGAACATTAAGAATGCATTCAAGTGATCACCCGACCCGCCCATGCAATCATCAATCAGCAGCTCACGACAGCGCCTATGCGTTGACTCGATATGTTTGTACTATACGTACACACACCATGCATACATTTCATGATCCCATCCCATGCATTTAGTTCATTCCCTTTCTTTTAATTCACATTAGGTTTTCACACAAAAATTAACAAGGGGAAGTGAAATTTCAATGCAAAAGGAGGTTTTCTTCCTTCTGTGTGTCTGGTACCAATCCCGTGTACTAAGAAGAAGTAAACCGCCGGGAAGCAAGCTGCCTACACTTTGTGTATACTAGCTTCGCCTTCTGAACCGGAAATTTTTGGCCTAAAATTTATATTTATTTTGCTCGTCGAAGATCCACTTCTTCTAAGTGTACCTCCGACTAGGAAAGGCTTCTCCTGACCTGTTTTTCTTTTATTTGCCGGACCGATTTTGCCTGTTTATTCTGTGGCTGCCCTTCTTCCAAGCGCACCACAGGCAGAGAGCTCCCAAGTCGGGGACAGTTCGACCGTTTATTCCTTAGCTTGGTGCTAGGGACAGTAGCAGCATTTTGAGATCTGCTGTTTATTCTTCGCTCCACTCCCTCTGAGTGTATCGAGGACAGAAAATCCGTCTTTTTGTCTGTTCATTCTGTGGCTGCCCTTCTTCTAAGCGCACCACAGACAGAGAGCTGTCAAGTCGGGGACAGTTCGACCGTTTATTCCTTAGCTTGGTGCTAGGGACAGTAGCAGCATTTTGAGATCTGCTGTTTATTCTTCGCTCCACTCCCTCTGAGTGTATCGAGGACAGAAAATCCGTCTTTTTGTCTGTTCATTCTGTGGCTGCCCTTCTTCTAAGCGCACCACAGACAGAGAGCTGTCAAGTCGGGGACAGTTCGACCGTTTATTCCTTAGCTTGGTGCTAGGGACAGTAGCAGCATTTTGAGATCTGCTGTTTATTCTTCGCTCCACTCCCTCAGAGTGTATCGAGGACAGAAAATCCGTCTTTTGCCTGTTGATTCTGTGGCTGCCCTTCTTCTAAGCGCACCACAGACAGAGAGCTGCCGAGTCGGGGACAGTTCGACCGTTTATTCCTTAGCTTGGTGCTAGGGACAGTAGCAGCATTTTGAGATCTGCTGTTTATTCTTCGCTCCACTCCCTCTGAGTGTATCGAGGACAGAAAATCCGTCTTTTGCCTGTTTATTCTGTGGCTGCCCTTCTTCTAAGCGCACCACAGACAGAGAGCTGCCGAGTCGGGGACAGTTCGACCGTTTATTCCTTAGCTTGGTGCTAGGGACAGTAGCAGCATTTTGAGATCTGCTGTTTATTCTTCGCTCCACTCCCTCTGAGTGTATCGAGGACAGAAAATCCGTCTTTTTGTCTGTTCATTCTGTGGCTGCCCTTCTTCTAAGCGCACCACAGACAGAGAGCTGTCAAGTCGGGGACAGTTCGATCGTTTATTCCTTAGCTTGGTGCTAGGGACAGTAGCAGCATTTTGAAATCTGCTGTTTATTCTTCGCTCCACTCCCTCAGAGAGTATCGAGGACAGAAAATCCGTCTTTTGCCTGTTTATTCTGTGGCTGCCCTTCTTCTAAGCGCACCACAGACAGAGAGCTGTCAAGTCGGGGGCAGTTCAACCGTTTATTCCTTAGCTTGGTGCTAGGGACAGGAGCGGCATTTTTGAGATCTGCTCACTTATTATAAGACCGTATTATAAGAAAATATCTGATTAAGAATTATTATTGTATGTAGATTGTAAGCTGTATATGCAATACTTTGTTATTTTAGATCGTAAGAAAACTATAATAAAATTTGATACAACATCGCAAAGGTTGGTCATTATTGGAAGTTTGAGACCTCTCGACCCAAGTTTTATTTGCTTTCTTTGGGATCGACCCTGGACGCCCTGAGCTTACCTCAGCAATAAATAAAAAAGCATCACAATCAACACATTTTAAACCCATCGCAATGAGTTCATTTTTTAATGTTTCACTTGACATTTCGTCGAGGCCGAAGAGAACAACTTTAAATGTTTTGGTTGAAGATAAATCATGTGAAAAAAACTGGCAGCTCAAAGACTTCAGCCCGCTGAGTGTCTTATTGTATGATTCGATGGTATCACAAATTATTTTGATTCCGATTGAGATTTTTTTAATTGAATAGTTTTCAATGTTTAATTCTTTCATAAGTTTATGAATGAACTCCGAATTCTTTTGCAACACTTTAATAGGAGGCACTATAACTTTTTTTGGGGTTGGGTTCACAGAACACGTGTCATCGGTAATGTCCGTATCTGGTAAACATTGAAGTGGGTTCCAATAATTACTATTGTTACCCAATTTAATATTTTTTGAAGAAGACATATCTTCTTCAGTTGGTTTGGGGCTCCTCTTCAGGGTTACGCTTTTTAAAATAACCAGAGATTGTTTACTTTAATTCGGGTCGGAAAAACACGTCGTATGCAGACAATGATCTGACTCAAACTGGGCGACATCTAGTTCTAATGGTGAGGTAACCATTGATTTGCATGGGTCATTCCTTTTAATTCCTCGTTTTTCACCTTGAGCTAAATAAACAGACAACATGAAGTAAATTCCATTACCTCAACATCACCAAAACTATTTTGCTCTGAGATTAGCGCCACCTTTTTATTTATTTTTTTTTTTATTTATTTATTTTAAATTCATATAAAGTTCAAAACAAACAGCATTCAAATATCTTAATCTATTGGTTTGGTATAATATACCGTCTACCAGATTGACATTTCCAAAAGTAGATCCTTCGAAATTCTCTCAAAATAGGACAATTTCCGATAAAATGGTATACATCTTCTCTCTCTTTAAGATTGCAGAGGTTGCACTCGATAGCATAGAGAATATATAATACCTAGAGTAACGACTTCGGGTGTTCGCTCTCTTTTTGCCTACAAGCTGCAATTTGGTCGTTTTGTACTAACCCAGTGAGAATGTGTTAGTTTTCCAATGCTTTTTAAATGAGAAACTGCACCCATACATTCGCACTGAGTTAGATACAATGCTCAGGTTGGAGTCGAGGTGGGTTTCATGGGCTCAGATTTCGAAAATAAGATTCCGTTGAGCTCAGCATTTTCAAAAAAAAACTTAAACATACAAAAAATGCATGTAATATGAAAAATAAATACGTTATATTGTTTCTTTGCACTTTTAACACATAATTGCACTATAATTTACAAATATTTGTATCAAAAATCTTAATAAATCTAAGAAAAAAGTCGTGCGTTTAGTCTCGTATTTCCTGTGGTGGAAGTCTGTCACTTTGGGTTTGTGCATCAGGTAAAAAATTTTGTCATGGCTGAGTGCTCACTCTTTTGTCACCTCTTACACAGGTTCACGGAGACGAAAAAAAGAGAGGATTGTGTGAGTTCACCTCTTACACAAATTCATGGACACGAAAAAAAGAGAGGATTGTGTGAGTTCACCTCAGAAAAATTTTGAGGGTGTTTTCGGCAAGGGAGGAAAAGGTCGCGACTCTAGGTATTATATATTCTCTATGCTCGATAGGAAGATCGGATCGATGTGGAATGAAATTTAGGTTTATTAGTTCACCTCTTAATTTGAAAATTGTATTGATTTTTGCCGTAGAGTTCGAGTTTACAAAATACGTTTTTTCTTGTAGATTATGGTTTAGTTGACTGAAGTAAGCTCGATATTGTGAGGAATGAGCTTCATTTAGAAACATTTCATATAGATGTTTACCTGTTTTTTCCAATATTTTTGAAAATGCACATTTATAAAAAGAGACATCTTGCACGTTTTCAAAATTCATGTTGAGATCACCATCTCGTGCCAAGTTTTCCCATTCTTGAACACAGTTACTTCTTGTTGACAGTAGATAGGAGAGTATTATTTTTGGCAACCTTCTTTCATCCATCATCATAACTTTAGTAACGTAATTAAAATGTAGTTTTAGTGTATCCAAGAAGAGTGGAGGCATCCCTGTCTCGATATGGATCATGTAGTTAGGTGTGTTACTTGGTAGTTTGAATATTCGTTTGACGCAGTACCGCTGAAAAACTTCCACTGAAGTAAACGAATGATAACCCCATGCTTGAGCTCTATATAAAAGAATAGACGTTGCAGTTGCACGAATAATTTTTTGTTTGACGTGGTGGCTTAAATATTTGTTTCCAATACACTTTCCCCAAACTGAGCCGATTGCACGTTTTGCCTCTGCAAGTTTTGCTTCAAAATGATTTTTCATGTTAAGGTTGGCTGTGATAAGGATTCCCAAGTACTTATACGCTCTAACAACTTCTATACTCTCTCCTTCAAAATTCCATTGCTCACTTCTTGCGTATCTTCCGCCACCGTTTCTAAAAATCATCATTTTAGTTTTTGACAAGTTTACAGACAAATTCCATTTTTTACAATAATTTGAAAGTCTATTTATCATTAGTTGCATACTGTTGGTAGTTTCAGCAAGAATAGCAATATCATCAGCGAACATTAATGCAGGAATCCATGTTGAATTGATTTTGATACCACCTCCTAAGTTTTCTGTTAAATCGTTGATAAACAATACAAATAACAATGAACTCAGTACGCAACCCTGTTTAACACCCATCGTTGTTGGAAACTCATCCGAAACACAATTTCCGTCCCATACCATTGCTAAGTTGTCCTCGTATAAAGCTCTCAAAATGTTTATAAATTTGCTTGAGATTCCAATTGTGAATGATTTATAGAATAACTCTTCACGAGGTACGGAGTCAAACGCAGCACGAAAATCAACGAACAGAGTATACAACTTTTTGTTCTTATTCATATATATTTGGGCAATGTTCATTAGCGAAAATATTTGATCTGTTGTAGAGTAATTTTCTCTGAATCCTGCTTGAAATTCATGAAGAACTCTTTTTTCTTTTACCCAGCGTGTAAGCCTGTTGAAAAGGAGGGTTCCAAATATTTTCGCTGATGAATTTAAGAAGGATATTCCTCTGTAATTTCCAGGGTCTTTATAGTCTCCTCTTTTGTGCAATGGAAAAATTATTGATTTTCTAAAGGAAGCTGGAATATTTCCAGTTTCGTATAATTTGTTATACTCTTTAGTGAGAGCTATTACAAAGTCTGCTGTGCAGTTTTTGTAGAATTCAAGCGGGATTCTGTCTTCACCCGGAGCCTTGTTATTTTTCGCTTTTTTTAGAATGCTCTGTACTTCATGGGGAGTGAAGGGTGTATCTAAAATGTCATCGCTAAAGAGCGGAGCTGCGTATTGATGTGGCACAGATAGTTGGTCAGTATTAAGCAGACTCATAAAATGTTCTCGAAACTGTTCAGCATGAAGACTTGGTGCAATTACTAGCTTTCTTCCATTTATCCGTCTTACCGCTTTCCAGAAATCTGATGAGGAGCTAACTGAGCTAATTGCTTCTACTCTCATTAGTTGAAGGGTTTTCTTTTTTGATTGGCAAATTTTCTTGTATTCAATGTTTGCTTGCGCATATAAAATTTTAGAACTTTGAGAATTGCTCTTCCTGAATTTTTTTAGAAATTTAAACGATTTTTGTCTTGCAATTTTACAGTCTTTATCGAACCATTCCTGTTTATTCCAACGTTGCATTTTAGCTATAATTGGTTTTGAAGGAGCTGCTTTCTTGATTATTTCGGCAAGATCTTCAATAGTAGGAGAATCATTTGTTCTACCTAAAATATCGAGTTGGTTATTCAAGTTAACATGGTATTGATTTCGACATTCTTCTTTCCAATGGAGTTTAGGTAGCAGGTTGAGTAAATTTTCCTTATTTTCTTTAATGCAAGTGACTGGTACTTTTATGGTAACTTCCATGGGCATGTGATCCGGGAATGGTTTTAATCCGATTTTGAAGTCATCAATAATTGAGATGAAGTGTCCAGCGGCAAGACAATAGTCAATGACAGAGGATGCTGTCCCCCGTAGAAATGTGAACTCACCATTAAGGTCTCCATTACAACTTCCGTTTAGAATCTTACAGTCAAAAGCATCTACCATATCTATTATTTTTGAACCTTTTCTGTCACATACCTCATCTTTAGATTTTCTGCTGTAGCTTATAAGTGTGTGAGTATATCCACTCTCAAAGTTGTTTTGTGATAGGCCTATTCTTCCATTGAGATCTCCGATGATCATTACATCCGTAGAGTTCAAATTTACTAGTTGGTCGTTAAGTTTTTCGAAGTCAAGTTCCCAGTGACTGCCATTCAAGTAGGTAGGTACAATGAAAAATATATTTTTGTTTTTCTCCAATTTAAAATTGTAAGTTTCTTCCATATTTTCGATTACAATATCTACACCTTGAATGTTCTTTTTATACGCGAAAAGCTCCCCACCACTACCTCTTCCGAATATACTTGTTTTATTAGCGCATTTCCATCTTA
Organism: Sphaerophoria rueppellii; assembly: GCA_920937365.1. Classification (NCBI taxonomy): domain Eukaryota; kingdom Metazoa; phylum Arthropoda; class Insecta; order Diptera; family Syrphidae; genus Sphaerophoria; species Sphaerophoria rueppellii. The sequence continues at coordinate 66,445,259 of CAKKXW010000001.1, forward strand.
CTTCATAATTTAAAAAACGATCTTTAAACATATTTTCTTCAAGGTCTAACACATGCGTTTCAAATAACATAATGATATCAAATTCATATAAATAATTAAAAAAAATCAATATAATCTAGTTTATTTTTAAGTCCACAAACATTATAACTAAGTATTTTTAAATTTAAATCATTCTGATAGACGTGTGAACATCAATTGGAATGCTCATGTAGAGTTTCACTTAAATTTCTGCATATAGCGCCAGCGGATGAATTTTGTAACTGTCTTGTTTTTGATGTTCCTGAACTCGAGTTATTTGACATTTGTATTTGATTTTTGTTTGACGTTTGGTACAAATTGTTCTGTTGTATAAGTTCATTCATAAGTTTTTCGAGTCCTGTAGGCATGAAACCTATCAATTTAGATAAAACATCTAATCCGTTTTCAAAACCGCATTTGAGTCCTTCCGACATGTCCCAAGTGAAAGTTTTATCATCTACCATAAGTCTGTCATCTCTAAGAGCAACTTTCTTTTGTATGTTTGCCTCGCGTAGTGCTTTACTAATCGCCACAAGTTTGCCTCTCCTTCTGCGCATGTTGAAAGGCAAGTCCTTCATAACTCTTGCATTTAAGGATTTTAGCTGTCCTGAGTTACGGAGCACTGCCCAGACGGATTCACGGCTTCTCATTTTGACGATTACAGATTTCACGCGTGGATTTCGACTTTGAATGTTATATGCTGTTTCGATGTTGTTTGCATTGTTTATACCGAGAAGATCCGCGCATATGGACTTTGCCTTCTCCTTTATATCGACATTTTGTTCATCTGGTAGTTGAACGATAAGGTTGCAGTCCGAGTTTTTTTGCAAAATTCTGTCAATCTGTAGCTCTAAATGCTTATTACGATTTTCTAGTTGTATTAGTTTAGAGTTAAGCTCGTTGTATTTTGTCTTGATACTAGATATTTCATTGATGAGCGACTGTAAGTCAGGCTTTGACGCGAGTTCTTTGAATAGTTCTTTATTGTTATCATAAAGTAATTGTTTAAATGTTTCGGTACTCATGCCAGCAATGCCAATATTACTCATTTTTACAAGATTAGCGGTAGAGAGATGTTTTTTGGGGCAGTTGTTATGTTCCGGGGAGGTGTCAAAAATTCCTCGTTTGTTTTTATTCATTAGTTAGGTTAACTTTGGCGCTTGAATTTTCGACTATCGATTTTGATCTTATTTTCTACCACTTACTCGAAATTTCGATTTTATATTAAAGAGCAGAGTTTAAACTTTGGCTTGATCAACAATTTGAATTATTTAACTACTTTTATATATCAGTTTCACAATTTTTACTTAAAGCTCGTTAGTTTCACACCGATTTGACAGATCACGAAAAATACACTGATCTCTATAATACACTGGATAGTGGATTCCATACAAATTATAACACTTTTCTTGGCTCCTTTTGAATTTGACATGGTACTCTTACACTTGTGCATCTCTTTCTATATAAACCGAAAAAGTGAGACAGAGTCATTGATCTCTATTATAGAGAACAGTGGACAGAGTGAAGTGATGAAGAGATTGCTTAGTTTCATCAATGGCCTGAGTTTATAATTTAAAATAAATCTACTGAAAAATTGCTATTTTTAACTAAATGGGGCCAACCACTAATTGAAATAAATAACAATAAAATATTAAAGCAGCAAGGTACTTATCATTTATCATTTAAGAAGTTTCACAGTGCAGCCGTATTTATCAGAGATTAAAATGAGTCAAGTATTGCTTGTAAGTTTCGGGCAGAGACAAAAGGAGATCGGAAACTTACATACGTTTCACTCCCTAGATCCCGCAATTCTCCTATTCCTTCATTTTCTTTTTTCTTTTCGGCTACATGAATACATGTGAGTTACAAAAACAAAGAGATGAGGTGAGATTTTTCTATTTTTACACTTCTCTTTTGTTTATTTTCGCATTTTCAAATTTATCATTGATTGCTAGATTGAATTTTGAAATTGTCAAACACGTTTTTCTTAAACTCACCACGGAAATACTAGAACTTATGATTCCGGATGCGTTCTGAAACTTTAGACCGAATACATATTTTTTTGCGTGTTAATGTTAAGAGTATTTAGTTTTAGAATATGCTGATTCAACTGACGCTCATCACGAGATTGAGTGAAGTAGATTAAGAACATATCTCGACATTTCTTAAATTTAGGGTGGAAAAAACGTAGTATTATACTAAACGTTCCATAATTCTTAGTTTTAAGTTCTAAATTCAAATTTAACTGCCAAAATTATTCCTCCTTGGTGAATCGACGGATTGAAGAACTGCTACTTTAACAGCCTTGCTTTCATTTATTTATTTTTCTTCCAACACATCAGATACATATTTCTGATGACAAAAAAAAATATTATATTTTTCCACTATTCCCATATTTAATGATACATTTTTCTAATTCCTATTACCGGCCCTTTATTGGACTGAAGCTTTTTCTTTATTTTCATTTATGTTCAATTTTGGTGTCGGAAATTCAACTGCTGGATACATTTGATGCCATTTACCGCTTCTACGCAATTTTATTTTTCTGCTATCTTTCTGAACATATCCCTATTCTGCTCACTTTTACTCACCTTTCGTACGTTAAAACTATATATTTTCAAATTTACCGGTTAATTTTTTTCCCCAGATGGGGTGCCTAACTTTACTGAGATAGTATTGGTAAAAACACGCATACTCTTGCAGTAAACGTTGACCGCAGCTTGTAGGCATTGTCATTTCGACAGCTCAGTTTCCCATCTCCCTTTTAAACTAATCTGTGGTTTCGGGTCTTTGCATATACATTTAACAGGTATAATCGAAATGGAATTCAACTGAAGCGCCAACTGGTTCCAAGCCGAGATAACCTTTTTTTTTACACATGTTTGTAATGGGTGTTCTCTGCTTGGTTTAACAGAAGATCTGTCAAACCAAGCAGAAAACCAATCTTGATAGTACCCCCCAATATATATACAAAGTTTCGGGTATTTACTAAAAAAAAACGAGTTTGATCAAACTGAGTCAACCATCAAACAAGTAATTTCGGTTTTTTTTATTCATGAGTAAAATTATTTACAAGTCATCCCTTATTTCAAACGAGTTCAAACGAGTTTACTGATTAAAAGTGGAATCGCTTACAATCACCACTCCTTTATTCATGGCGCTTGTAAGTAAATCGAGAAATATTGTTTGGTTTGTTTGAGATTTGTGTGCTGAGTGGAAATGTAGGTAATTTATGGTCTTATTTATTTTATTTTCATCGTTGATTTTTTTCATTCTCGAATTTTTATACCAGTGTATAATTTTTAGAATAAAATAGAAACGAATAGAAATAACAAAATCCACATATTTTGATTCTTTTGATTTTTTGTGTTCAAAAAACCATTGTAGAATAACAACAGGACCTTGTGTATGGGTTTCAATATACATTTTGATTTCATGAGCAAATTAATCCGCGTTTTCAGTTGAATTTTCTATAGCAAAATCGGCGTACATATCACCACAGATAATAAAGTCACATAGATATCGCACACAGAGGAAAAAAAAATTACCATTTTTCAATTCAATGGGACGTACCACTACGTCCCAGTTCGATCAAACTAGCGTGAATCATACTCAGTCTTTATGTTGTTTCTTATTTGTATGGTATTGTCAAGTTGCTTGTTGTGTTTTCTTTTTTATTTGCGACATGAATGGCAAGTATTGAATTTGTTCAAAAAAAAGTTGAGATGATGATATGAGATATGACATTAATGATGTATGCCGATTCCGTCCGTCTGTCTGTCTATAAACGCATCTACAGCCCTAACCACTGGTCCGATTGACTTTAAACTTGAAAATAAGAGGTTTTAGCGAATTCGAGTGGGTGGTTTTTTGTTTTTTTTTTTTTTTAAATCAAATTTTAGGGTAGCCACCATACGGTTTTTTTTTTTGCCAAAAACAAAAACTTTCAATTTTATCAAAAATGGCTCTTGATGAAAACTCGGAAAACTCATTGGTATTCAAATGAAAAAATTACATAAAATTGTGGATGCATTGATTTTCAAGTGGAAATTTAAAATACCTTAGAAATTAGACTTACAAACCCAAATTCGGTCGTACTATCAAGTACAGATATATGTTTATTAGTCTAACAACAAAAATATGAATCTGAATACCACACTCTGTAGTGTCGTAACGGGGTAGCGGATATGGTTAGCCGTACAACTGGGAAGCGTTTAAATCGTAGTGGATAGTGTGGTAGAATGGTATCGATTATCGATTGAAACTGTACGAAGTCTGCAGAGTCAGCTTGTCATTGTAAATGGCTTTTCTTCAGAAACACCTAATATTTTGTAAGCTTTTCTGTTATTCGGTACTTGGTCGCAGACTACACCGCAAACTTTAAGACCAAGATCTTGACAGATTTTCAAATTGTTTTTTATAATTTCGATCAAATCAAAAACTTTTGTGTGAGGTTTTTACGAATCTTTATCTCATTAATATTAACAGTACTTAACGTCCTCGCTCGTTTAATGAAGCGAACTTTGGTTTAAAATACGAATTGGCATTGTTTACAAACCCTGGTTGTAGTCCTTTTAGAGGAGCGCATCTATATAGTGTCCGTAGCTTAGTGGTTAGGTGCGTTGGCTCAAATAAATGTCCAAAAGTCGGAGACAATTTTGTTCCGGACTCCGTTGGCTAAGGCTTCACGAGATACGTGTAAGAATTGGCGCAAGATGGTCATTGTTGATCCTCATTGACAGGCATTAACGAGCAAAAGTGTAGTGAAGTACCTCGGTATCTGGTTGGACCAGTATCTGTATTTCGACAGACATATAGATGCTGCTCTGACTAAGGCCAGAGGAGCCTTTGCTCTGACGAAACGGCTGTTTTACAGCAGTCGGCTTGACCCCAGAGTGAAGGTAATTTGCTACATGGCCCTCATACGGCCAATGATCGTTTATGGTTGCCCAGTGTGGTTCAACATTGCCCCTTCCCAAATGGAGATGGTTCTATACAATGGGGCTCGGATCAACAGAATTGACAATTTCGTGATAAAACTTGTTCGGGGCCATATTGCGAGAGCTATGACTTCGACCAACAATTTGATTTTCGGGCCGTTCTATCCGATACAGGATAGATTGGCAGTACCGCTTATCTACCACGTCAGGCGTAAAACTGTAGGCCGGCGACTCCTGTATGAACGAGTCATCCTCGCTCGTGATGGAGCGGAACTGCTTCGGTTCAGTAGGGATGTGTCCGAACAGGACCGCATTGATAGGGTGAAGCAGGAGAACCAGTTTTGGTGGTTTCAAACGGCATTTGACAATGGGTAATCCGGGGTGGGGTATTTTTGCCTTGGCCGGCTTACATATTTGTTTTATTCTTAGGTCTTAGGTTTAAGTAGAGTAGGTATGGTGGCACTATAAAATATATTTAAAAAAAAAGAACAAAAAAACATATAATAAGAAAAAAAAATATGAAAAACGTAAAAAAAACAATCAACAATACAAGAATTATATAAAGAAAAAGGACAATTACACAAATCCTCAAAAAAACAGAAGGACATAGTTTTTGCCGCTGGGGTTGTTCTAGTTTTAAGTAGTTTGTAGGTAGAATAGGTAATTTAAGTTTTATTTTATGGACCCTAGACGACTTTTAAATATTTAACAGGATTTTAAAACGTAAAATGAGATTTTTTGGTTTCACCAAGCGTTTTTTAAAATAAACAAACTTTTAAACACCCTTTAAAACTAAATGCCCATTTTTGAATCAATAAATTTTAAAAGTGTCATTAAATTTTTTGAAAACTGAAAATAACGCTTTCTCATTTTTTCTCACACAATTTTCATAAGGATGTCAATTTTGTCAAAAAATTCCCTGAAATTTCCCATTTTAAGTTGGTGAAACTCAAAATTTTTAAGGGTCTGATAAAATTTAAAAAGATTTTTGCTAGAAGTACTTTTAGTGTTTGTTTATGAAACTGGGCATAAGGCTTTAGTTTTTTTTAAATTTTGTAATAAAAAAAAAATAAATAAATAAATAAATTGAAATATACAAACTTAGTTCGTAGCCAGAAGGGTCAAGGTCCAGAGACTCAGATGGCTCGGTCATTTAGAGCGAATGGACACTAATGCTCCGGCCCGGAAATATACAAACTTAGTTCGTAGCCAGAAGGGTCAAGGTCCAGAGACTCAGATGGCTCGGTCATTTAGAGCGAATGGACACTAATGCTCCGGCCCGGAAAGCCTTTGACACTATTCTCGAGGTACGTAGGAGGAGAGGAAGACCGCGACTCAGGTGGCGCACTCAAGTGGAAGAGGACCTCAATCAACGGAGTGCAAAACTGGAGACGACTAGCCAAGGATCGAGCTAGCTGGCGGAGCCTGTTGATTGAGGCCCAAGTCCACAACGGACTGTAGCGCCACCTTAAGTAAGTAAGTAAGTAAGTTCGTAGGCCGAAAGGCATTAATTTAAGGATTAATGAATTGCTTAAAGCGCCCGACTAGGGCCAGTAAGTTATATATAAGTAGAATTAATTAGGCTAGTTTCACATTTTTGTCTAGCATGTAAGTAGATATAAGTTAAATGAATAAAAAAAAATTAATTATGAAAAAAAAGGTGCGTTGGCTGCTAAGCCGAACGTCGTGGGTTCGAGTCCTACCTGTGGCCATGGTTTTTTTTTCATCTTTCACGGGCACTGCTTCTTGCGAAGAACTGACAAAACTTCCAAGAGTATCATCTGTCATGAAAAAGTGTTTCTCAACTTTGCCGTTCGGAATCGGCGTTAAACTGTAGGTCCCCTCAATTCTTCACACGCACCTACAGAATTGTTGATGAAATAAGCCACTTAGGCCTTGGCTCTTCAAGAGCTGTCGTGCCACTCTATTTATTTATTTATCTATAATAAGAGGATACGTAAGGAGGCCTGAAGCCCAGACCATCTCTCAGAAATTTATAGGCGCTTTGCGACCTGAAAACATATTTTGAGAAAGTTCTTTTTCGTTGTTGTTGTATTTTGTAGATTTCGACAAACCCATCAACATATCGCAAAATATTTTTGAATGGTGGGAAACATTTATTAAGCCTTTGTATTTGAGACGATAAAGATACATAATTCTCGTTTTTTTAAAGTTTTAAAGCAGTATGGGCTCTAGTTTTTTTTTTGAATGTTTTGATTTAAGATTTTTTATTTTAATCTTGTAATTTAATAGAGTTTTGTTTTTACATCGCATTTTTTTAACTCCGCTTTAACGCATCTCTCTAAATTGATCGCCACTTACCCACGAAATGCTACAACTAATCGAAGTTCTTCTTCCTTTGGTTGGAGGAGATTTAAGATCGTCTTAATTTAATTCTGAATCCAAATCAGAAGTGAAATTCAAAAAAAGAACAGCATCCTTCTTAAGGTATTTTCTTCCTAAAAACTCGGGCAAACATGGTCTCCACTAACAAAACCACTAGCCTGCTTCCACAAATTACGTAAATTCTTATATTTTTTTTTTTTTTGTAAAGGCATTGAAGATTGAAAAATTTTCAAATTAGGATATTCTCTTTTGTTTTCTACAAATGGAAAAAGAAACTTCAGCACTGAAAAATAAATCGCATACAAACATCCAAATCGCTTTAAAGTCGAGGGTAAAAAAGGAAAGAGACTACAACAACCGATCGTGCGAGCACAACGCAGCGCACAACACAACACAACCCATCGATCCATTCTTGGCTGTCCGTAGCAAAATTTGCACGTGAACAGTTCAAAGTTGTGTTGGCACAGGAAAAGGAATGGCAAAAAGAAAATGTTTGTATCTTTCGAATGCAACTTGCTAGCTAACCAACGTTTGTGGTTGGAAGCTGGATCTTGTTTTGAGTTGTTTGGTTTTGTTCTGTTGATTTTGGTTGCAAGGTTTGACTATAACAAATCTCTTGAAAATAAGGGACGAAATAGTGGTCATTTTTATTTGCACTGGGTGCGATATCTATGTAACTTTATTATCTGTGATATCACATTCCCTTGAAGAAACTGACGGTTGCATATCCAAAGAGTTCGTATTTGGTTCAATGGTTGGAGCTAGGGACTTTATAAAATCGTACATTTTATGGGATTTTACATTCAACCACCACGAATCGCTACTAAAATTCAATGTTTTTTGGGTTCAATGTAATTTGTTAAGCCAAAAGTAGCAATCTCTTTTTTGAATGTGTGGGTGAAAGGTATCAAAACAGATTTATGATTGAATATTCTTCAATTTAAAATGTTTAATAAATTGAATTTAAACACAATTCGTAAATTTATATTCGGCAAAATAATTTTTTAAACAAATCTTGCAACAAACTCCATTCGTTTTGAATATTAAAAAATATCTCGTTGTATGTGTTAAAATACGTGTGAGAATATGTGTAAATCTGTCTCCAAAAAGAGATTTTAGAGAAATCAATTCTTCAAGTAAAAAATTCAATACTTTTTCCAATGTAATTCATTTAAGGGGAAAAAAATTGCCACATATCCGTGAAGAATCAATTTCTTGGCCCAATGTAAAATCCCATTAGTCTTCTCTGCTGCTTGTAATAATCTTATGTTGTTGCATGGCGGATATTAGAACGTAGCGGTCTTGAATGTAAGCTTGATCTCAGGGTTAAATTGAGTCATAAGATAATGTTTCATTTTTCCTTTGAATTCAGTTAAATTGAATGAATTCGTTTCACCCAGGGTGCAGGTCGTCTCTTTAAAGGGAGTCAAGAATATAACAATATCATTCAATAAATTATTGTTGATCTCTTGAATTCGTTGCAGCTGTTGTTTCTGCTGTAAAACATGTACAATATCTGGCATATTTTTTTGAATCGATTTGCACATCTCATACCTTAAATACCATACATTTTCTTTCTGCCCCTTCTACGACAGGATAACCAAAAACAAAATTTTTCCTTGATTACGTTCTTCATCCTTCTGATTTCACTTGAATCTTAATATTAAAAAATGTACTCATTGAAAAAAAAACCTTTTTTTTTATAATAAAATGCGGAAAAACCAAAAATTTTTACTGAAACTTATTCATTCATAGCTTAAACTTAAAACGTATTTTTATACCTGATTTTTTATTTTATCACTCTAATAACAACAAGTCAACATCGCACCCTAAAAAAGGATTACAATATATTATCCAGAAAGTAGTAGGTAGCTTGGTAATAGGTAGAAGGTCAGATATGTCATAAAAAGAGTAACAATATTTAAAATATCCTTACAAAACTGCATTCTCTACCAACCGGAAGCACGTATTCCCACGACATAATCTTCGGCAATCACTTTTTTCTATTAAGGTATACAAACATAACATACCTAACCTACATTTAATGTATGCACTCATTAATAAATCCTTTCTTTAATAAATGTGAAAAATAATGTTTCCAGTGCGGATTATTATATTTATGACTGCAAATCCGGCCTCCTAAATCATTTAAAAATATTTTCATTCGTTGCAGATGTTGTTTCTGCTGTAAAACATGCACAATATCTGGCATATTTTTTTGAATCGATTTGCACATCTCATACCATACATTTTCTTTCTGCCCCTTCTACGACAGGATAACCAAAAACAAAATTTTTCCTTGATTACGTTCTTCATCCTTCTGATTTCACTTGAATCTTAATATTAAAAAATGTACTCATTGAAAAAAAAACCTTTTTTTTATAATAAAATGCGGAAAAACCAAAAATTTTTACTGAAACTTATTCATTCATAGCTTAAACTTAAAACGTATTTTTATGCCTGATTTTTTATTTTATCACTCTAATAACAACAAGTCAACATCGCACCCTAAAAAAGGATTACAATATATTATCCAGAAAGTAGTAGGTAGCTTGGTAATAGGTAGAAGGTCAGATATGTCATAAAAAGAGTAACAATATTTAAAATATCCTTACAAAACTGCATTCTCTACCAACCGGAAGCACGTATTCCCACGACATAATCTTCGGCAATCACTTTTTTCTATTAAGGTATACAAACATAACATAGGTACCTAACCTACATTTAATGTATGCACTCATTAATAAATCCTTTCTTTAATAAATGTGAAAAATAATGTTTCCAGTGCGGATTATTATATTTATGACTGCAAATCCGGCCTCCTAATCATTTAAAAATATTTTCATTCATTAAATTATAACCCATACAAAGCCTGCATCTTTCATTTTTTTTTCTTCGTAGAGAAAAAAAATTTAAAACATTCAATCAATTTTACCCGAAAACTCGAACATGCTTGAGTAAGTACAAGCAAACAAATTGCTTGTGAATCAATTTGACTTGATTGACATTAACTAATAGCTGTCAAATAGTTGTGTAAACAAGAGCTCAAAAAAGAAAATTAAAAAAGTAAAGCAAAAGTGTTAATTATAATTTTTTCTTTATTAACAATCAACTATTTATAACCTCTTCTCTATAAAAGAATTAAAAGTTTGAGTAAGTTATAGAGATTAAGCAAAAAAAATTGTCGAAATAAAAAATCATCCAAGGCATGAGTAAAAGATCACTGTCGGAAACTTCACCAGATAAACTCGACACTGAAAAAAGGGCTTATTGTTACTATAACAACATGTCTTCTCCCTATGTAAATATCGGTTTTGATAGAGAGTTGTTAAAAGAAATTCTCCGGGAAAATAACGCCGAGCTGATCAAAGAACTCCCTACTAAAAATGACTTCCAACATCTGTTCACAGAAATTACAATTTTTAAAACAAGACACGATGAGATTTCAGCAAAAGTTTTGCAATTAGAAGAGAAAAACAAACAATTAGAAACTCAAATCGATAAACTTATGCAAAAAAACATCGAAAAGAATCTTGTCGTGCGTTTGCCGGTTGAGAATAATGTGGACATGACAGAAAGGGCCAAAACTGTTTGTTCGGGACTCCTTAACCTCAATACAAACACCGAAGTTGAAAGCGCCTTCAAAGTTAAAAACCGTGATCCTAATAAAGCCACAATAGTTGTCCAAATGAGATCTCGTGAAAAGGCTGTGAGTGTGCTACGAAATTCCGCCAAACTCAAGGTATCTCTATCAACAAAGACCTGACTTACAACGTATGCCAAAGAAGATCAAAATTGATTTCACTTACGAAAGCACTTCGCAATGAGTATCCAAAGAAGAAAATTGTTTTGAGAGACGATAGATTACACGTTGAAGACAAAATATTCACTTGGGATTTATCCGGAGGTTTAAAATGCGGAAATTTAAATATAAATCAAGCTTTGTACCAAACATTAGGTGATATATCGACAGGTGTTAAAAATACTATACATGATCTAATGAATGAAAATGAAGACTTTAATAAACAGTTTGATCAAATGTCAAACCCGAGTGGAGCCTCAAGTACAGGGATGGCAAGAATAAACCAAACCAGCAGAACAGCCGCTGTACACGTAACAAGAGCCTTAGATGGTCCCAATTTATGAGTTAGACCCGTCTGCTTGAATCAAGAAAAGCCCCAATATAGAATTTTAAGTTATAATATTGCTGGAATTAAAAATAAGTTACATATCACTGAATTCTTCAATTATATAAACAAATTTGATATATTCTTTTTATTTGAGACACATCTCCTGAATTTTGATGAAGATAGATTTCAAAATATTTTTATGAACTTTGAGCTGAAATGGGTGTCTGCTGTGAAGGAAAATATATTCGGAAGAGCAAGTGGTGGTGAGCTTTTTGCATATCGCAAAAACCTTGGATTAGATTTAGAATTTGTAAATATTAATAGCTCTTATGTTCTAAAACTCAGAGTAAATGCAAGTAATTTATACTTAGTTCCTGTATACCTCAACTGTAACAGGTGGCAAAGTTGTTTTGATACCCTAAGCGACCTTCTCAACAATCTGGGCTCAACAAATCTAGTCCTAATAGGCGACTTCAACGGAAGAATAGGTTCTTATCAAAATAATTTCACACCTGAAACAAACTCCGCACTTTTGAATATAAGCCGCCAATCCAAAGATGAGATGTGTGACAGCAAGGGATGTAAAATTATTGAACTATTAGATGCTTATGACTGCCAGGTCTTAAACGGTTCTTGTGAAGGGGACTCAAGAGGTGAACTTACATTTCTTAGAGGCACTTCATGCTCTGTAATTGATTATTGCTTTGCTACTGGTGCTTGGCACAATATGCTCGCTGATTTCCGAATAGGACAACAAATATTTTCAGACCACATGCCACTGGAAGTTGTTTTCGAAATGGTTGAAGATCGTAATGTGGATGTGTCAGCTGAGCTTACTCTCTTGCCTAAACTCTTCTGGAAAGAAAATATGATAAACCAGTATCAAACAACTTTAAGCGCTGAGCTGAGTACTCTATATTCAGTAGAATCAACACCAAGTATTGACCAGCTAACGACTATCATCAAAAAAGCAGCAGCGCCTAAGCAATTTTCCGGAATAAATGGAGGCAGTAAGCAAAAATGGTTCGACAAGGACTGCATGAAAGCAAGAAAAAAATCATTTGCCTTCCTGACATTACATCGAAAACACAACGCTATTATTTTTAGGCGGCTCTACGCTGAAGCTAATACAGAATTCAAAAGTATATGTAAAGCAAAAAAAAACTGAGTATGAACAACAAAATATTGTTAAGATTAATACTGCCCGTTCCTCAGCTGAATTTTGGAAAGCGGTTAAAATTGTGAATGGAAGAAAAAACCGAATATCTACGCAACTACAAGCAAGTGAACTACATGCGCATTTCCATGAGCTTTAAACAACACGCAGACATCTCCAAGAATTCAATATGCAGAACCCCTTTTTACTGACGATTACCTTGATGCACCTTTTGATCTTGCCGAAACCATGAGAGTTATCAGTAATGCCAAAAACAATAAAGCACCAGGAGAAGATGGAATTCCATTTGAATTTTTCAAAAACTGTACCCCCGAATTTGCACAAGCACTTACAAATGCTTTCAACCAATGTTTTGATAAAGAAGAGGTCCCACAAAGCTTCAAAAAATCCATCATATATCCTCTCCATAAAAAGGGCGATTATACAAACCCTGTAAACTATAGAGGGATATCTTTCCTAAACACTGCCTCGAAACTATTCGCAGCGCTTATCTACAACAGGCTCATGAAATGGATTCAAAATAAAAGTATATTGCATGAATTCCAAGCCGGATTTAGAGAAAAGTATTCTACGGTTGACCAAATCTTTACGCTGCTCAGCATTGCACAAATATACAAACATAAACAAAAAAAGCTGTACGCCATGTTCGTTGACTTTAAATCAGCTTTCGACGCAATTCCACGTGAGGCAATATATTACAAACTATTAAGGATTGGTGTAAGCAGTAAGATTGTTAATACTATAAAAGCTTTGTATGACAACAACACAGCTGCAGTTTGGGATGGACATTTGCTGTCGGCAGATTTCCCCACGACGATGGGCGTAAAACAAGGGTGTGTATTAAGCACTTTGCTATTCATTTTGTATATCAATGATATAACGGATGAAATGGTGGGAGGCGCTAAGATAGGTCAGATTGAGATTCCAGCTCTCATGTATGCAGACGATATCGTTTTTCTAGCAGAATCAGTTCCTAACATGCAGCTCAAGATCAACAAACTTGAAAGATACTGTAAGGCTTGGAACTTAACGGTTAACCTCGAAAAGTCAAAAATCTTGGTACTTCGTAATGGGGGAGGGCGTTTGTCGAGGAATGAAAACTGGACATATCAAATGCAACCGGTCGAAGTAGTACGAGAGTACAAGTACCTTGGTGTTCTCTTTACGTCAAGTCTTAATATCGAAAAACATCTCAAAATAAAACTCTCCGAAGCAAAACGAGCAATCAACTCAATCTGGAATACTTGCCTTCAAAGTAAATATATAACCCACAGCTCTAAGGAAAAACTGATAAGATCCACTGCCCAGACCATCCTTCTCTACGCATCGCAAGCTTGGGGATACATCCAATCAAACACAGTAGAAACATTTCAAAGATTCTGTATAAAGCGCGTTTTCCGATTGCCCTACAACACCCCAAACTATATGATATACCTTGAAACAGGTTGCTCTCCACTAATATTAAGAACGTTAAAACTTCACTTTGATTATATAATAAAAGTAATGGAAATGAAAGAGGAACGCCTACCGAAAATTGTTCTGAAGCATATGATGGCCCGTAACGAGTATTATGTCAAAGAATGGAAAGACTTGGCGATTAGTTATGGCAGTGACATTAATTTCAACTCTAATGATAGTACTGAATCATTGAGACATAAATTTGGAAAACTAATAGAAGAAGCAGCATCCTACCTTTACAACGCCTATGAAAGAGAAGCAAAATCGTCTCAGCACAGAATGTACTACAGTACCATTAAATACAATTTGCAAGATAACACATACCTTTTAGACAGTAATAAGTCACAAATAATCATGGTGAGAGGTGAACTGCTTGGACTCAATTATATGCCACATAGACCAGACCTTCCCATTATATGCGATCACTGCAACTTGAATGTAAGGGAGGACATATTCCATTTTGTTGCTGTTTGTCCCATACTTAGTGAGCTTCGAAGAAAGTACTTTGGAGCAAGATCACTTGAAGCCGATGAATTTAGACATATACTGAATGGTGAACACGGATGGAATGGCCTCTATATGTATGTGAAAACTGCTTATGATTATAGAAAGCGAATTAGAGAAGAAGATTTTTAAAGATAAAAAAAAAAAAAAATAAATAAAAATACATTGAAATCATTTTTTTTTCCATTTGTTAAAATTAACTTAAAAAATTATTAGCAACATTATTTTTGAAATTATATACATATGTTAATACTAAATAATGTCAATCTAGTAGACGGCTCTAAGGCCATACTTATAGACTTTGTTGTACAAATTACATTTCAAAATTGTATTATTACGTAAAAAAAAGCTATACCTTAATAAAAAGTCATTTAAACTAACTACACTAACTCAATTTGACTTGAAATGATCGAAACCGAAAAATATTTACGAGTTTCCTCTGCTTGCTTGGTTTGACTTACAAGCCTTTTTACTTATGAATCAATTTATTCATAAATAAGGGTTGCAAGCGAACGAGTATGAACAAGCACACAAGAAAAAGTTGAACGTGTTCGAACTGTTCAAACACACTCATTTTAATCTCTGGTATTTATGTTATTTTTTGCAGCTCTCAGTTGCTATATTTTGGTATAACTGTTATACATGGATGGTACCTTTACAATTATAACAGTCTTCTATGGGAGTCAAACTTTTTGCTCCTATCCACTATCCAGTTATAATAGAGATCAGTGCTCTGCACAGAATGCAGACCACTGATCAGTTATAACAAGATTGGAATCCTACCCTTTGTATATCTATTTGTTCCATATACAAAGATCCTACCTACGTTTTACCCTCCAAATACCTCAAAACTTATTTGGTTCTTATACACACATACTCTTGCAGCAAACTTGCTTTATTATGTAGGCAATTGTATCATTATTACAATAAAACGCATACTCTTACAGCTAACCTGCTCCCTCAGCTTGTAGGCAAATGTCATTTTGGCAGCAAGCTTTCCCATCTTGTTATAATGTCGTTTTCCATTGGCAGTGCAGAAGCATTTGGAAGAGTCCAGAAGCCTTCTGTAACCATTCCATTGGACTGACTTTGACAGACGGAATGCTTCTGAGAAGAGCAGAACTCTTCCGTTTTGAAAACAGAAGCGTCCGAAGAATGACATTTTCATCATAACCCGTTCCATTTAAGATAGAAGAAGAAACGTCGAAAAAAGACCAATGGAAAACGGCATAACTGATCAGTTGAATTTCCGTTTTTTCTCGGACAATCGTAGTTGAATTGCGTCTTTCATTCTAGGCAGTTGTGCTTAAAACATAAACTTAAATTACTAATGTGCAGGTGCTTTCACAAAGCAACTCAAAACCATTTTAAATAAATTTAAATAAAGACTTTTTGTATATAAAAAAAAAAACTTAAAAGTTAGTTCTTTATTTGCAATAATCGAAATTGCATTCGAGGAACTACAAGATCTCATTATGTTTTCAGCGATAACGGCTAAGCAATTTTTCAACTGGTATTAAAAATTTGGAAGTAGTAAAAATTTGTCATTTAGAAATGCATGTACAGTACATGTGCTGATATCTAATTTGTCTCGTTCGGCCCGAAATTACTTGGTAGAGAACTGAATAAGTTTTCAGCGAAATCGGCTAACTGGTTTGTGTAAGGATTGAAACTGAAAAAATCAAACAAAATATGAAAGCATTCATCATTTATTCATGAAAATTATGATGATATCAGCATAAATGTAATTTATCATTGTTAGGAAATATATTATTTTACAATAATTTGTTATAAAGTCACTTCTCTCATTCGTTCGTGTAAAAAAGATTATTTTTCTACTAAACTTAACATATCTTTGGGCTCTAAGGTTCTTTGGAAAAATCTTAAAGAAATTGGTATCTATTCTAACAAATCGTCTGTTACGTCACCGAATCCCAATAGCAATAGGTTTATCCTGAAAAGAAAAGAAAAAAGGTTAAAATACAATTTTGGCGCGAATAATCACCAGAGTCCGTCTCAAGCACCATCCATAGTGAATGAAATTTCAAGGACATTCCCTGGCGACCAAAAGTACTTATCTTGTACTATTTATCACAATCCAACATCGCCATCCATCAATTTCTGGGTTGTTCTAGTAATATTTTTTTTTTTTTTGTTTACTTATATTAGATATATTTATTCGATAAAACTTATGGAAACTCACTTAGATTCAAAACAGAAAAAAAGAAAGACAAAATAAACATTATTAATGTGAACTCTCTAAAAATTCACTTCTGCAAATACGAGTTTGTCAAAGTTTGACATCTCGTGGCTGCAAAATTCGCTAAACGAGTAGAAAGTAAGAAGAAGAAAGAAGTAGAAAAAAAAAATTCGGAAACCATGGTGAAAGCTAGAGTTTCGGAAAGGAAGTTAGTAGAATACTAGTCAGTTAAGTTCAAAATAAAATAAATTTCTGGTAGTGATATATTTTTGTGCAATATTATTAGTTAGTAAGTATAGTTATTAAGTAGAATTAACATATTTATGTATTTCACCCTCTATTTAACAAATAAATGATAAATAAATGAATGAGTAAAGGAATGTTGACGCAACATTCGGAGTCTTAGGAGTCAGGAGAAAACATTCAAGTAGGAGGAGTTAGCATAGAGGAGAGTTACGGAGAAGGTGAAATGAAAGAATAGATGAACTTCCAATAAATCAATTTTAAGAAGACGAAACAAAGAAGAAAGAAAGTAGGTAAAAAGGGCAACGAACTTTTTATGTAAAATGGGAAAAAATCTTGCAGAGCTATGATGAACTACGATCATTTTCTAGAAATCAGCTGTAGCGAGTGAACCCAAGTGCTCGGTGATATACCATATTAAAAACTCGTATCGATAAAGGAAAAAGTGGGTGTATATTTTTATTGTGAAAAAGGCGTATATATCCGCACACAGTAGTCCTTTGAAGGAAACAAGGAAAAAAAAAAAGAAAAAGGTGAAAAAAAAAGAACTCAGAAATCATGAACAATTATGTTAAAGTTTCTTTTGGTTCAATATTAGGTGTTTCAACCATAGGTAACTGTGCGTATATAGACATACGGATCATATATCTACGAATAGAGATATAGCCATTTTTCTGAGTAGAAAAAAAAAAAGATTACAGAGGTACGTACGATTAAAGTTTTCGAATGTAGGGATATTAAAAAAAAAAAAAACAAAATGGAAAAAAAATCGTCTTTTTACTCAGGTTTGGGTCAGTATAAGACCACATAAGCGCTTAAAAGATCCAGGCCTCTGTGGGTTTTAATTCTAAAAGCCATAGGTGATTGGCTGAGAAATCAGTGGAGAAACGTTCTTGGAACCAGCGGCTTTTGGCCAGGACGAGTTACGTCAAAATACCAACAGCCAGAAAAAAAAGGACATTTGAAGGGCAAGCTCGCCTTGTAAATATATAGATATACCATATCCGAAATAGACTTTACGGTTCCCTATATCTATACTGCATGCATATGAACATATATGCCACCTCGAATTATTGACGTCATCAATCTCACACAAAGAATTTTTTTATATGATTTAGTGATCTAAAGTCGATAATTCAAGGTTAAATTTTTTTGTATGAATTCTCGATTTTGTTCCTTTGTATTTCTTTCTTTAAATTTAATTTTAAAGTTAAATCATCAATACTTTATAAATTTAAAATATTAATTCAGTGGAGTAAAAAAAAAAAAAAAAAAAATAAGTGAATAAGTGAGTGATTCCGACATCCTTTAATGTAATTGATTTATGTATCGACATATATACATATACATATATACATATATACTCGGTATATTCAACCATTTTTGAAACAATATCCAGCTCAAGCAGATCCTTGGAAACTTGCCGGCAGGACTTCAAAGGAGCAGCTCAAAGTGAGTACACAATAATTATCCTCCTATATTGCATATACCTCCATATATCTATATTTATATGTATCATCAACAACAAAAAAAATTAACGAAAACAAAAGAAAAGTCGGGAATATTGAAGTTAAGATTTAAGTTTTTTTTTTGCTCCATTCATTCATGAAATAACATTGGGTTTTTTTTTAAATTTATCTTTGAACTTAAGACTATTACATTAATTATAACTAATATTATAGCTTAATTAGACCATAAAAATAAAAATAAGATTATTGTGAATTTCCCATACGCTACGAAATCAAAGTTGGATTTTGATCTTTCACCTTTCAGTGGTTCACTTCACATGATGCAGTGCTGAGATTCATCTTCTCTAGGTGTGTGATGGTTCGGCTGGGCCGGCGACTGAACCATGTTTCGTATCCGCTCTCCTGTTGATGACAAGGGTTAGACCGTACGAGATGAGACTGACCAAAGCATGGATTAACGAAGACCAAAACGATACCTACACAATGTTTACGAAAGATGCGAACGATTTTTTTTGTTTTTGAATGAACACACTATTACGAACCAATAAAAACACACGATGAATACAGACATACTATATACGTACGACAAACTAATTAAAAGACTTCTGATAGGCTGCTATACTAAACAAACATGATAATTTTCGTTCATTTTCTGACTTCATATAACAAGACAAATGACAAAAAAATGAACAGTACTGACCAACGACAACAGGGCAACGAATACATATGGTTCAGACCGATGGTAACAAAATGAACAATACTGACCCACGACAATAGGGCAATGAATACATAAGGCATTCACCTAATGATGACAAAATGAACGATACTGACCAATGACAACAGAGAATTGAATATTTAAGGCATTAAAATGAGCGATGACAAAAAAAAAAAAAAAAAACAAAGTCTGACCTAATGACAATGACAAAAGAGTTTTTTTTTTGACAGAGTGGGGAGACGACATGTGATTGGTCATCAACTGACTAAGGGGCCATTTTCCAAATCCTGGCCGAGGAAATGGCACTGGACATATATAGATAAGTATAATTTTGTCTATATATGGGGCGGGTAGGCCAAATCATGCTGAAAACATCTGGCATGGTCTCATTGGATTGTGCGAACCTTGTGTTGGTGCGAATGTGAAGATCATTTTTTTTTTCAGTTCTCATCAATATAAGGACATAGGTAAATGAACTTGTGTTTTCTTCCTCCCAATAGCAGGTCCTCATTCCTTCTATAATTCCCATCCCTACCCAATCCTATTACGCAGGCACGATTTTTTTGTTTTTGAGTGAGAAGAAGGTAAGAAAAGTGCAAGAATCCAACCCCAACCCGTCGAGCTGAGCCGAGCGAGAGCAAGCGTGCCGCTGCCTTTTCTGCCTCTGAAGATGTCTCCGTGGCCAAACCTCCACTCATAACAATGGCGCCCAACGACGAACGGCTTTTAGATCCATTGGGACTCCAAGGAAATGATTTTCTTTTAATGAAGGTCATTCCCTTGGACTCACAATGATCATTTTTGGTTTACATTTTTTTTCTTAAACCTTTTTTCCTTAAACACAAGTGAGTGAACCGCACATGCTCGCTTGGTAATGATGGATGAAGTTTTGCTGTCCGATTTGCATGGTCTAGAACTAGTGAATTCAGTGAGGTGAAACTAATTCTGTCACGATCCAAAGAGCGGGGTAGAACTAAGAAGCGTTTCGCTTGCTGACATCCATGCAGTTACGCGCAGCTTGACTCATAGTGTGTCGTAAGCGACATGTTTCAAGGCCTACCCGTGTCAAAGATCATCCCTATGTTCTAGCTATCCAACCGTTAGGTTAATTCCCGACAGTGCGACGTGGCGGAATATAGAGGGTAGTCCGAGACACTCGCCAATTCAATGAGACACCAATCACGACAGGAACTGACAAAGAACGAAATGAAATAATACAAACATACTGAGATCTGAGAAAACGAAACCTCAACGATAGACAAATAGGAGCGAAAACATTGGTTCGGACAAACGTTAGGATACCCAGTCCGGACCCTCACACACCTTACCACATGAAATATTGTTTTTTTTTTATATTTAACCACGATTTTTTTTTTTGCATCTTAAATTGCTTTCAGTTTATGATTTTAGATTTATTGTAAATATTGTATATTTTGATTTGAAATTGCCAACTTGAATTTTAGTTTTTTTTTGAATTGAGAAAATCAACTAAGGGAGTAAATAAATCTACGAACTACCTTGTTTTTTTTTTGCTTATAGTTTTCACATCCCGTTAATTTTTTTTACATAAGAACATTTGATCCCTTGCTAGATCAATTAATAGAATTGAAGTAATTTTATCGCGTTTTAAATTTTTTTGAATATTTGAATTACCATTTTGTTAATCTCCTTTAAAGGACATATTTTTTTTTATTATTATTTCCGTATTTTGAATTAATCCATACATATACATTTTTATTTTTTTGCTTAGTTTACTAATTTAGTTAATTAAAAGTACATTTATTGAATTTGGAATTTTGAGTTTTTTGGATACCTTGGATTTCGTTGAGACATTAACTAAAAGCTAACATTGTTTCTTGAATTCTCGATTGGTTCAGTGAAAGTACACCCTTTAACTTAGTTTTATATATATCTATATTTTTTTTTATATTTTTTTTTAAACGTAATTTAATTTTTTTAGAAGGAATATTAAACTCATTTTTTTTGAGAATTAAGTGAAACTTAGTTGAATTGAATTTAGGAAAAATGGATCCTTCAAAGGGAGCCATAACCAAAAATACTCGACCTGGTCAAGGTGTAGGTATGAGACGTCGATTCACTCGTTTAGCCTTGGCCGCTGGTTTAACGGATGATTCCCCGCAAGAAACAAAGCCAGAATGAGGTCCTAACATTGCAGTTCGTTTTTGCTACTATAGTAGTATTTATACTCTTTCGAGAGTCAAATACTACTCTCGACCATGGAACGAAATATACCCCCAAACTCAAGAATAAAAAAAATATCTTCCATATATTATGAGAGATAAAACACAAGTGACGAAAATCAATATCTCACATCTCTTAGCTCAATTCAATGAGAAGATTGTTGGTCTAAATTTAAGTCATAGTAACCAATTTACCAAATTGCCAATTATTTTAAGGCACTACACGCCTAATTCGATACCTTAAGTACTCGAAAATGTGAAAAAAATGAGCCAACATTCTTTGAAACACGCTTTCGTAGATCACTTAAGTTTGCATTTTTAGTTTATGATTTTGGATCACTACAGCCTTGAACCTGAAGATCCAGAAACGATTATAAGCATTAATAGAAAGGTAAAAGTTGAAAATTAGATATAATTATGTAATGAAATAAATAAAATTCAAGTGGTGAATTACTACAAATAGAACTGTAAACCTGACCCTTGTTACTTAAAAAACCTGTGTCGCAGGACAGCATTCAACTTTTTTTCAAATCGTGAAGCGATGTTTTCTGTGCAATTCCCTCGTAAAATTTATAATTAAAGGACAACTTGGGGAAATTTTAAATGTGAAATTGCTTCAGCAAATTGGAAGCAGTCCGAAAAAGAATTATTAGGCAAAAACAACTGATTTTGAGCAGTTTTCTTCACTTTTTTCAACTTGTGAACCTTTGCAGATTTACAAACTCTAGATTTGGAATTGTAAAGTCAAGCTGAGGATTGTTTTTTTTTTTTTTACGTAATTTACATTAGAGTTTGAATTTGAAAGAAGTAGTTTTCCACTTGGAAATTCATAACAATTTGAGTAGATTATGTTTAAGAACATGATTTATTGTTGCTTTTGGAGACAGTAAAAAACTCACTGCGCGATGAAATTCTGAATCAAAAAGAAAAAAGGAAGACAAATAGCTACCTCTTCATTATAAAGCATAATATTGCTGACATAATATATTCTTTTCGGGAAAAGTGTTTTCTAGGAAGTAGCAATATGAATATAATGTAGTTTCACAGGCCAAAAAGACGGATACAGGAATTTCCTTTTGTGTTCGAAGACCCGCCAATCAAAGAATATATCTCTTGGAAAAAGAGGATAAACCCTAAAAAATAAACGCAAAAAATAAATGTGCACATACCTACAGACAGCGCATAGTACGTTAGATTTCAAACTTTTTTCTTTTCCTTACCCTATCCATACTGTCAAAGCCCAAGCCTTGTTAATTTTCTCTTTACTTTAAATGATAACTTTGAATATTTGTTTAATTAAAAAAATAAGTGTCTTACTATAAGCACAGATCTGACAGAAAATTGTATGTTTAATGGTCTAACTCAGTTTTTTTTTGGCAGTTGAGAAAAACTCTAATGAAGACAATAAATGAAATCGAAATTTAACGATAGGATTCTCAAGTTGATATCAAACTTCGATTAAATAAAAGGTTCCTAATATCGCACATCTACAAATTTGTAAGAAACTATCGTCCTATTTATAAACTTCAACTATATCATTTTTGAAACTTCAAAACGATCGCAAAACCCATTATAATTATACTCTTTTGCGGAGGCAATTAAACGGGTTATCTACCTATAGTATAAAAAAATATCTACACAAAATAGAGAAAATACTCCTCAAATTGATTCAAAAATACTCCCCATGAAATTTTGAAACGACAGCACTGGTCCTAAACCAATCCATTTGATGACTTGTTAGAGAGGAGCCTCGAAAATATGAGGGAAGAAAGAGAGGATCAGGAACGAGATGATATTGGTGCGAGTGGGAGTTTTAGTGATCAACCTAGTGATAGAGAGAGAATAGCTGTGGGCGAGATGATTCCGCCTTTAAGAAACGAAGAAAATAGGAATTCGATGTTGAGGTTGACTAAACAGATAGAAGAGGACATAGCACTGTTTAATGAGGAAGATAGACAGAGAGAAGCACAATCACAAATCAAAGACGATGTATCCCTAGGGGGGGAAAATCTTAAAAGAGTGATTGACTCGGCGATTTCGAAATCCTTTTATGAGGCGCAAGATAAAACATTTAAACTTATAAGTGAACAAGCTAAGAGTTTAAGTACTATGCACTCAATGGTACAGACAATTACAGGAAGTATGAAGTCAATGAGTGAAAGGATAGGCCTAGTAGAAAAATTGTCCATGCTGTCAAGAAAAGAGAAAGATGTTAGGGAGGAAGAAAACTTTGACGACCCAAGTACGAGTTCCCGAAGGAGGACGAGATTTTTCGAAGATAGGCAAGAATGCCAAACACAGGGATATAGAAGACAAGGACATCGTGTAGATATTCATAAATGGAACGTGAAATTTGACGGCACAGCGAAAAGCATGACAGTGGAAAGCTTCATCTTTAGGATAGAGACCTTACAAAAAAAAAATAATATGACGAATGACGATATTTTTGCGAATTTTCACCATTTTGTTACTGGGCCAGCTGAGAAATGGTATTGGCAATTTATGGAAGAGAACGAAGGAGATGAAGGACTGAATTTTTACGATCTAAAATCAGAGCTATTAGGACGATTTAGAAACAATAAAACTGACCATGAAATCTTACGGGCAATATTAGACAGGAGACAATTACCTAACGAATCATTTGACGATTATTACGAAGATATTAGGGGTTTGACCTTACAGATGAAGACAAGACCGAAGGAAGAAGACCTGGTTGCAATGGTTAGACAAAACTTAAAGGATAGAGTTGCTACCATGATATTTGGATGTCATATAAGAGACATTAGAGACTTAAGAGAAGAATGCCGACGAGCGGAGAAACATCTCGCGACAAGAGACTTTAGGAATAAGCGACAAATTAGTGAAATACAAGACGTTGATATAAATCGAGATATGATTGACTTTACTGAATCGGAAGACGAACATCATGTAGCCGCATTGCAAAACAATCGAATAGACAGACAAAATGCAAACTTTAAGACAGATAGGCGTAATCAAAGCTACAAAAACATTGAACGTGAAAGAAAAACGGATGACAAAGACAAACCAACGACATCTATAACCTGCCCCTCCACATTCCATGCATTGACGTGTTTTAGCTGCGGACAAGGTAACCTGGCACTGAAGTGTAGTACGTGTCAGGGAAACGTGAAATTCGGCAGTGTTCCGGAGGCCACTCAGCCGAACAAACTTCAGCTCCGGAAACGAAAAACCTAAAACAATAACGATATTAAAAAGGGAATGTATAGATAAAATTGATACTTACCAAAAAGGAAATGTGCAATATAAAAGCCTTCATGAGAGGATAAAAGAATATGAAGAGGCAAGGAGAAGAATTTTTAGTGAGGAAGTTTCTATAGTAAATGACGCTGTAAAAGATAGTAGAAATTTTAGAAAGATAAAAAGACTTAGGGAAAAATGTGCAATAAAAAGACGGACAATAAACAAATTAGTATCGACGATTTTAGCTTTATCTGACGACAATAGGCCTTATGCTAAAGTGGTAGTTCAAGGTGAAGAGATGCTAGGTCTATTGGATAGCGGAGCTTCTGTTAGTTGTTTGGGAAAAGGTGCAATAGATTTCTTGACGAAGCATAAATTGCAGATGACTAAAATGTCAGTTAACATTAAGACAGCAGACGGAAAAAAACAAAACATCAATGGAATAGTTAAAATAGAGGTGAGATGGAACGGAGTAAGACATGACCTGGAATTCTATGTAGTTCCCAGCCTACAACAACCACTATACTTAGGCGTAGACTTCTGGAAAACTTTTAGGGTAGCTCCAAATGTGATTTCCGCGCTAGACACTCCATCGCCGACGGAAGGGTCAGAGTCTGACCCGATGCTTAAACTTTCTCCAGCCCAATCGGAAGAACTGGAGCGAGTTAAACGTACATTTCCTTCCTACGCAGTGTTGGGACTGGGTAAGACATCTCTTGAAGAACATGTCATTGAAATGGAAGATGAAAATATTCCCATAAAACAAAGACACTACCCAATCTCGCCTGTTATACAGAAGTTAATGTACGCTGAATTGGATCGCATGCTCGGACTTGGAGTGATTGAGGAGAGCAACAGCGCGTATAGTTCCCCGGTTGTGCTGGTTAGAAAGCCAGGCAAGAACAGGCTTTGCTTAGATTCACGGAAGGTGAACGCAGCAACGAAAAAATTTGCGTACCCTCTTCCAAATATAGCAGGAATTTTGAGTCGACTCCAAGAGACGCGCTTCATCTCGAGCATCGATTTGAAGGACGCCTTTTGGCAGATTCCTCTGGAGAAGAAATCTCGAGAGAAGACAGCCTTCACAGTCCCTGGTCGTCCATTGTATCAGTTCACGGTGATGCCATTTGGACTGTGCAATGCCGCCCAGAGAATGTGTAAGTTGATGGACAAGGTCATTCCCGCTCGGTTGAGAGAGAATGTCTTTGTCTACTTAGATGATCTCTTGGTCTGTTCTCCAGATTTTGAAACCCATTTGAGCGTTCTCAAAGAGGTGGCAAGATGTTTGCGTGAAGCAGGGTTGACGATAAACGTGGAAAAGAGTAAGTTTTGTCATAAGGAGCTCAGGTACTTAGGCTATTTCGTCGGTGATGGGGGTCTTAGGGCGGATCCAGGGAAGGTATCGGCAATTGAAGAGTTCCCAATCCCAAAAACACCGAAACAACTCCGACGATTCTTAGGAATGACAGGGTGGTACCGACGG
>CAKKXW010000001.1:66502163-66666049 GCA_920937365.1 Sphaerophoria rueppellii
GTGAGAATGTGTTAGTTTTCCAATGCTTTTTAAATGAGAAACTGCACCTATACATTCGCACTGAGTTAGATACAATGCTCAGGTTGGAGTCGAGGAGGGTTTCATGGGCTCAGATTTCGAAAATAAGATTCCGTTGAGCTCAGCATTTTCAAACAAAAACTTAAACATACAAAAAATGCATGTAATATGAAAAATAAATACGTTATATTGTTTCTTTGCACTTTTAACATATAATTGCACTATAATTTACCAATATTTGTATCAAAAATCTTAATAAATCTTAAAAAAAAGTCGTGCGTTTGGTCTCGTATTTGCTGTGGTGGAAGTCTGTCACTTTGGGTTTGTGCATCAGGAAAAAAATGTTGTCACGGCTGAGTGCTCACTCTTTTGTCACCTCTTACACAGGTTCACGGACACGAAAAAAAAGAGCGGATTGTGAGACTTCACCTCTTACACAGATTCTCGGACACAAAAAAAGAGAGGATTGTGATAGTTCACCTCAGAAAAATTTTGAGGGTGTTTTCGGCGAGGGAGGAAAAGGTCGCGACTTTAGGTATTATATATCCTCTATGCTTCAGTCGAGGTGGGTTTAATGGGCTCAGATTTCAAAAATAAGATTCCGTTGAGCTCAAAATTTTCAAAAAAAAAAAAAAATTAACATGCAAAGAAATGCATGTAATATAAAAAAATACATTGTATTATTTTTTTGCACTTATATAATTGCATTATTATTTGCCAATATTTGTATCAAAACTCTTAATTAATCTTAAAAAGTACACAAAAAAAGGTCTAAATAGTATGCGTCACCTTTAGGAACATACAATCGTGCCTTCAAGTTGACAGCTAATGTCAACATTTATTGACATATGCGGTGTGAAAAATCGGAAAAAAAACATAGGAGTTATTTTAATAATTTTACTTCTATTCTTCTTTTGGCTTCCCCAAAATAAATAGGGCTGACGATGCTAACGCCAGTGTGATGTCTTGGTGGATTCACGGCTTTCTCAAATTAAAATAATCATCCGTAGTCGCGACCTTTTCCTCCCTTGCCGAAAACACCCTCAAAATTTTACTGAAGTGAACTCTCACAATCCTCTCTTTTCTTCGTGTCCGTGAATTTATGTTAGAGGTGAACTCTCACAATCCTCTCTTTTTTTGTGTCCGTGAACCTGTGTAAGAGGTGACAAAAGAGTGAGTACTCAGCCGTGACAAAATTTTTTTCCTGTTGCACAAACCCAAAGTGACAGACTTCCACCACAGCAAATACGAAACTAAACGCACGACTGTATGCGTACTATTTCGATTTTCTCTTGTGTTTTTTTTTAAAGATTTATTAAGATTTTTGATACAAATATTGCTAAATTATAGTGCAATTATATGTTAAAAGTGCAAAGAAACAATACAACATATTTATTTTTCATATTACATGAACTTTTTTGTATGTTTAAGTTTTTTTGAAAATTTTGAGCTCAACGGAATCTTATTTTTGAAATCTGAGCCCATGAAACCCACCTCGACTCAAACCTGAGCATTGTATCTAACTCAGTGCGAATGTATTGGTGCAGTTTCTCATTTAAAAAGCATTGGAAAACTAACACATTCTCACTGGGTTAGTACAAAACGACCAAATTGCAAAAGGCAAAAAGAGAGTGAACACCCGTTCGCCACTCTAGGTATTATATATTCTCTATGGTACTCATCATCAATCTATAGAGCCCATTATGTCAACGAAATCCTTAACGATGCCGAATTGAAAGCGATATGGCTGAAAGATGTCAAAGGCCTGGCAGATCAAATCATCGATGTCCCCGCAACAAGCTGAAGGATAATCTTGTCAAGTGTAGATCAACTCGCTAGGATCACGTTATCAACTAAATTCGTATGTTCTGCTATTCGGGAATGACACCCGAACGATCGAAGCGTTGACAAAAGAACTCAGTGTTTACCTGAACAAAGACGGATGAATTTCTATGGCTGGAGTTACAAGTAAAAATGATGAGCACTTGGCACATGGAAAGCACGAAGTAACAAAGTAATGGATTAAAGGCTTACAGCCTGATTCTCCCCCTTGTGAGGAATCACAAGTCATAAGCCCTTATGACTATTTCTTGTGAGGATTATTGTGATTCGATAACATTTGTCGGATTCTTCCATAATCCTCACACGAAAAGTCACAACGAAATTCACCACAGCCAACCTGAAAGCTTTATTTAAAAAAATGGCCTACTCACAGTCAACATTAAAGTCATTGGAAGAGGAGAACGATTTATATACTGTCTGGGTTGTCCTAGAAAGATATAATTTATCTTTTTGGAATCCTTGATTAATGCAACATAATATGTACATTATTATTTATGATACATTTGTGTCCCAAATATGTTCCATAACAAATAAAATGCATAATTAATTTTTTCATTAATGATATGAAATATTTATTGTTATTATGAATTAGTTTCAGTATTTATCTGCATTAACGAAATGCATATGCGCCATAATCATTTCAACCTCCATTTTTTTTCACTACTCAAAAATCAAAATGTCAAATCTCAAATAATTTGCTAGTTATGACCTGCTCTGAAGGAGATCACAATTTCGATTGTTTTTGTGACTCTCACAAGTTGTGACTTTCGGGGAGAATACGAAAAAGTCACAAAATCTATTTCACCTCTTCTTATGAGTTGTGAGGTATCAATGATGATGGGGAGAATCGGGCTGTTAGTCTCTAGCAGCGTTGCCAGATGCCCAGATTTATCGTATTTCTCCAGATTTTTAGAGCAATTTACGATTGCCCGATTTTGTGTTTCAAATTTGGGGTTTCTCCAGATTTTCAACTCAACAAAGTATGTGCATACCCTTACCTTAACATCGTCACTTTTTTCATAGAAAAATTAAAAATTGTATTTATAAATTGGCAGCACTTCACTTAAATTTCCCTTTTAAAATATCCTTTCGTGGAATAGGTTTTCTTCTTTTAACAGTTGTTGATTAAAATCTATCTGTTTCATTCATTATTGCCCATTTAGCAAAAATAGTTATATTTTTGTGCACATCAAAACAATTTTAAGTTCCTTTCAATTTCAATTTTACACGGACATCGTAAAGTAAAAAAAAAATGAGATAAAATGGAAAGATATTTTTAAAAAATACGTGAGTAAAAAAACTTAAATATTAAGGCATAAGCAAATCGAAACACTCTCTTATCTCTTCAATTCTAGCTAAGGATACGAAAGAAACATCTAAGCCAAACACAAGTGCCGATAAAAAGGATTCACAAAACCCGTTGCGCAAGAAAAATATCCAAGCCGAAAAAGTCGGTGAAATTTTATCAAGCAACAAGGATTCTGTTCCTTTGGAAACCATTCCTAAGGTGTGTACGTACATAAATATCTTTAACTGATCTACATGTTTTACCATTTTTTTTTATTAGATAAGGCACGTGCCAAAATATATGAAGGTGTGGGAAGTGGAGCAGGAATTAAAAGGCTGGCTGAAACCTTCTGAAAACCCAGAGTACTTGGCCTTTTGCAAAGTATGCGGGGTTTTCTTGAAGGCTTCTGCAGGACGTAACGATCTGATAAAACACTCGTTAACAAGCGTCCACATCAGAAATTATACTTCTGTGCAAGTTAAGCCAGCAGCAGATAAATCACTTGCTCTTACTTCCCAAAAAAAAAAACAAACCATGACAGCAGAGTTGCAAATAGCTGCCTTAGTTGTTGAACACAACCTGTCATTTTTGCTATCGGATCATTTACAGCCCGATTCTGCAGTTGTGACGAGTCACAAGTCACAAGCGCTTGTGACTGATTTCTTGTGAGAATAGTTGTGACTCGATAACAAATAGGAATTCTGAAATAACAGTCACAAGAAAACTGACAACAATATTCAACTCAGCATGGTGAGTAAAATTATTTGTTGGTTTAACCACAGATGAGTCAAAAGGGAGATTGGAAATCAAGCTGTCAAAATGACAACGTCTACAAGTTTACTGCAAGTGTTTGCGTGTTTTTACCAATACTATCTCAGTAAACTTCGTCATACCACCTGATTTTCGTTGCTTTTTTTATCTTTTATTCATATACACGAGGTAACGGTTAAATAAAATTTGTGGTATCCGGAGGGTAAAACGTAAGTCAGTATCCGATCTTCTTTTGTCTCTGGTTTCAACTGTCTAGTTGAAATCAAAATAATTAATTCATTATTTGTTTTCGAGTTTCTGCTTTCTGAAGAAGTGAAAGAACTCTTTGAAATTAAAAATGCAAGGTAAAAGATATTTTTCTTAGCAGTAATTTTTTTTTTTTTTATAATAAGCACGCACTCAAGGGGTTTTTTGTACCTTTGCCGGTGTACATTGGTTTTAAATTCCTGAACATTGCAATAATTTGGAAAGAGAAAGTGTGGAAGGGAGTTCCACATTCGCGTAGTACGGCTAAAGCACGATTCTCTATACTTAAAGGTACGTCCGAAGTTGGGCTCGAGGGTAAACTGATGGGCATTCCTTGAAGCGCGAGTATTACGGGTGAATTGTTTAAGGGGAGGAATGCAACTGGCTAATTCACAAGAGCACATACCGTAAAAGTAACGATAGAACAGAGAGAGACACGAAACGTTACGACGGTGGTTTAACGATGTGAATGAGTTGGTTATGTCTCTATCACCAATCATTCTAACAGCTCTTTTTTGTATACCGTCCAAGAGGCTTAAGTATGTAGCTGGAGCACCAGCCCACAAATGAGAATTGTACTCAAGCTTTGGACGGATACAAATGACCAGTCATATTGTACAAAATTAACAAAATTAACAAAATTAACAACAAACATGGAACCTCAAATCAAAATTTTAAAATAACAGCGATATGTTTCTTGTTATCTGGTCTGAGGCAGGTCACAAATTTGAAAATTTTTGTGACCGTCACAAGTTGTGACTCTGCTCCAGAATACGAAAAAAGTCACAAAAATCATTTCACCTCAACTTGTGACTTGTGAGGTATCAGTGAGGGTCCTCAGAATCGGGTGTTAGTTAAAATAGGTCTGTTTGGGATCTTTTTGTAGCAGTTTGTTTGAAATCTGTCAAATAAGGTGAAGAGAGTAAAATTCTCTCAGAAAGAGAGAAACTTGCAACAAAGTAAACAAACGCGTTGATGTAAATTGTTGCAGTGTTTTTTTTTTAATTTTGGCAAAACGGTTGGCAAATTAAATTATTTGGTTTTAAAATTTGATTCGAATTGTAGTGTTTTCATATTAAAGATCCTTTTTGAAACAAAAAATGTCGAAAATAATGAATTTTTGAGTTTGGTAGAAGAGTTGATGGAATCTGATTCTTCGTTCAGCAAAGAAAAAGATGTAAATAAAAGTTAAGCGCTGAAACTGCTAAATAACCGTCGACGAGCTTTTTGATCACGGCAATGAAAGAGAAATGGAAAACAGGCGAAACTGCATCGAAAATTACTTCGAAAAAGTGGTACCGCAGTATACGGACGTAGAATTCAAGGTGCACTTTTGGGTTTCCAAAACTTTGTTCGAACACCTTAGTGACAAATTCTGTGCATAGGAGATTTATGCAAGTCTCCGTTCGGACAAAACAGTTAGTGGACCCAAGCACCTAGCACTGTTTCTATGGTTTGTTTATGAAATTTTTGATGAAATACATTAACACAAATTATACTATAAAGGTTTCCTGGGCATGAAGCATGCTCCTTCCGAGATTTGGCGTATCGTTTCGATTTATCTCTGTGGACGGTTCATACAATTATTCAAAGAGTCATTAAATTCTTGAGTTGTATGAGCCCGTCTGTGATCACTTGGCCTACTGAAAAAATTAAAAATGTTGACATTCTTTTACCTTACAAAAAAAAAAAAAAAAATAATTCACTTTTGACCACGAGCAAATTCAAAAAATAAATATGTCGTCTGTCAATTACCCGTTCCTCGAAGATCATTCAAGACATTCAAAAACAACTTGCAACAAGAATTTTCAGTTGCAAGAAGTTGCAAAATTTTCGTTCGAGGGAAAATATTTTGCTCTCTCGATTTCCCCTTTCTCTGCAACTAATTCGAGTAAACAAACAGGAAAATGTAAAAACGTTTTACTTCGTTGTACTTCGTTGCAAAAAGTTGGAGTTACCAAACAGACCTAATGATAAAATTTGCCTACTCGGATTTCAGCACAGCAAAATCTATAACATGCAATCGGACAAAAACAAAATCGCTTGTAAAAAACGTAATCGGAGCTCAACAATTGGACGAACTGTCCGAACTGATGAAGACAAGTAGTTTTTCGATTTGCATTGACGAATCCACGGATATAACATCAACTAAGATCCTGAGCATTGTCGTAAGAATTTGTATTAATTTTAAGATCCACGATTTTTGTTTTTCTTTGTGTAAGGTTGTAACTGCCGATGCAAAAACTTTGCAATAAACGAAAACGAAAACTTGCTCGGGTTTGCGGCAGATGGGGCAAATAATATGACAGGCAATAAAAATTCGGTTGCATCATTATTAAAAAGCGAATGCCCGAATCTTGTAGTTTTAAAATGTATTTGCCACTCTTTTGCTCTATGCGCTTCCTACGCATGCTTAAAGCTTCCACCTTCTGTGGAAACGATGTGCCGAGACATCTATAATTAAATTCAAAATAGCCCAAAGAGAGCAGCAACGTACCAAGAAATTTTAAAACTACTTCAGTCGTATTTATTAGATTCTCCTTATACACCTCTATACAGTATATTAGCTATGCTTTGAATAAGCTCTTATGTTACGTTGAATAAATTCTTATTTATAAAAATTTGTTCAACATAGCATAGTTATGTTAGATCTCTGTCAAAAAAAAGTACCAAAACGATGATCTACTACATTCGACAGACATTTGAATTTCAAAAAAATATTATTTCCTGTCAACAGTTGATGTGTTTGAATAAAATTTGTTTCATATTTTTTTTAGAAAACTGATTTTTATTTCAAAATTCTTTTTCACAAATGCTCATTGGATAAAACCGTTTTTTATCAAGTTAAGACCTTCAGGAGAGCGAATCTATGTCATTCACAACCCTGGTAAATTGATATGGCATTTTTAATTGCTGACAAGACTCACATAAACTTCAAATTTCTTGACAGATTATAATAAAAATTAATAATTTTTGTTTTATTGACGTGTCTGACACAAACGTATTATAGTACCTTATAATAAGCTTTATACAACCCTAAGCGATGGTATTGCTTATTCAATCCCTATGTAGGGTAGCTAAAACTTTATAAGTAAGGATTTTCCTTATACAGGCATAATAAATCTTATAATAACTCTATGTTAGGTTTATAAATAAGGCTGCTTGAATATAAGCCGCATAAACTTCTCCATCCGTCGCAAACTCGTTGGTTGTCCTTGGAATGCGTTGTTTTCCGAGTCCTAGAATTATACGAGCCCTTGAAGATATATTTTGTATTTGAAGCCAACACTGATAATAATATTGAAAGTGCAAAAGTTATTCGAAAATATTTAGAAGATCCCATAAACGAATTATATCTTAAATTCTTACAGCCTTATTTATAAACCGAACATAGACCTATTATAAGACTTATAATGCCTGTATAAGGAAAATCCTTATTTATAAAGTTTTAGCTTCACTGCATAGGGATTGAATAAGCTAGACAGACGTTTAGGGTTGTATAAAGCTTATTATAAGGTACTATAATACGTATGTGTCAGACATCACACGTCAATAAACCAAAAAACATTAATTTTTATTATAATATGTCAAGAAATTTGGAATTAACTTGAGTCTTGTCAGCAACTAAACTTTTTATATCAATTTACCAGTGTTGTGAAAGACATGGATTCGCTCCCCCAAAGGCCTAAACTTTATAAAAAATACGGTTTGACCCAATGAGCATGTGTGAAAAAGACTTTCAAAATTAAAATCAGTTTTCTAAACAAAATCTGAAACAAATTTTATTCATACACATCAATTGTTGACAGGAAATAATATTTTTTTTTGAATTCAAATGTCTGTAGATCACCGTTTTGGTCCTTTTTTTTGACAGAGATCTAAAATAAGTATGCTACGTTGAACAAATTTTTATAAATGAGAATTTATTCAACGTTACATAGAGCCTTATTCATAGCATAGCTAATATACTGTATAGAGGTGTATAAGGAGAATCTAATAAATACGGCTGTTAGGATTTATTCTCCCTAAAATAAATAAATTGAACAAGCTTTTTCAAAGTGAACAGCCACAGCTTCACAGATTGTACGGCGACATTAAAACCTTGGTACTTACCATTTTAGATTGTTTTATTAAGAATTCGAACTTAAAAGTAACAGAAATTGAAAACATCAACTTCAAATGTCCATACAATATAATAAACAATGATGACTTGTATCTTGGCAGCGATGTTAAGTTGCAATTGGACAAAAATCTCATTTTATCTTCGGAAGTGGAAAGATTTAAAAATAACTGTGTGATCTTCTATGTTGAACTCTGAAATCAAATTTTCCTAAGATTTAATTTTAAAAATGAAATATTTAAGGCCTTAGCCTTATTAGATCCGAAGAAAACAGTTTATAAGCAAATTCAGTCATTGAGTAATCTATTAGAAATCTGGACTTCGAAAGCCTTATACCTGAAGGAGCTGACAACATACAAATTGAAACATTTTGGAAAATCGTTTGCTCGATCAAAAGAAATGATCAGAACGTAGCATTTCCACTTATTGCACATTTCGTCTTTTCCATTTTAACTCTGCCCAATTCTTCAACCAATGTTGAAAGAACTTTTTCCCAAATTAATCTCAATAAAACAAAAATCAGAAATCGTCTTGATGTTGATACCTTGGAGGGAATCTTACTTGCTAAAGACTTTTTAAAGATGAAGGAATGTAATTGTTTCAACCTAAAAGTTAATAAAGAATTATTTAAAAAAATTAATAAGCAAATGTGTACTTAATGGAATTTAAAATTAAGATGACTTTTATCCTATCTTAACATTTATGTTTGTATAATATGAATATTATCAGTTGAAGGAAAAAAGTATTTGCTGCCATTTTTGACACCTATGACATTGCATACTTAAAAATTTGAATTAAAATGAAAACAATTTTTATTCTTCGGACAAACAAGTATGTATGTACATATTTATGGTATGATTTTCAAAGGCTGTTAGAAAAAAAATATTTATTTTTTGTTTTTAAGATACATACATACATCATATCTATGTGAAAAAAACATTAATGATTTCAATATATATAATTTGAAATAATACAGTTCTTTTTCTTAAAACGCAACCGGATCATGCGGTGCTTGATCAAAAAAATCATATTTTTGTTTCTAAATGTTCATTTTGTATGTCAGCTAAAATTTTGCGTGCTGGGTTTAATTAATTTGCTCTACCTACAGCAGAATAAATTTGAACCTACTTTATTCACCACGCAAGTGTCAAAATTTAAACGCCATTCAGACAAAGTCTTATGCTTCTTTTCCGGTGTTTGTATCTATCAGCATAGAGGACATATATTCCCAGATTTTTTAAGATTTTTGATGTGGCAATCCCCAGATTTCAAAAAATATTTTATGGCAACACTGGTCTCTAGAGAAATATGCTTTGAAAAGACATTCAGAAAAGGATTAAAAATCAAGTGTTTAACTTTTTTGTTTAAAGTAAAAAATTGTAAAAAAAAATGCATTTATCTAGTTAAAATCAAAATATTTTTAAACTTTATTAACAACATTTTAAGTGTTCTGTCTTTCACTTTATCATTAACTTCGTCGCTTCGTCTATTTCATCTGTCTCTGAATCTTTTTTCCTCCGCCATCTTCTGGTGTTCTCCCATTCCTCACCGATTTCCCAAATTGGAAACAACTTACTTCACTACCCGGAAGGAACTGTCTGTAGTAGATATTTCTCAACCTTGGACGCAAAAAATCGATGAACATCTGTGCCACAAAATATATTCTCTAATGCGAAATACTCTTCTTCATCTGAGACATAACCTCCTCCGGTTCTGCCTTCAACAAAGTGCTTAGACTTTTTCGGAGATGAGCCAAAGTTAAACAAATCATCATCGTCGTCGTCACTGTCTTTGTCGTTTATGAGAGCTATGCTACAACGTTTCGCTGCAGCAACAGATCTATTTGCTGCCGGTAGACTCGCTTCCAAGACCGCCTCTGGTTGTGTGTTTATAATTTGACTCTTCTGAAGGAAACATGGCAAAACTGGTTTTGGCTGAATGGTGTTGTTCTTTGAAGCGGCTCACGAGAAAGAAGCAACCGCTTCCCCTCTTGTCGCTCATCTGAAAGCAAAGTTGATGATCTAGGTTTCTTGAACTGAGCGTTGTCAATTGGTGTTGTGGGTCCCTTTCCAGTTTCACTTGGCTGAGGAACTTCATTTGAAACCACTCTCTTCTGAGAGGATAAGATTTTCACTGAAATCACCATCCAAAAAGTTGACGTCTCGAACATCATTTTCATCAACCTTGTCTTTGGATTTAAAGCTCGCATCGCTTTCTGGTATCGATGGGAGACATTCCATTGAATTTTGACTTTCAATTATTATGATTTCTGAATTATAAACTTCCGATCAAATGGCAGTCGTTGATGCTTCTGGTTTCTTCCTCGAATAATGACTACTTTCTGGAATTCTTAAAATCCGATGGGCTTATTTCCGACTTTTGTGATCTGGTAATTTGGGCCTAGATCGTTCCGATATTAGGAGTTCCAGATGCAGTCTCGGGCAAGATATATAAAAATATTTTGAACGATGGATTGCAGTACTTTTCGGTTGTACAGCAAATAATCGCCAGACCAATTTCATACTCCGGAATTGTTCGCAGGTTCTTGCATTCCAGGTATTCTAAAAATGGATTAATGAACCTTGTTACCCTATAAAAGCTACATTCAAATTACCGTAGATAGTGTTTATGTCCGTGTTCCTTGAGACTGCGTTGAAACAACATATACTGAACAACTACTATATTCTTTCTGGCGGAAACGCCTTGGAAACATTATTATTTTAATTGATTTTCATTGAAGGCCAGATGTTTGTCCTGAATTCCCGGAGACAACTGCAAGCTTCGCTTTGGCATATATTTACTCGGATTTGGTTGCTCCTTTTTGTCTTGAATATTCTTAAGATATAGTCTTTCCAGAATGTACATGACACGATGGGATTCTTCTCAATTAGTACGTGCAGTACTAATAAAAAATAAAATAAATAGAGTGGCGCGACAGCTCTTGAAGAGCCAAGGCCTAAGTGGCTTACTCTCATCAACAATTCTCTAGGTGCATGTGAAGAATTGAGGGGACCTACAATTTTACGCCGATTCCGAACGGCAAAGTTGAGAAGCACTTTTTCATGACAGATGATACTCTTGGAAGTTTTGTCAGTTCTTCGCAAGAGGCAGTGTCCGTGAAAGATGAAATAAAAACTTTGGGCCCGAGTAGGATTCGAACCCACGACGTTCTGCTTAGCAGCCAACACACCTAACCACTAAGCTACGGACACTACATTACTAATAGTAATTGTAATTGACTAATGGATGTATCATAATATATAACGATATCGGATCCTTATCGGCCAATTGTGTAGATACCTTTGCCAGTAAGAAGGTATATTTTGCTATCTATTTAGTGTAAAAATGTATAGGTAGATTTAAATTGGTTTTTCCAAGTTGATTTAAATGAAGAGAAATACCTGAATGCAAATGAGTTGCAACCCACATGAATGGCTGGCAATCTAGAAGCAGTTTTGACGATTTCGAAAACGTTGAATATTTTTTTTGACTTGTTATTTTTTTTATTTACAAATTTCATCTATCACTTTGGGCAACAGGAAAAATATTTTACCCACGGCTGAGTAGGTAGTTACACGTTTTTTTTTTGTCACCTCTTACGTAGATTCCCGGACACGAAAAAAAGAGAGGATTGTCAGAGTTCACCTCACAAATTTTGAGGGTTCGGCAAGGGAGGAAAAGGTCGCGACTCTAGGTATTATAATATATTCTCTATGTACTCGACGTTGATTCCTGCAAAATGGGTTCTTTCTTAAATTCTTACCAAGGAAAACGATTGTAACCTCGCCAGGTTCACAAACATCGTTATATCTTGTAAGAGTTCTGTTTTTATTGAGTCTCCTGTTATTTGGATCCCAGAGCTTTCCAAGCCCATGATCATAGGCTTGTTTGTATACGTCACCAAGTCCGGCCAATAACAATGAACTTATCCATTTTCCGGATACAACCATTCCAATTTACATACATACGAATCAACTGAATTACAAGACTTCAACTTCGTATTCAATAATGTCTTCCACAAACTTATTCTTCGTGTAACACCTTTGTCGGCAAACGCAGCTCCTTTTTTAATTTTTGTTTGCTCAAGTCCAACTTATGTAAAAAAAGAAAATGTTTCTCCGCTAGTTTCTAAAGATGGGGCCACAATCGATTGCCAGGTTGATATACTAGTCTAGATTATACAAAGACTTATACATACACAAACATTCGTCAAAAAGCTTTAGCAAATATCCTTAAAAAGCACTATTGCGTCCTGCACACTTCATTTCATGCTCCAAATATTTTGTATGTATGTAGAAGTTAAAAAGCTCACGTCAAACTTTTCGGATTTCGAAAGTCTGTAAGTCTGTTTGTGTATGTGGATTTTTCTTATCAGCATACAAAAGTAGCGCAAAACGTTGATATCGGCAACAGCGCCTCAATGTCTAGTTTAACATGAAAATGAGAGAATGAAAGGATTCTGGCCATTATATTTCGGAGAATCTCTCCAAGTTTTTATAGGTATACCCTGGAATCCATCAGTAGTATATTCAACTCTCCCGTGGACGGCTAGAATGTGTATATTTTTTAATTTGTTTTTAGAAAACTAATTGTAAATTATAATGTATAATCTATATATTATAATTAAATATGTGTGAATAGCATTTTCTATGAAACACAACACTAACTTATCATCAATTTTAACAGTGCGATAAGGATATTTAACCAAATAACACAAATGTTTAACCCACATTTTAACCGAAATAAAATGGGAGGTGATAATTAATGGGAAAGTTGACAAAAAAAAGAAGTTCTAAAGGAGCAGCAGGAGGCATCGAGTTTTCGTTCTGCAACAGAAAACCAGTTGAGTGGTGTAACAAAAAGAGCACATGATGCTGCTTATTGTGCGCGTCGTTCATAATATGTAAGGTGTAACAAGTGATAGGGTGTGTTATTTTTTTTTGTATCTTTGTTATACTACAACTGGTGGGGCTATTGTCTTTGCACCTGTTAAATTGCTACTTCTTAAATCTTTTTATCCTCTACTGAGTTTCACAAATCCTTAATTTTTGTACATTAATTTGTATGTTTTAATATCCGATTAAGGCGAAAGTTGCAAAACAAATCTCCAACAGTGTTAAGCACAAAATTGTTATGTGTGATATAGTCAAGATATCTCCGATTTGTTCGATTTTTCTGATTTTTTATCCACGATTAATGGATTGTTTCTAACTTCTTTAATTAATTTTGTTTATGAAATTATCTATCTCAAATCTCGATTGAATTTAAATTTTTAGAGCTTCTTAGTGGATCGGTTTTTATATAATCTTTTGTGTTGTGGAAAGACGATAAAAGGAGAGTTGATATGAATTAAACCCATGCATACATACCTATCTATTTTCTTAATAAAAAAAATACTCAAACGCGAAGAGAGCGCAAAAAAACATTATTTAAAAGTAAATAAACTCAGTTTGAAAAGTTGAAAAAACGTATGATGAAAAAAGTGTAGATTAGTATATTCATCAAGTAAATGTATAAACCATTTGGCGCTCTATATATATGTACGTTTTGTGATGAGAAAAGGAGGACTTTAGAAAGAAAATTTAGTTCTGAAAGCATATTTGGTTTCCTGTTTATATCTATGGTGAGTTATATAATTTTATTTGAAGGGTTCCTCCTTCTTTTGTTCTATGAATGTGCATAAATCGTTCTCGTTCCCTTATCATTCGTATAGTATGAGGATTAAAG
Source organism: Sphaerophoria rueppellii (assembly GCA_920937365.1). Classification (NCBI taxonomy): domain Eukaryota; kingdom Metazoa; phylum Arthropoda; class Insecta; order Diptera; family Syrphidae; genus Sphaerophoria; species Sphaerophoria rueppellii. The sequence goes on from CAKKXW010000001.1 coordinate 66,516,176, forward strand.
AGATTCTCTATCTCAATCCGACAACTACTGTAAAAGAAATTGCGACTTCATTGAAAGTGGGTGGTGAGCAAATGAAGCCGTAATTGTTGATTCTCATTTTGTGACCTAGTTTATTCAAATATATTTTGATTTATTTTAATCGGATATTATCAGGATAATATTTAAAAGAAACTTTAATTAAGTACTTAATTCGGGCAATAGCACAGCACATGCTCACAAACATATTATTAATAGATATTTAGTATCTGTCTATACAATTTTGATGGACTGCAAAAAAAGTCCGTAACTATGTTCCTAGCATTACTATCTTCTTAACAGGTAAATGTGAACGAATTAAAACATTCGAGAGTTCTGTCAAAAACACTGAGAAATCACTGAATGCCTGCCAATATTGAATAACCCTGGAAAAATAGTAATTAATTCCGGTTTGTATGAAATTTGGTACGAATGTTCGGTTGGTACCTGATAAGAAAACAGGAAAAGAGTTTTGACGTATCCGATTTGAGTTTGTCCTCGAGCTTATTCTCGTTGTGTGATGTGCTAAAAGAAGCTGTGATATATTGTGGTATTCAATGGCGGATGAAACGGTGCAGTGCATGGTATTAACGCCCGCGGGTGTTGATTCCAAAAACAAACGGAATTTACCCCCGCGGCTGTTAATCCTTTTTTGAATTGGAAATAAGGCCCACCATAAAAAAGATTTAACGCCCGCGGGTGCTAATGACAATTGGAATTCGCACTAGGACCCGCGAGTGTTATTATCTTTTGGAAGTGATCATTTCACCGTCGGGTGTGAACACTTGCGCGAATTTATGATGCTTTTTTATTTATTGCTGAGGTAAACTGAGGGTGTCCAGGGTCGATCCCAAGGAAAGCAAATAAAACTTGGGTCGAAAAGTCTCAAACTTCCAATAACGACCAACCTTTCCGATGTTGTATCAAATTTTATTACAGTCTTCTTACGATCTAAAATAACAGAGTTTTGCATATACAGCTTACAATCTACGTACAATAATAACTCTTAATCAGATAATTTCTTATAATACGGTCTTATAATAAATAAGCAGGTCTCAAAATGCTGCTCCTGTCCCTAGCACCAAACTAGAGAATAAACAGTCGAACTGTCTCCAACTTGACAGTTCTCTGTCTGTGGTGCGCTTGGAAGAAGGACAGCCACAGAATAAACAGGCAAACAGGCGGATTTTCTGTCCTCGATACACTCAGAGGGAGTGGAGCGAAGAATAAACAGCAGATCTCAAAATGCTGCTACTGTCCCTAGCACCAAACTAGGGAATGAACGGTCGAACTGTCCCCGACTTGACAGCTCTCTATCTGTGGTGCGCTTAGAAGAAGGGCAGCCACAGAATAAACATTCAAAATCGGTCCGGCAAATAATAAAACAGGTCAGGAGAAGCCTTTCCTAGTCGGAGGTACACTTAGAAGAAGTGGATCTTCGACGAGCAAAATAAATATAAATTTTAGACCAAAAATTTCCGGTTTAGAAGGCGAAGCTTATATACACAAGGTGTAGGCAGCTTGCTTCCCGGCGTTTTACTTCTTCTTAGTACACGGGATTGGTACCAAACTCACAAAAGAAAGAAAAACCTAACCTTGGATTGAAATTTTACTTCCCCTTGTTAAATTTTGTGTGAAAACCTAACGTGAATTAAAAGAAAGGGAATGAACTAAATGCATGCATTCTTCAACGATCGGTCGGCTGGTATGGGATCATGAAATGTATGCATGTTGTGTGTACGTTTAGTACAAACATATCGAGTCAACGCATGGGCGTTGTCGTGAACTGCTGATTGAGGATTGCATGGGCGGGTCGGGTGATCACTTGAATGCATTCTTTAATTTTTGGTCTACTGGTATGGGATAAAGAAATGTATGCATGGTGTGTATGTGCGTATAATACGAACATATGGAGCCATTGCATGAGCGTTGTCATGATTGCGGAAGGCATGGACATGGATTTGAATTCAAATTTAATTTTCCCCACGGTCGGTCGTATGGTTTGTTTATTTTATTGTCGGGGTTTGGTGAGTGGAAGCTGAAATTTGTAACGTTTCGTTACAAATTTCATTTTATGACTTACTGGACTATGATGGGTCATTAGTCCAGAAATCAAATTCAGGGCCTCCGACCTTCGCGATTAACTTTTAACATTTTGTAAAATAATAAAATAAGTGGACAGTTTTTACACATCTTAAAGTTTTTTTCTGTGCATAATGGCTGAAATATACCGCATGCGGCATGCTCTAACTCTATGTGACGTTAAGAAAACATTTTCCAATGCAAACGTTTTTCTGCACTCTGTAATGTCAAAGTTCGGTGAGGGAACGGTATTCTACAAGCACAGTATCAACTAAACTGTCAACTAAAATAACAGAGCTGTTTCAATTCCATTAAAAGCTGCATCAGAAATATGGATGGACACAAGCGGAAAAAGTTTTGCCCAAAAGAGATTGCGGTGTGAAAATAAAAAAATTCGCGCGAATTTTTTTATTTTCACACCCCAAATTGATTCTCTTTTGGGCAACATTTTTTCCGCTCGCTTCGCTCGCAATAAAATCAGATAGATCTAGATTTTTTTGTATCGACCTCAATGAATCATTGAAATACTTGCAAAAATCTTTCTTTGCATTACAGGATGTGTAGTGGTTGCTTTTCCAAATAAAAGGGAACCTCAACAGGCGTGAAAAATTTATTTCTCTGACAATTTTGACGACCGCTAATAAAGAAACGTGGTCCTATTTATTTATACGATTTTTTTGTAGTTGCATTTAATGTGTATAGATACAGGAATATAAATTTTTTGTTTATTTTTTAGCATCCACATTGTTTGTTTAATTTTTTTTTTCATTGGGGACTTTTGTCCCATAAAAAGTAAAATTTAGTTGGGACTTCTGACATACCATAGTGGGTAAATAATCCCTTAATCGATTTCGGCACTGATGACAATCCAAAGCGTTTCAGAAGTTCCGAAAACCATTTTCGGGACTTCTGACTTCGGGACGAGTTTCCCTGCGCCAATTTTCTAATCAAAACTGAAAAAACGAAATAAGGTATTTATTATTAATTAAGGCATTATTTTTAAGTTGCAATGGAAATAAGACCGCAACCCTTGTAAGGGTCTAATTAAAATAAGAAATGGAAATAAGGACCTATGCGGCGGCCTTGTTTCGTTAAAAAAGGAATTAATACCCGCGGGGGTTAATTCCTTTTGTTTTTGGAATTAACACCCGCGGGTGTTAATACCATGGGCGTTAATGCACTGCACCGGATGAAACGTTTAGGGCGCCATAAACAAGCATCTATATTAGAAATAACTTTTTTTTTATTGATTTCTTAAAATTATTAAAAATATAACATGGTGTATACCTTACAATAATAAAATTCACAAAATTAATAATTTTATAGAAATAGGCATCATTCTGTAGCACTTGTGTGACTAGAGGCGAATGATCCATCAATTTAAAACAACATTAGTATTATGTGTTTGTGGGGTAGTAAATCTATGTGGTTATTAACAGTATTATTTGAAGTTATCAAAATTAATTCAAATAAGAAAAAAAAAAATTAAAAATAACAAAAACGTATAGGTATGAGAGCTAAAGGAAAATAATTTCTACATACTTCTGAAATCACTTTAATAATAATTTGACCATAGAATTATCCAACGTGAAAAGCCAATTCCTTACTTTATTTACGAACAAATTAGAATTTGTTACTGTTCGTATTTCGAAGGGTAGTTTATTAAAAAGCCTAGGTGCCGTCGCAGTGTAAGATTTATAAAAATGTGTTTTTTTAGATAAAGGAATGTTCACCATTGCCATATTATTTACTCTTAATCCATAAGAGTTTAAGCTTCTCAGGGTAGCACTGTAACCGCCTCGCAAAAAAAAAAAAAAAAACATTTTTAAGACCTTAAAGATGTATAGATGAGGAATTGGAAGTACACGTAGACTATGGAAAAGAGGCCAACTACTTGTTAGTCTATTTACTCTACAAATAAGTCGTATCATATGTTTTTGGGCAACATTTAATTGTTCTATATTGCATGAGTCCGTATCAGAAAAGTTTTTCTTGTCACATAAGTGAGCGGATAAAGCAATTTTCGGGCAATAAGCGGAATGGAAAAACACCTCACACGCATCAGGATAAGAACCCTTTAAGTTGAAAAACATCATTTTAATTTTTTCGCTTATAAGTAGTTCATGTTTAGCAAACCATTGTCGAAGAATTTGTAAGTTCATATTAAGCTTAATGGTGGAGTCAAACAGATTTTTGTTCGAATACGTAAAAGTTATATCGTCAGCAAATGCGGTAACTCGACTTTTGAAGTTTTGTATGAATAATGAGTTAATGTATATTAAAAATAAAAGAGGGCCTAAAACGGATCCTTGAGGTACGCCAATATTTGTATTTAATTCATCACTGTAATTCATGTCAAGTTTCACACGTTGACTTCTCCCGGAGAGATACGAGGAAAACCATTTGTGTATAACGCCTCTCAATCCAGCTTTGTACAATTTGTCTAACAGTATATCGTGATTAACCATATCGAATGCCTTAGTCATGTCTATTAAGAGTGCTACAGAAACATTTTTTTTATTTAAACCATCATTTATTTCGCTACAAACCTTAAGAATGGCATCTTCAGTGCATCTTGCTTCTCGAAAACCAAATTGTTCATTGCTGAAAAAAATTATTTTTGTTCAGAAATGATAATACGCGCATTTTTATTAATTTTTCAAAAATTTTACTGAAAGTTAGAAGAATCGAAATGGGCCTATAATGAGACATTGAATTTCGATTACCTTTTTTGAATAATGGGATGACTTCAGCAGTTTTTAGAGATGTAGGAAAAATACCAGAAAGTACACTTGTGTTAAATAAATGGCTCAATATATCAACAACATATAATGAAATTTTCTTTAAGAGACAATTAGTTATATTATCTGAAGCACTTGAATTTTTGTTATCGAGTGCTAAAATTTCCTTATGGATTTCCAATGGAGAGAAAGGGTTAAAAACAAAACTCTTGCTTTGAAATGTCTCGTCAACTAAGTCTGCAAATAAATTGCAAGAAAAATGGCTTTGTAGGGTTGGAGCACATACAAAGAATTTATTAAAATGATTTGAAATGGCTATAGGATCAGATATTATGGTTCCATCAACTTCTATTTTTGAAATACTATCCTTTTGGAGTCGATTTTCAAGGATGCTGTTGACAACCTTCCATTATTCTTTTATGTTCCCATTACATTTCTCGAACCTTGCAGTGTAATAATTATCTCTGCTCATATTAACTAATATTTTAACTTCATCATTTATTTTGTCGTAGTACTTTTTTAAATTTGCGTTGAGTGGATGTCGTAAACACTTTTTCCTTAAATCATTTTTTTATTTATTTTTTTCAGTAACCCCTGACTTATCCACGGCCTAAAACGTTTTAATTTGGAGTTATTAGGATTCAGCACATCAGTACAACTTTCAACTTTGTAAGCCAATGAGGGATTACTCTCTGCATAGACAGGTTCCCAAAACTCAAATGTCAAAAGTCTTATCAAGGAAACAAAGTTAGTTTTCCTCACTACTTTAAAAGGTATATGTCTATGAGCACTAATTGAAGATTGAAATTTGTCAATATTTAGATTTATCATGCAGTGATCGGTTATTTTATAGTCAAGGACCTGAACGGATACTTTGTATTTAAAAGTTTGATTTAGCCTTACGAACAGATGGTCAATACATGTTTGAGATGAGTTTTTTATTCGAGTAGGTTCATTAACAAGAGATTCCAACCCATATGAGGACATTAGAAGCATATAGTTATCCGTATCTACGTTACTCTTTAATATGTCTATGTTAATATCTCCTACGACCAATAAGTTCTTCGTCTTTAAGTAAATCATTCATATGTCCAATAAAAATGTTTTTGTTTAAATTATTTTCATGCAGACGATAAACACAGAAAACAGTAAACTTTTCTTTATCAATGATACAAATCAATTTTTAAAATATCGGCACTATTGAGACTAATCTTTACAACATTACATTACATACAACTCGTATTATAGTTTGACTGAAACCTCTGTACCATGCCTTGAAAAACGCGTTGAAATGGAGGAAAAAGAGAACAATTTTACATGAGATCAATAGATATTGTTCCAAACATCTTACGATTCCGGTCAAAAATATTGTAATCGATATTAGTATTTGAATAAAAGAAGCTTGTGTCATCAGCAAATGCAATAATTTTTCCTTTAAAGGGTTGAAAAAATAGCGAGTTAACATATATTAAAAAGAGTAATGGGCCCAAAACTGAACCTTGAGGAACACCCATGTTTATATTACTGTACGCGTTACCAATCTTAACTACTTGGTTACGTTTGGATAAATAGGAGGAGAACCATTTATTGATGTTGCCTCTGAAACCTGCTTTGAAGAGTTAATCAAGTATTAACTCATGATTCACCATATCAAAAGCCTTGCTAATGTCAATAAATAGAGTTGATGGAATTTGAGAAATGTTAAGGCTATTATATATTTCAACCGTTAATTTCAATAAAGCACTTTCAGTCGATTTGCCCTTCCTAACCCCGAACTGATAATCACTTAAGAAACTAGTTTTATTCAAAAATGAAAGCATTCTAGTGTTAATTCCTTTTTCAAAAACTTTGGAAAACACTGATAAAATAGAAATAGGACGTAGTTATTCAAGGTCATTTTGTCTCCTTTTTTATGCAAAGGTAGAACTATTACAGTTTTTAGCCTTTCGGGAAATACGCCTTCATATACACAGAAGTTAAATAAATAACAGAGGACATCAGAAACATGAAAAGAAATTTGTTTTAACACAAGGCTTGAAATATTGTCAATAGAAGATGAATTTGTTGTTTTGAGTGACATTATAATTTTAGAAATTTCAAGCGCAGAAAAGTCATTAAAGTAAAAACTGTCGGATTGGATACTATCTTGTACTAAACATGAATCACAGATATTAGACGGATTAACAAAATTTGAAGCAACATTATACTCTACATTTACAAAAAAATCGTTAAACAGATTAGCAACGTCAAGTGGCTTAGATATAAGCTTATTGTCACTTTGAATGCAAATATCCGATAGAGGTTTAATTTTGTTAAGTATTTCATTAACAACTTCTTAGAGTTGCCAGTGTTGTTCAATAATTTATTTTTGTAGTATAAGTTTTTACAACGTGGAATCTCAATTTTTATGTTCTTACATAATTTTTCATAATATTTCTTTAATCTCTGGTTACTTTGTTTTTTCTTGACAATAAAGGAAAGCTTATTTTTCTTTTTGATTTTTTAAAGCAGTGATGGAGTCATCCACTGTTTTAGACATTTACAGTTTCCAATGTAAAATTGTAATTTATTAAGAAACAAATCAAATGCAACTGATGGATCTGTTGCAGAATAAACTTCGTCCCAAAATTCTAAATTCAAACGTGATCTCAGCGCACGAAAATCGATTTTATGTAATTCAATTTTCTCAAAATTACTTGTTCTTTGTTGGAGACAACTAAGTTGAATTCCAGTTAAGCGGTGATCAGTTATCTTTAAATCTTGGGTAAATGTATTAAAATCAACTGAATTGTTTCTGTGAAACCTTACGAAAACATGGTCTAAGCAAGAGTTTAACCTTGTTGGCTCATTTATCAAGGACTCAAAACCATAAGACGCAAGAACAGATAAATAATTGTCAGAATCCGCAGTATTACATACAATATTAACGTTAAAGTCACCCAACAAAATTACATTTTTACATTTAAGGCCATCCAAAAATCCGGACTAATCATCCAAAAAACATCCAACTGAAGACTTATGCAATCTATAAACTTACAAACAAAACAATAGCTAACTCCAGAAATATCACAACTTACACACATAATATCTGCACTTTCAAATTTCATTTTTATGATCTTACAATTAATTACATTATTACTATAATAAACGGCGACACCACCAGCGGCATATGATTCGTTACAAGACGCGTCAAACGTATAGTTTGGAATATTATCATACAAATGTTTTTCATCATTAAATATCCAAATTTCTGTTAAAAATATTAAATCAGGTAAATGATCTAATGGAGTGAGATGGGAGAGAAAAATATTAAAATTATTTCGCATGCTTCTAATGTTCTGGTGAATAACAGAAAAACCAGTACCAAGTTCAAAATTTTGATGCTTTATACATAAACAATTTACATCATATTCATTAGAGGAAAAAGAAAAACTATAACCATTGTTTGAATCATTTTGAGAATTTATAGTTAAATTATTATTATTACTCATAGGTTAGGTTAGGTTGGAGTGGCTGTCTGGATGTAATAGACTCACTTAGACCTCAAGGGTCCATTGTGATACCACTAATGAGGTTACTCATGGGAGAGTAATGAAATTAAACAAACCATTTTGTACTTTTAATGAAGTTAGAAAGACATTTTGTGTCTATCGTTGCCAGTTCACCGGTATTATCGAAGAAGGGATTACCGAGATATTTATTCCTTCTATTGGAGAGTGCTGGACATGTACACAGAAGGTGTTGGATTGTTTCCTCCTCCTCCTCGTCCATGCAGCTTCTACAGAAGTCGTTTGCGTAGACCCCAAGCCTTAAGGCATGTCTGCCTATGAGGCAGTGTCCTGTTATGACTCCAGTTGTAGAGCTTATATTTTGTCTGCTCAGTGAAATCAGACCTTTTGACCGTTTCAGGTCTATGCTTGGCCATATTTGTTTGGTTGCTAGGCAGGTGGTACCCTGTGACCATCTAGCATTTGCTGATTCTAGAGCATATTGTTTGAGAAGATATTTGCATGTAGCAAGTGGTGTTCCTATGTCATGTTTTTGTCTTACATGAGGCAGAAGTGTTCCGTTTTTGGCGAGCTCATCGGCTTTGCAATTTCCCGGAATGTCTCTGTGGCCCGGCACCCAAATGAGGTGAATATTAAACTGTTCCGTCATCTCATTCAGAGATGATCGACAATCGTGGACTATTTGAGAGTTTGTGGAGACAGACGCGAGAGATTTGAGAGCGGCTTGGCTGTCCGAGAAGATTCGTATATCCTTGCAAGATATAACGTTTTCTTTGAGCCAGGATAGTGCCTCTTTAATCGCCATTACTTCTGCCTGGAAAACACTACATTGATTAGGAAGTCTGTATGATAGACTGAGATTCAGTTGTTCCGAATAGATACCACTTCCAACTCCATAATCGGTCTTTGAACCATCTGTATAGAAGTGTATCGTATTGTCTTCCAGGGGTCTCTCTTCTTCCCAGGAAGATCTTGAAGGGATGGAGACATGGAATCTTTTATCGAATACCATTTTTGGGGTGGTATAGTCTAGGCGATCTGGGATAGATCTGAAATTGTCTAGAATAGTAGTATGACCAGTATTGTTACTGTTCCATTGAGAGGTGGCTCTAAGCCTCACACATGAGTTGGCTGCCACCATTTTGGAGAAGATGTCAAGAGGTGTTAGGTTTAAAAGCACTTCCAGGGCTGCGGTTGGTGTTGAGCGAAGTGCTCCTGTGATGCACATGCCTGCAGACCGCTGGACTTTGATGAGCTTATTTAAATTTACCATCTTGTCCAGTGCGGTCCACCATACAACAACTCCATATATGAGTATCGGTCTGATTACCGAAGTGTATAGCCAGTGGGTTATTTTTGGGGAGAAGCCCCATTTTGATCCTATGGCTTTTTTACAAGTGAAAAGCGCTACGGTAGCCTTTTTTACTCTTTCATCAATATTAGCCTTCCAATTTAGTTTTTTGTCTAAAATGAGGCCTAAATATTTAGCTTGGTCGGAAAAGCTTAATGGTATTCCTTTAATCTTGGGTGGGCTAATCTGAGGAATTTTGTACCTTCTCGAGAAAAGTACTAGTTCTGTTTTATGTGGATTGACGTCCAAGCCACATTGCTTAGCCCAATTTGTTAGCCTATTTAAGGCATTTTGTAGGAGTTCCGAGAGAACTTGGGGATGTTTCCCAGATATGGATATTGCAACGTCGTCAGCATAAGCAATCACCCTGAAACCCTCTGCTTCCAGTGATGTAGTAGGTCGTTTACTACCATGTTCCATAAAAGAAGCGAAAGGACCCCACCTTGGGGGGTACCTCGATTCACCGATCTGGTGGTAGTAAAGCTTCTCATGCTAGAAGTTATTGTCCTGCTTTTGAGCATTAGACTTATAAGATCTATGAGTGATTTCTCTAAATTCAGCTTGTCCATTGCTGTTGTGATCGCCTGGTAACTGACGTTGTTGAAAATTATTATTACTCATAGTTTAAAGAAAAAAGAGAATAAAAATCTAACTTGATTGAAATTTATAAATATCCTAAAAAGATTTAATTTTAACAACTCTATCACCTTCCTTTTTCCTAAGACAGACAGTTGAGTCCCTAACCCATACGAATTTGCATACATTTTTATGTTTTAGATCCATTGCCGATTTTTAAGCGATCTCGTATACCTGGTTAAACAGTCGTTGATGTAAATGTGCTTGCTACTGTTGTTATTGCCGATGCTGCTGCTGCTGCTGCTCCTGCTCCTGCTTGGAACATCAAATATGCTTGAAGAGATGATTTTCTTCTTCTCTTTCATTTTTCATGATGAATTTCTTCTGCAACAATCTGCAGATTTTTTTGTTGACTCTAAACAAAGTAGTTGATGTCGGTTGTGTTTATTTCTTCGCCGGCCACAGCCGTTAGCAGTATGTTGACTCTCTCTCTTACATTTGTATTATCGACTCCAGGGATGCCAACGATATCGACTGAACACTGCATCTCTCTCTGCTCCAATATGTTTAACTTTGCCTCCAAGTCTCCAACACGCTGCTTGAGAGATGCGTTACACTCTTCAAGTGTTGTGATTTTAGTGAGCGCATCAGTATCAATTTCTTTTAACTGTTTGATTTCGTTATACAACATTTGAAGAGTAATTATTTGCTCACCAAAATTGTTGTCATTTTGAGTATTTGGAGAAACATTTAACGGTCTCGCTGATGGAGCTGGACTCTCTATTGTTTTTGTTGTTAGAACAATTTCTTTGTTCGCAGTCAGAGAGTTTTGAATCGGAGCGTCTACCAATGATGATTTTCTCCGCTGAGTAACACAACTCGAACACTTATACCCTTGAGCACTTTTATCGAGGAACTCAATCTCTCAATCTCCTTTCAAAGAAGTTGCGTTCAGTTTCATCTCTAAGCAGCAATGATCGACAAAATTCTGCTCTCAATAACCTGTCGTTTGCTGTGAGTTCCTGAACTGGCTTGGTATTGTTGGACACACCGTGATCGGACCTTGATTTCTGAATTCCGTTATTAATGGAGAATCATACCTAGAGTTCTTACGAGACCTTTTGCTCCAATTACAGAACAAATATTAAAAGAAAAGTTAATGTTTCATAAATTTATAAAACTAAAAGTCGAGATAGGTAAAAATAAAAACAAAGATTTTCTTAGAAAAAAGTGGTTCTGTTTTTTTTTTTTATTTCTCAAACACGGAAAGACATTTTTGCATCCGGTTTTCTGTTTTCGACTAAAAATTAACAATGGCATTGCATTTTTAAAATAAAATTAGTACTTAATTACATACAATTTTGAAAAAACTTAGTTCAAAAATGATTTTTTTGTTTTCTTTTTTTGAAAATTTTGAGTTTGAAAATTAATGTTTTTTAAACTATTCGTTAAAACAATTTAATTTAAGAACAAAATGAAAGAAGATGTTTCTGGCTTTTTAAAAAGGTACAACACGGTGTTGTTAACGAAGCCATTGATTTTAATATTTTTTTTTAAATAAAATAAGTCAATTTTTCAGAATATTGCCCCTCCTGGCTAAACGGGGGGAAATAGACGCCTCCCTACCATATGATTTTTTCTTGTCTCAACTCAACCTACATGCTCTAGCTTATTGGCACAACGCTCCTGAATCACCCTGTATATTACATTATTTTCATTTTAAATGTCAAGTGTTTGTTTCTTTTTTGGCACTATGTATGAATTAAATATACACATATTATACATTTTTGGTTAGATTTATAGAATATTTATAAAGTGAAATCCAAGCGATTTGGTACTTTTGCCATAATATTTATTACATCTTCATAATCGATGTCAATTACAATTTCTTTGTAGATGTTAACTAACATCAAGCCGTTTAGATGCTCCTCGCCGGTTTTGCTTCGCAGATATGTCTTAAATCTGCGCAGACATGAGAAAGACCGCTCACTTGTAGCCACAGATACTGGAAGTGTCGCATCGATTTATATATAGCGATGAACAGTCTTGTATAAAGAAGCATCGCAAACATTTAAGGCGTCTATAAAGTTCTTGGGCCATTTTCATTTGACATACTCATGCAACGTCTGCAACAATAGTTTATTTAACATAAACAACTATTAAGAATTTATAAGAAATAAGAATAAAATTTGTACCTGCGCCTCATTTTCATCTCAGTTACAAAATCATCCAAACATACTTCAACAATTCTTTTCATGTCTTCTTCATCAAGTTTGCAACATTTTTCTGGCAAAATATTTTGAATTCTGGAAATTAATTCACGATGGTCGAGGAACCGATTTTTTAACTGAACCAACAAATGGTCCAAAAAAGGCACATAGACAGACCCATAGAGAATATATAATACCTAGAGTCACGACTTCGGGTGTTCGCTCTCTTTTTGCCAACAAGCTGCAATTTGGTCGTTTTGTACTAACCCAGTGAGAATGTGTTAGTTTTCCAATGCTTTTTAAATGAGAAACTGCACCCATACATTCGCACTGAGTTAGATACAATGCTCAGGTTGGAGTCGAGGTGGGTTTCATGGGCTCAGATTTCGAAAATAAGATTCCGTTGAGCTCAGCATTTTCAAAAAAAAACTTAAACATACAAAAAATGCATGTAATATGAAAAATAAATACGTTATATTGTTTCTTTGCACTTTTAACATATAATTGCTCTATAATTTACCAATATTTATATCAAAAGTCTTAATAAATCTTAAAAAAAAGTCGTTCGTTTAGTCTCGTATTTGCTGTGGTGGAAGTCTGTCACTTTGGGTTTGTGCATCAGGAAAAAAATTTTGTCACGGCTGAGTGCTCACTCTTTTGTCACCTCTTACACAAGTTCACGGACACGAAAAAAAGAAAGGATTGTGAGAGTTCACCTCTTACACAGATTCACGGACACGAAAAAAAGAGAAGAGTTCACCTCAGAAAAATTTTGAGAGTGTTTTCGGCAAAGGAGGAAAAATTCGCGACTCTAGGTATTATATATTCTCTATGGACAGACCGCCGAAAATATTCTTCCGGACCATCCGCATAATTGTCTCGTTTTGTCTGCAATAATGCGTGGGACTACTGATTGTAAGTCCATTTAATCAGCCATTTCCCTAGCTTCTGTAAATATGCTACCAAATCTTGTTTCGGAATTATGACGCATTTCAACAATTTCTTCGTAAAGATGGTTGGCATATTCCACGCAGCAGCTTGTAGGTAAATCCATTTTGACAGCTTTGTTACCACTGTCCTTATTTTATTTCATCTCTGGCAACGACGCAACATGCTCGTTTGCATTATTCCCTACACGGCGAATACACATTTGGCGAACATCATTTCGTAATTCGTACGTTTTGTGTTTATTCTTTATGGTGTGTGAGAATGTGTCAAAAAGAGAAGAAAGTCATTGGGCTAGTGGTTATTTTATAGAAAAAATGAGATCTGCTTGCGAACATCTCCCTATCCTACATGCGAGCAACGAAACCGAAGAAAATGAGAAAATCGAAAATTTTTGGCAACAGCGAGCCTATTATGAAGAATTTAAGACGAGGATGTTCGTCGATAAGGGTTCTCTTTAAGTAGGTATGTGTGATTTGGTGTGGCTACGATGACATTTTTTTCCGTATATTTTGTTCACAGTCCCCGTTAGATTGAAAAGGACCGATGTAAAGTGTTTGCAAGCTGATAAGTGAGTGTTTGTTTATTTTCGTTTTAGCTCCCGTTATTTGGGAATTGGGACCCACCTATCTCGGCAAAAATTAAATTAAAATTAATTAAAATTATTAAAACTTTTCGTTTAACATAGTTTGAGAATTTGAGTTCTAAATTAATTTTGTACTATTTCTGTTTTTTTTTTTTTATTATTTTGAACAATAATGGATATATGTTTCCTGCACATATTCTAATATTTCCCCCCTACGTTCGCCCCGTCCAGAAGTCTTACGCTCTTTTTTCTTAAGAAGTTATTGTAGATCTTCGAAAAAGTTTCCTCTTATGGACCTCAGTCCGTCTTTTTGTTTCACTTCGTACTAGAATATTTTTGGTTGGTGTATTTTCACTGTGATTGCGGGTTTTAACATATTCGGTGAACGCCCTATTTGAATTGAACAAAACGACGGCAAGAGCACATATATTGCTGTACGATTGACCCAAGGAATAGTTGATTCTTTTTCCACCCACGTATTGGCACAGGACACTGTTGAATTATTCGCAAATATTGAAGTCATACCCGAGTAGAAGGCTTTGCGCATTTTGTTTCATATTGGTAATGTATGGTTTGATACAGTCCAGCATCCCATCAGCTTCAAGTTGTTGGACATAGTTCTTTCCAACGGTATCTAAACCGACGCAAAAAAAACTGAGCACACTTCGAATGACTTCCAAAAACGTGGTACGGTACATTTAATATATCCTCCTGCAACATTTTCAGTTTTGACTGTTCCTACGGTAAATAGTTGCGCACTTGAGTCCTTTTATTATTTTTACTTGCGACATAAAGAATATATGGCAAGTTCATATTGAATTCGTAAAAAAAAATTGAGATGATGATGAGATATGACATGAGAGAGATGAGATATGAAGATAGAAAAAAGTGGGTCCGGTTATTCTGTCTGTCTGGAAGTTTGCAGGCATCTACAGCTTTAACTACTTGTCCGATTGACTTCAAATTTGAAAATTAGAGGTTTGAGCAAAAACTCATATCCCAGTTTTTTTATTTTTCTTTTAAGATCAAAGTTTAGGGTAGCCACCAAACGATTTTTTTGGCTAAAAACCAAAACGTTCAATTTTCTCTTACGATTTTTTTTAAACTTCCTCGAGTTTTATTTTTTTAAACATTCATGTATTATATAAAAAAAAAAAATTGTATTGCTCCAAAACGGTACCTCCCATAGAACCGTTTTTTGTTATTAGATTTTCTCGAAAAATGAAAGTCCGATCAGCGTAAGTTTTTTTTTGAAAGTACGTATATATTGTTCAAATTTTTGTTTGGATTTTTAAAAAATATTTTTAATTTTTTTTTTCAAAATTCTGTATCTCAAAAACGGATCAATTTTAAAACTCCAAATTGAAGTATTATATGTATATTTACATGGTCTTGAAAACTGCATACCCAAATTAATTTTAAGACATTTTTGAAAAATTGTATTTATAAAAAATTAATTTAAAAAAAATGGCTCCGACGATTTGCAAAAAATTTGTTTGGTTTAAATTTGTTTGGCATTTAAATTTTTGGAATTAAATGTATTTACAAGTTACATTTTCAAATTTTAATTTTCTTAATGAATTCTAATTATTTTTATATATTGAGTTTTTTTTGTGAGTTAAGTGTAAGCTGGTGCATGCTATACGGCAATTAACTTTCCGCAAAAAGTGAAGGTGCAAGATTTTAAACTAAAACGTGTAGGGAAAACCTTTTTTCTTAATGTCAGTGTTAAAAGAAGAATTATAAAGTTTATTTTCTGATAAAAAGTGGTTTTGAGTTACATATATCAATTTACATTTTTATGTATGAATTTTTAATTACCTACATGCTTTAATTATTAAAAATTTTTTGTGAGTTCAGCTTTGGAATACAATATCAAGTTCGTACGACCCAGTCGTGCACATTTTTTCTAGAGATGATGATACAATTTTTCTACTTCTCAGGTTATATCTGGTGTTCTTCGTTAATTGTATGTATCAATTTTTTTCGTAAATTCCGGTACAGATGTTTTACACATTCAATTTCTTGGATGCTTCGGTTGGGGTAAGGTTAAGCTTCCAAAAGCCTTTTGTAAACATTTCTGTCACCATCAGCAATACATTTTTCGAAAACGACCGCATAATTTTCAAAACAGTATTTTAATTTAAATGGGCCGGTGTGTTTCCTGTTGCAACTATGTTCCGGTATGTCATGTTTTCCCTGGCTGATGTGGCAATATTTGTTTTTTATTCCATAAAAAAGTACCTTTTTAGAATTGTGTCCAATAACTGTCGCAACGCCCGATAGAGCTTTGTAATTGCATCCATATGACATTCAATTCAATTTCAATTTCAAATTTCTTTATTCTTATTAACAAAAAAAAAAAAAAACTACATGGTAATCCTCAATAGCTTATATATAAATAAGAATAGTTAGTGCCATAATTTATTTATGAATAAAATAGTGTAAATGGCACATCTAATTAATACATTGTTTGTGTGGGGTGTACAATTAAAGGTTATTAGTAATATGTAATATCGTAGATAGTTTTGCTAACGTGAATTTTGGCCTAGACTTGATAAGAAGATGGTTCAATTTTCATAAGCTGGTAATAAGTAATAAAACAAAATATATGTTATACAATGTCCAAGGAGATGTTGTCAAGGATATACCTCTATATTATCACTCACCAATGTGTAATCGATTTGGTTTTGGAGATATGTTTTTCAAATATCGAGCTGATTGCCATGAAAACTGCTTTCGAGTTGAACAAGTTGACAGTTTTAAATATTTAGGTATCATATTAGACCAAAAACTTTGTTGGAATGATCACGTTATCTATCTAAAACAGTATTTGAATGGGGTTGTAAGACAGTTATATCACCTACATAAGCATTTATTGCAATCTACCTGTTTTAAAACTTGTTTATAATGCTCTATTCAAATCTAAAATTGAATATGGTTTATCTTATTGGGGTAGTACTTATTTTAATAAAATAGAACCTTTGCTATCAAACAAAAGCACGCTATAAGGACAACTTTAAAAGCTAACCGTAGGACGCCAAGAATCATACCTAGAGTTCTTACGAGACCTTTTGCTCCAATAACGGAACACATATTAAAAGAAAGGTTAATGTTTCATAAATTAATAAAACTAAAAGTCGATTTTCTTAGAAAAAAGTGGTTCTGGTTTTTTTTTTTATTTCTCAAAAACGAAAAGACATTTTTGCATCCGGTTTTCTGTTTTTGACTAAAAATTAACAATGGCATTGAATTTTTAAAACAAAATTAGTACTTAATTACATAAAATTTTGAAAAAACTTAGTTCAAAAATGATTTTTTTTGTTTTCATTTTTTTTTTGAAAATTTTGAGTTTGAAAATTAATATTTTCTAAACTATTCGTTAAAACAATTTAATTTAAAAACAAAATGAAAGCAGATGTTTCTGGCTTTCCAAAAAGGTACAACACGGTGTTGTTAACGAAGCCGTTGATTTTTAATATTTTTTTTTATAAAATAAGTCTATTTTTCAGAAAATTGCCCATCGCGGCTAAACTGGGGGAATAGACCCCCCCTCCTATACGATTTTTTTCTTGTCTCAACTCAACCTACACGCTCTAGCTTTTTGGCACAACGCTTGTGAATCACCCTGTATATATTTTCTGCGTTCGCCCCTGACTCCTGCTGATAGAAATTACGGAAATGTAGATTTTGATGATCTGCAAATAGCCGACTTACCCCCTGAGGCTATGGAAAAAGGGAAGAAAGAATTCGAAGAACGTCTGCATACGAATTAAAGACTAAGGAATGAAATTGAAGAACAAATAAGAGACCAGGCGAATTGTGAAAAATGGCATGAACTCAGAAAAGAAATGGTAACAGCTTCAAACTTTGGAAAAATATGCAAAGTCCGAACACCAGTCAGCTTTCATAAATTAGTGAAAGCTTCCCTTTACGGATTATTTTTCTCTTCGAGTGTCGCCTGGGGAATGGAAAACGACAACAAAGCCATACAAAAGTGGAAGAACAAGCAGGAATTCACGTGGAAAAATGTGGCTTTGTAATTGATAGCGAAATTCATTTTCTTGGAGCAACACCTGATGGTTTGGTGAGAAATTCTGCTATCAGTGAAGTAAAATGTCCTTCGTATGCAAAAGCTATGACAAAAGACGAGGCTGTAGGATTGAAAAAAAATAACTTATCTGCAAAGACAAGGTGATAATTGGGAGCTCAAAAAACACACGATTAGTATTACCAACATTATGCAACAAATAACTTACTTAGTAAATAACAAAAAAAAATAATATCATTCATTTTGTACACATTTACATATCTGTATGTACCTAAGTACAACCAATTTGTTTGTTTTCTATATTAATTATTATTTATATGAATGTTCTTTTATGTGTTTATTGGTAGTGCACATGCCTAAGAAAGTAAAAGTATAAACTACCAAAGTAGAGACTGCATTTCGCCGTCCATGTACGATAAGTGAAACAAAATGAGAAATTACAAAAAAACTTGTTTTCTGTTCTAATATTCACGAGCAACGAAGATAAGCGCTCCAAACCACCGAGCGCGGCCACCAACACGACATGCTACGAATGCAAACAACAAACATCAAAAAATACCTAAGACATCGTACATCGTTGTCGCCTTGGTGCTTCGGTGATCTAATCTACTTATGAAGATCTGCCACACGAAAGCAAAATCTCTATATATATAAAAATGGATGTGTGTTAGTTTGTATGTCGCTCTTATAGACTCCGAAATGGGCCAACAGATATTTGTGAAATTTTCATGGTTGATACTGTTGTATTCAGTGATGATTTGATTGGAAAAACCTCATGAAAGAGTGGGAAATCTGGAAAAACCAAACAAGGGTCGGAAACTAGATTTTTTTTGCTTGGAATTTTTCGGTTCAAATTGGTTTTCGAATGGAAAAATAGAAAGTTCTTAATGTAAAACTAGGAAAACTCATTGGTTTTCAAATGGAAAATTGCATGAAATTGTGGATGCATTGGTTTTCAAATGGAAAACTGGAAAATTTAAAAAGGGTTTTCGAAAGGAACTCGGAAAACTCATTGGTTTTCAAAGAGAAACTGTGATGGGGAACTGATAGGAAAGCATGAAAAAGTAAAAAAAAAAAATTGGAAAAATGGAAAAATTGAAATGCAAAAAAAAAAATTGGTTGCGGGTTGCGGGTAATAAGTAGTGGGTTACTCGCTAATGGTGTAACGGTAAGCGTAAGTAGAAATAATTAGTAGTGGGTAACAGAGTTGTAGCGGATATGGGTAGACGTACAGGGTAGCACAGAGGGTAGCGTCTAAAGGGTAGTGAGTAGTGTGATAGAGGGTTATCGATTAAAGATTGAGGCAGTACGAAGTCTGCAGGGTCAGCAAGTATAGTATAAAATGAAGAGAAGCAAGAAGAAAAATCTTTGCTGTCATAATTTCATAAAGGAAAAAATGGATGCCGTTAAGAGAGCAAAAATAACGCACCAACACATGTGCATACTTTTACTTGAGTTTTGAGTTTGCATTTTCGTGAAACTCCCATTACCTACCTATTTACTCAGGAATAAGCTTAACACGTACAAACAAACAACTTTTAAATCAAAATTTTCTTCCAATCCAAAAAATAAATATTGGTCTCTAACTAACATGTGTAGCTTCCCACCAACCTATCAACATCCCAGTTGCAAATTTCATCCTTGGTGAAAAATTTTGGTGAAAAGAGCAAGGAATTCATTCCACACTTTTAAGAGGAAAAATAAAGAAATGATTTCATAGGAATAAAGTAATGCCCTTTTTCCTCTGTACAATTTCGCTGTTCTATTAACGCTTTCGTTTCTTCGCATACCTAAACGTTGTGATTTCAGTAAGGAAAAGTCCTGCACAGCTTCACGAGTTCGCAATTGGCATTGAGCACTGTGTGTTGTATTCATAAGAAGAAAAAACGAACAAAAAAGAAACAAAAATATTGTCTAGCTACAAGCGCAGCTGATAGTTTTTTATTTCCTTTAAGGGTGGAAATGACCTGCAAGAATCCGTGTACATAAACATTAAGGGTATTCACGTAAAGAGATAATTTTCTACTTTGCGGAAAAATAGAAAATTCCGCAAACGATTTAAATGAACACCCCAGCAGAAAATAGTTGCGTAAACAAGGGAAACAAACAGAAGTGCGTTTTTGCGCTGACGATAGTTGACTATAGTTTTTATGTCAAAAGGAAAATGGTTGATGTGTCATAGTTGAAATAGTTAGAAATAGTTGAAATCATCCAAAAACGCTTTTTAGTTAGGTTTGGTTGATCTGTCAAACAAGAAAAAAAAATCTTTTGAGGTTACATTTTTCTTTTCTTTTGATCATAACAATTTTTGTTGCTCTAAATTTATTTCAAAAATTCAAGAATGATCTTGATATGGTAAGATTTTAAAGCCAATTGAGATGAGAAAATATTTATTTATTTTTGAACAACCCACAGCAAGAAAAGAAAAGAGAAAGAGACTGAAGACCACCCTCCATAAAGAAATCTTCAAGCTGTTCCAAGTAAGCCAGCTCCTGATATTCTCCTAATTGCGGCTCCCAGATTCAGTGAAAAACTCACAATACCAATATCTAGTTCGTGATTTTATATAAATAAACGAAAAAAGTCTTTATTCTCCGAAACTAATTAAACATTTCTTATTGCTGACAGACAAACATAAAAACAATGAATTCAAATATGTATGCTGATTTCGTCCTTCAATCATTGATTTGGGTTTCCTTATGCTTGACTTCTGCGGGAGCGTCATTGAGCTGTGATCTTCCTAATTTTCTCCTCAGTCAGCTCCATTCACTGCTGCGTCAATTTCTTCTCATGCAGAGTAACTTCCATTTGCCGTTCCTGCGGACTGATGTTCGACAATCATTATGCTCATGGGCAGTGGCCAACTTATCCTCCAAAACCATGTCCATGTCCTCGAGTTTTTCGATGACTTTTTGTAAACTAACCGAACGTAGACGCTGACTGTTTTGGCCATCTTTGGCAGCCTGCAAGTCGCCACGCAGTTGCAGTTGAAATAGGAGTGCTTGCGGATTGCAGTATAGCCAATTCGATTGGAAGTGTTTGTGACCGGTAAGAGAATGATTCTTGAAATTGGTGCTGAATTTTAAGCCACTTGGAAATGCGATCATTTCCTTGGTGTGTATCTCCTCGTAGTGACTTAGGATTTTCAGTTTGACTCGTGAAGCTTTAAAATTTGTAAAGGGAATCTTATTTTCTTTATATTTTTGAAATTAAATATTTTTAATTGAAGACGAACAGAAATCTTTTGATTGGAATTAAATTTGCGGCGGCACGGATACGGACAACTACGACGGTAAAAAATGCACGAACAGAATGTTTTTTTTTTTTGTCATTAAAAACACCATTAAACAGAAAAAAAAGACTTTGACACATCAACCATTTTCAACTCACCTCCTGAGTAGAGTTGGGAATAGTTAGAAATAGTTACAATTTGACACTTTAACACTGACCGCAAAAACGACCATTGTGGTTACGAAACGTAACTATGTGCGTGCAAAAACGAGAAATAGTCAACTATAGTCAACTATAGTCAACTATAGTCAGCGCAAAAACGCACTTCAGCTGTTTGTTAAACGTCAAAGTGAATTTGTTCACTTCACGTCATTCAATAATTTATTGTGGCTTTTCTTACAACCACGAAGAATTGCTACTAAAATTCAATGAAATGTGCAAAAACGAATCAATCCCTTTTTTTAATGTCTGTGTTGTCTAGTCAGCTGTGAAAGCGTTTTGCACATGATAATCACAACAACAGAAAACTCAGCTGTAGTATATGTGTAAAATCAGTGTACAAGTATGTGTAAATCCGTCTCCAAAAAGAGATTCGAGAGAAATCAATCCTTCGAGAAATAAATTCATTTTTTTGTGAAAGAAATGCGTTTAAGGGGAAAAAATTGCCACTTTTGCCTCACGGATCAATTCTTTGGTTGTAAGAAAAGCCACATATGTTAAAGTGATTCTTTTTTTTTTTTTTATTCTAATTACATTTTAATTTTTGCTCTTCAAGATGCCAAGAAGTAGTTTTAAAACAAAATTCATTCTTTCATTCATTTGTTTGTTGATTCTAATTGATTTGTTTTTTTTTTTTTTTTGATTTAATTTGACGAGAACTTCCCGCTTATGTCAGTTCAGTTGGAGAAAAGATGAAATGAACGCCAAATTAAACGTCAAACATTTTATCAGGTTTTTTCTGCAATTTCTGCTTCAAATTTGTGAGATAAAATTCTACGATTTGCAGAAAATTTTTCCCATACAAATTTTGACAGCTCATTTCTACCGATAGAAAATTCTACGGTTTCTACGGTTTCTATGGGATTTCCGCGTTTACGTGAATACCCCTATTATGTACTTTATGCTCGAGGACGACGCGACTACGACCGGTGACGACGCAATGGGTTTGGTTTTTTCCACTATTTTTGTCTGTGATCGTTAAAAAAATGTTTTTTTCTATGTTCAATCAGTGCATTCGAAATCTTACTTAAAGACAGTTGACGTGAATTCTTCACATCAGTGTAAGTTATTTTTAAAGGTGAATTAATAATAATTAAACAGCACAGGAGAAAACATGAGTGTAAATAGGTATTTATTTTCGATATATATAGAAATGAAATTAAACTAAATATCTAAACATTTTTAAAGGTATTCTGGAATCTGGAGTGTGGAGCAAATTAAAAGGAGTCGGTTAGCGGCAAATAATTGAAAGAAACAGTAGAAGATTCAGAATATTATTTAAGAAAATATTGTGTTCTTTTCGAAATATTAATTAATAAATTTGTTTTGATTTTAACATTTGGTGGTTTTTGATTTCCCAGCTGCATTTTCATAATATTTTTCAGCCATGAAAAAAGTACTTAGTGGAAAATTCAACTTTCAAAAAAGGGATCAGTTCACCAATGAAATATCATATAACTTTTCATCGGAGTTAGAGAACAAATGAACACACAGAATACTTTTATTCAATTACTTCACTGATGCATATTCACCAAGAAATTCACTTGGTGAACTCCAATGACAACCCTGTGTAAATTTCACCAAATGATTCACCTTCAAATTCAAGAGTGAAGCTCCCATACCTTGGTGAATCGCATGGTGATTCCTTGGTGAAAATTGGGAAATTTGCCACTGGGAAAACATATAGTTATATGAAAATACCGACGAATATGTCGGCTCATTTTGTAAGTTTAAAGTGAAAAAAAATTAAATCTCATGAACAATAATCAAATTGATAATGAAAGTTACCTAATGTCTCCTCAATTCAATAGCGAAAAATTATAATCTGCTAATGAACAAGATTAGTGTGATGAAGATTCAGCGAAGCATATTGTTTCTCATTAATTAGTCAGATTATTTAAATGATGTATGTATATTTGTAGGGATGCTGTCTGTTTAGAACGTGTCATAAGTGTCCGTTAGATCGTTTCCAGAAACAAGTAGAACAAAATTAAAAATCCGTCATCTTCATGTCTCATTGTTGAAAAATAAAAATTATAAAAAGATTCCGAGAAAATAAAGATATGTATTGATCTGATTTAACGTGTAATAAAATTACTATTTATTTTAAATTGATTAGGATGTACACAATTTCCATCACCGTCAAAATTTGAAAGAACCAAATAATAAAGTTTCATGAACAATTTCTACGCCGTTTTATTTCGCTGATATTTGCTTACCAAAAGTTACTGTTTGTGAACATATCCATTAACCCCCTTTTTTCAAATTTAACTGCCAAAATTATTCCCCTTTGGTGAATAGACGGATTGAAAGAGTGTATTTGTGAAAACACGCACACATCTTTGCAATCCGTAAATTATATAGCAAGTAGGCAACTGTCATTTAATCTATTGAAACACTCAATAATCTATACATATTTCCAATCCAAAATATTAACAGCTGCAAAAAAAAAAACAAAACCAATAACACCCAATAGCAAAACCTATAAAAATACACGAATCTCTAACAAATTGAAACTTTCTTTGATAATGAACTTTTGTGATGAGATATCGTGTGATGAGCTGTATGTTATGATGAGATGTCGTGTGATGAAATGTCGAGACATGAAATGTAGTCCGATGAACTGTAGTCGACCCGACCCGAGCTATTTCTGTAAACGTGCTGTGAAACCTTTTAACCTGCCCATTAGATGTGCTATGAGTAACGTTTTAATAGTTTTGTGAATTGAACGATTTTTCGTGGTCACAGATTATTATTTTTGTACTTTTGAAAAAGTTAAGAACTTCGATCAATGGTTCTTTAATGTCAACCATTGTCCGATATTTTGAAAAATTATCAACATATTTAAGGAAGTGCAACTTATCCGTGGAATAATAATATCAATATGCAATATTTCACCTGCATAAGATGGGATGGGTGTTTTTGGTATTTCTATCCTAGATGGGTGCCTCTGATATTTGGCTTCAGAACATATCTTGCAGTTTGTTATAATTTTCTTTAACTTTTTCCGGATGTCGGGAAAGAAGTAATCTCTTAGAATTTGCTGCATATTCTGGCGCAGAGATCGATGCGCTCGATTGCATTCCAAAGCGAGAATCTCCTGTTGATCGTTTTCATTATAAATGTAGTTAAGCACATATCGTATTACACTCCCTGTTCCCACGATTCTTAATCCACTTTTAATAAAGAATGAAATGTATGTAAACAATACAAGTTGGTTCGATGCAAAATATAAACATCCGCGGTGAGATCATTTCCTCTGATCTGATTCCCATGCCTGGATGTTTACATCTTTGCATTATGAACTAATGAGCTACTTGGCAATGGGCAAGATATAAAAGTTTTTAGTTTTAAATCATCTCTCTCAGACTGAAGTTCTGACAATAAATTTTAATAAATTTTTTTTTTTAAAATAAAACGCGATGCTTTTATTTTAACTGGCGCCCAACGTTTAAGGACACTAAGTCCTTCCCGTCAAAAACACTAGTGAACAATAGTATCAATTCCAAGCCATTAGTAGTGCGCGGAGGTAACGTACCGCAAACAAACGGGATAACCTTGCATTGATCACGGGAATCTGTGTCCGTCGCACAGAATTAACTTTTCTGGTGTGAAAATCGTGCAGTGAATTAACTTTCTCGCACGTCGTCGAATTAAAAATTCTGGCGTAAAAAATAAAATCGTACAGTGGATTAACTTTCTCGCACGTCACAGAATTAATTTTCTGGTGTGAAAAATCGTGCAGTGAATTAACTTTCTCGTGCGTCGCCGAATTAAAAATTCTGGCGTAAAAAATAAAATCGTGCAGTGGATTAACTTTCTCGCACGTCACAGAATTAATTTTCTGGTGTGAAAAATCGTGCAGTGAATTAACTTTCTCGTGCGTAAAAAATAAAATCGTTCGTTAACTTTTCTCGTGCGTTAAAGTTAAAAATTAAAAATTTTTTTACTTTACAAAATAGGACTCTCCTTGCGTTGTCCCGCTAAGTCATAAAACATAATGACGAGGAATCTAACATTAGTGTAAGTGTGAATTGAATATAAAATAAAAACAAAAAAAAAAACAAGAAACATCGAAAACAAAACGAATTAACAAAAACGAATTAACGAAAACGAATTCTCCGACCACATAGTGGAACATCGAAACGAATTTTCCGACTCACAACAGTGAAAGAACGAGATAGAAATTGGTGATATTCAAGAAATTTTTTTACTATTTTAAGAATATTGAATATTTTTAACACAAACCATATACGAAAATAAATAAAAATAGAAGTAAACAATTTTTTTTTTTTGCATTCATAACTTTGTACCCTTTATAACATCCCTAAGCCACTCCTTTTTTCAAAATGGAACAACAACTTTCCCAAATATCCTATGATATAACACAGTTGACCGGTGCCGTTAACGCACATACAGACCTGATGAAAAAATTAGAGACCAGGATTACAAACCTGGAAACGAAGCTTCACGCTTCTCCGAACATTACTCCAAATATAGAAACTGCTCTAACAGAACAGGATTTAAAAGAAATTTCCAAACTTCCTGATTGTGTTCGTGAATTACAGGTATTTGATGGAAACCCCGTTCAATATGTTTCGTGGATACACACGGTCGAAACCATCTTAAGTGATTACGAGTGTATAAGGCATAAACCCTTATACAGAGCAATTCTGCAAAGTATCAGGCAGAAAATTAGAGGTCACGCAGACACAGCTCTGATCTCGTATAACATTTTTAGTGAAGATTGGTCAATTATTAAGAAATGCCTTTCCCTTCATTATGCTGACAAAAGAGACATTCGTACTCTCGAGCACCAGCTGGCATCAATGACCCAAAAGAATTCATCATTAGATGAATTCTATGCTAGGGTTAATCACCAATTCTCTTTAATTATAAACAAATTAAAATCTGAAGATTATTCTCCTGAAACAATAACAGCATTAATCGAAAACTATAGGAATAGAGCTTTGGACGTTTTCATCCGTGGCCTAAACGGTGAGCTCCCCAGAATCCTAATCATACAGAAACCCCAAACACTACCCGAAGCCTACGCGACTTGCTTAGAAGTACAAAATTTGAATTATAGAAGTATTTCAATTCATAGGAGAGATATTGCAAATGCAGTATCGACACCTGTAAATCAAATATTCCCTCAGTCGAAACAACAATATAGAAGAGATAACTTCAAGCCTTTGCAACTTCCCCAACGAAATCTAGCATACAATCTGTTACACCAAAATCCACGCGTTAATAACCAAAACAACCAATCCGGATATTCCCCAAAATATCAACAAGATAATATCCCACCTCCAAGACCGACTCAACCAAAACCTCCAGTTCCAATGGACATATCGGTTCAAACACGTAATTTGAATTACATGAACAGACCTTCTCAAAATGATGAAAAAATTCCTCATCCAGACGAATCAAGTAACATCCCAGTAAAACGCCAAAGAGTTTTTAACGTGGAAACTCAGGATGAAGAAGAAAAATATTTAGAGCAATATGCCAACGAATATGATGAATACGAACCATACATCGACCAAAATAATCAAAACAATATGGATGCTGAGAATGAAACTGAAGTAAATTTTACGACAGAAGCCTATCTAGCATTCCATACCTAGAATATACAACAAAATCTGGCAATATTTTAAAATTTTTAATAGATACAGGTGCTAATAAAAATTTTATAAAAAACGAACTGGCTCCTAATGCTATTCCAGTAACCAAACCCTTTAAAATTCAATCTGCCGGAGGAGATATTCAAATAGATAAGAAAATTACAGTTAAATTTTTTGCATGCATTGGAAATAATACACCCCTGAACTTTTTTATATTACCAGGATTAAAGTCGTTTGATGGTATTATCGGAGATGATACTCTGAAAGAACTAGAAGCAGTTATAGATAGGAAACTAAACATCTTAAAAATTAAACCGAATATTAAAATCCCACTCAAAGAAAAACTATCAGTACAAGTAAATAGCCTAGAAATAAAAGACGATCATTTACCAAATGATATCAAAGGAAAATTGAAAACAATAATCGAAGAGTATAAAGAGATATTTGAACCAGTTAACAATAAAAACGCAATTGAAACAAAGGTAAGAGCCGAAATTAAAACATATAGCAATGAGCCAGTCTACACTAAAACTTATCCTTATCCAGTAAATATGAGAGTAGAGGTTGAAAAACAAATAAAGAAACTCTTAAGCGATGGAATTATTCGCCCATCTAGAAGCCCTTACAATTCACCCATGTGGGTTGTCCCGAAGAAATCTGATTCTTCAGGAAATAGAAAATACAGAATGGTAATTGATTATAGGAAGCTTAACGCTGTCACCATTCCCGATTCATATCCTATTCCAGATATATCCTATACACTAGCAAGCTTAGGAAAGTCAAAGTTTTTCACCACAATAGACCTGACTTCAGGATTTCATCAAATAAAGATGAAAGAAAGTGACATACCTAAGACAGCATTTTCCACTATGAATGGTAAATACGAATTCCTTAGATTGCCATTTGGGTTGAAGAACGCCCCGGCAATTTTTCAAAGAATTCTTGACGATGTCTTGAGAGAATATATTGGCAGTATATGCTATGTTTATATCGATGACATTATTGTGCTAGGTGAAACTTTAGAAGAGCATCTTCAAAACATACAGAAAATATTTAAAAGATTGAAAGAATCTTTCCTTAAAGTCAATATAGAAAAAACCAGCTTCTTAAAAGAAGAGACCGAGTTTCTAGGATATATTATTACAGAGGACGGAATTAAACCCGATCCTAACAAAATTAAAGCAATAGAAATGCTAAATCCTCCTGACAACCTTAAGGATCTTAAAGGATTCATTGGACTTGCATCCTATTACAGGAGATTTATAAAGGACTTCGCAAAAATTGCAAAACCTCTAACTAACCTCACGAGAGGAGAGAACGCTCAAATCAAAGCAAACCAATCTCGTAAAGTAAAAATTCAATTCGGAGAAGATGAACTACAAGCATTTAATAATTTAAAGAAACTCCTCACTTCATCCGAAGTCCTCATGTTCCCGTGCTTTAGCAAACCATTTATCTTAACGATAGATGCTTCTAATCATGCATTAGGTGCTGTTTTATCACAAGGTGACCTAGGCAAAGATAAACCTATAACTTTCATCTCTAAGCCTCTCAATGAAACAGAAGAAAATTATGCAACTAATGAAAAAGAAATGTTTGCAATAATATGGGCACTAGATAAACTCCGGAATTACCTTTACGGTGCTAAAAAAATAAGAATAGTTACAGATCACCAACCCCTTACATACTCTCTTAGCAACAAAAACCACAATTCAAAACTGAAACGATGGAAAGCTAAACTTGAAGAATACAACCACGAAATAATTTATAAACCTGGGAAAACTAATTATGTGGCTGATGCACTTTCAAGACTAAGTATTAGTCAGTGTAATCCAACAACATTTATGACACAGCATAGTGCAGATGAAGACAGTACTGATTTAATACCAAGTACAGAAGTTCCAATTAATGTATTCAAAAATCAGGTAATATTAATTGAGGGAGAAGAAGAAGATAGAATTTATGAACTTCCACATCCTGGCTATCACAGGAAAACAATAATAAGAAATTATTTTAATGCCCAAATAATTAAAGATATTCTAAAAAACGAAATGCGCCCTGACGTAATAAATGGATTAAAAGCTCCCGAAAACATTATGCAACTAATCCAAGAAGTATACAGACAAGATTTCGGAAAAAACCTCAAGATAAGATATACCCAAAAAATTGTAACAGACTTAATTGACAATGAACAAATCCTAGAATTAATTCATCAAGAACATAGAAAAGCACACAGATGTATCAAGGAAAATAAAGAAAAAATATTGCAAGAATATTATTTTCCTCAGATGAATTCAAAAATAACGGATGTCCTTAAAAATTGTAAAATATGTAAAGAAAACAAATACGATCGACACCCGACACAAAAGGAATTACAAAGAACTCCTATTCCAAAATACCCAACAGAGATAATTCACATAGATATAATGGAATTAGATGGTCAACTTTTCCTTACATCTATAGATAAATTTTCGAAGTTCGCAAAAGTCTTTGCTATAGAAAATAAATCCGCTGTATATTTAAAAGATAAAATAGTTGAGTTAGTGTATTATTATACAACACCGAAGTTGTTAGTAATGGACAGAGACAAGGCCTTAACTAGTCCAATAATAACAGATTTTCTTTCAAGCTTGGGAATTAATATTTACCTCACACCTTCAAGCAGAAGTGAAGTAAATGGACAAGTAGAAAGAGTGGATTCTACAATACAGGAAATAATCCGCTGCATTCAAAAGGAGTATACTTCGACCCCAATAGAACAATTAGTGATGATTGCAACAGATAGGTATAACAACACAATTCACTCAACAATAAAGGAGACCCCAGCTAACATATACTTTGGAAGAATACCAGCAAAATCTTTCGAAGAACTTCAATCGGCCAGAGAACAAACAAATATAAAAACGAAAGATTTAGTAGAAAGAATACAGCATCAAAGATTAGAATATGAAAATAAAAATAGGGATAAACCAAAGAAATACAGACCAGGAGATGTAATTTTTGTAAAAGCTCCTGGAAGAAAAGGGAAACTTAAACAGAAATTTATAAAGGAAATAGTTAAAGACGACCATAGAGTTACCATCACAACCATGACTGGAAGAAAAATTCATAAAACAAATATTAAGAATGATTAACCTATTTCTTTTTCAGATTAATAGCTGTATGCGCAGCATATGGAGACGTCAAAATATTCGAGTATTCGAACTCACCTATAATGACGATAAAAATGGGACTTGGAAAAATAATAGAAGGCAGTTCAAAAATTGTTCACGTTATAAATCTAACAGTTTACAGTGAAATTCATTCATCAATGAAACCCGTTATTCAATCAAAAATTAATGATTCATCACCAATAAAATTACAAATTCTACATTTACATTTTGTCTTGAATGAAATAGAAGAATTAAGATTTCATAGAGGGAAGCGTTCAATTGACTGGATTGGATCCGCATGGAAATGGATCGCAGGATCTCCGGATGCATATGATCTTGAAAAAATTGTGAATGGACAAAATCTGTTAGCTGAAAATAATAACCAACAAATAATCATCAACAGAGATATAATGATCAAAACAAACAAAATTATTCAGGATTTCAATTTTATGCTAAAACAATTTAATGCTAACCCTAGGGAGAACTTTGCTCAAGCTATTTTTAATAAATTATATATGTTGAAAGAAGAATTAGAAGATATATCTAATGCAATTCATTGGGCAAAACAGGGCATTATTAATTCAGAATTATTAAATAGGAAAGAGATAACTCAAATAATAGAAACAATTGAAAATCTCCCGTACAAAAATAATGCAGAAGCATTAAACTTAGCCACCCCCTCTGTAGCTATAAAAAATGATTTAATTCTCTATATAATCTCTCTACCCTTAGCAACTCCCCAATCCTATAATCATATACAAATAATACCTGTTACTAACAATGATAAACAGATACTTATACCTTTTAAAGAAATCCTTTCGGATCAAAATGAAATATTTGGAATAAAACAAGAATGTAAAATGACTAATGAAATTATCCTATGTAAACAGGATCAAATTGAAAGAATAAAAGAAAATACATGTTTATCAGGACTCTTAAAGTCGACAAATGCTAATTGTACATTTATTTACAATACCGCATGAATTGTGAATGTAAAAATGAAAGAGTGGAAATAATTAATGAAATCCCAAAAATCGAAAGAATCGTATTAAAAGATTTTCCTGAAAGAAAAATAAATGATAATTTATTTGTAACACTTAATTAAATTTTTGTGGACAAAAATCTTAAGGAGGGAGGAGTTAAGCACATATCGTATTACACTCCCTGTTCCCACGATTCTTAATCCACTTTTAATAAAGAATGAAATGTATGTAAACAATACAAGTTGGTTCGATGCAAAATATAAACATCCGCGGTGAGATCATTTCCTCTGATCTGATTCCCATGCCTGGATGTTTACATCTTTGCATTATGAACTAATGAGCTACTTGGCAATGGGCAAGATATAAAAGTTTTTAGTTTTAAATCATCTCTCTCAGACTGAAGTTCTGACAATAAATTTTAATAATTTTTTTTTTTAAATAAAACGCGATGCTTTTATTTTAACTATGTCTATATAAATTTGGTAGATGGATAAATTCTTTTCAAATCATCTTGAATCGAAGCTTAAATATGAAGATCGCAATGGATAACATTAACATTAGACAAAGCGTCGGCAACATAGTTCTCCTTTCCCAGCTTGTAATGGAAAGTGGGAGAGAACTCTTCAACAAAAGCCATCCATCTTTTCATCTTAGTATTTGGACTTTTATCGGAGATGGAGAAAGTTAAGGGTTGATGATCTGTGAAAATATTTAGCTTTTTGACGTCATACAAATAAACTAAATTGTTTACCCCATGAACTGTTGCCTGTGGTCGTTGCGTTGTGTCATTGCTTACGAATTGCCTGTTGCGAAAATATCTATCTGAAGGTCCAGGTCTTTTCATGGAGGGTGTATTGTCCATTAAATTTCTGGAAATATTATTATTGAATGGTCTTTGAGATGAATTCATGGGGTTCTGTGTTGGATATCTATAACGAGAAGTGGATGGGTCCATTTCCATCGGTTGAAATCTGAGTCGAACTGATCATTTAAACAATAAGGGGAAGTATATAAATCGTATTTTTTGTTTCCTTGAATCGATAATTTGTTTGGCCACTCATTAAAATTAGCAATAGAATTTGCAAAATTAATCATATCATGTTTGGTTGAGCAAGCGCAAGCGCAGTTGGCATAATATCTACAGTCCTAGATGAAAAAAAAAGTTTATCGCACAGAGGTTTCCGCAATCCGGAAATGAATGTCATCCTGTCTGTCCTGTAGTGTCCGTAGCTTAGTGGTTAGGTGCGTTGGCTGCTAAGCAGAACGTCGTGGGTTCGAATCCTAGTCGGGCCCAAAGTTTTTTATTTCATCTTTCACGGACACTGCCTCTTGCGAAGAACTGACAAAACTTCCAAGAGTATCATCTGTCATGAAAAAGTGCTTCTCAACTTTGCCGTTCGGAATCGGCAAAAAATTGTAGGTCCCCTCAATTCTTCACACGCACCTAGAGAATTGTTGATGAGAGTAAGCCACTTAGGCCTTGGCTCTTCAAGAGCTGTCGCGCCACTCTATTATTATTAAGCGCATCCTGTCTGTACTTTCTTTGAAGAGAAGCAATAACTTCTTTGTAACCTTCATGCGTCATCGTGATTTTATTGATAATTAACGTTAGTTTTCATTCAACTGCATCATAAAATTCGGTAAAAGACAATTAACATTGTTTAAGAGTCGACATTTCTTGTTCAGTTATGTAAATGGGTCTTTTCTCAGCATAAGTAAAATCTTACTTGCTTACTTAAGGTGGCGCTACAGTCCGTTGTGGACTTTGGCCTCAATCAACAGTCTCCGCCAGCCCCCTCGGTCCATAGCTAGCAGTCTCCAGTTTTCCACTCCAAGTTGATTGAGGTCCTCTTCCGCTTGACTGCGCCACCTGAGTCGTGGTCTTCCTCTCCTCCTACGTTGTTGTTCTCGGTTCTCAACCTCCTTTTGCCCCGCATTTCCTGGATAGCCGTAATGTCTATTTTGTAGCAGTTGAGGGTCTTCGCTTACTGTTAGGCAGCACGCGGTCTATTAAGGGGCCTTACATTCCGCGTGCATATCCGAAATTCGTTGCCCTTTATACATTTGCTTGGGTCGTCATCAGTGTAACTGTCCTTTTTCGAAGCCTATTGTTGCTTCGCAACTGGATTCTTTTCTACGTGGTCTGGACGTCACCCCGACGCACAACCCCCAACCTGGAGTACCAGGCACTTGATATGACTCCAAGTGCAAGAGCCGAAAAAACCGCTCCTTTTACGGTCTGGGCCTCAAATAAGTTGAATTAGACCGTAAAGGTGTTCACCAAGTAGTTCGGCCTAACTGAAACTGAAGACGCCACCTTTGATTCCAAAGAAGAAATTCATTCGCTGCCGTCTCTCGATGGCAGTGCCTTAGTGGGAACACTCCTTCGTTGTGGGGTAATAAGTAGTAACAGCCTACTCCGCTTCGACCTGTCGACCATGGAAGGCTTCGTAGTAGTAGTTACCGTAAGCCGCTCCACCACGTCAAAGCTTACCCCATGGAGGGATAAGTAAAATCTTACCTACTAATTACTGCCTCAAAATTGAGAACAGTGTTAAATGATGACAGCACTAAATCTGCAGATCCTACTACTTAGTTTCTTATTAAGGCAACTGCCTGGTAATAATTTGAACTCCCTTCAAAACCTTCAAACATTTTATGGGCTGCGAATACAGCTTGCCGCCACGAAATATAATTTAATTGATTACCATTAAAATCTGGGAGAGATTTAACAAAATCCAAGGACTCTTCGCATCGAATTTGGCGATTAATGATAACCGGTTGATATTCTATGATCCGTGAAGGGGTTTATAAAATAGAAAGTCTGTCTGTTAGTTCACTGATGGCAGCATCGAAAGATTGCCTAGCTTGATCAACTGCAGCCTGAACAGCTACATTAATTATAGCGCGTATTTGTAACTCCTCCATTTTCGTTTTTTCCTTCTTTTTTTTTCAATTCCTAACAGTTAAACTATAATTTGTGTGTGATGACTCAAACAAAACGGTATAAAAATGCTTTCTTGCCGTTAGTTGAAGTATGTACATACAGTAAACAGCTTTAGCGTTAACTATTAACCAATTTGAACTTTTAATATAAACGTTTTACGATTTTCTAATTAATTACTTAAATTTTTTGTATAAGAATTCATTAAGTATGATAATAATTTAATAATAGTTAAATAATTTCTTATAAGCTTTAATTAACTTTTCTTTATTCAAGCACATGCACTCCACTTATCAACATGCATTAATTCTATGGTGTTTTTTTTTTTAAATCGTTTTTTATTGTTTTTTTGTTGAATTTTTTTGGTTTTTTTCGTATCATTAATAGATCAATGATGAGTCACTGTCAAACATGCGTGAACAGAATCAGTTAATTCTTATAGGTACCGTTAACATTTTTCAGGGTTTTGTTTGTGCGCTTTATTTTTTAAGTACTTTTTATTTTGACAAGAGAATCACAAAGCATTTATCACTAGGTTAGTCTTTTATATTTGCTTACAGTCTGGGAAAAGAATCTTTAGAGTGACGGGTTTTCTCTTCTTTATCAAGGATTGAGGATAAGTAAAAACTTGCGGTCAGAGCATGTTGTAAAAGGAAAAACTCTATGTATATGTTTTCAAGCAGCACATACATTTTATTAGAAACATTTAGGCTATAGTTTTCGACTAACGGTACTTCTTCAACTCTATTTGCAAACTGCTCAGCATCCGCAATGGACCAGCATCAAAATTAATCTCTCAGTGAAATAACGGAGAGTTGTTTACGAGAGAGTGATCAATCGATGCAATGGTCAGCAAGTTTTGTTTTTGCTTATGCGAATTCTATCATATGCCGTTTATCAGATTTGCCAAATGCAACTGTAACTTGTTTACTACATTACATTTTTTGGTTTTGCGTAACAGGATACAGAGTGTTAACTTACAGTCCAAATGGCATTTTGTTCGCTGTTTTTTCTATGTCGTGCTCTTCCACAGGTATTTGATTGTATGGGTGATGCAAATCCAGATTGGTGAACATTTCTTATCCTTCTAAGAATAACATAAAATTGTGCAGGTGGGATACCAGATGCTTCACTACTTAAATTTTGTTGAAATAGTATGTATTAAGTGTTTCACTCAGCTGTATCACTCAGCTCTTAATAATGTTCATAGTAGGCATAGTATTTATTTCTGATATATAAATCGAAATATCAATAATAAAATAATCATTCTGTAATCAACCTTCTAAGAATACGGAGTTTATATTCCAACAATATTCATTGGGTAATCTGCTCAATATAAATTATAATATTTATATTTCATTAGGTTATGGGCCCAGATTGGCAATAAATCAATAATTGTTTGGAATTCTTCTTTCAAGAAACTTATTGGTGTTTTCTTTTTGGTTTTTTGGTTGCAAGCTTTTTGGGTAAACGTGGTAGACCTTTTTGAGATAAGACTGCAATGGGTAAGCCAAAGAAATTGGAAGGCCGTAAGAATTTCGACGAATGGAAGGTTGAGGCAGAAGCCTATCTTGCCACAAAGGGTCACTGGAAATGTTTCGATGGTACAGAAACAGATCCGGACAAAATTTTTTTGGCGATTCAAATGCTGAATTTGTTGTTGTCATCTGCGTTGTATACGTACACGGAAAAATGTACAACAGCGAAAGAAGCATGGGATTCTATTTGTTCGGCATTTGAAGATACAGGCATTGGTCGTAGAGTGGATTTGCTTAAGCAGTTGGTAGGACTTCAGCAATCAGATTTCTCTTCTATGGAGGATTATGTGCATAAAATGGTACTAATGGCGACAAAGGTGAAAAAGGCTGGATTGAAAATTGGTGATGATGTGGTGGCAGCGCTTATGTTGGGAGGATTGCCAGATGAATATCGTCCTATGATGATGGCAATCGAGAATTCAACAGCAAAGCTGACAACTGATTTTGTATAAAACCGCCTTCTTCAAGAAGTTTCATATGACAACAAGGACAGTGCAGAGACTGCATTGTACGCTAAGAAGCGTTTCAGTAAAAAACCAAAAAACATTTCTCAAAAGTTTGTGAAATGTTACGTGTGTGATAAAGTTGGCCATTTTGCGAACAAGTGTCCAAACAGAAAGAACAAAGACGAGAAGGAGAAGCTACTCATTTGTTCCTTCATGGCTCAATCAAGCTCATCGAAGGATTGGTATATCGATTCAGGTGCATCCGCGCACATGACCATGATTGGTGACAATTTGGTAGATGTCCGTGAACCTATACAACGTAAAATCCTCGTAGGTAATAATTCTTATCTTGACGTCCAGCAAGCTGGGGATATAAAAATGTCAATTGGAGCAAATTCAGGTCAAAAGCACGATGTCACAGTGAAAGATGTGCTTCATCTTCCAAATATTTGTGCAAATCTCATGTCTGTGAGTAAGATGGCTAAACATGGCAATACCTTGGTCTTCGATAAAGAGTGTTGTCGAATATACGATTCAACAAAGTCATTGATTGCGACTGCACCACTTGTTAACGATTTATATAAATTAAACTGTTCTTCAGTCAAACGGTCAGATTCTACACTCAATTCTAAACGTTCTTCTTCTTCTCTTAAGGCTCCTACTGAGGATGGTACGTGTCTAAGCGTTGATTATGAGAGCGATTCAAGCGAAGACAGTGAATCTGATGAAAATCTTAGCGATATAGACGATGAACCTCCCATTTGTACCATAAATGAATCGGGTGTCGGTGATTCGAGTATGTCTGGTGTTGTTTTGAGTGAGGAAATTGGCGGGAATTCGAGTGAGGCTGCTGGGTGCGTGGACAAAAGCAACACCACAGTTGAAAACAGTTTCCCAAATCATGAATTCAGTGAGGCTCTCAGTGAGGTGTCAGTTGTTCCATGTCCTATAGCAACCGAACTTAGTGAAAGCATAATATCACAACCTACAAATACTCGTAATGCCTTAAGTTTACATGCTATGCTGGCAGCTGCTATGAATGATGGATGTGAACCCAAATCATTTCAAGAAGCCAAGGAATGCGA
Source organism: Sphaerophoria rueppellii (assembly GCA_920937365.1). Taxonomy (NCBI): domain Eukaryota; kingdom Metazoa; phylum Arthropoda; class Insecta; order Diptera; family Syrphidae; genus Sphaerophoria; species Sphaerophoria rueppellii. Next base: position 66,553,467 of record CAKKXW010000001.1, read on the forward strand.
AGAGAATGAAGAATGGAAGGCAGCAATGAGAAGTGAATATGAATCGTTGATTTCAAATAACACTTGGGAGCTGTGCGAACTACCAGCTGGACGGAAAGCAATTGATAACAGGTGGGTCTACAAGGTCAAGCGCAATGCCACTGGTTCTATTGAACGCTACAAAGCACGTCTTGTTATCAAAGGTTATAGCCAAGTTAAAGGTATCGATTACGATGAGACTTATTCCCCTGTGGCTCGATATTGTTCAATTCGTTTCCTGCTGGCTATGGCAGCAAAATATAAAATGATAATCCACCAAATGGACGCAGTGAGTGCTTTTCTACAAGGTGAATTATCAGAGGAGATTTATATGTGTCAACCAGAAGGTTTTAGCGATAAAACGGGAAAGGTTTGTCGTTTAAAGAAAGCACTTTACGGATTGAAGCAGTCGAGCCGAGTATGGAACGGAAAGTTAAATGACGTACTGGTTAGTGCATTAAATTTCAAGCGATCTTCGATTGACCAGTGCAAATATTTTAAACATTCAAGCAAAAATACAATCATTTTAGCTGTGTGGGTGGACGACATCATGATATTTTCGAGCAATGCAACGATGTGTACAAAGCTAAAAAATGAATTATCAACTCATTTTAAAAAGAAGGATCTAGGCGAAGCGAAATCGTTATTGGGTATGAATATCACTAGATACCCGGATGGCTCTCTATCGATCGATCAGCGCCACTACATATCAACATTTATCAAAAGATTCAACATGGATGATTGTCATCCAGTCAACACACCATTGGATCCCAACCAGAAACTATCAGAGGAGTTTTCTCCAAAAACAGATGCCGAAAGGCGTGGAATGAGAAATATTCCTTATCAAGAGGCGATAGGATGCATGATGTATGCTGCACAGATAAGTCGACCAGACATTTGCCATGCAGTTGGTGTTCTTAGCAGGTACAACAGTAATTATGGTCGTGGACACTGGGCAGCGGTGAAGAGAGTTCTACGATATTTGAAAGGAACTATTGACTTTAAATTAAAGTTCAATTCAAAGTCAAATGGTGAAATATTTGGTTATTGTGACGCCGATTGGGCTTTTGATCTGGATAAAAGACGTTCAACAACTGGCTACGTATTTCTAGCACAAGGTGGAGCAATTTCTTGGACTTCTCGTCGTCAGCCAACTATCGCTCTATCATCTAACGAGGCGGAGTTTATATCAATGGTTGAGCTATTCAAGAGGCACTTTGGCTGACGCGTTTCGAGACCGAAATATTTTTGGGAGCATCGAAAACAATTCTTTTGTATTGTGACAATCAAGGTGCAATTAGTTTGGCAAAAAAAAAGAAACTATCATGCACGTACAAAACACATAGATGTCAGAAAATATTTTATTCAAGAACACTTATACCAAGACGTAAAAGGCGAAATAAAACTAAATTTACAGTACAAGTCTACAAAAGAAATGGTTGCAGACATATTGACGAAGGCAGTCGATCATATTAAACTCAAACAATTTATTCCACAATTTGGACTTTTTGTATAGATTATAATATTGTTTTTGTTTTTTGAATTGTTTAATAATTTGTTTATGAAACACTAGTGAGGCTGTTGAAATAGTATGTATTAAGTGTTTCACTCAGCTATATCACTCAGCTCTTAATAATGTTCATAGTAGGCATAGTATTTATTTCTGATATATAAATCGAAATATCAATAATAAAATAATCATTCTGTAATCAACCTTCTAAGAATACGGAGTTTATATTCCAACAATATTCATTGGGTAATCTGCTCAATATAAATTATAATATTTATATTTCATTAAATTTCTACTTCGATATAGCGGGAGATTAAAGGTTTGCGTAAGTAAGCCTTGGCTACTACTACTACTATTTATGCTCAGAGTCTAGTCTTTTCTGACTTGTATACTTTCTTATCTGCATCGTTTACATTTAAGCTTGCTAACTAAATTTCTTAATACAGTTCTGATGTTTTTGACATCAGAGTTTCTTAATCTTACTTACTTACTTAAGGTTGCGCTACAGTCCGTTGTGGACTTGGGCCTCAATCAACAGTCTCCACCAGCTAGCTCGGTCCTTAGCTAGTCGTCATCAGTTTTGCACTCCAAGTTGATTGAGGTCCTCTTCCACTTGACTGCGCCACCGGAGTCGCGGTCTTCCTCTCCTCCTACGTCCCTCGGGAATAGTGTCGAAGGCTTTCCGAGCCGGAGCATTGGTGTCCATCCGCTCTAAATGACCGAGCCATCTGAGTCTCTGGACCTTGACCCTTCTGGCTAGGTCCATGTCAGTGTACAACCCGTAAAGTTCACTGTTATATCTTCTTCGCCATTCCCCTTCAATGGACACGGGGCCAAAGATGACCCGAAGAACTTTCGTCTCGAACCAGCCTAAGGGGCTTTCATCCGATTTTGTCAAGGTCCATGCTTCTGCACCATACAGCAGGACTGGGATGATGAGTGTGTTGTACAGTTTTACCTTAGTTGGTCGAGAGAGGGCTTTTCCACTCTTTTCCACTGCTTTCTTAGCCCAAAGAAACAGCGATTAGCAAGAGTTATTCTTGGTCTGATCTCGGCACTGGTGTTATTGCCCGTGTTTATAGCGGAGCCTAGGTAAACAAACTCCTCAACTACCTCGAAGTTATATGCATCTATTATGACGTTCTGCCCGAGCCGTCAGTGTTGGGTGTCGTTCCTCGTAGAGAGCATATACTTCGTTTTTCCCTCATTTACCGCTAAACCCTTTTTTGCTGCTTCTGTCTCAATTCTCACAAAGGCGCCATTGACATCACGCTGTGTTCTTCCCATTATATCAATATCATCGGCGTACGCGAGAAGTTGAACAGATTTTTGGAACATTGCTCGTACGTTTTGTCAATTAGCTCGTAGAACTCATCTTTGGTGTCGTCCTTTTTCTCTTCTGTGGGGCATGCGCACATATTAGGCTAATGTTGCCGAATTTAGCCTTGATTCCGATTGTCGTGATGCGTTCGCTCACGCATTTGAAGCTCAAGACTTTTTGCTTCAGTCTGCTGCCCACGACGAATCCGCATCCAAAGAGTCACTGTTGTTGCTCTCAGTAACAATCACCATAGTAGATGTTGGTAGTAACAGCCTACTCCGCTTCGACCTGTCGACCATGGAAGGCCCTTCCGCGAAATCAAGTTTCGCGAATCGCATAGCTCTAAGCTTCATAGTAGTAGTTACCGTAAGCCACTCCGCCACGTCAAGGCTTACCCCGTGGAGGGGTAATCTACTTCATGCAATATTTACTCACCTCATTTTCATGTAATATACAGAATTTCATACCTTAACAACTACTACCTGGGTCACAATACCTTCAGTATTCGTCAAACAAACTCCTCAACTACCTCGAAGTTATATGCATCTATTATGACGTTCTGCCCGAGCCGTCAGTGTTGGGTGTCGTTCCTCGTAGAGAGCATATACTTCGTTTTCCCTCATTTACCGCTAAACCCATTTTTGCTGCTTCTGTCTCAATTCTCACAAAGGCGCCATTGATATCACGCTGTGTTCTTCCCATTATATCAATATCATCGGCGTACGCGAGAAGTTGAACAGATTTTTGGAACATTGCTCGTACGTTTTGTCACGGAGCTCGTAGAACTCATCTTTGGTGTCGTCCTTTTTCTCTTCTGTGGGGCATGCGCACATATTAGGCTAATGTTGCCGAATTTAGCCTTGTTTCCGATTGTCGTGATGCGTTCGCTCACGCATTTGAAGCTCAAGACTTTTTGCTTCAGTCTGCTTCCCACGACGAATCCGCATCCAAAGAGTCACTGTTGTTGCTCTCGGTAACAATCGCCATAGTAGATGTAGACCTGTCGACCATGGAAGGCCCTTCCGCGAAATCAAGTTTCGCGAATCGCATAGCTCTAAGCTTCATAGTAGTAGTTACCGTAAGCCGCTCCGCCACGTCAAGGCTTACCCCGTGGAGGGGTAATCTACTTCATGCAATATTTACTCACCTTATTTTCATGTAATATACAAAATTTCATACCTTAACAACTACTACCTGGGTCACAATACCTTCAGTATTCGTCACATATATACGCATTTTCTATAGTAAAGCTTCAATTTTGAGAATCCAAAGCATTGCCTTAACCATTTTTTGGGTCAAAATTGCTTTGCTTTGAACTTCAATGAATATCCAAAGTGTGGACAAGTTATAAGGTTACAAAGTAAATAGTACATATACCTTTCATTTGTTTATGACTTATGACCAAAAAAACAAAAATTTATTAATGTCAATCGAGTATACAATTTTCAGATTGTTCATGTTTAGTGGTGCCCTTGAACTTGTGGGTGACGTAATCTTTGGGATATGAAGTGAATATATGAGAAGCTGTGTTAGATAAATTCAAGGAATTATGTTCAGATACCGTCGCATAACAAAAATCATTTTAGAACCTTTTATACTTTCGTTACTCCTACACTTTTTAATAAACTACCAGAGTCCATCAGAGGTTTAAGAAGATTTTCTTCTTTCTCAAAGGAAATAAGATCTTGTCTTTTTCAACTTGACTACACGGAAATTGAAAACATCTTAAAAACACAAAAATAATTTTTGTTTTCTAACAGTTCATCCTACTACCAATACTCTTGAATTTAATGCTTTTTGATCAGGTTTATACATTTTTTTTCCTTTTATTGGATCATTCGCCACTAGCCCTAGCATTTGCTAAAAGCTAAAGAATGTTTCCTTTTATTCTTTTTTTTTTGTGTATAACTGCATTATGAAGAACACTCAATTTATGTTTTTTTTTATTTTGTTTTTGCTTGTTTTATTTAAAGATTTAAGGATTTTAAAAATTTTGTATGTACAAATTTATTAAATTTTGTTTCGAATAAAATTGTGTTCATAGCATGTAAGTTAACCAAAAATGAATAAATAAAAATACAACTTCTACTAAAAATACTACTTAGAGTCTCATTTAAAAATTACAATCTGGGCAGGTCCCTACTTTTTTCGGTATTGATATGTCGTCGTCGCGTTTTGTTTTGTTTTATCACTACCCAAGACCTTAACACCTAAAGCGAGATATTTGCATAGAAGCAAGTTTTCTGAGTTCTTTGATGATTGTAGAAATAATATAAAGTATGTAATGGGAGGAAATAAATAGAAACCCTAAAACAAATGGTTTATCGATTATTATGTTTTTTTTCTTTTCATTATTATTTGTTGTAACTGAACGGACGAATGGAGAATAGAGAAATCGGGTGAAGAGTTCCGAAAATAAAAACAAAAAAATTAGGCCATCGGGCTTAGTTGTCAATATGCTTTCCAGCATCGGTGTTTAGTTGTCTAAAATAATAGTTGAAGCGTGTAAGAATCTTTTGCACAAATTTGAAACATCCATTTAGCCCAAGGCAGTTCGCACAGCGTGCAGAGGTGGTATGTTTTGTACATCAAACTTTGAAGGGATAACGTAACACGGTTATTATGACGTAATCAAAATAAAATTTGGGTGCTGAAAGCAAATTCTTTAACATGTGTATGCGCATGCAAGGAGCATACATTTAAATTTTGCTTCAAGTCTTTGGATGGACCTCTGGCATTGGTTCAATGCGTTCTATATTAAGGCTTGGTTAGTTAAACCACAAGTTAATCACTTCGGAAGCATTAATAGTCGTTCTATGGAGGTAATTTATTAAAAAGCTTGCTGTAGGTATGTACATATCTTAATCTCAGGTGAATATTTTCTTAACCTTTTTGATGTGATTAAGTTGTTTGTACAAGCTACAATTCATCTTTAAGATGTTATATCTAATGTAAAAAATGTTTTTGAAGACTAGTTTAGTTAAAAAAAATAAACATGTTTTCAGTGAACCCTAAGTGTTGATTCAAGAACGTTGTGCCAAAAAGCTAGAGAGCGTAGGTTAAGTTGGGACAAGAAAGGAGGGTTTTTCTGAAAAATTTACTTATTTCGTAAAAATTATGTATAACCAACGGCTTTGTCCACAACACCATCCTATACCCTTCTTCACAACCAAATTAAAAAAAAAATGTGTGCACGTACGAACTTGCTCCTGTATTACAAAACTTAATTCATAAAAAACATTAAGAAGTAAAAACATAAAGATAATAACTAATAAGAATTCAAACAAAAAATTAAAATTGAAACATCTACCTCTAAGACACATTTTATCTGAGAAAAATTTGATGCCATAAGATTTCTCAAAAAATTGTTGATTTTTAAATTAAAAAAAAGTCCTTGGAATCGTTTTTTTTTTTAATTAATTTTTTGTACATCATATGTAATTTTCAAAAATGTCCTAAAATTAATCTAGGTATGCAGTATTCAAGAACATGTATACAATTTCTTGTCATCCTTGGTACACAAAAGAGTTAAAAAGCCTCCGTGGAAAAATTATATTAGATCTATGTCCTTAGAGAACCAAATGGTTTATGTATTAATATTCGAAGAGATTAAAAGATTGTCATATGATCTTTATAATATAATGATTTTATTGTTACTATGGGTGATTCCTTGATACAAGACCCTAAGCTTTTTTGGAATTTCGTAAAATGTGAAAATGTGATGTTTACCCAGTCAATCTCACTTACAATAATCTAATTCTGAGATCTGCGATGTATTTGCCAATAATTTCAGTCAATCTTTCATAGATACTCTCTTTGATGTAGACATTGATTTTTTCAACTATTTGAAAAATAGCAAACAAGTCACGTTTAATAATGTCCCGAACGGGATTGATCAAGTCCTAAGTTTTTTGTCCCTTCTGAAAGAAGACTATTCTTCTGGTCCTGACGGTATTCCTCCCATATTATTGAAAAAATACAATACAGTTTTAGCTAAACCTCTTAGTAATAAATTCCAACTATCTTTGCGACTTGGAAAATTCGCTTGTGCCTGGAAGATTGCTAACATCACGCCTGTTTTTAAAAAGGGAGATAAGTCGCATATTGTTAATTATAGGCCTATTTCTAAACTTTCTTGTATCCCTAAACTGTTTGAACAAATTGTGTGTGACAGTTTATCCTTTTACTGTAAAAACATCATATGCAGTTAGCAGCATGGCTTTATGCAAAGGAGATCAACTGTCACAAACATGCTTGCTTTTACGCATAATTACCTGAACAGTTAAGAACATGGACTGGAAACTGATTGTGTATACACTGATTTTTCAAAAGCGTTTGATCAACTGTCTCACTCAGTTATCAAGTTGAACAGTTATTCCTCCTGGGCTGGTTTCATGGATTTCTTCTTACCTTGAGGATAGAGCTTATCAAGTTAAATTCAGAGATATGTTTTAGAAGACTTTTACTGCTAAATCTGGTGTTCCACAGGGTAGTCATTTAGGACCTCTTCTCTTTATCTTACCAATAAATGATGCACCGTTATGTGTTCGTGACAGTGAAATTCTTATTTTCCAGACGATTTGAAGATCTTTAAGAAAATTACATCTAACAATGATCGCATTGTTCTGCAAGGTTTTCTGTATGGTGTAATAAGAACAGTTTAAATCAAAACCCGTCGAAATGTGAGACAATGACATTCGCAAAAATACGAGCATCTTCGACTTATAAGTATTATATATATCAGCAGATTCTTTTTCGCGTTTTTAAAGTAAGGGACCTAGGGGTCTTTTAACACCGAATCTTGATTTTACAGAGCACATGAACAACATTGTAAATAAACCTAATTCTATGTTGGGGTTGGTCAAAAGAATTTCTTGATCCTAACGTCACCCTTTCTCTTTATAATTGCCTTGTTCGTCCGCATCTTGAATATGCTTCACAGATTTTGAGTCCTTATTATGACGTTCATATTGACAGGTTAGAATCGGTGCAACGTAATTTTACTTGTTTCGCATTAGAAGGTATTCAATGGCATGATCCTCAAAATATTCCTTCTTATGAGGATCGATTATCACTTCTTCAAATGCAAACGTTGTCTCAAAGAAGGACCAACAATGATTTCGTTTTCCTTCATCAACTCATTACAGGCGTCACAGAGGCACCAGACCTTCTAAGTAATATACTTTTTTATCATCGGGGAGGAGGTTATCACCTTCGCAGCATCAATCTAATTAAAGTTCCAAGACACATGACCAATTACGGTATAAGAGCCCTTGACAAGGATGAGTAGGCTTTTGAATTATAATACGTATCTTATTGACTTTCATATTAATAAGAATAAATTAAAGACTATGCTTAAAACGCTCTTAATTGTTTTAAATTGTTGTCTATTCATATACAGCCTTATTTATAAACCGAACATAGACTTATTATAAGACTTATAATGCGTGTATAAGGAAAATCCTTGTTTATAAAGTTTTCGCTACACTACATAGGGATTGAATAAGCTACACAAACGTTTAGGGTTGTATAAGGCTTATTATACGTTACTATAAGACGTATGTGTCAAACATCACACGTCAATAAATCAAAAATTATTAATTATTATCATAATCTATCATGAAATTTATTTGAGTTTTGTCAGCAACTAAAAATGCCATACCAAATTAGAAGTGTTGTGAATGACATTAATTCGCTTTCCTGGAGGCCCAAACTATAAACAAAACGGTTTGACCCAATGACTACAGTATTCCCCGCTTAATTGCACTGACCATTTTGTCAGATTTTTCGGTCAATTATCCGGGTGGTTCAATTAACGAAATCCCGCTTAATTGACATATCTGTTCAATTAAGCGAAACCCGTATAATTACACGAGTAGGTCAGCTAAAAAATAAAATATTGATCCCAGAATTTCACTCTATAAACATTTCAGTAGGTGGCACGCTTATATACGCTTAAAATTAACAGTTCACAAAAAACCGACCAATTTTTTGTTTTATTTATTTGGCATCACTAGTTGAAGGTGTGAAAAACCCAGGAGAAAGAAGATGAACGTCAGCTAGAATTTTTATCCAGAGAAACAGAAAAACCTGCTCAAAGAACCAAAGAACCTTGCTATTTGAAAAAGTGGGAAAGAATGTTAATTTCATTTCAAGGAGTCTTAATTAAAGAGTGCTGCCAACATTTGAGTCCTTACTTAATTTCAAAAGAGAATTCGAAGAAGAATCATGAAACATGAGTCAACATGTAATACATAGAGAATATAAAATACCTAGAGTCGCGACTTCGGGTGTTCGCTCTCTTTTTGCCTACAAACTGCAATTTGGTCGTTTTGTACTAACCCAGTGAGAATGTGTTAGTTTTCCAATGCTTTTTAAATGAGAGACTGCACCAATACATTCGCACTGAGTTAGATACAATGCTCAGGTCTGAGTCGAGGTGGGTTTCATGGGCTCAGATTTCGAAAATAAGATTCCGTTGAGCTCAAAATTTTCAAAAAAAAAAAAAAAAATAGGTTATATTGTTTCCTTGCATTTTTAACATATAATTGCACTATAATTTTATAATTTACCAATATTTGTATCAAAAATCTAAGTAAATCTTAAAAAAAAAACAAGAGAAAATCGAAATAGTACGCATACAATCGTGCGTTTATTCTCGGTGTTTGCTGTGGTGGAATTCTGTCACTTTGGGCCAGTGTTACCGCAGGGAAAATATTTTCGAGTCTCAGAAGCTTGAAAAACGAGTCATTAACAAAAAAAAAAAAACGAGTCCATGTTAGAAAAAATTCAAATTCTTTCAGAAATCTTTTTTTTTTTTAATTTTGAACATACGAACAATTCATTGTATGGTTTTAATGTTCGAAATACAAGCGTTTAGGACAAGAAATAGACGCTTTAAACATGTGATTATTTTTTACAAAATATAAAATTCATAGTAATTGTAACTATTTGTGTCTACAAAAAAACGAGTCAAACGTGATAAAAACGAGCCCCGGAGTCAAGGAAGAAAAAAAACGAGTCCTTTTTGACTCTATAGAGGCCATGTGGTAACACAGTTTTGGGCAACAGGAAAAAAAATTTACTCACGGCTGAGTACTCACTTTTTTGTCACCTCTTACACAGATTCACGGACACGAAAAAAAGAGAGGAGTGTGAGAGTTCACCTCAGAAAAATTTTGAGGGTGTTTTCGGCAAGGGAGGAAAAGGTCGCGACTCTAGGTATTATATATTCTCTATGACGATAGGATGATCGCCAATTATGTGTTTGCCGTGTAGAGAATAACGCAACTGAGCATGTTCGGAAAACATGTTTGTCGTTTAGGGTTAAGAGAATCTATTTTTAGGTTTGTTTCATTATAGCTTTGCTCAGGGAGAAAAAGACAACACAGCACAGTACAGCACAGCTTCATGAGAAATGTCAGAACAGTTTGGAACAGTTAAGAACACAAAATGTGTTCTACCCAAAAAAGATGGAACAGAAAATCTTGTCCTAAACTGTTCCAAACTGTTCTAGACAGACTCAATGAACACCAAATCAGAACAGTTTGGAACAGTAAATGTATCAATGAACACCAAAAAGCTGTACTTTTTTGTTTTGAACTGTAACAAACTGTGAAAAACAGTGTCGCTGAACATACCTTAAAATTTGTTTGTCCTTCCAATTATCCGAAAAATGTCCATGTATTTAGTTTTTCTGCTGCATATTTTTAAGATCAATTAAGCGAGTAATTCAATTAAGCGGGGTTCAATCAACCATCTAAAAAGCTTTACTACTAATAAGGGAAATTTTCGAAGCCATTTTTTTCGATCAATTAGGCGGGATGTTCAATTAAGCGAGGTGCAACTAAGCGGGGATTACTGTACTCGTCTAAAAGAATTTTGAAATGAAAATCGGTTTTCTAAGAAAAATATGAAACAAATTATATTCAAACACATCAACTGTTGACAGGAAATAATATTTATTTTTCAATTCATTTTCATTCATGTCGAATGTAGTAGATCATCGTTTTGGTACTTTTTTTTGACAGAGATCTAACATAACTATGCCATAGAGAATATATTTATTTATTTATTTCGTCTATAAGATCTATTACAACTTTCTTAGACTAATACAGTTATTTTATTAAATATATACAAAATATATGAATGATTTTAACTCACTGAATTCATAAGAATTAATTTCAAACAATTTCTATTTTGACAAAGATCGATTATATTTCCATAATGATTAAAATTGACGCAAGCATTAGTGATTGGTTCATTTTTCCCATAGTTAGTTACATGGCGTGGAATATTAAAAAATGCATCGTATCTTGGCCTTAAAGTTCTTGGAGGGACATTTATACTAAATAGGGCTAAAAGAGGAGAACAATCAATATGACCAACAACAACATCTCTAGCGAACATTATAGAATAATAAGTTCTTCTACAATGTAAAAATTTTAAGTCAATTAAAAGACATCTACTTTTATAAGATGGCAAAAGATCATTTGACCAGTTCATTTTTCGAAGGGCGAATCTAGTAAATCGCTTCTGAACATTTTCAATTCGTGTGGAATCTTTTTTGAAGAGCGGATACCACACAACACAACAATATTCCAAAATTGGTCGAACTAATGATACATAGAGAGATTTTAAAGTAAATGGGTCTCTAAATTCTTGAGAATTTCTACATAAAAATCCCAACATAGCATTAGCTTTAGAAATAACATAATTATTATTATTATTTATTTATTTCAATTCGTTAAATGCTAACGTGAAAAATGCTTACAAACATAATACTTAAAATCTAAAAACTTAATCTACGCTGTTGAAAAAAATTAATTTGAATTTAATACTTTTTATATTATCGTGTGGTGAGGTTATACAAAAGTTGCATTTATTTAAAATTTCAATTAATTGATTAAGAGGGATATGAGCACCATAGTTTGACCTGCTAAATATTTGATTTAATTGATTCTGGAGTCTTATACTTGAACGACTAAAACTAAAATGTAAATGACCAAGAACTAATGGTGATGATATAGAACCATTTATTAGTGCAACAATGAAACAAAATTGTAGATATTTTCTGTGGTTTGTCAAAGACGGGAGGTTGATAAAAGAAAGTCTTTGTGAATAAGGGGGCAATATATTTCCATGAAACCATGGAAGAGATCGGAGACAGAAACGCAAAAATCTTTTCTGAATGGCTTCAAGTCTTATAATATGTACGTCGTAGTAAGGTGACCACACTACACAAGCGTATTCTAGAACAGGCCTCACGAATGAGACATAAAGTAATTTTAGTGTATATGGATCGCGGAAATCGCGACCGAATCTCTTAATAAAACCAAGAACTCTATTTGCTTTCTTGATTATAAAGTTAATATGTTCGTTAAAAGTAAGTTTAGAATCTAAAACTACACCCAAATCAGAAAATACGGATACTCTACATAAAGGAAAAGAATCAAACATGTAATCAAAGACAACTGGAACTTTCTTGCGTGTAAAACTCATAGTTTTACATTTGTCAACGTTTAAAACAAGACGGTTGTTATTGCACCATTCCCTAAATAATATTAAGTCTTCTTGCAAAAGTAGACAGTCAGATGTAGAATTAATTCTCTTAAAAAGTTTTATGTCATCGGCATATATAAGAACAGAAGAATTTTTTAAAATCGAAGCCACGTCATTTACAAATAGAACAAATAGAATTGGACCAAGATGGCTGCCTTGAGGGACCCCGGAATTCACAACAAATTGACTAGAACATTCATTACGAAATATAACACTATAACTTCTATTTTCTAAATACGATGAAATCCAATTCAAAAAATTTTCGTTAAAACCTTGTTGTGATAGTTTTAAAATTAGTGTTTTATGACACAACTTATCAAAGGCCTTACTAAAATCGGTAAAAACGCAATCTACTTGCTCACGTTTTTCAAAAACATCTAGACATCTAGACAAAAGTGAGTGAACACTGTATACACGCAGCCAAATAAGTAGCAACAATCACATTAAAAGGCAATATGAACACAAAATAAATGAATCAAAATAACTATTGGGAGCACAACTTTAAATTTTGAAACAATTAAGATTATTAAAATGGTCAAAACTTAAATAAAAACGATTAAAATTACGAGCTTATTTAAGCTTATAATCAATATGTATGTTGAACAAAAGACGTGAATCAAAAATGATTCCCAAATCTTTTTGGCTTAACACTCTTGACAATATATCATTAGCCAAAGCATAATTAAATAAAATTGGTAATGCGGACCTTGAAAAAGTTATTACAGAACATTTGTTAACATTTAAATCTAAAAAGTTAGAATGACACCATTCATTTAATCTGTTCATATCATTTTGAAGTTCTAAGCAATCAGCAATTGTTCTAATAGACTTACGTCATCAGCAAACATTAAACATTTCGAAGATTTTATAACAGTTGGTAGATCATTTATAAACAAGAGGAATAGCAAGGGTCCTAGGTGACTACCTTGTGGAACACCTGAATAGTTAAAAATTTTATAAGACAACGTAGATCCAATTTTAACAAATTGCGAACGATTTGATAAATAACTAGCCAACCATTTAAGAAGAGTCGAATGAAATCCCCCAAATGCAAGTTTTTTTAATAACACCTGATGACTGACCCTGTCAAAGGCTTTCGAAAAGTCCGTGAAAATAACATCAGTTTGACATTTATTTTCCATGTTTTCCATACAAAATTTTGTAAAGAGCGCTAGATTGGTCGTAGTTGACCGTCCTTGTACAAATCCATGCTGGTTTGCTGAAATATGATTTTTCACCACTTCATATATTTTATTTTTCACTATTGTTTCAAATATTTTTGGAATTAATTGTAACTTAGCGATAGGCCTATAGTTTTCAATTGACTGTTTTGATCCAGATTTATGAATGGGAGATATATAAGATGATTTCCAAGAATCTAAAAAGTCACCATTTTTAATAGAAACGTTGAATATATGATGTAGTGGTTTCAATAAACAGTTTGCACACTCTTTTAAGAATCTTACTGGAATATTATCAGGTCCTAAGCTTAAACCCAAGTCTAAGTTGGAAAGTTCTAAGAAAATCTCTTCCTCAGATATATCTACACTCCCCATGTCAACAAACTCATAATTATCTGGCAAAAAATTAATGAACGAAGTGTTAATCACAAAGTTTGACTGAAAAAAGTCTGCAAACATGTTACAAATTTCTGAGATATTGCTACTTAGATTACCATTGTAGCACATATTCGAAGGCATCCCGATGGATTTCCTTTTTACATTGAAAAATTTCCAAAAAGATTTAGAGTCTTTCTTTATCTTTCCTTCCATGGACCAGACATATTGATTATATAAGAAATTTTTTAAAAAGTTATATTCTTTAAGCAAACGACAATAATCACCTCTATAATTTGAATCGGTCTTACTTCTTTTTTGAGCTTTTAACATTGCATTTTTTAAACGCGCAAGGCCTTTAGAATACCATATTGGCTTATTGGATCCTCTTCTAATAGCCCTTTTAGGTATAAACATTTCAAAAATATCATTTACAACATTTATAAAAGATGAAAAACATAATGATAAGTCAGATTGGTGCAAAATGACACTCCAATTGACAGTTACTAAATAATCATTAATTGACGGATTAATAATCCGCCTTTTCAAAATTGAATTGAACATACTCAATTGATAAGGGATCAAACGATGATCGAAATATTGATAAATTTAAATTTAAATTTAAGGCTTTATGATGAACACTATTGTTGAGCAAAGGATTTTCATCTTTCAAAATTAAATATTCAAATTCATTATGTATGTAAACAAGATCTAAAATCCTTCCAATATCATTTACAACATTGTTTACTTGACATAAATTCAAACCAGAAAACGTATCAGTTACGATAGCCTCAATATCTTTGTTAACATTTGTTGGAAACAAACATTTATCTTCCTGCGAATAAAGCCATTTAATATTGCAAAGGTTAAAATCACCTAACAATATAGCAAAGCAATTATCATCAAAATTAGAAACAACATTATATACATTATTAACGTGAGCATCATAAATTGACAGATTAGAATTAGGAGGAATGCATGATACAAATAAATAAATTTTAAGCTTATTTAAGCTGGTATCATGAGATTTTACAAACATTTCGACACCAACGCAAATTTGTTCGATAATACCAGTGCAGTTTGGCAATTTTACTTCTTTGCAATTAAAACAAGATTTCACCGCAATAAGTACTCCGCCGCCTCTGTTAAGTCCAGAACATGTTGCATCTCGGTCCTTTCTGAAGACAACAAATGTTGAGTTAAATAATTCTGATGACAGAATTCCATCATAAAGCCATGTTTCTGTGAGTGCAATTGAGTCAAACATGCAGTCTAACACAGATGTATAAAATAAATTTGTTTTGGTGCGCATACCACCAATATTCTGATAATAAAGAGAAAAATTATCAAATCCATTGGCAGCAACAGTCGTAGACACAGCAGTATTGCGTAGAGAATCGAGAGATGGAGTAGCAACAGCAACAACGAAATCAGCAGAAGCAGCGAGATCATCAGCAGTGGAAACAGGTTTTATTGGTGAATTACTTTTGTTTACGAAGAGATTACTCTCATGTTGAGTTGCTTCTCGTTTTTTGAGCGATGTATGAAGTCTCTCACACGAACACCAACAGGCCAAACAGATCCAATCATTATCTTGTCTATGTACTTCTCTGGTACTCCAGCTTTGAAGTTGACAAAAGAGAAATTTGCCGTATTAACATCTTTCTTCACCAATTTAATACATTTCACTTGCTCATTTGAGATGTCAAGTACATTAGCAATATGTGAAATAAGAGACTCTGTCGATGTACTGGGATCTAAATATGACAAATGTAACCATTTGTATGAAATATTAGGAAGAGAAACACCTTCAAGAGTTGTTGATGTGTTACTTCCAATAATATAATCGGTTTATGGGTCGGTAAAGTTTGTTTATGATTACTGGTCAATGCGAGGGCAGGGGGTATATCACTTTCAGTTGATGCACTCTTTTTTTTATTAGCGTTTGTTTTATCGTTAACATTGTTATTGGTTTTATCCGCTAAGGTTTTGTTTGCTAAACTAGACGACGACGACGCTGAATAGTCTTGAGTGCATTGACCCAAAGCCGAACTCTTTTCACTGTTGCAATTCTTTGAGTCTTTATGCAAATCAACCACCGTAGGACTGTTTTGGGCATTTAACAATTTGTATAAAAGATTCACATTATTTTTAATCTCTGTCATTTCGTTTGAGAGTCTTTCCAATGACATAAATAAATCTTATGTTATTTGCCGTGACACCACCGTACATGAGTTACACCGCCACATCAAGTTTGCATCGCTAACCAAAAGTTTAAAACTTGCTTCAGAAATGCACGAACATTTTTTGTGAAACTTATTCTTGCAAAAATATTCACATTGGATAAAGTTTGAATCCAAAATTTCAGAATTGCATGAACCGCACAAATTAGACATTTTTATCTCTTAAATAAGTTCAAACAAACAAGAGTAAGAAAAAAACACGTCCGATCAGTTCAAGAGAATGTCACAATGTCACCTAGAGTCGCGACCTTTTCCTCCCTTGCCGAAAACACCCTCAAAATATTTCTGAGGTGAACTCTCACAATCCTCTCTTTTTTTCGTGTCCGTGAATCTGTGTAAGAGGTGAACTCTCACAATCCTCTCTTTTTTTCGTGTCCGTGAACCTGTGTAAGAGGTGACAAAAGAGTGAGCACTCAGCCGTGACAAAATTTTTTTTCTGATGCACAAACCCAAAGTGACAGACTTCCACCACAGCAAATACGAGACTAAACGCACGACTTTTTTCTTAAGATTTATTAAGATTTTTGATACAAATATTGGTAAATTATAGTGCAATTATGTGTAATAAATGCAAAGAAACAATAAAACGTATTTATTTTTCATATTACATACATTTTTTGTATGTTTAAGTTTTTTTTGAAAATGCTGAGCTCAACGGAATCTTATTTTCGAAATCTGAGCCCATGAAACCCACCTCGACTCCAACCTGAGCATTGTATCTAACTCAGTGCGAATGTATGGGTGCAGTTTCTCATTTAAAAAGCATTGGAAAACTAACACATTCTCACTGGGTTAGTACAAAACGACCAAATTGCAGCTTGTAGGCAAAAAGAGGGCGAACACCCGAAGTCGTGATTCTACGTATTATATATTCACTATGACTATGCTATGATGAACAAATTCTTATAAATAAGAATTTATTCAACGTAACATAAGACCCTATTCATAACATAGCTAATATACTGTATAGAGGTGTATAAGTCGAATCTAATAAATACGGCTGATATTGTTTTTTATTTTGTTTGTATTTGTATAGTTTTGTCATTTCTTGTGTTCGTTTGTTTTAGATTGCCTACTAGGTGACGTGTAATAACGCCAAGCGAAATAAGGCCGACTTGAAGAAATTGGTCTTATTTCCCTTTCCCATAGTGAAATAAGACCAACTTTTTAAAGTTGGCCCTATTTCGCTTTGAGAAAGTGAAATAAGGGTAATTTTTGTTGAGAAATAAAACCAAATCGGTCTTATTTCACTTTACGAAAGAGAAATTAGGCCAACTAAAGTTGACCTTCTCAAAACAACAAAACCTTACTATGCACGGTACATACCATTTAGAATATGTTATACCTGGAGTCGCGACCTTTTCCCCCCTTGCCGAAAACACCCTCTCTTCTCGCTCTCTCTTCTGAGGTGAACTCTCACAATCCTCTCCTTTTTTTCGTGTCCGTGATTCTGTGAAAGAGTTTACAAAATAGTGAGTACTCAGCCGTGTGTAAAATTTGTTTCCTGTTGCCCAAAGCAGTGTTACCATATGGCCTCTATAGAATCAAAATGGACTAGTTTTTTTCTTCCTTAACTCCGGCACACGTTTTTATCACGGTTGACTCGTTTTTTGCAGACACAAATAGGTACAACTACTGAGAATTTTATATTTTAAAAAAATAATCACATGTTTAAAGCGTCTATTTCTTGTTCTAAACGCTTGTATTTCGAACATTAAAACCATACAATTAATTCTTCGAATGTTGAAAATTAAAAAAAAAGATTTCTGAAAGAATTTAATTTTTTTTTTAGCGTGGACTTTTTCGCTTCTGGGACTCGAAAATATTTTCCCTGCGGTAACACTGGCCCAAAGTGACAGGCTTTCACCACAGCAAATACGAGACTAAACACGATTGTATGCGTACTATTTCGATTTTCTCTAGTGTTTTTTTTAAAGATTTATTAAGATTTTTGATACAAATATTGGTAAATTATAGTGCAATTATATGTTAAAAGTGCAAAGAAACAATAAAACGTATTTATTTCTTATATTACATAAATAAATAGAGTGGCGCGACAGCTCTTGAAGAGCCAAGGTCTAAGTGGCTTACTCTCATAAACAATTCTCTAGGTGCGTGTGAAGAATTGAGGGGACCTACAATTTTACGGCGCGCCGATTCCGAACGGCAAAGTTGAGAAGCACTTTTTCATGACAGATGATACTCTTGGAAGTTTTGTCAGATCTTCGCAAGAGGCAGTGTCCGTGAAAGATGAAATAAAAACTTTGGGCCCGAGTAGGATTCGAACACACGACTTTCTGCTTAGCAACCAATGCACCTAACAAATAAGCTACGGACACTACTTTTATATTACATACATGCATATTTTTGTATGTTTAAGTTTTTTTTTTTTAAATTTTGAGCTCAACGAAATCTTATTTTCGAAATCTGAGCCCATGAAACCCACCTCGACTCAGACCTGAGCATTTGTATCTAACTCAGTGCGAATGTGTTCGTGCAGTCTCTCATTTAAAAAGCATTGGAAAACTAACACATTCTCACTGGGTTAGTACAAAACGACCAAATTGCGGCTTGTAGGCAAAAAGAGAGACCCGAAGTCGCGACTCTAGGTATTATATGTATATTCTCTATGGGCAGAACATACACTGAGAAAGTTGCAACTCACCAAGGGAGACAATAGAAAAACGATTAACAGCAAATGGTGAGAACTGAGAGCACCAGATAAAAATCACTCAAACACTCGATTTATGATGAAATAAAATCAAAATATAGGCAAGTAAAGTCAATTAAAATAAGATGTAAAAAGGCAAACACTTTGATTGAAAAGAAGTGAAACAAGAAACAAATTGATAAATGACGGTATTTTAATCAAACTTGGTTTTTAGAACAAGGATTTACTAGCGAATTTAAACAAGTTGCGGGAGCTTGGGGAAAGCACGGGCAGGCCAAATATCGACAGGGTTGCCAAATTTTTATTTTCCTACTTCTCGATTAAATTTGTCTAAAATGGTCTAAACTATGTTAGTTTCAGTAACCTATCTTCTCGGTTATAGTTTTTAGAACATATGGAAATAACTAACCTTTTCGGTTGAAATAGCATATCTACTCGGTTGGAGTAGCCAATCTACTCGGTTGAAGTAGCATATCTAATCGGTTGGAATAGCTAGTCTATTCTGTTTGAGTAGCCTATCTAATCGGTTGAAGTAGCCCATCTACTCGGTTGGAGTAGCCAATTTACTCGGTTGAAGTAACCTTTCCACTCGGTTTTTTTTTTCTCAAATTCATTTTTTATTCATTATCACTTAAAACTACTTATTACTAGACAAAGGAATTTAAACTAACTTACTATCTAAAATCTTATAATTAACTTACTGGCCCCAACCGGGCGCTCTAAGCAATTCATGATCAACTTAAAATTAATGCCTTTCGGCCTTTTCCACTCGGTTAAAATAGCCCATCCACTCGGTTGGAGTAACCTATCTACACGGTTGAAGTAACCTTTCTACTCCGTTAAAAAAGCCCATCAACTAGGTTGGAGTAGCCTATCTACTCGGTTGAAGTAACCTTTCTACTTGGTTAAAATAGGCCATCTACAAGGTTGGAGTAGCCGATCTACTCGGTTAAAGTAACCTTTCCACTCGGTTAAAATAGCCCATCTACTCGGTTGGAGTAACCTATCTACACGGTTGAAGTAACCTTTCTACTCCGTTAAAAAAGCCCATCTACTAGGTTGGTTTAGCCTATCTACTCGGTTGAAGTAACCTTTCTACTCGGCTAAAATAGCCCATTTACTCGGTTGGGGAAGCCACTTTACTCGGTTGAAGTACCCTTTCTACTTGGTTAAAATAGGCCATCTACAAGGTTGGAGTAGCCTATCTACTCGGTTAAAGTAACCTTTCCACTCGGTTAAAATAGCCCATCTACTAGGTTGGTTTAGCCTATCTACTCGGCTGGATTAGCCTTTCTACTCGGTTTAAATAGCCCATCTACTCGGTTGGAGTAGCCAATTAACTCGGTTGAAGTAACCTTTCTACTCGGTTATAATAGCCCATCTACTCGGTTGGAGTAGCCATTTTACTCAGTTGAAGTACCCTGTCTACTTGGTTGGATTAGCCTTTCTACTCGGTTGGAGTTACATATATATCTATTCGGCTACAGTAACTATTCAAATTGAATTCTCTAACCAAGTGATAGCCTAATTTAACCAAGTTGATTGGGTACGGATGTAGCTAACCTGTGATTTTACAGTTCATTACGCTTATATGAACGATACTTAAAATCATAAAAAACATTTTTTTTTCAATGATTATAGCAATACAAAATATTTTATTAATCAAGTAAATTTATCGTACCATATACTTATAAGAAAAGGAAGAAAAAAAATTCAAACACCAGTTTTTTTTTATATGTATACATATATTCTTTTTCAATTAGCTCCTTTTTCCTTTAATTGATTGTTAGAATTTATTCTCATAACTGGCAATTCAAAAAGGCACACGCTTCGACTGGAAAAGACAACTGAAAATAAATAAATAAATCCCTATGAATTCACAAGCAGAGAAAACATACACTACAAATAATATACTCCTCATATTTTGACTACTGCTACGGCAATAACAAAGTGAATGTATTGTTGACGATCCTCCAGGCGACCACCTCACACACCATTGAGCCTCTCACTCGCAGGGGAACCGGTGGATGTTAAACCAATGAGATACACATCAACCAATACAGAGCCAAGCGACCGTCCTACATTTAAACTGATGGATTTACACCAATGCTCAAAGAAGCCAGGAGACCTACACACATACGACCGTATTTTTTTAACGGTCGTCATGTGAAGGTTTTACTTCCAATGCTCATAAATAAAGAAAACAAAAACAAACCAGGAGACCAACATGCACATGCACACGTTCGAGAATCTTTCACGAACGTTGCGTCGTGGATCTTACACCATTGTTTGTATTTAAAGCATACATATATTGTCTACTCTAATCTAATTCTACTAAATAAATTCAGCAAGTTAAACTCACCTCCTATATTACTTGTTATTATTATTTTTTGTTTTCTTGTTTTACATTCCTCCTTTGTTTAAATTTTTAATAAAGAAATACTCAACTATTCTACTTCACAATTCACAACTGAATGAAGTGAACCACAAAAACAGTGAGTGAGATCAACAAATGCAAATACAAATTTTAGGGGTGGAAAATGGAATAAATGACTACAACTACAATGGATCGCATCTATTTTTTTCTATTTGCCTTATAGTTGTCCATCCTGAATTGGACTCGCCTCGAGTCCTTTGTCTTCAGTAGTCCCACTATCATTTCTGTTGATTGTTGAGGTTTGATACTTTGTTTGTAAATACTTAGATTATTTATCGTTATCATTAGGTGTGTTTTTTTGACAAATCTATCCGCAGTGCAGTAGGATTTACCAAAAAAACGGATCCGCAGATGTTAAGTTTTGTATTTAAAAGTTGGTATTACAGTATCAAATATATATGAAATATGTCAAATAATTATTTGAAAAATAAAAACATCAAAAAAATTTCTTCCTCGCCGAATAAAAATAATCAAATTTAAAGAAAATGGACAATAACCAAGAAGATTATGGTGAGAGACACCAATAAAGGTTAATTTTATTAATCTTATGCATGTCTGAATTACAGTTTTTGCGTTAACTTGCAGAATCAAGTAGCAGCGAAGATGAATTTGTTTTTTGTCATTCTTCTTTTTTTTTTGCTCCCATTGATGATGACGAAGACGATGTACCTGGCGTTGGCGATGGTTCGGTTGGCTGTTGTTCGGGTGGCTGTTGTTCCGTTGGCTCTGGCGGTTCGTTGAATGCAACGATGCTAAGTGGATTAAACATCAGTGGCGATGTTTGTTGGTTTGTGGGTGGATAATTCTGTGAAATAATTACAAACAAAACATGAAGTAAAAATAAATAAAATAAATGTTAAACTAAATGCTATTGCAACCACCCCCAAAGTCATGGTATGTGTGTTGCTTATGATTATGATAGGCTTCTTACCGAAGAGTTCCTCCATTTTTTTCATGAATGGGGCAACACAAGGTGCTGCCCCAGTCTGTTTATTATGATCCACTGCCGTTTTATAAGCACGGAGGAGCGTGTCGATTTTATTTAAGGTTTAAGCCGAGATACCAAAGAAACAACTATGCCGAGTTTCCACTTAAGACTAAGTTTATTCTTTTCTATAAAATAAGTACAGGTTTTCTCTTATAACTAAGGCTACCGTTAACTAAGTGGGAGAGAGAGAATACATCGTCATTCATAACAGTATTTTCATCATTTAAAAGACGATTATTGATGTTTTCTTAATATATTAAGTAATAATTCAATTCCTGTTGCAACGGAATTGACTGTTTGGTTGTATATAATCTGAAAAAGAGCAACAAATATAAAAAAAGCAAAAAGAGTAAACTCTCATTGAAAAATGGAAAACTACAAACAACAAAGGTGTACTTTTTTCGAGAGTCGAATAAGGTCAAAATTCTATCCGCAGTATGATTCTACTTCTACTTTTCTCAGCAGTATGGTGTTGTTTATGTTATACATGTAATCTCCTACTGCGGATGCGGATAGCTTTGCCAAAAAAACACACCTATTATGTACTAATTTTTATGTGTTTGATTTATTGAAAATAAATATTATTAATGTTCAGAATCTTCAGGTTATGGGCCTTATCCCGAACTAAATACAAAATCATAAGGGAATTTGTATATGTATTTGTATTTGTATTGGAAAACACGTCTAAAACGAAATTCAAAATTGAAAAGTTTCGGGGAAGCGAAGACTTCGAAGACTGTACGCAAAATCAGAGCTTATATTGCTTGTTGAAAGATCCATTCATCCAAATATAAGGCATTGGAAAAGCGCTAAGGAGATTTGGCATTTTCTGCAGAAAATTTTTCAAGATTCTGGTCTTGTTAGGACAGTTGGGCTCATCCAAAAGTTTTTCTCTACAATATTGAAAGATTTTTCTACCGTAGATGCGTACGTTAACGATTTTTTTAAATAGGTACATCCTACAAGCTTAGGTCTATAGGTCTTATCCCAGATGAAGAATGGATATGGTCAATGCTTTTAGCTGGTCTTCTCGAAGAATACAAGCCAATGATAATGGGAATCCAAAACTCTGGGTTTCTTATTACAGAGGATAGCATTAAAACCAAATCTCTTCAGGACGTTAATTTGGACGAAGGTCATGCTTTTGTTGGCAAGAACAAGAAAAACTTTGGGAATACGAACTTTTAGGGTCTTAAATGTTACAATTGCAACGAATTTGACCATATTGCTGCTAAATATGCAAAAAAAGAATAAGAACTATCAAGAAAAGAAGAAAGCGATGTTAGGCTGTTTTTCGGTAACGGCTCTTGAAAAAGAAAAATGGTATCTCGATTGGTGGCGTCACATGTGCCCCAATAGTACATGCTTTTCAAGTAAGATTTAAAATTTTAATTCTGAGGTAATTGTTGCAAATAATTGGAAAATGCAGGTCCAAGGTTTAGTAAAGTCGATATGAAGGTATCTATTGGAAAATTCAAGGAAAGTGAGGTTGAATTTTTAGAGTCCTTCACGTTCCTAACTTATACATTAATCTTTTATCTATCTCGAAAGTTGTTCAGAAGGGTTTTTTTCAATGATTTTTTTTTTTCATGAATGGATTTCTAGTGAAAGACCAAAGGGGTCTGTTGTCGCAACTGCAAGCTGGGTGAACAATATGTTCCGACTCAACTGGCCACCCAACCACAGTACATATGTTACAAAAAATTTCACTACAAGCTTTGAACTTTGGCACAAGCGTGTTGGACATCCAAGTATCGAAACCACAAAAATATGTTTCCGAGAGCGGTCTAGAATATTGATTATGATAACTCAAAAATCAATTGCATCACACGTATCAAAGTTAAATTAACTCAATTGGCACTAGAGCAGAATCAATATTAGAACTGGTACATATAGAACAGATTGAACAAAAATCATGTGGAGGTTCAGCGTACATGCTTTTGTTCATTGATGATTTTTCAAGAAAAGTGTTCGCGTTTTTCATTTAAAGCAAGACTGAAGTAGCGGAAAAGTAGCTTGAGTTCAAAAACTTTGTAAAGAATCAGACTGGTAACAAAATAAAGGCGATGACCTTGCAAAGATACAAAAGAGAAAGCACAGAAGAAATCTAGAGAGGAAAAAAAGTGAATCTGTAGCATCTTAAAGTTTTCGGTTGTCAAGCAGTTATTCACACTCCAAAATAAAAGTGGAAGAAAATGGATGCCAATAGAAAAGAAGTAATTTTTGTTGGATACTGCACACACTCAGAATCATATCGCTTCTATGATGTCAAGAGAAAAGAATTCATAATAAGTCGAGATGCAGTTATCAATGAGCAAATATTTCCAAAGGATGGTGAGACAAATGATAAATCTTGCTGTGGTATTTTTAAAGGTTATGATTCAATGGGGAATGAAGACGAAATTTCATCAGTACATTCAAACAATAAAATACTAATCGAAGTATTTCAACGGCAAATGAAAACAGTTTTTTTTTTTTGTGCCCAAGATGATTTCATGGTTGAAGAATCTTCAGAAGGAATAACATCTGACAGAGCACTAAGACGATCTACCAGAATAAGAAGCCCACCTGAAAGATACGATTATCTATCGTACATGGGTAACAGCAATTATGAAGAGCCAAAGATAGTGGCTGAGGCAATAAAGAGTAAACATATTATGTCTGATTTAAAAAAAAAAACAATGAACGATGAATATACAGCTCTTTCGAAAACTGATACTTGGGAAATAGTTTCATTACCAAAAGGAAAGAAAGCCATAAATTCCAAGTGGACATTCAAGACGAATAAAGATGCAAATGGTTGCGCCGAAAAGGCTGGATTGGTCGTAAAGGTATATTCGCAACGTCAAGGGATCGATTATCAAGAAACATTTTCTCTCGTCGTAAGGTACAAGTCCATAAGGATACTTTAAAGTTCACCTGTACAATATGATTTGAACATCGATAAAAGGAATGTTGGTGACTGCTTTCATGCAAAGTGAACTTAACGAAGATGTTTATATGAATCTTCCTGAAGGTTTTTATAATGTTCAAAATAAAGTATGTATACTAAAATCATCACTGAAGAGTCTCAAACAAGCTAGAAACACCGAACCGTGTATTTATTACAAGACAAAAACCATAGGTAAAACTTCTGTCGCTGTTCACGTAGACGACATACTGATTTTTTTCCTTATAACAAAGATGAAAAAAAAAATTATCAAAGAAAATTTGGCTAAATCATTCGAGATGAAAGATTTTGGAGAAGCTAAATTTCTGCTTGGTATGTAAATAACTTGCGATCCAGAAAAAGGGAAGTAATGGATAGATCAACGGGCATACTTAAAGAATATTCTCTAGCGATTTTACATGGAGGATTGTTATCCGGTAACCACACCCTTAGACATAAACAAAACTAATAAAAGAAATATGTCAACGAAACAAAGACGAAACTGATTATATGAAGATCGTTCCATATCAAGAAGCTATTGGAAACATTTTAAATGCAGCACAAGTAAGATGCCCAGATTTATTCTTTGGAATTTGGGCTTTATCAAGATTTAATAATAATAATCGCACTGGATAGCGGTTTAAACAAATTGTTTGTTATATTAAAGGAAAAATAAACTACAAGCTATAATACCAAATATTAACAACATAATTTCAGATTTGTCATTGCCATCGAAGCATTTGCCACGTGCCGTCCTTATCCCACTTCTGAATTATAAGAAAAGGAAGAAAAAAAAATTCAAACACCAGTTTTTTTTTATATTTGTACATATATTCTTTTTCAATTAGCTCCTTTTTCCTTTAATTGATTGTTAGAATTTATTCTCATAACTGGCAATTCAAAAAGGCACACACTTCGGCTGGCAAAGACAACTGAAAATAAATAAATAAATCCCTATGAATTCACAAGCAGAGAAAACATACACTACAAATAATATACTCTTCATATTTTGAGTACTGCTACGGCAATAACAAAGTGAATGTATTGTTGACGATCCTCCAGGCGACCACCTCACACACCATTGAGCCTCTCACTCGCAGGGGAACCGGTGGATGTTAAACCAATGAGATACACATCAACCAATACAGAGCCAAGCGACCATCCTACATTTAAACTGATGGATTTACACCAATGCTCAAAGAAGCCAGGAGACTTACACACACACAATCATGTTTCTCTTACAATCGTTATGTGAAGGATGTTACACCAATGCTTGTAAATAAAATAAAGTATTGTTGACGATTCTCCAGGCGACTACTTCACACACCATTGAGCCTCTCACTCGCAGGGGAACCGGTGGATGTTAGACCAATGAGATATCAACCAATACAGAGCCAAGCGACCATCCTACATTTAAACTGATGGATTTACACCAATGCTCAAAGAAGCCAGGAGACCTACACACATACGACCGTATTTTTTTAACGGTCGTCATGTGAAGGTTTTACTTCCAATGCTCATAAATAAAGAAAACAAAAACAAACCAGGAGACCAACATGCACATGCACACGTTCGAGAATCTTTCACGAACGTTGCGTCGTGGATCTTACACCATTGTTTGTATTTAAAGCATACATATATTGTCTACTCTAATCTAATTCTACTAAATAAATTCAGCAAGTTAAACTCACCTCCTATATTACTTGTTATTATTTTTTTTGTTTTCTTGTTTTACTTCCTCCTTTGTTTAAATTTTTAATAAAGAAATACTCAACTATTCTACTTCACAATTCACAACTGAATGAAGTGAACCACAAAAACAGTGAGTGAGATCGACAAATGCAAATACAAATTTTAGGGGTGGAAAATGGAATAAATGACTACAACTACAATGGATCGCATCTAATTTTTTTCTATTTGCCTTATAGTTGTCCATCCTGAATTGGACTCGCCTCGAGTCCTTTGTCTTCAGTAGTCCCACTATCATTTCTGTTGATTGTTGAGGTTTGATACTTTGTTTGTAAATACTTAGATTATTTATCGTTATCATTAGGTGTGTTTTTTTGACAAATCTATCCGCAGTGCAGTAGGATTTACCAAAAAAACGGATCCGCAGATGTTAAGTTTTTGTATTTAAAAGTTGGTATTACAGTATCAAATATATATGAAATATGTCAAATAATTATTTGAAAAATAAAAACATCAAAAAAATTTCTTCCTCGCCGAATGAAAATAATCAAATTTAAAGAAAATGGACAATAACCAAGAAGATTATGGTGAGAGACACCAATAAAGGTTAATTTTATTAATCTTATGCATGTCTGAATTACAGTTTTTGCGTTAACTTGCAGAATCAAGTAGCAGCGAAGATGAATTTGTTTTTTGTCATTCTTCTTTTTTTTTGCTCCCGTTGATGATGACGAAGACGATGTACCTGGCGTTGGCGATGGTTCGGTTGGCTGTTGTTCGGGTGGCTGTTGTTCCGTTGGCTCTGGCGGTTCGTTGAATGCAACGATGCTAAGTGGATTAAACATCAGTGGCGATGTTTGTTGGTTTGTGGGTGGATAATTCTGTGAAATAATTACAAACAAAACATGAAGTAAAAAAAAAATAAAATAAATGTTAAACTAACTGCTATTGCAACCACCCCCAAAGTCATGGTATGTGTGTTGCTTATGATTATGATAGGCTTCTTACCGAAGAGTTCCTCCATTTTTTTTCATGAATGGGGCAACACAAGGTGCTGCCCCAGTCTGTTTATTATGATCCACTGCCGTTTTATAGGCACGGAGGAGCGTGTCGATTTTATTTAAGGTTTAAGCCGAGATACCAAAGAAACAACTATGCCGAGTTTCCACTTAAGACTAAGTTTATTCTTTTCTTTAAAATAAGTACAGGTTTTCTCTTATAACTAAAGCTACCGTTAACTAAGTGGGAGAGAGAGTAAACATCGTCATTCATAACAGTATTTTCATCATTAAAAGACGATTATTGATGTTTTCTTAATATATTAAGTAATAATTCAATTCCTGTTGCAACGGAATTGACTGTTTGGTTGTATATAATCTGAAAAAGAGCAACAAATATAAAAAAAGCAAAAAGAGTAAACTCTCATTGAAAAATGGAAAACTACAAACAACAAAGGTACCAACTCATAAGTCAAACAACAAAAACTTTTTTCGAGAGTCGAATAAGGTCAAAATTCTATCCGCAGTATGATTCTACTTCTACTCTTATCAGCAGTATGGTGTTGTTTTTGTTATACATGTAATCTCCTACTGCGGATGCGGATAGCTTTGCCAAAAAAACACACCTATTATGTACAAATTTTTATGTGTTTTGATTTATTGAAAATAAATATTATTAATGTTCAGAATCTTCAGGTTATGGGCCTTATCCCGAACAAATACAAAATCATAAGGGAATTTGTATATGTATTTGTAATTTGTATTGGAAAACATGTTGAGGTTTGATACTTTGTTGTAAATACTTAGATTATTTATCGTTATCATTAGGTGTGTTTTTTTGACAAATCTATCCGCAGTGCAGTAGGATTTACCAAAAAAACGGATCCGCAGATGTTAAGTTTTTGTATTTAAAAGTTGGTATTACAGTATCAAATATATATGAAATATGTCAAATAATTATTTGAAAAATAAAAACATCAAAAAAATTTCTTCCTCGCCGAATAAAAATAATCAAATTTAAAGAAAATGGACAATAACCAAGAAGATTATGGTGAGAGACACCAATAAAGGTTAATTTTATTAATCTTATGCATGTCTGAATTACAGTTTTTGCGTTAACTTGCAGAATCAAGTAGCAGCGAAGATGAATTTGTTTTTTGTCATTCTTCTTTTTTTTTTGCTCCCATTGATGATGACGAAGACGATGTACCTGGCGTTGGCGATGGTTCGGTTGGCTGTTGTTCGGGTGGCTGTTGTTCCGTTGGCTCTGGCGGTTCGTTGAATGCAACGATGCTAAGTGGATTAAACATCAGTGGCGATGTTTGTTGGTTTGTGGGTGGATAATTCTGTGAAATAATTACAAACAAAACATGAAGTAAAAATAAATAAAATAAATGTTAAACTAAATGCTATTGCAACCACCCCCAAAGTCATGGTATGTGTGTTGCTTATGATTATGATAGGCTTCTTACCGAAGAGTTCCTCCATTTTTTTCATGAATGGGGCAACACAAGGTGCTGCCCCAGTCTGTTTATTATGATCCACTGCCGTTTTATAAGCACGGAGGAGCGTGTCGATTTTATTTAAGGTTTAAGCCGAGATACCAAAGAAACAACTATGCCGAGTTTCCACTTAAGACTAAGTTTATTCTTTTCTATAAAATAAGTACAGGTTTTCTCTTATAACTAAGGCTACCGTTAACTAAGTGGGAGAGAGAGAATACATCGTCATTCATAACAGTATTTTCATCATTTAAAAGACGATTATTGATGTTTTCTTAATATATTAAGTAATAATTCAATTCCTGTTGCAACGGAATTGACTGTTTGGTTGTATATAATCTGAAAAAGAGCAACAAATATAAAAAAAGCAAAAAGAGTAAACTCTCATTGAAAAATGGAAAACTACAAACAACAAAGGTGTACTTTTTTCGAGAGTCGAATAAGGTCAAAATTCTATCCGCAGTATGATTCTACTTCTACTTTTCTCAGCAGTATGGTGTTGTTTATGTTATACATGTAATCTCCTACTGCGGATGCGGATAGCTTTGCCAAAAAAACACACCTATTATGTACTAATTTTTATGTGTTTGATTTATTGAAAATAAATATTATTAATGTTCAGAATCTTCAGGTTATGGGCCTTATCCCGAACTAAATACAAAATCATAAGGGAATTTGTATATGTATTTGTATTTGTATTGGAAAACACGTCTAAAACGAAATTCAAAATTGAAAAGTTTCGGGGAAGCGAAGACTTCGAAGACTGTACGCAAAATCAGAGCTTATATTGCTTGTTGAAAGATCCATTCATCCAAATATAAGGCATTGGAAAAGCGCTAAGGAGATTTGGCATTTTCTGCAGAAAATTTTTCAAGATTCTGGTCTTGTTAGGACAGTTGGGCTCATCCAAAAGTTTTTCTCTACAATATTGAAAGATTTTTCTACCGTAGATGCGTACGTTAACGATTTTTTTAAATAGGTACATCCTACAAGCTTAGGTCTATAGGTCTTATCCCAGATGAAGAATGGATATGGTCAATGCTTTTAGCTGGTCTTCTCGAAGAATACAAGCCAATGATAATGGGAATCCAAAACTCTGGGTTTCTTATTACAGAGGATAGCATTAAAACCAAATCTCTTCAGGACGTTAATTTGGACGAAGGTCATGCTTTTGTTGGCAAGAACAAGAAAAACTTTGGGAATACGAACTTTTAGGGTCTTAAATGTTACAATTGCAACGAATTTGACCATATTGCTGCTAAATATGCAAAAAAAGAATAAGAACTATCAAGAAAAGAAGAAAGCGATGTTAGGCTGTTTTTCGGTAACGGCTCTTGAAAAAGAAAAATGGTATCTCGATTGGTGGCGTCACATGTGCCCCAATAGTACATGCTTTTCAAGTAAGATTTAAAATTTTAATTCTGAGGTAATTGTTGCAAATAATTGGAAAATGCAGGTCCAAGGTTTAGTAAAGTCGATATGAAGGTATCTATTGGAAAATTCAAGGAAAGTGAGGTTGAATTTTTAGAGTCCTTCACGTTCCTAACTTATACATTAATCTTTTATCTATCTCGAAAGTTGTTCAGAAGGGTTTTTTTCAATGATTTTTTTTTTTCATGAATGGATTTCTAGTGAAAGACCAAAGGGGTCTGTTGTCGCAACTGCAAGCTGGGTGAACAATATGTTCCGACTCAACTGGCCACCCAACCACAGTACATATGTTACAAAAAATTTCACTACAAGCTTTGAACTTTGGCACAAGCGTGTTGGACATCCAAGTATCGAAACCACAAAAATATGTTTCCGAGAGCGGTCTAGAATATTGATTATGATAACTCAAAAATCAATTGCATCACACGTATCAAAGTTAAATTAACTCAATTGGCACTAGAGCAGAATCAATATTAGAACTGGTACATATAGAACAGATTGAACAAAAATCATGTGGAGGTTCAGCGTACATGCTTTTGTTCATTGATGATTTTTCAAGAAAAGTGTTCGCGTTTTTCATTTAAAGCAAGACTGAAGTAGCGGAAAAGTAGCTTGAGTTCAAAAACTTTGTAAAGAATCAGACTGGTAACAAAATAAAGGCGATGACCTTGCAAAGATACAAAAGAGAAAGCACAGAAGAAATCTAGAGAGGAAAAAAAGTGAATCTGTAGCATCTTAAAGTTTTCGGTTGTCAAGCAGTTATTCACACTCCAAAATAAAAGTGGAAGAAAATGGATGCCAATAGAAAAGAAGTAATTTTTGTTGGATACTGCACACACTCAGAATCATATCGCTTCTATGATGTCAAGAGAAAAGAATTCATAATAAGTCGAGATGCAGTTATCAATGAGCAAATATTTCCAAAGGATGGTGAGACAAATGATAAATCTTGCTGTGGTATTTTTAAAGGTTATTATTCAATGGGGAATGAAGACGAAATTTCATCAGTACATTCAAACAATAAAATACTAATCGAAGTATTTCAACGGCAAATGAAAACAGTTTTTTTTTTTTTTGTGCCCAAGATGATTTCATTGTTGAAGAATCTTCAGAAGGAATAACATCTGACAGAGCACTAAGACGATCTACCAGAATAAGAAGCCCACCTGAAAGATACGATTATCTATCGTACATGGGTAACAGCAATTATGAAGAGCCAAAGATAGTGGCTGAGGCAATAAAGAGTAAACATATTATGTCTGATTTAAAAAAAAACAATGAACGATGAATATACAGCTCTTTCGAAAACTGATACTTGGGAAATAGTTTCATTACCAAAAGGAAAGAAAGCCATAAATTCCAAGTGGACATTCAAGACGAATAAAGATGCAAATGGTTGCGCCGAAAAGGCTGGATTGGTCGTAAAGGTATATTCGCAACGTCAAGGGATCGATTATCAAGAAACATTTTCTCTCGTCGTAAGGTACAAGTCCATAAGGATACTTTAAAGTTCACCTGTACAATATGATTTGAACATCGATAAAAGGAATGTTGGTGACTGCTTTCATGCAAAGTGAACTTAACGAAGATGTTTATATGAATCTTCCTGAAGGTTTTTATAATGTTCAAAATAAAGTATGTATACTAAAATCATCACTGAAGAGTCTCAAACAAGCTAGAAACACCGAACCGTGTATTTATTACAAGACAAAAACCATAGGTAAAACTTCTGTCGCTGTTCACGTAGACGACATACTGATTTTTTTCCTTATAACAAAGATGAAAAAAAAAATTATCAAAGAAAATTTGGCTAAATCATTCGAGATGAAAGATTTTGGAGAAGCTAAATTTCTGCTTGGTATGTAAATAACTTGCGATCCAGAAAAAGGGAAGTAATGGATAGATCAACGGGCATACTTAAAGAATATTCTCTAGCGATTTTACATGGAGGATTGTTATCCGGTAACCACACCCTTAGACATTAAACAAAACTAATAAAAGAAATATGTCAACGAAACAAAGACGAAACTGATTATATGAAGATCGTTCCATATCAAGAAGCTATTGGAAACATTTTAAATGCAGCACAAGTAAGATGCCCAGATTTATTCTTTGGAATTTGGGCTTTATCAAGATTTAATAATAATAATCGCACTGGATAGCGGTTTAACAAATTGTTTGTTATATTAAAGGAAAAATAAACTACAAGCTATAATACCAAATATTAACAACATAATTTCAGATTTGTCATTGCCATCGAAGCATTTGCCACGTGCCGTCCTTATCCCACTTCTGAATTATAAGAAAAGGAAGAAAAAAAAATTCAAACACCAGTTTTTTTTTATATTTGTACATATATTCTTTTTCAATTAGCTCCTTTTTCCTTTAATTGATTGTTAGAATTTATTCTCATAACTGGCAATTCAAAAAGGCACACGCTTCGGCTGGCAAAGACAACTAAAAATAAATAAATAAATCCCTATGAATTCACAAGCAGAGAAAACATACACTACAAATAATATACTCTTCATATTTTGAGTACTGCTACGGCAATAACAAAGTGAATGTATTGTTGACGATCCTCCAGGCGACCACCTCACACACCATTGAGCCTCTCACTCGCAGGGGAACCGGTGGATGTTAAACCAATGAGATACACATCAACCAATACAGAGCCAAGCGACCATCCTACATTTAAACTGATGGATTTACACCAATGCTCAAAGAAGCCAGGAGACTTACACACACACAATCATGTTTCTCTTACAATCGTTATGTGAAGGATGTTACACCAATGCTTGTAAATAAAATAAAGTATTGTTGACGATTCTCCAGGCGACTACTTCACACACCATTGAGCCTCTCACTCGCAGGGGAACCGGTGGATGTTAGACCAATGAGATATCAACCAATACAGAGCCAAGCGACCATCCTACATTTAAACTGATGGATTTACACCAATGCTCAAAGAAGCCAGGAGACCTACACACATACGACCGTATTTTTTTAACGGTCGTCATGTGAAGGTTTTACTTCCAATGCTCATAAATAAAGAAAACAAAAACAAACCAGGAGACCAACATGCACATGCACACGTTCGAGAATCTTTCACGAACGTTGCGTCGTGGATCTTACACCATTGTTTGTATTTAAAGCATACATATATTGTCTACTCTAATCTAATTCTACTAAATAAATTCAGCAAGTTAAACTCACCTCCTGTATTACTTGTAATTATTTTTTTTTTATTTTGCTTGTTTTACATTCCTCCTTTATTTAAATTTTTAATAAAGAAATACTCAACTTTTCTACTTCACAATTCACAACTGAATGAAGTGAACCACAAAAACAGTGAGTGAGATCGACAAATGCAAATACAAATTTTAGGGGTGGAAAATGGAATAAATGACTACAACTACAATGGATCGCATCTATTTTCTTCCATTTGCCTTACATATTTACAGTGTTTTTAAATATTTTTATAATATACGTCTGTATAAATATACAAATATTCTTATAAGTTTTGAATTCACGGGCCTATATTGTTTAAACATTAATTTAATAGTTAAATAAATATATTAAATTATTTTATTAATTCATAATATTGTCTGTACAAGTTCTTAAAATGAATATTACAAGTAAAAGTAAATACATTAAAATAATTTAGTTCAAAAATATTATTTATTTTTAAAAATGATGAAATATATAATTTTCAATATGGTATTTGCATAAATAAATAAATTATTAAATCTATTTTGCTTAAGCCTTAGCCTTACAAAGGGCTTCTGAAAACTAGAAATTGTCTTCCGTTTGAAAAGATGGTTTTTGTATTAGGAATGGGACTGGGAAAAGAATCGAAAAACTTTACGACTTCTTGTTTTTGTAAGTTTTCTATTTCGAAAGCAAAGTAGGGTAATATATTTTCTTTGGTGCCTATGGAAAGTGGACTAGGTAGCTTTTATAAATATTTCATTCATTTCAACAAATTACTAAAACTATTAGTGAGTCCATTGTGAAACAAATAAAAACTGAAATTGATCTGCTGCATACCAAAATATCTAAAAGAATTCAATCTCTTGAAAAAGATTTTGATGCAAAAATTAATGCAGTTGAACAGAAATTCAATGAACGTTATAGTTCTATCAACAATGCTCTTTTTGTAAACAATGGGAGAGTGTGTTTGGAGGGTAAAACGTAGGTAGGTTTCCAATCTTGTTATAAAGTGATCACTGATATAGAGATCAGTGGGGAAAAGTAGTTCAAAGCAGCCACAGGTACTAAGCAGTAGATAAATGTTCCCAAAGGAACGCAGCTATTAACATCGGTTAAGTACTTTAGTCCGTCGCGGACAAACATTGTGACACGTAATTTGTATATATTAAGAAGATAACGGTCATTAAAATTTTTAGGGGCAGAAAAACGAAAATAGACCAATTTATGGCAATAATCTCTGAAATGATATTTAATCCAAACATATCCAAAAATAAAAGACAACTTGAGGAGTGGAAGATTTTTTGTGGTTTAAAACTAAACAGCTATTAACTTGTAGTTTCAAATTGGTTTGGATAGTGTTATTCACCCGATGCTTTGTATATAAATTTAACAGGTATAATAGAAATGGAATTCGACTGAAGCGACAACTGGTTACAAGCAGAGATAACCATTTTTTTTTTTTTTTACATAAGTTTGTATTGTGTGGAAACCCATCTTGATAATACCCCCCAAATATATATACAAAGAGCCGATGAATGGTTAGGTTAGGTTATATGGGCTTGTGATACCCTGAAGTGTTGTAACTTCTGAAAAAGTGATTTAACCTATGAATTCTATGATTGGTCGAGCCATTTGGTGGACTTTACAAAGTTCAGTAGGCGATTGCCTGGGAGTTCAGATAGTTCTTCTAGTTGATTAAGGGTAGGTGTACCAGAGCAGCGAACTCAAATTTCATGTAAATGAATTTAAATTTGTAAGTGAGCTCTACACTTGACCGATTCCTTCTTCGCTCATCTCAGACGAGAATTTGCAAGAACCAAGAACCACCATCACGATCACGCACATGAAGGAGAAAAAAAAAGGCAATATACGCAGGCGAAGTCTAGGTAGAAAAGGAGCAAATTCATAAACTTACCTACATGCAATAAGTGGAGAAAAGAATATGTGCACATTATTTCTCCTTTTTTTCTTTGAGATAGGAATATAAACTGAAAAAGTTCATGTAAGGAGGTACAAGGAAAGGGATACATCATAGATATTGTTGTTGCACCACGCGACATCGAGACGGCGGCGGAGACGCGAGGTGATGAACGGTTAGGTTTTTATTTCTTCTTGTGTGTATCCAGTTGAAGAAATATGAAAAAGATGAAACCTTATGAGAAGATCATTTATTTGTTTCCGTGTAAATAAATAATTTTTGGAGAGGCAGGATAACTATGTATTTTTTATGAAATGGAAATTCTATTATTGGGTGATGATTGCGTTTGAAATATGAAACATGAACGGTGTTCAAAATAGTCATCAACCTATTATTGAAATTTTTGACCTTAAGCAACAAAACGATGTAAGAAAATAAATTGGGTTCTCCAATTTATTTAGAATCAGGTACCTACCTACCCACACAAAATTTTTGATCTATTTTGGACATATTCTTAAAACATGAAACTTTTTGAAAATGTTTTTTCTTACATTATTTATATATTAATCTATTTATTTATTTAAATCTACAAGCAATTTAAAGCTAACAGTTTATGACTTAAATTAATTAATAATGACTGACTATTTTTTATATAAAATAATATATACAATAATTAAAGGATAAATATGAGCGAAAATCAATATAATGTTGAACCTTACTGAAATTATTAAAACTCTAGAAACCTTAGTTTGTTCTATGAAAATGTTCAAAAAGAAAACAAATCCCTCAGAAGCATCACGTCATCAATGTTTCGTACCATCAGCGAAACAACAGCAATTTCTTCATCAGCATCCAATATATCAACGAGAGCATCAGCATCAACTTCGCCAAAATGATCAACAGGAACGAAAACAAGCTCAGGGCCCTTAGCATTAGCTTTGACTTCGCAACATCTTTCGGTGGTAACAGATTTGTTTCTTACTGATTCGATATTCTGGATGTTAACTAATCAAGTAATCACCTATAAAAATTATATAAAAATAATGAATATTAAACTTTTTGGTGTAGTAATATTAATATAATAGGTACATATCTTTTTATATTTTCCGTGACTTAGTGGTTCGGTGCGTTGGCTGCTAAGCAGAATGTCATGGGTCTTTCACGGGCACTTTCACTTGCAATGAACTGACAAAACTTCCAAGAGTATCAATCTGTCATGAAAAAGTTCTTCTCAACTTTGCCGTTTGGAATCGACGTTATATTCTTCTTCTTATATATTCCACACGTGGATGTTTCTTGGAATCTTGGGGTAACACAGCTCTAAGAGGAGATGACTTTTGTAATCTGAAAGTATTTTCTTCCATATTTTTGTTTGCCAAAATTCGTCATCTCTATCAATTTTGAGCCATAGAAGGCAGGAAGTTCATACGCCAAAGAAACAAGTATGTTGGCCAGTTTGTTGTCTCTGAGTTTGATAATAGTAGTCGTGAGTTTTCTTTAGTCTCCACGTATCCTCTTCTTTTTGTAGGTAGGATATTTTTTTCAGCCTCACAGCTTCGTCTTTTGTCAGGCTTTTTGCAGATGACTGACACATCACTGCACATAAGCTGGTGTTTCCAACCATACCATCTGGTGTTGCGCCAGTAAAATGCATTTCTTTGTATATTATAAATCCACATTTTTCAACAATAATGCCTACTTCTTCTTGAAGTTTTTCTATGTCCTTTGCTTCATATGCTTTACCCCATTCTGAGCTTGAAGAAGCGAATATTCCATAAAGAGAAGCTTTAATTATATTATGCTAACTAGCAACGCTTCTAACTTTACAAATTTTCCCGAAGTTTGACGCTGTTACCATTGGCTTTCTGATTACATGCCATCTTGAGCAGTTTGCTTGATCTCTTGTATTTATTTCGATTTCCAGCCTAGAATTGAAGTTTTCTTTCAAGCGCCCTTCGATTTCTGTTTTTTTTTTTTTTCAACCTCTTCAGGATGCAAATCACACGTTTCTGGAGAGTCATCAATATTGCCATAATATTTGTCAGCAGGAGCTAATCGTTTTGTTTTCCTTGGAGCAGATTCATGATTAGCACGAAACAGTTTTCTTTTTCTTAGGTCATTGCGTTTCTGGTTTCCGTTCGAACTAAAAGTTGTTTGCTTGGTGTGCTCACGTTGTGATTGCTGGTCTTTGAAAACTCAGTAAAAAAGCTCTATTCGAATTAAACTGTACAGCTACCAATGCACACCTGTTGGTGTATGATTGACCTAAGGAGAAATTGATTCTTTTCCCACCCACGTATTAGCAAACAACGCTGTTAAAAAATTTTCAAATTGAAATAAGGGTACAGAATCTCATATTGCCCCAAAAAATGAAAGAGTTATATATTTTTCCCCTTTGCATACAGCATATCACAATGAAACGAGCTACATATTATGTAAAACAAAACAAATTAGAAAGACTATAAATAGTCTTGAACTTGTCATATTCATTCTAAAAATCGCAAGTCGCAACCACCAAAAGAAAAAGATATGGTAAGAAATTATCTTGCATGTGCGATATTCTTTTTACCTTCGTAAACAAATATCCCACTCTCGTTCATTTTCTTATTTTGTTATGTCAAAAAAAAAAAAAAATTGAAACAAGTGTAAATGATTACGGATTTACTAACCGCATCTTTTTTATCCGCTATCTCTATCTCTAACCCTTCTTCTATATGCCATGTGCACCCACCGAAAATAAAAAAAGATCTTTTTTCTCATCTCTCACATTATCTATCAAAGAAAAAAAAAACAAAAACAAAACCAACAGCGCTTGATGCCTTTTGCGTACACCTACCTATCCTTCAACAGCGGATCCCAAAAAACTGTATGTACCTAATACCCATGCAAAAATTCAGTATTGAAGAACATTTTCTATTGAAGAAAAAAAACATCTTTTGTAAGAAAGGGAAAACAAAGCAAAACAAATTACAGCACCACCTAGTGGCATTTCCTTGAAACCAGCTTCATTGTGTGTGTGATCGACCATTCTTTTTTGATAAAAAACGCAAAATCAACGATTTTTCAAAAATTAAAATTAAAAAGACCATTAGCAAACAAATAATTTTGTTTTTTGAATTGAATAAAAAAAATAACAGAAAAAAATAACAAAATTATTTGCTAGTTTTATTGCCCATATTTCACTTACAATGACCTTCCAAATATTGAAATTTTGAAGTTTGTTTTTAAATATGTTACAAGTGAAAAATGATAAAAAAAAACAACGACGTTAACTGAAACATATATTAATCTTTCATTAAAAAATATTTCAAAAAATTCGAAAATATATTAATCAATTTCCCGGGCAAACGCGCAAAATGTTAGGCAAAAAATAAGTATTTTTTATGTTTGTGTCAACAAAAAAATTTGACGAAAATACAAAAAAAAAAAAAAATTGCTCCATTGAAAACACATATTTAAAGCTTTGAAAAAAGTTAATTTGACTTCACTGCCTTTTATATTTTAGAAGTTATGCTAAAAAATGCATTCATAGTTTTTACATAATTTGCTGTATTTTTACTGTTTTTGGATTTTTGTTTGGGAAATATTATAACGATAATCGAAAAAAAAGATCGACGTTAAGTGACTGGATATATTGTCATTATAAAAAAAATAAAAAATAAATAAAAATATAATATTTAGCCCATTCGTTAGCGTAAGCGTCTTTTATAGTTTTTCCGTTTGCTTGTCGGTTTTGAGCTACATCGAATTTTTATTTATTTTTTTTTAACTACACAAACATTTGGCCCTATCAAATATCAATCGAAAACCGTTTGTTTTATTAAAATATTCGTAAAATTACGAACGCTACACAGTTTCGTACAAAAGTCCAACCTATTTTTACATGGGAAACCCCACCTTAAAGAAATATAGTTGCCTGAGAATTTTAATCTAGTACGGCAGAGTGCTGGACAGTGGCATAGGAAGTGTGCTGTGTTTTCGTGTTTTTTTCTTCATCGCCGCAGCCTCTGCATATGTCGTCTGTACTAAGCCCCACGTGGTAGCCACGTAGGTTATGTCCCGTTATCACACTTATGAGGGATCTTAGGGACGGTTTTTTGAGAAGTAAATCTTATTGGATTTTTTCTTGTCATAATGGCGCCAGAGTTTCCTGGCTGGATGCGCTGCATACCAAGAACCCTTAGCTCTTCGCGACAGCAAGAAACAAGCTTTGACTTGATTTGCGTGGCAGAGATCGCTTTTATTGCTGCTTGGCTATCAATGAAAAAGGTGATATCAGCGTGTGGATAAGCAGCGTTTTTCACTGCCAATATCTCAGCTTGGAAGACACTGCTATGGTCGGGAAGTTTGAATGAACTGTCTGAATGAACTCCAGTAGTCATTTTTGAGCCATAGCGATCGGTAAAGATGGTAAAGTTCGATTCATTAGTGTAGGGTATACTGTTTTCCCAATCTACTGTATTAGGGATGCTGGTACATAGTAAAGTTTTTATTGAAGTCTAGATAAGGGGTCATGTAATCAGTACAAACGTTATTACCAACGTATTTTGTAAGGATCGTGATAGGCCGTGTTGACTAGATCTCCAAATATTGGCCTGACTAAATGGAAGAGCGCTGTTTGCTGCCGATGGATAGCAGAATGCAAAAGCAATGTGAAAGGGACGCCAATTTATACAGGGTGATTCACGAGCGTTGTGCCAAAAAGCTAGAGCGTGTAGGTTGAGCTGAGACAAGGAAAAAATCGTACGAGAGAGGGGGGTCTATTCCCCCCCGTTTAGCCGGGAGGGGCAATTTTCTGAAAAATTGACTTGTTTTATAAAAAAAATATTAAAAATCAACTGCTTCGTTTACAACATCGTGTTGTACCTTTTTGAAAAGCCAGAAATATCTTCTTTCATTTTGTATATAAATTAAATTGTTTTAACGAATAGTTTAAAAAATATTAACTCTCAAACTCAAAATTTTCAAAAAAAAAAAAACAAAAAAATTATTTTTGTACCAAGTTTTTTCAAAATTTTATGTAATTAAGTACTAATTTTATTTTAAAAATTCAATGCCATTTTTAATTTTTAGTCGCAAACAGAAATCCGGATGGAAAAATGTCTTTTCGTTTTTGAGAAATTAAAAAACAAACCAGGACCACTTTTTCCTAAGAAAATCTTTGTTTTTATTTTTACCTATCTCGACTTTCAAGAAAAATTGCGGTTTAATCATCTTAAGCTCCTAGCAGGTAGAACCCTTCACGGACAGGTGGCCGCGGCCCCAGGCATAATAAGAAAAATTTCAGGTCAGTTTTCAGTGGTTATCAATGAACAAAATGATTAATCCAGGGAAAATCCAATACTTTTCTACTTTATTGGGGCCTCATAAAATTCAAATTACAGAACAACTATTAAAAGAAAGGTTTATGTTTCATAATAAATTAATAAAACTAAAAGTCGAGATAGGTTAAAATAAAAACAAAGATTTTGTTAGAAAAAAGTGGTCCTGGTTTTTTTTTTATTTCTCAAAAACGAAAAGACATTTTTGCATCCGGTTTTCTGTTTTCGACTAAAAATTAAAAATGGCATTGAATTTTTAAAACAAAATTAGTACTTAATTACATAAAATTTTGAAAAAACTTGGTTCCAAAATTATTTTTTTGGTTTTTTTTTTTTTTAAATTTTGAGTTTGAGAACTAATATTTTTTAAACTATTCGTTAAAACAATTTAATTTATAAACAAAATGAAAGAAGATATTTCTGGCTTTTCAAAAAAGTACAACACGATGTTGTAAACGAAGCAGTTGATTTTTAATATATTTTTTTATAAAATAAGTCAATTTTTCAGAAAATTGCCCCTCCCGGCTAAACGGGGGGGAATAGACCCCCCTCCCATACGATTTTTTTCTTGTCTCAGCTCAACCTACACGCTCTAGCTTTTAAGCACAACGCTCGTGAATCACCCTGTATAAAGGAGTCACATTCAAAAACTCCTGCCTGCTGTGTTTGTGTGTAATGTGAACACAACTCTGGACCTATATTAAATCTTAATGACATTTCTGACCAGGCACGGATTGAAGGGGGGGTCACGAGGGTTATGACCCCCCCCACACACAATTCGCATTTCAAAAAATAGACCTGAACCAATATTTTGCAAGCCGAATAATAAAAAAACAACCGAACAAAACTTATTTTTTTGCCAACTTAAGAACCGGAAAATGACCAAACGACCATAAATAACTTACTTTTTTGCCCTCTAGAATCCAGAAACTGATAGAACCAGAATTTTAACTGTAGAACCAATCCACACGACGAATGGAAAATGTTGAAAAAACTGCAAAAAAAAAAAAAGAGATAATCTTTTCGAGACATTCAAAAATTAAACTCAATAAATTTATATTTATATATATATATATATATATATATATATATATATATATATCCGTCAAACTGAAATCCTACGTGTCCTTGCCACTAATTACTGTAATTCTTGGTTTCAAGAACGGTACACATACTACAAGGCAGTGTTGAAAAAACTGTGAACAAATAAAAGCCATGTAATGTTTAAGAAGATTCTATGAAAAACATTACCTCAAATTAAATTTCAAAATTAGACAAATATGGTGAGTTTTGAAAGAAACTTGTAAACTAATGTAAATAAGTTAAATTTTTTTACTTAGCAAGTTTTCCAAACTTTTTTAATATTAGGTTACTAAGAGAAAACCTGCCAAGTAAAAAAAATTAACTAATTTACACTAGTTGACGAGTTTCTTTCAAAACTAATAAAACATTTGCAATGCACCTTTGTACGGGAGAACTTGGCTCCTTTTTTACATTTATGTTTTTGGTGTGATATCATTACTTTTTGCAAGATTTTTTATTTTGACTGGCAGAATTGCTAGTTTGACAAATTACAATATTCTACGATGATCAGATGTGCCCCATATATTTTATTAAATTTATGTTCAAATGGTAGGGTAACACGCCCCCTCAGTTGAAAATCATAAACTTCATATTTTATTTGTTCTATTGCACGTTGTACTTATATGCCAAATTTCATGATTCTTCTGTAGGTACTCTAAAGTAAGCCTTGACGTGGCGGAGCGGCTTACGGTAACTACTACTATATAGCTTAAAGCTATGCGATCGCGAAACTTGATTTCGCAGAAGGGCCTCCCATGGTCGACAGGTCGAAGCGGAGTAGGCTGTTACTACCAATTACCCCACAATGAAGGAGTGTTCCCATCAAGGCACTCCCACCGAGGGACGGCAGCGAATGAATTTCTTCTTTGGAATCAACGGTGGCGTCTCCAGTTCCAGTTAGGTCGAACTACTTGGTGAACACCTTTACGGGCTACTTCGACTTATTTGAAGCCCAGGCCGTAAAAGGAGCGGTTTTTCCGGCTCTTGCACTTGGAGTCACATCAAGTGTCTGGTACTCCAGGTTGGGGGTTGTGCGTCGGGGTGACTTCCCGACCACGTAGAAAAAATCTTAGTTGCAAAGCAACAACAGGCCTCAGAAACGGACGGATACACTGATGACGACCAAAGCAAATGTACAAAGGACAACGATTTTCGGATATGCACGTGGAATGTTAGGTCCCTTAACAGACCGCGTGCTGCCGAACAGTTAGCGGAGACCCTCAACTGCTACAAAGCAGACATTATCACTATCCAGGAAATGCGATGGGATGGACCGGGAAAAAGGAGGATGAGAAACTGCGACATCTACTATGGTAATTGTTACCGAGAGCAACAACAGCGACTCTTTGGATGCGGATTCGTCGTGGGAAGCAGACTCAGGCAAAAAGTCTTGAGCTTCAAATGCGTGAGCGAACGCGTCACGACAATCCGAACCAAGGGTCAATTCGGCAACATCAGCCTAATATGTGCGCATGAATTTCGTATTTGATCCTCCGGGATCAATTTTAAAAAAATAAAAAAACACAATTTACATTTGTATCTTAATTTTTATTT
The DNA here is from genome assembly GCA_920937365.1 of Sphaerophoria rueppellii. Classification (NCBI taxonomy): domain Eukaryota; kingdom Metazoa; phylum Arthropoda; class Insecta; order Diptera; family Syrphidae; genus Sphaerophoria; species Sphaerophoria rueppellii. Next base: position 66,597,410 of record CAKKXW010000001.1, read on the forward strand.
TTAAATTATTCATAACTTCAGATCCCTTACCACTGGTGGGGAGAAATCTTAAGTTAAAACAATTCGAACTGAACTCTGATTTACAACTGATCTCCTGGCTGGTCATCCCATGCCTTTTTATCTTAAAATATTTGTATATGCAGTGATGCTGCTTTGTCAGAAAGATATATTTAGGTTTACATATGCATAAGGATATTTGATAACGATTCAAAGAAGTTGAATCGTAAATTATCTGTATTTTTATAAGGGGTGACTTTGTGATTATCTTTTATGTCGGTCGAAGAATTCGATCGTTCACAATTTTTGTTTATACTAGAAATACGATCGTTTGCACATGTCGCATACTCAAGTGAATATGCTTGGTATGTTATTTTGTGTGTTGGGAGGTAATTCTATAACTCCTCCCCCCTTTGACTTTTGTTTCTCCTCAAACAATTTTTTATATAAAACTAAAAGTATAGCACAAATTATGATAATTACAAATCCATTAAGTCCAAAGTGGATATATGATTGGTCTGATACTTTTTCTATAATTTCTTTAATATTTTCAATTCTTGTCAAATTATAATCTTCAATTTTTAAGTCAAATTTGGTCAAATTAAATGTATCTTCCATATAAATATTTATTGGTTGTTTTACAATTTGATTTTTGTTTAGGTACATATTCTGTGTCACCTATTTTAATATTACAGTTTTCAAAATTAATTAACATATTCCTTTTTATTTGAATAATTTTTCTCTCGTCACAATAATTTTTTACTTTATAATCACTGTTTTTTAACAATTAATGTACCTTTCTTCAGTTCTTTTACAATATTAATTTCTTCATTTTTTTCTTTTTAGACAATTATTTTTATTTATACAGTTAACATATGGTTTTAGATTTTTTAATTCTTTGTTTTCACAGTATTTATAAAATGTTTCATTTATTTTTACGATATTTTCGTCTTCTATATCTAATTCCATATTTTCCTCATTGGGTATGGAAGTTATAAAATATTTATCCAAATTATAAATCTTATCTGGTATTTGAATTATAAATGTTAATAGATCGTTATCATATTCACTTACTGATAATTTAATATTATTGAGTTTGAATAAATCAATTTCATAGTAATCAATTTCCTCTGCCGTTAACAAACTTTCTGTCATTATTTGCAATCTACTTGCCAATATAATGTTTTGATTTTTTTCAATAATTGCTTTTAGTTTATCAACTGTTCGAACATATTCTAGGATTATAATTCTTTTTTCCAATTTTTTAAATTCTTTCATTGTATCATAGCTATTTTTTGTTTTTGTATCAATCATTTTTTTCAATATTTCTATCTCTTTTTGAAGTTGATTATTAATATCTACCTGTCTGTTTGTGTTCATTATTAATTCGTGATTATTTATAGTTAGTGTTTCTAATCTGTTTTGGATTTGTTTTATCTTCATCATTCCTAGTTCCGAATAGGAAGTTTAAAACTCTTCCTCCAATATTAATTAGACTTATTGGTTTTCGTGTATTGGGCTTATGACCTTTAATACTTTTAATTTCTTCTTGAATCAAATCTAATTCGTTGTCTATATACATTGTTCTAGCTATGTCTTCTGTTGAGTTCACTATAAAATTCTTTTGTTCTAACCATCGATTGGTTGTTTTACTTAGTAACACATTTATTTCTGTTAAGTTAATTATGTGCAAAACTGAATTGTACTTGTTCACGATATTCACTTCATCATATTTAATTAAAGCGTAACCATTATGATTTATAATTTCTTCAGTTATTAATGATTTACTATTAACTAAGTTGAAAATGGTAATTAAAATTATTAGAGTATTCATCTTTACGTCCTCTTTGCTACGGTTCTGATAATCTGGTGACCTACGAGCCTTACTTGGCATGCTTGCATACGCACGGCTAGGTGACGTCGGATTGGGGAGTAGTTCTTGCTAATAGGCAGCCAGTCGCACCAAAGGAAAACTTTCTTCATGCCAAGGTTTATATAAACTTCCTGACAGCAGACGGACATCTTCTCTTACCTCACCAATTTCTACCGGCGACAGGTGTTGGAGTCGCTCAAGGTCTCTGTTTCCCTCCCTACCTGCTTACGCAGACGCCTTGACAGTTCATGTACCTTGTTGAAATTCTATTGAACTGTCCCTAAATTTACTTTCTGCGTTTCTGGTTTCCGTTCGAACTAAAAGTTGTTTGCTTGGTGTGCTCACGTTGTGATTGCTGGTCTTTGAAAACTCAGTAAAAAAGCTCTCTTCGAATTAAACTGTACAGCTACCAATGCACACCTGTTGGTGTATGATTGACCTAAGGAGAAATTGATTCTTTTCCCACCCACGTATTAGCAAACAACGCTGTTAAAAAATTTTCAAATTGAAATAAGGGTACAGAATCTCATATTGCCCCAAAAAATGAAAGAGTTATATATTTTTCCCCTTTGCATACAGCATATCACAATGAAACGAGCTACATATTATGTAAAACAAAACAAATTAGAAAGACTATAAATAGTCTTGAACTTGTCATATTCATTCTAAAAATCGCAAGTCGCAACCACCAAAACAAAAAGATATGGTAAGAAATTATCTTGCATGTGCGATATTCTTTTTACCTTCGTAAACAAATATCCCACTCTCGTTCATTTTCTTATTTTGTTATGTCAAAAAAAAAAAAAAAATTGAAACAAGTGTAAATGATTACGGATTTACTAACCGCATCTTTTTTATCCGCTATCTCTATCTCTAACCCTTCTTCTATATGCCATGTGCACCCACCGAAAATAAAAAAAGATCTTTTTTCTCATCTCTCACATTATCTATCAAAGAAAAAAAAAAACAAAAACAAAACCAACAGCGCTTGATGCCTTTTGCGTACACCTACCTATCCTTCAACAGCGGATCCCAAAAAACTGTATGTACCTAATACCCATGCAAAAATTCAGTATTGAAGAACATTTTCTATTGAAGAAAAAAAACATCTTTTGTAAGAAAGGGAAAACAAAGCAAAACAAATTACAGCACCACCTAGTGGCATTTCCTTGAAACCAGCTTCATTGTGTGTGTGATCGACCATTCTTTTTTGATAAAAAACGCAAAATCAACGATTTTTCAAAAATTAAAATTAAAAAGACCATTAGCAAACAAATAATTTTGTTTTTTGAATTGAATAAAAAAAATAACAGAAAAAAATAACAAAATTATTTGCTAGTTTTATTGCCCATATTTCACTTACAATGACCTTCCAAATATTGAAATTTTGAAGTTTGTTTTTAAATATGTTACAAGTGAAAAATGATAAAAAAAAACAACGACGTTAACTGAAACATATATTAATCTTTCATTAAAAAATATTTCAAAAAATTCGAAAATATATTAATCAATTTCCCGGGCAAACGCGCAAAATGTTAGGCAAAAAATAAGTATTTTTTATGTTTGTGTCAACAAAAAAATTTGACGAAAATACAAAAAAAAAAAAAAATTGCTCCATTGAAAACACATATTTAAAGCTTTGAAAAAAGTTAATTTGACTTCACTGCCTTTTATATTTTAGAAGTTATGCTAAAAAATGCATTCATACTTTTTACATAATTTGCTGTATTTTTACTGTTTTTGGATTTTTGTTTGGGAAATATTATAACGATAATCGAAAAAAAAGATCGACGTTAAGTGACTGGATATATTGTCATTATAAAAAAAATAAAAAATAAATAAAAATATAATATTTAGCCCATTCGTTAGCGTAAGCGTCTTTTATAGTTTTTCCGTTTGCTTGTCGGTTTTGAGCTACATCGAATTTTTATTTATTTTTTTTTAACTACACAAACATTTGGCCCTATCAAATATCAATCGAAAACCGTTTGTTTTATTAAAATATTCGTAAAATTACGAACGCTACACAGTTTCGTACAAAAGTCCAACCTATTTTTACATGGGAAACCCCACCTTAAAGAAATATAGTTGCCTGAGAATTTTAATCTAGTACGGCAGAGTGCTGGACAGTGGCATAGGAAGTGTGCTGTGTTTTCGTGTTTTTTTCTTCATCGCCGCAGCCTCTGCATATGTCGTCTGTACTAAGCCCCACGTGGTAGCCACGTAGGTTATGTCCCGTTATCACACTTATGAGGGATCTTAGGGACGGTTTTTTGAGAAGTAAATCTTATTGGATTTTTTCTTGTCATAATGGCGCCAGAGTTTCCTGGCTGGATGCGCTGCATACCAAGAACCCTTAGCTCTTCGCGACAGCAAGAAACAAGCTTTGACTTGATTTGCGTGGCAGAGATCGCTTTTATTGCTGCTTGGCTATCAATGAAAAAGGTGATATCAGCGTGTGGATAAGCAGCGTTTTTCACTGCCAATATCTCAGCTTGGAAGACACTGCTATGGTCGGGAAGTTTGAATGAACTGTCTGAATGAACTCCAGTAGTCATTTTTGAGCCATAGCGATCGGTAAAGATGGTAAAGTTCGATTCATTAGTGTAGGGTATACTGTTTTCCCAATCTACTGTATTAGGGATGCTGGTACATAGTAAAGTTTTTATTGAAGTCTAGATAAGGGGTCATGTAATCAGTACAAACGTTATTACCAACGTATTTTGTAAGGATCGTGATAGGCCGTGTTGACTAGATCTCCAAATATTGGCCTGACTAAATGGAAGAGCGCTGTTTGCTGCCGATGGATAGCAGAATGCAAAAGCAATGTGAAAGGGACGCCAATTTATACAGGGTGATTCACGAGCGTTGTGCCAAAAAGCTAGAGCGTGTAGGTTGAGCTGAGACAAGGAAAAAATCGTACGAGAGAGGGGGGTCTATTCCCCCCCGTTTAGCCGGGAGGGGCAATTTTCTGAAAAATTGACTTGTTTTATAAAAAAAATATTAAAAATCAACTGCTTCGTTTACAACATCGTGTTGTACCTTTTTGAAAAGCCAGAAATATCTTCTTTCATTTTGTATATAAATTAAATTGTTTTAACGAATAGTTTAAAAAATATTAACTCTCAAACTCAAAATTTTCAAAAAAAAAAAAACAAAAAAATTATTTTTGTACCAAGTTTTTTCAAAATTTTATGTAATTAAGTACTAATTTTATTTTAAAAATTCAATGCCATTTTTAATTTTTAGTCGCAAACAGAAATCCGGATGGAAAAATGTCTTTTCGTTTTTGAGAAATTAAAAAACAAACCAGGACCACTTTTTCCTAAGAAAATCTTTGTTTTTATTTTTACCTATCTCGACTTTCAAGAAAAATTGCGGTTTAATCATCTTAAGCTCCTAGCAGGTAGAACCCTTCACGGACAGGTGGCCGCGGCCCCAGGCATAATAAGAAAAATTTCAGGTCAGTTTTCAGTGGTTATCAATGAACAAAATGATTAATCCAGGGAAAATCCAATACTTTTCTACTTTATTGGGGCCTCATAAAATTCAAATTACAGAACAACTATTAAAAGAAAGGTTTATGTTTCATAATAAATTAATAAAACTAAAAGTCGAGATAGGTTAAAATAAAAACAAAGATTTTGTTAGAAAAAAGTGGTCCTGGTTTTTTTTTTATTTCTCAAAAACGAAAAGACATTTTTGCATCCGGTTTTCTGTTTTCGACTAAAAATTAAAAATGGCATTGAATTTTTAAAACAAAATTAGTACTTAATTACATAAAATTTTGAAAAAACTTGGTTCCAAAATTATTTTTTTGGTTTTTTTTTTTTTTAAATTTTGAGTTTGAGAACTAATATTTTTTAAACTATTCGTTAAAACAATTTAATTTATAAACAAAATGAAAGAAGATATTTCTGGCTTTTCAAAAAAGTACAACACGATGTTGTAAACGAAGCAGTTGATTTTTAATATATTTTTTTATAAAATAAGTCAATTTTTCAGAAAATTGCCCCTCCCGGCTAAACGGGGGGGAATAGACCCCCCTCCCATACGATTTTTTTCTTGTCTCAGCTCAACCTACACGCTCTAGCTTTTAAGCACAACGCTCGTGAATCACCCTGTATAAAGGAGTCACATTCAAAAACTCCTGCCTGCTGTGTTTGTGTGTAATGTGAACACAACTCTGGACCTATATTAAATCTTAATGACATTTCTGACCAGGCACGGATTGAAGGGGGGGTCACGAGGGTTATGACCCCCCCCACACACAATTCGCATTTCAAAAAATAGACCTGAACCAATATTTTGCAAGCCGAATAATAAAAAAACAACCGAACAAAACTTATTTTTTTGCCAACTTAAGAACCGGAAAATGACCAAACGACCATAAATAACTTACTTTTTTGCCCTCTAGAATCCAGAAACTGATAGAACCAGAATTTTAACTGTAGAACCAATCCACACGACGAATGGAAAATGTTGAAAAAACTGCAAAAAAAAAAAAAGAGATAATCTTTTCGAGACATTCAAAAATTAAACTCAATAAATTTATATTTATAATATATATATATATATATATATATATATATATCCGTCAAACTGAAATCCTACGTGTCCTTGCCACTAATTACTGTAATTCTTGGTTTCAAAAAGGAACGGTACACATACTACAAGGCAGTGTTGAAAAAACTGTGAACAAATAAAAGCCATGTAATGTTTAAGAAGATTCTATGAAAAACATTACCTCAAATTAAATTTCAAAATTAGACAAATATGGTGAGTTTTGAAAGAAACTTGTAAACTAATGTAAATAAGTTAAATTTTTTTACTTAGCAAGTTTTCCAAACTTTTTTAATATTAGGTTACTAAGAGAAAACCTGCCAAGTAAAAAAAATTAACTAATTTACACTAGTTGACGAGTTTCTTTCAAAACTAATAAAACATTTGCAATGCACCTTTGTACGGGAGAACTTGGCTCCTTTTTTACATTTATGTTTTTGGTGTGATATCATTACTTTTTGCAAGATTTTTTATTTTGACTGGCAGAATTGCTAGTTTGACAAATTACAATATTCTACGATGATCAGATGTGCCCCATATATTTTATTAAATTTATGTTCAAATGGTAGGGTAACACGCCCCCTCAGTTGAAAATCATAAACTTCATATTTTATTTGTTCTATTGCACGTTGTACTTATATGCCAAATTTCATGATTCTTCTGTAGGTACTCTAAAGTAAGCCTTGACGTGGCGGAGCGGCTTACGGTAACTACTACTATATAGCTTAAAGCTATGCGATCGCGAAACTTGATTTCGCAGAAGGGCCTCCCATGGTCGACAGGTCGAAGCGGAGTAGGCTGTTACTACCAATTACCCCACAATGAAGGAGTGTTCCCATCAAGGCACTCCCACCGAGGGACGGCAGCGAATGAATTTCTTCTTTGGAATCAACGGTGGCGTCTCCAGTTCCAGTTAGGTCGAACTACTTGGTGAACACCTTTACGGGCTACTTCGACTTATTTGAAGCCCAGGCCGTAAAAGGAGCGGTTTTTCCGGCTCTTGCACTTGGAGTCACATCAAGTGTCTGGTACTCCAGGTTGGGGGTTGTGCGTCGGGGTGACTTCCCGACCACGTAGAAAAAATCTTAGTTGCAAAGCAACAACAGGCCTCAGAAACGGACGGATACACTGATGACGACCAAAGCAAATGTACAAAGGACAACGATTTTCGGATATGCACGTGGAATGTTAGGTCCCTTAACAGACCGCGTGCTGCCGAACAGTTAGCGGAGACCCTCAACTGCTACAAAGCAGACATTATCACTATCCAGGAAATGCGATGGGATGGACCGGGAAAAAGGAGGATGAGAAACTGCGACATCTACTATGGTAATTGTTACCGAGAGCAACAACAGCGACTCTTTGGATGCGGATTCGTCGTGGGAAGCAGACTCAGGCAAAAAGTCTTGAGCTTCAAATGCGTGAGCGAACGCGTCACGACAATCCGAACCAAGGGTCAATTCGGCAACATCAGCCTAATATGTGCGCATGAATTTCGTATTTGATCCTCCGGGATCAATTTTAAAAAAATAAAAAAACACAATTTACATTTGTATCTTAATTTTTATTTTTAAATTATTCATAACTTCAGATCCCTTACCACTGGTGGGGAGAAATCTTAAGTTAAAACAATTCGAACTGAACTCTGATTTACAACTGATCTCCTGGCTGGTCATCCCATGCCTTTTTATCTTAAAATATTTGTATATGCAGTGATGCTGCTTTGTCAGAAAGATATATTTAGGTTTACATATGCATAAGGATATTTGATAACGATTCAAAGAAGTTGAATCGTAAATTATCTGTATTTTTATAAGGGGTGACTTTGTGATTATCTTTTATGTCGGTCGAAGAATTCGATCGTTCACAATTTTTGTTTATACTAGAAATACGATCGTTTGCACATGTCGCATACTCAAGTGAATATGCTTGGTATGTTATTTTGTGTGTTGGGAGGTAATTCTATAACTCCTCCCCCCTTTGACTTTTGTTTCTCCTCAAACAATTTTTTATATAAAACTAAAAGTATAGCACAAATTATGATAATTACAAATCCATTAAGTCCAAAGTGGATATATGATTGGTCTGATACTTTTTCTATAATTTCTTTAATATTTTCAATTCTTGTCAAATTATAATCTTCAATTTTTAAGTCAAATTTGGTCAAATTAAATGTATCTTCCATATAAATATTTATTGGTTGTTTTACAATTTGATTTTTGTTTAGGTACATATTCTGTGTCACCTATTTTAATATTACAGTTTTCAAAATTAATTAACATATTCCTTTTTATTTGAATAATTTTTCTCTCGTCACAATAATTTTTTACTTTATAATCACTGTTTTTTAACAATTAATGTACCTTTCTTCAGTTCTTTTACAATATTAATTTCTTCATTTTTTTCTTTTTAGACAATTATTTTTATTTATACAGTTAACATATGGTTTTAGATTTTTTAATTCTTTGTTTTCACAGTATTTATAAAATGTTTCATTTATTTTTACGATATTTTCGTCTTCTATATCTAATTCCATATTTTCCTCATTGGGTATGGAAGTTATAAAATATTTATCCAAATTATAAATCTTATCTGGTATTTGAATTATAAATATTAATAGATCGTTATCATATTCACTTACTGATAATTTAATATTATTGAGTTTGAATAAATCAATTTCATAGTAATCAATTTCCTCTGCCGTTAACAAACTTTCTGTCATTATTTGCAATCTACTTGCCAATATAATGTTTTGATTTTTTTCAATAATTGCTTTTAGTTTATCAACTGTTCGAACATATTCTAGGATTATAATTCTTTTTTCCAATTTTTTAAATTCTTTCATTGTATCATAGCTATTTTTTGTTTTTGTATCAATCATTTTTTTCAATATTTCTATCTCTTTTTGAAGTTGATTATTAATATCTACCTGTCTGTTTGTGTTCATTATTAATTCGTGATTATTTATAGTTAGTGTTTCTAATCTGTTTTGGATTTCTGTTTTATCTTCATCATTCCTAGTTCCGAATAGGAAGTTTAAAACTCTTCCTCCAATATTAATTAGACTTATTGGTTTTCGTGTATTGGGCTTATGACCTTTAATACTTTTAATTTCTTCTTGAATCAAATCTAATTCGTTGTCTATATACATTGTTCTAGCTATGTCTTCTGTTGAGTTCACTATAAAATTCTTTTGTTCTAACCATCGATTGGTTGTTTTACTTAGTAACACATTTATTTCTGTTAAGTTAATTATGTGCAAAACTGAATTGTACTTGTTCACGATATTCACTTCATCATATTTAATTAAAGCGTAACCATTATGATTTATAATTTCTTCAGTTATTAATGATTTACTATTAACTAAGTTGAAAATGGTAATTAAAATTATTAGAGTATTCATCTTTACGTCCTCTTTGCTACGGTTCTGATAATCTGGTGACCTACGAGCCTTACTTGGCATGCTTGCATACGCACGGCTAGGTGACGTCGGATTGGGGAGTAGTTCTTGCTAATAGGCAGCCAGTCGCACCAAAGGAAAACTTTCTTCATGCCAAGGTTTATATAAACTTCCTGACAGCAGACGGACATCTTCTCTTACCTCACCAATTTCTACCGGCGACAGGTGTTGGAGTCGCTCAAGGTCTCTGTTTCCCTCCCTACCTGCTTACGCAGACGCCTTGACAGTTCATGTACCTTGTTGAAATTCTATTGAACTGTCCCTAAATTTACTTTCTAGGTTACCCTACACAACATTCAATTTGGCGTCACAACTTCGCCCACTCACCCCCATAATCTCTTCAACTTAAAACATTTCGATTTTAAATGTACCGATTTTATTCAATAATTGTTGATTTTGGTTTCATAACTTAAGAAATTGATTTCAGTGCATGTAAATGTATAGCAGATAGGTATAAATTTCGATTTTTAATGTATTTCAATTTTAACTTATATAGCATAATTCTCAATTGTAAGTAGATAGTTCAAATTTTTTTAATTAGTTAAGTTAGAAAAATCTTCAATTTTAAATAGGCAAATAAATTAATAATAATGAAATGATAGCAAAGCCAAATATGTCAAAAAAACTAGTGGTAGTTTGGCCTGTGAAAGAGAGAAAATATAACTGTTTAATTGGTCGGAGACTTACCACTTACGGGGATCCTGTGCACAGATTCCAATGGGTTCCACTTGAGAGAATATTCTGAGTTTGAATACAGCTCACCGCCAAACCAACACTATCACTATGATTTTTTTTTCTTACTTTTTTCTTAAGAATGAATATAAAGCAATTAAACTTGAATTTAATTTACAACTATACTTTGCATGCAATCACTATTATTAAGCTTACTCTTTCAATTTCAATTTTTTTCCACACACTGTGTATTCTTTCTTATTTCTTTCTTCTTATGCTTACTTAAAACTTATTCTCCTTTTTTCTTATTTTAAATTTTACCGATTTTTTTTCTCTTAAAGATTTTTTTTTTTTGTTTTTCTGGCACCTGATGAATAGGTATGTACGTTAAATTAACTTCCCACGTGACGCTTTGACACGGAACCAAGGTGACTTGCACCCCCTTTCTTTCACCGCACTTTACCGCACCGCACGTGGCTCGATCGGGGCTTAGCGAGCCGATTGGTTTCGCAATCTCTAATTGACTGAGTTGAGCCTAGGTTTCCTATACGGGTGCTGGCACTTTTGACTTAGTGTTTCGCTCAGGGAAGTATGCCGTTACTCAACTGGAAGATGAAACGAAAGCGCTTCAGTTGTAAAATTTGTAGCGAAAAACTTGGCCTTGGCCTTGAACTTGAGATTTTTTTTCGCTTCCTCTTCTTCGTCGTTCTTTTCTAAACTTGACAAGGAAAGACCAGGGTACAGGTGCACGTGGTGAAAGTGTCAAAAATCCGATGGTTGTGTGCTCCGCACAGAAGCGTCTAAATGATTGAGACATACGTAAATTGGGATTAAGCCTTTTTTATTGTCGCAGAGAGAGTAAGATATGTTTGGTTTCAGGGAATTTATAGGAATTACCTTGTGAGACTCGCAGGCTTTCTTGGATTTGCTTTAATATAACTCAAGTTAAGACTTCTTGCGTCTTAATTTTGTTTTTTTCTGACCACTTGTTTAATTTAACTTTGGTTTAATCGTATGAAGGCTCCAAAAGAAATTATGGTATTAAACTTTATTCTAAAAAAAAGGAACTTTTTTATAAAACTACTTATATATAAATTGATTTAAATACCTGAGGAGAAGGTGTTACTAGCCTGGTGGTCAAAAGAAAAAGACCTATCAAAATTGTTTTGTCGGAAAGCTACTCCTACGATGTAGTTGGCACTCACTGTTTCCTGAGTCAATTCAGTGACTTAAACGAATTGGTTCGAACTTCGAATTCCATACGCGTATTGCGTACTCAAGAAACAGGGTGCAACAAAATATTTTTTTTTTTTTTGTGTTCGGATAATATGGTTTAGATTCGTAACAAACCTCTTTCGTTTCTAAAATCTTGAAAGAAACGAAAAGGAAATCGAATCTTTTCTTTTGTTACTGTCTAATGTCTTTTGCATGATATCGCCCTACTAATTTTCCCTTTAGATCCTCCAGGTCATACAAGCAGTTTCCTACTCTCTTTCTCACTCTGTACTTAAGAAATTTTGGCATGAACTTAGAAGTTTTCTGTTTAGAAAATGAGCTTTGACCAAAATTCCTCCGAAAAACCTCTTGCCCTTCTACATATCGAACATTAGTTGCACGACGATTGTATGTTCTTTCAGCTTTTAGATGAGCCTTATTTAGATTTTCCCTAATTTGACGCCTTATCAGGTGTATTCTATCCGCGGATGGAATCGTTTTCATTTCAGGATCGACTAAACATTTTAGTCTTTTCAAAACCGGGTACTCACATCCACTTGAAATCATATTCTGACCGAACAACGCGTAATATGGTGAGGTGTTAATCGAGGAATGGTAATCACTTCTTAGAGTCGAGGCTATTGTTGAGACGTATTTGTCCCACTCTGTGTGTTTATCTCCCACGAAAACTCTTATTTTTGAAATTATTTCTCGATTAACGCGCTCGGAGCTGTTTGCTTGTGGTGAATAAAGACCAGTTTTGACGTGCTGAATCTTATATGCATTCATTTGTTTAGAAAACTCTTTCGCGACAAACTGTTTGCCATTGTCGCTATGTATGAATTCTGGGGTTCCAAATAGATGAAAGATATCCTCCTCCAGAAACTTACAGATAGCCGTTGAGGTCGCTTTACGCAATGGCTTCAAGAATATAAATTTCGAAAAATAATCGATCACAATAACAATTGTAGTATTCCCTTGCTTAGTTCTGGGATATGGTCCGAGCAGATCAATGTATAACCTTTGCATTGGTCTTTCTGTGACGATTTGGTTACCCATTTTTGGCCGAAGAGTGGAATTGGCAGGTTTGACCTCTTTGCAAATATCGCACGCAGCAATGAACGATTTAATGTGCTTAACCATTTCTGGCCAATAATATTTTTGCCTAACGCGAAATAGGGTCTTTTCAATGCCACCATGCGTTCCAGGCGCTGCAGTATGCTCATTTGCGATAGCTTCTGCCCACAACTCCTTCGGTAGCCACAACCGCCACAAACTCTCTTCGTCATCAATCGCACCAGATCTAAACTTAACTCTCTTATAAATAAAGCCATCAGAAACGCAAACATCCGGAAGACAACTTTGATTTTTTTCTATTTCATTTTTCATGTCGGTATACTCTTTTGACTTAAAGTGCTTGGAAGTCAAATCTATGTCAGATTGTCTCGCAATTGGTGTTATCTCACACATATCTAAACGTGACAACGCGTCTGGTACAACGTTTAGTGAACCCTTACGGTGTTCCATTGTAAAGTCAAACGATTGGAGCTTAAGGCTCCACCTAGCGAGCCTGCCACTAAGGTCTTTTTGTGACATAAGCCACTTAAGGCTGGATTGGTCAGTTATTATTTTAAAAGGCAGACCATCGATGTATGGTCTGAACTTGTTCACACATACGATTACAGCCATGCACTCTTGCTCTGAGACCGTGTAATTCTGCTGTGCCTTGTTTAGCTTCTGCGAAACGTAAGCGATGGGATGTTCGTGTCCCTCTTTATCCAATTGGAACAAAACTCCACCTACACCTAAGCTTGACGCATCGCACTGTATAACAAAAGGTTTACTAAAGTCTGGCTGTGCGAGCACTGGGGCAGTTGTTAGAGCTTTCTTTAATTTTTGGAATGCATCTTCAGCTTCTTTGGTAAGCGCAAATTCCTTACCTTTCCCAAGGCAATCGGTTAGAGGTGCTGACAAAGATGCGAAGCTTGGTATAAATTGGCGGTACCAACCGGTCATGCCAATGAATCTGCGAACTTGGCGTGCAGTTTTGGGCAATGGAAAGTCCGTTATTGCTTCCAACTTTGAAGGATCTGTCTTTAAGCATCCCTGACCTATAATATAGCCTAAATATTGTATCTCCTTCTGACAAAATTTACTTTTGTCCATATTAATGGTCAGGTTCGCGTGTCTTAGGCACTTTGCTAGCTCACGATGAATAGAAATATGTTCATCGAAGGTTTCGGTGCACACTAGCAAGTCATCCAAATAGATGAAAACATTGTCTCGGAACTTTGTTGGGATAACTTTATCCAATAAACGAACGAGTCTTTGGGAAGCGTTGCAAAGCCCGAATGGCATTACAGTGAACTCAAGTAATGGCATTCCTGGGACTGCAAAAGCTGTTTCTTCTCTTGAAGTCTTTTCTAGAGGAATCTGATGGAAGGCTTGTTGGAGGTCTATTTTGCTTATAAAATGCGTATTCTTAACTCTACTCAGTAAACCACCTATGTGTTGGAGGGGATACGCATCCTTTTTCGTGACACTATTCAATTTTCGGAAATCTATGCATAGTCTTATTGTGTTATCCGGTTTTCGAACTACTACGATCGGGGAACTCCACGCACTATCACTCTCCACAACGATGCCTAGTGAACGCAATCGTTTAATCTCTGCGTAAACTTCGGCTTCGCGTGGAGGTGACAGGGGATAGTACTTCGACTTAATCGGGACGGCATTTCCAGTGTCAATGTAGTGCTCCTCCAAATGAGTTTTCCCAAGCCCTGACTTGGCAAAAGAGGGGAACTCGTCAATCGTTTTAAGCAACTTAACCATCTGATCATCTGTTAATGCAATGGTGTTCGAATCTGAAAAGCTTTTATCAATGGAAGAAATCGCAGGAATTATGAATTGTGGACGGATGTCAAAGCTGTTCCAGAAATCTATTCCTAGATAAGCTTCCTGTTGGAGAGTCGGAACGACATAGAATTCTATTACTTTAGTGACTTTATCAAGTTGAATCGGAATTTTACAAAGGCTATGAATTTTTTGTTGAGTGCCATCAGCTGTGCTAATTGAATGGTTGCAAGGTTTGATTGGGATTGAGTTACGCTCAAGTAGATTCAAACTGTTTTTTCCAAGAACACTAACTGATGCACCTGAATCGAGTAAAGCCTTAACTGTCTCACCGCCTATTTTAATGTCTAAATATGGCCTTGAGTCATTGCCATCATTAAGTATAGTTGACTCTAAGACCTTCCTTCGAGATTTTCTAGCTTGATAGCGCTTCCTACAATTCATTAATTTTTTAGGTACTGTCTGGTTATTTGTGTTTCTAAAAATTCTTTCCTTCGCATCCTGGTATCGTAAGATCCGCTCGTGAAGAGAGAGCTTAGAAAAGTGTTTTGGTTTGGAGGATTCATTTGGCTCGTCTATTATTTTAGTATTACTTTTTGGTTCGACTTTGATTTGAGATGGTTTGGAATCATTACACTGCCTATGGCTGTGTAGAGATTCGTTGGACTCTTTTATTGGCTCGGGGTTAGAGGTGTGGAACGAGAGTCCCCGGCTACCATCTCGCTCACCTTGGGGTTTAACAAATGCTTACGGCAGTTTGGTGTCGTAACATTCTTTTCTCCACAACGAAAGCAGAATAAATTTCGCTTTTCTGACGGACAGTCATAAAAGGAATGACCTACAAGATCACAGTTCCAACATTTGAATCTGCTTGTGTCCGGTGGATCTCGAGAATAACCAAACCTGTTCGAAAAAGCTGCTATTTCGGCGTCTTCGATCTTGTTCCTATCTTCGGTTAAGATTGCTTCCTCTATCTCATTTACACGTTTGAAGTTTTGATATCTCTGAAATGTCTGATGGCTCACGTATTTCTCTGCCTGTCTTGCAACATCTCGTAAGTTTTCTAAGCTACCAACCTGATATGAGAACAGAAGTGATCCTATACTCTCCTTTGAATTTTTCTTTATCATCTCAATCAGTTTGGCATCACTAAGCGGCTCTTTCATTCGTGCATTTAAGCGCAACAGATCTGAGTAATAATCATCAAAAGTTTCCTTATACCCTTGCTTTCTGGACAACATTTGAATAATTTTTTCATGGTCATTCTCTACTTTGCTAAACTCCTTTACAATGGCATGTTTCAGGTTTTCATAGGTGGCCGAAGGATTTTTCTTTAAAAAGAACCAGAACCATGTCTCCGCTTTCCCTTTCAAAAGGACATGAAAGTTTGCCAGCACGTGATCCCAGCTACAGCGAAAACGTTCTTTGAGGGTTTCGACTTTGAACAGAAAGTCATGGACGTGACCGGAACCGTCGAATGAAATTTGCCATTTTTCTATTTTGCAGTTTGAAGTTTGCAAGGTGGAATGAGTTTGCGAAGTTTGGGTACTTATTTGCGGAACTAATCTGGTTTGAGTTGAGAAGGACGCGTTATTTAGAAATTGATCGAAAGCTTTTGAAGGTCTAACTTCATGTTGACTTCCGTCACGGTTGCTCATGGCATCTAAGCGCTCGACTAAAGTCATCTTTATCTCTTTCATCTCTTTGATGAACTCTTTCTGATTCGCTTCAAGAATCAATTCAAACGCGTTAGTCAAAGCCTCGATACCTGTGTTGCTCGCTTGAAGAGCTGGTCTTTGCATGTTGGGGTTATCAGCATTTTGGGCTGGTTGAATTTGAATATTTGGAGCCTGTGCTTCCTGTAAGTCTTGAACCAAAGCTGCATTTTGAACATTTTGAACATTTTCATTTGCATTGCCATTTCCGTTAATCTGCATGGATTCATTATTTTGTACATTGGGATTGACGTTTGGGGAGCCTAGAAGATTTACTTCTCGAGATCCCTGCGGATCGTTGAATTGATCTCTATTTCTACTGTCAGGAGGTGTTCTCATAAGCAATGGTCTAGATGCCATGATACTTTGAGAATTATTCTGAGAGTTCCTATTCCCATTGAAAGCACCGCGCCCTCTAGAGTTATTCAATCTACCTCTTTGTCGTGTATTATGTGTGTTATTTTCTGCCATTTTTGTTTGTTTTTTTCGAATGAAAAAACGTTGTTTTAATTTTGTAATCTAATTGTTTTGTTGATTTGTTTCATGCATTGATTTGGGGTAAGTGAGTTTGATTATGTTGTGCCATGATTCGGATTATTTTCATTTCTGAAGATTTGCATTGTTTGACAGTTTCAGTTGTGTATACCAATCGGACGGACTATGCTAGAAGCATAACTTGAAAAATTAGATTGGTAAGAAGAAGATTTTATAGTAGCTTAATTGACCAGTTTATTCAGTCAATTGACAGTACTATCTAAAACAAATACACACATTGAACATCCACATGCAATGACTTTTCCTCCGGAAAGAGTCAGACAAATGTGAACTGAAAATGCAGTTTAGATTGTTAGAAACTCATTAAGTCGCAACGCGGAAAACAATCTACATGTTTATGCCGGGACAATACTTTTGAAAAGCTAAAAATCTAAACTACAATGAGGCCTTTTTTTAAAAAAAGCCTGCACGGTGGGCGCCATTTCTTTTGCTACGGTTCTGATAATCTGGTGACCTACGAGCCTTACTTGGCATGCTTGCATACGCACGGCTAGGTGACGTCGGATTGGGGAGTAGTTCTTGCTAATAGGCAGCCAGTCGCACCAAAGGAAAACTTTCTTCATGCCAAGGTTTATATAAACTTCCTGACAGCAGACGGACATCTTCTCTTACCTCACCAATTTCTACCGGCGACAGGTGTTGGAGTCGCTCAAGGTCTCTGTTTCCCTCCCTACCTGCTTACGCAGACGCCTTGACAGTTCATGTACCTTGTTGAAATTCTATTGAACTGTCCCTAAATTTACTTTCTAGGTTACCCTACACAACATTCAATTTGGCGTCACAACTTCGCCCACTCACCCCCATAATCTCTTCAACTTAAAACATTTCGATTTTAAACGTACCGGTTTTATTCAATAATTGTTGATTTTGGTTTCATAACTTAAGAAATTGATTTCAGTGCATGTAAATGTATAGCAGATAGGTATAAATTTCGATTTTTAATGTATTTCAATTTTAACTTATATAGCATAATTCTCAATTGTAAGTAGATAGTTCAAATTTTTTTAATTAGTTAAGTTAGAAAAATCTTCAATTTTAAATAGGCAAATAAATTAATAATAATGAAATGATAGCAAAGCCAAATATGTCAAAAAAAAAACTAGTGGTAGTTTGGCCTGTGAAAGAGAGAAAATATAACTGTTTAATTGGTCGGAGACTTACCACTTACGGGGATCCTGTGTACAGATTCCAATGGGTTCCACTTGAGAGAGTATTCTGAGTTTGAATACAGCTCACCGCCAAACCAACACTATCACTATGATTTTTTTTTCTTACTTTTTTCTTAAGAATGAATATAAAGCAATTAAACTTGAATTTAATTTACAACTATACTTTGCATGCAATCACTATTATTAAGCTTACTCTTTCAATTTCAATTTTTTTCCACACACTATGTATTCTTTCTTATTTCTTTCTTCTTATGCTTACTTTAAACTTATTCTCCTTTTTTCTTATTTTAAATTTTACCGATTTTTTTTCTCTTAAAGCTTTTTTTTTTTTTTTTCTGGCACCTGATGAATAGGTATGTACGTTAAATTTACGTCCCACGTGACGCTTTGACACGGAACCAAGGTGACTTGCACCCCCCTTTCTTTCACCGCACTTTACCGCACCGCACGTGGCTCGATCGGGGCTTAGCGAGCCGATTGGTTTCGCAATGTCTAATTGACTGAGTTGAGCCTAAATCTCCTATACGGGTGCTGACACTTTTGACTTAGTGTTTCGCTCAGGGAAGGATGCCGTTACTCAACTGGAAGATGAAACGAAAGCGCTCCAGTTGTAAAATTTGAAGCGAAAAACTTGGCCTTGGCCTTGAACTTGAGATTTTTTTTCGCTTTCTTTTCTTCGTCGTTCTTTTCTAAACTTGACAAGGAAAGACCAGGGTACAGGTGCACGTGGTGCAAGTGTCAAAAATTCGATGGTTGTGTGCTCCGCACAGAAGCGTCTAAATGATTGAGACATACGTAAATTGGGATTAAGCCTTTTTTATTGTCGCAGAGAGAGTAAGATATGTTTGGTTTCATGGAATTTATAGGAATTACCTTGTGAGACTCGCAGGCTTGCTTGGATTTGCTTTAATATAACTCAAGTTAAGACTTCTTGCGTCTTAATTTGGGTTTTTCTGACCACTTGTTTAATTTAACTTTGGTTTAATCGTATGAAGGCTCCAAAAGAAATTATGGTATTAAACTTTATTCTAAAAAAAAGGAACTTTTTTATAAAACTACTTATATATAAATTGATTTAAATACCTGAGGAGAAGGTGTTACTAGCCTGGTGGTCAAAAGAAAAAGACCTATCAAAATTGTTTTGTCGGAAAGCTACTCCTACGATGTAGTTGGCACTCACTGTTTCCTGAGTCAATTCAGTGACTTAAACGAATTGGTTCGAACTTCGAATTCCATACGCGTATTGCGTACTCAAGAAACAGGGTGCAACAAAATATTTTTTTTTTTTGTGTTCGGATAATATGGTTTAGATTCGTAACATCTTCTATCGGAATTTGTTCTTAAACTAAAACTCTTTTTTGAGTTTTCCTATTCATTTGACTTGCTTTGATTAAATTGTCTTGGTTTATCTGTTTACTTTTTCTATCCCTTTGAATATTCTTCGTGTGTTGATCGTTAAGTTTATTGTATTTGTATCTTGGTGCTATTTTATTACGGTCTGTTCTGGAGTTTTTGAGAAACCCTTCCGATCTGTTTTCCGTATACTCTTCTCTGTTAATGTTCAGTCTATCGATTATTTTTTCTTTGTTTCTTATCATTAGGTCATAAAGATTATTTTTATCTATATTGCCTTTCTGTATATCATATGGTTTTTGCCTAGTAGTAGAATGTATTGACGTGTTATAGAAAAGATTAGCTTTATGAACAGCTACTCGAATTTCATGAATGCTAGGCTTCATATTTTCGTTTAAGATTGCTCTAATTTTTTCAGCTAATGTTCTGTGAAATACTTCAATGTCTGAATTTCCTGTTTGACTGTTTGGCTTAGTAAAATGTACTTCTATATCAAGATCTTCTAACAATTTTATAATTCTTGGAAAGTTGAATTCATTATCCATCACAAGTCTTTTTGGTTTACCAATTGTTGCTAAAAATTGTAAAATTGTTTCTTCTAAGGTTTCATGAGAAACATTTGGACCGTATGTAGCTGTAGTTAACTTACTAAATTTATCGATGGAAGTTAAGTATTTCGTTTTATTAATACAATAAATATCTAAGTGAACTATTTCGTTAATGTCTTTTGGAGTTTCTGTAAAACGAAATTTTTCTTTAATTGGTCGTCTATCATATTTAGATTGCTTACATGTAATACAACTGTTAATAACATCCTGTATTAAATTTTTTAATTGTTTAAAATAGATTTTTGTTCTAAGTCCTCTATAATTTTCTTCCATACCTGAATGACCTGTCTCTTTTTCATGGTACAATTTTATATTTTTAATGGCTTCTTCTTCTGTGTCTATATCTTTAGCAAAGTATACACATTTATAAAATTTAATTCTTGTTCCAAATAGGTCTATTAAATTTTGTTGTATATTGTATTCGTTGTCTGTCAATTCAGTATAAATTCCTGTATTAGTTTTTTCTATTAATGGTATTATTGAATCATTAAAATTATCTTTATGTATTTCATTTATTCCTATATGTATTCTTTTTTTGTCTGATTTCTTAATTCCGTTTCCTGTTTGCAGTATTATTTGTTGTTTGAATATGTTCACTGCACTATCTTTAATTGGGAAATGATCATTCAACTCTTCATGTTGTGAATGTATTGTAGCTTTAAGAGATTCTTGTTCTAGCATGTTTATTTCTTGTACATCTTTAATTTCTCTATTCAAAAAGTCCGCTACAGTGTTACTTGTACCTTTCAAATATTCTATTTGCATATCATATTCTCCTAACTAGAGTATCCATCTTTGTAATCTGGGTGAAATATCTCTGCCTAAATTCTTTGTTTGTAACCATTTTAATGGTTGGTGATCTGTTTTGAGATTAAATCGTCTACCACATAAATAGGGTCGTAAATATTTTACTGACCAAACTATTGCGAGTAATTCTTTTTCCGTAGTACTGTAGTTTATTTTATGTTCATTGAGAGTTCTACTTATAAACGTTATTGGATACTCTTTCTGCGATAGCACTGCTCCAATGGCATAATTGGATGCATCTGTTGTTAACAAAAATTTTTCATTAAAATCAGGATACGCAAGTACTGGTTCTGTTTGAAGTGCATTTTTTAATTCTTGATTCTTGGTAATGGGTTGAGCAATTTTTGCGTAATCTTGAATGAATTTCAATAACCTGTTATTCCTAGGAATTATTTAATTTCTTTAGTTGTACATGGAGTTGTATTTTTTCTATGGCTTCTATTTTATCTAAATTAGGTTTCACGCCCTTGTCTGTAATTGTATGTCCTAAAAAGTTTGTTTCTCTTTTAAGAAAATTACATTTATCTACTTGTACTTTAAGGTTATATTTTTTTAAACGTTGAAAAACTAAACGAAGATTTATTAAATGTTCTTGTAATGAAGTACTAAAAATTAATATATCATCAAGATATACTACACAGATTTTGTTTATCAAACCTTCTAAAACCTCATTCATCATTCTTTGAAAAGTTCCTGGTGCATTCTTTAGACCAAATGGCATTCTTAACCATTCGTAATGTCCATGTGGAGTCGAAAAGGCTGTTTTTTCGGAATCAGCAGGATTCATTTTATTTTGATGAAAGCCTTTAGCAAGGTCGAGGGTTGAAAAATATTGTGCTCTTCCTAATTTATCTAATATCTCGTCGATATTAGGTATGGGATGTTTAAATTCGATAGTGTTTTCATTCAATTTTCTGTAATCCACTACCATTCTCCATTTTTGTTCACCTGAATTATCTATCTTCTTTGGGACTACCCAGATAGGTGCATTATACGGGGAAACACTTTTTCTTATTATGCCTTGTTGCAATAAATCTTTAACTTGGCGTTCAATCTCTTTTTCATGAATTTTAGGATATCAGTAAATTTTGCTGAATATAGGACTGTCATGCTCAGTCCTAATGCTATGCATAGTTTGAGTTGTTGATGTGAGTTTATCACCTTCTTTATAGAAAATACTTTTATTTTCATCAATAAATTTTCTTAATACTTTTTTTTCTTCAAAATTTAAATTCACATCTATCAATTGGCTCATTTGCGTTGAGTTGCAATATTCAAGAGTGTGAATTTCTTCATATTCATATATACTTTTACTATCATAATTTTCAAAATATGTTTTTCTATTATTTATTTCGATATGTCTTCTTTTAGGTTTAATTTAGCTCCAATAGGTTTCAATAAATTTTGTTCTATGATTCCTACAAATTTATTGTTCGATATTCTCATCAACTTCCATGCCATAGTAGATTCATCTTCGTTGAATTCTACCGTTACTTCAGTTATGATTTCAAATTTAATCATGTTTTCATGATTAAGTGATTTTACTTTGATTGGAACTTTTATTAAAGTTCTCGGAATTTCTAATAGCTGTGACTCATCAAGTATACTTGTTGTTGAGCCAATATCGTTTAGAATGTTAAATTTTTTATTATTTATTGTGATTTTGATTATGGGAAGTGATTCTTCTTCCCGGCCATGGTAAAATTTACCTCTTCATATTTTAACTCTGTATTATTAACATCCATAGGTTCTGGCCTTGGATACCTATTATTATTATTATTAGTATTAGTATTATTATAATTATTATTATTATAATTGTTTCTATATTGCCCCGAATTGAAAGGTCTTTGATTATTACTAAAATTCCTGAAATTTCCCTGATTAGGTATTATTATTATTTCTAAACTGTCCTGAATTCTGGTGTCTTTGATAATTATTTCTGGAATTATTTGGAGGTGGTGGTCTAAATTACTTGAATTCTGACTATAATTTGTTCCTCTGTTATTATTGTTATTTTGTTGTGGTTGGTTTTTAAAGTTATTTAAATTTCCCTGTCTATTAAGATTCTTATGGCGCATTAACAAAGTATAAGCCGCTCTTATATTTTGAATATTCTGCGCAATAATAACAGAAGCTTCATTGGCATTTAGATTATTTAAAAACTAATTCATTACTATATTTTCGTTATTTTCTGGGTTATATATAATATTTTGCTCTAACTTACTTTTCTTATTTAATTTCAAGAGGATTCCCTCGGTATGATCAAACACCTGCTGAAGATCGTTAGTGGTAATCATGTGAAGATCTTGAAGAATCTGCTCGTATGTCTCCTGAACTCCAAAATCCTGGATTAGTACGTCTTTTATCGTTGGCCATGTTGGCATTAATATTCTTCTTAAGGTGTTGATTGCTGCTCCTTGTATTTTATTTCTGATTATTAAAGTTGCTTTTGGCTGATTTTCTGTACTTATATATCTGTACACATAATCAATATACTCAATGAAAGCGATGACGTCCTCCTCTGGTCGTCCTGAGAATGTTGGAATTTTTTCCAATCGCATCAATGGTACATTTTGGTCTATTGTTGCAGTAGCCATTTTTGTATTGTTTTTGTTTTTATTAACTTTTGTATTTGAAGTTAATTCTGTCTTTTTAGTAGACACTTTAATTTTCTAATCTCTCTACGAGAATTAGTGTATTGTTCTTTATTCAACTTGATACTTGAAAAAAAAATTTCTAATTGCTTCGGCAATTAGTTTGTTGTATATTTTTTTTTACTGTTCGTTAAAACACTTCGGTATTATTAACTTTCACAATAAAGTTTTTTTTTTTGTTATTCGTTCGAATCACTAGATTTCATATGTCACTATAAATTCGTTATAGGCCTTTTTATCTTAAAATATTTGTATATGCAGTGATGCTGCTTTGTCAGAAAGATATATTTAGGTTTACATATGCATAAGGATATTTGATAACGATTCAAAGAAGTTGAATCGTAAATTATCTGTATTTTTATAAGGGGTGACTTTGTGATTATCTTTTATGTCGGTCGAAGAATTCGATCGTTCACAATTTTTGTTTATACTAGAAATACGATCGTTTGCACATGTCGCATACTCAAGTGAATATGCTTGGTATGTTATTTTGTGTGTTGGGAGGTAATTCTATAACTCATGCTCCCACAGAAGAGAAAAAGGACGACACCAAAGACGAGTTCTACGAGCTCCTTGACAAAATGTACGAGCAATGTCCTAGTTATGACATTAAAATTGGCCTCTGCGATTTTAACGCAAAGGTCGGAAAAGAGGACATCTTTGGTGGAACAATCGGAAAGCACAGCCCGCACGACACCACTTTGCTTTCAAAATAGAAAACTTACAAAAACAAGAAGAAGTCGTAATGTTTTTCGACTCTTTTCCCAGTCCCATTCCTAATACAAAAACCATCTTTTCAAACGGAAGACAGTTTATAGTTTTCAGAAGCCCTATGTAAGGCTTAGGCTCAAGCAAAATAGATTTAATAATTTATTTATTTATGCAAATACCATATTGAAAATTACGTATTTCATCATTTTTAAAAATAAATAATATTTTTGAACTAAATTATATTAATGTATTTACTTTTACTTGTAATCTTCATTTTAAGTATTTGTACAGACAATATTATGAATTAATAAAATCATTTAATATATTTATTTAACTATTAAATTAATATTTAAACAATATAGGCCCGTGAATTCAAAACTTGTATATTTGTATTTTATACAGACGTATATTATAAAAATATTTAAAAACACTGTAAATATTATGGTACGATAAATTTACTTGATTAATAAAATATTTTGTATGCTTTAAGGTATAGTTCATATAAGCGTAATGAACTGTAAAATCACAGGTTAGCTACATCCGTACCCAATCAACTTGGTTAAAGTAGGCTATCACTTGGTTAGAGAATTCAATTTGAATAGTTACTGTAGCCGAATATATATATATGTAACTCTAACCGAGTAGATAGGCTACTCCAACCGATTAGATAGGCTACTCCAACAGAATAGACTAGCTATTCCAACCGATTAGATATGCTACTTCAACCGAGTAGATTGGCTACTCCAACCGAGTAGAAATGCTATTTCAACCGAAAAGGTTAGTTATTTCCATATGTTCTAAAAACTATAAGCGAGAAGATAGGTTACTGCAACTAACATAGTTTAGACCAATTTAGACAAATTTAATCGAGAAGTAGGAAAATAAAAATTTGGCAACCCTGTCGATATTTGGCCTGCCCGTGCTTTCAACAAGCTCCCGCAACTTGTTTAAATTCGCTAGGAAATCCTTGTTCTAAAAACCAAGTTTGATTAAAATACCGTCATTTATCAATTTGTTTCTTGTTTTTACTTCTTTTCAATTAAAGTGTTTGCCTTTTTACATCTTATTTTAATTGCCTTTACTTGACCATATTTTGATTTAATTTCATCATAAATCGAGTGCTTGAGTGATTTTTATCTGGTGCTCTCAGTTCTCACCATTTGCTGTTAATCGTTTTTCTATTGTCGCCCTTGGTGAGTTGCAACTTTGTCAGTGTATGTTCTGCCCATAGAGAGTATACATATAATACCTAGAGTCGCGACTTCGGGTGTTCGCTCTTTTTTTGCCTACAACCCGCAATTTGGTCGTTTTGTACTAACCCAGTGAGAATGTTTTAGTTTTATAATGCTTTTTTTAAATGAGAGACTGCACGAACACATTCGCACTGAGTTAGATACAATGCTCAGGTCTGAGTCGAGGTTGGTTTCATGGGCTCAGATTTCGAAAATAAGATTCCGTTGAGCTCAAAATTTTCAAAAAAAACTTAAACATACAAAAACATGCATGTATGTAATATAAAAGTAGTGTCCGTAGCTTAGTGGTAAGGTGCATTGGTTGCTTAGCAGAACGTCGTGGGTTCGAATCCTACTCGGGTCCAAAGTTTTTATTTCGTCTTTCACGGACACTGCCTCTTGCGAAGAACTGATAAAACTTCCAAGAGTATCATTTATTTGTTTATTTATTTGTTTATTTATTTTCGGTATGCACTTACACATTAAGATAATATAATCTTATAAGTTAGTGAAAGTTTGTGGATAACATTTAAATTAAGTAGTACACTGATAATACATAAAAATAAAATAGTGAGAAAAATAATAAATTATAATTAAGAATATATCCATAAAACAGTAATAAGAAATAATAGTCCAACAATATGAAAGAGAAAGAAAAACAGCGGAAAAGGAGGTAAAAAGAGTTCAAGATAAAGAATATTGCAGATGGAAGTTGAGGAAGTTAGTTGCTTTGATTGGAGAAGAAGATAATAAGGTTATTATGAAATGTGTGCAGGTCACTAATGTCTCGCAAATTCGAGGGGAGTGAGTTCCAGAGGCGACATGCAGCTACAAAGAATTGTCTTTCGGAGGTCAGACAAGAAAAGCGTGGTAGTATTACATTTACAGACCTATTGGACGTTGACATCCGGATTTTTTCAAACAGATAGTCTGGTTGATGTAGTTTTAAGATTTTAAAGAAGAGGATTAATGTTCGAAGCTTGATGAAATTATCAAAAGGCATTTTGAGGAGGCTCTGTTGCAGATGTGAGACGTGATCATACCTTCTCAATCCGTAAATGTAGCGTATGGTACTATTAAAGGCGACTCTTAATTTATTTTTACTAATGGAGTCGCAGTTATAAAAAATTTCGCAACCATATGTAAGTACCGGTATCACCAGGGTCTTAGCGAGCATTATTCTGGTTTGAAGAGGTGTAAATTCTTGAGCAGTCCACAGTTGTCTTAACGTCCCATAAGTCTTACCCACTAATGAATTGATATGGTCATTCCATGTTAAGGTTCTGTTAAATACTACTCCGAGATTTCTAGATGTGTTGACGAATTCTAGTGCAGTTCCGTTCAGAATAATGGAGGGGAAGTATGAGATGTCTAATTCTTTCTTAGAAATGACTAGGCATTTACATTTATTTGGGTTGAGGATTAGGCCATTGCACGAAGCCCAATTGTGTATCCTGCTAAGCTCAAGGTTAAGAATTGAAGCACAATCTTCGATAAGACCTAAAGGACAGCTTCGATAAACTTGGATGTCATCTGCATAAAAGTGCTTGGAGGCCTGAGTTATAATGTACGCTATTTCGTTAATGTACAGAGAGAATAAAAGTGGGGACAAAATTGATCCTTGAGGAACTCCTTGTTGTACAAGAAGATACTCTGACACATTGTTATTCACGCTTACGGCCTGCTTCCTGTGGCTGAGAAAAGATGAAATAAGTTTAATAGCGTCGGAAGATAAATTAAACCTCTCACGTAATTTATGCAGGAGAACGGAGTGATTTACCATGTCAAAAGCCTTGGAAAAATCTAGAAGGACTAAGAATGTTACGTCGCCTTTGTCAAGTTCAACTCTTATGTCTTCAATTACCTTAAGAAGTGCGGTTGTGCAGCTGTGGTGTGAACGAAAACCTGATTGGATGTCAACTAAGAGGTTGTTGCGGGAAATAAAGTCATTTAGCTGTTTTTGCATTAAGCGTTCGCAGACTTTTGAAAGGAAAGGGAGTATTGATATGGGCCTGAATTCATCACATAGCGAGTTTTTGGGAATGGGAATAATTTTGGCTTTTTTCCACTCAACTGGAAAAATTCCAGTAGTAAGCACCGAATTGATTACATGTGTGAAATAGGGCAGAAGCAGTGGTAATATGGCCTTTAGAAACATTGGATTCAATTCATCGACTCCAACGGCAGAGGATTTCACTGCAATAAAACTTTCAACCACGTCAATATTGCTCACACAGGCGAAACTAAACTGCGAATCCGTGGACGGCGTTGGAAAGTTGTTCAGCGGTTCGTACACTTCAGGGGCTGTTGTATAGGGTGTAGATGCAAATTTGCGATTAAGATCATTGATGTTAAGATCACTTTGAATGCACGGTCTTTGTTTCCCTATTCCTAGTTTCCTAAGGTTATCCCATAGTTTGCAACCTTCTGATTTGGCGTTTAAATGATTAGAGAAAAAATGTATCTTCGCACGTCTTATTTCCTTGACAACTTTATTTCTTAGGGACTTGTACGCTGTATGTAGTTCTTCTGCGCGAAAATGAAGCCAGCGTCGATACGCTAGATCTCGTTGGTTCATTAATTCTTTGATACTATTTGTAAACCATGGTTTAACTTCACACTTTCTACTTTTAGTTCTTAAAGGAACATATTGATTGAATAATAGATTCAGATTAGCATTTAAAAATTCGACTTGTTCATCAGGCGAAGGCATAAGGTAGATGTTTCTCCATGCTATCGAGTTTATATGGCTTACAAGAGATTCAGTGTTAATATTTTTAAAGTCCCTGAACTGAATTCTGGAAATACGGGAGTCGTTATTAGTGTTGAAGTCGTAGGTCAAAAAAATAAGGTCATGTCTTGAAAAAGCCGGAGCTATAAGTTGGTCATATAGAAGAACCCGATCGATTTCATTAACATAAAAATGGTCAAGTATTGTGCATGAGGACTGGGTGAAATGTGTTGGTCTGGAAAAATTCACTGAGTGTAGGTCAAAAGAACTCATGTTATCACACATCCTTCTATCAGTTAAAAGATCACTATTAAAGTCGCCGCAGATTATAATGTTTGATGAGCTAACCGTGATTTCTTCTATAACTGAATAAAGAGGTTCTAAGTCGATGTATCTATTAGGCCTATATATCGTTCCCAAGAGAAGACTACTTTCTCTACCTCCAACTTCTACAAACATGTACTCACAAGAAGAGCCTGGCAACGAGTAATTTTTAATTTTACAAATTAAGTTAGATTTAACATAAATAGCAACGCCCCCGCCGCGATTGCTTCTGTCAGATCGAAAAATATTGTATCCATTAAGGGAGTATGTAGCATCGCTCACAGATGCACAGAACCACGTTTCTGACACGCAAATTGCGTCGATTTCCGAGCTTTCAAATAAATATCTAAATTCATCAATTTTCATTTGTAGACTCTGAGCATTAATATGAGCAATCTTAAAACCATCCCGTCGTCTGTGGCATAAAACTTTTACCATCGTTCGCAATATAACATCGCTGGTGTATCCTATGGAACCCACCGTACGATCACTCAACTCTGTACCGAGTGGTTATGCAATGAGACAAGAGCAACACACACACAAGACGATGGAAAACAAAGCAACTACTTTTACAATAAAAAGATTTTGATTTGATGATCATAATAAAAAAGAGAAAAGGTTGGTGAAAATTATAAATAGATAAAAAAAGGTTTAAGAGAGAAAAGGAATAGAGAATACAGAATAATGATAATAATATTACTTTGAAGCTTTGAAGAGTAGAAAATTGGAGAAATGCATCATGAAGTTGAGCGTTGGTGAAAACTTCTCTCGTTTTCCTTTTCCACTTCTTCTTCTTGATTGTCTGTCGCGACAGCAGCGGCGTTGATGGCTTTCATTACAGAATCATTGTTGATGTGTATGGATTCTCCTCCCACGCTCTCTTTAACAAAGACGGAACCGGAGCGTGTGTATACTGTGGAAAGAGCACCACGGTGTTTGAGACGCATTGCTTGTTGCAAATAAGAGCGATTTTTGGTCGTTAGGCTCGCGTGCAAGTAGATGTTATGGGGTTCTTTCCCTTGCACACCTACTCCGGTGTAATCTAATTGCAATGGTCTTTTGTTTGTTTTGTGGAAGAGAGCGACGGATTTTAATACTAAATTCCGATCTTGTGGGGAGCGGAATTTGAAAATAATTGGAGGATCATGTATGTTGTTATTGTTTTTGCGTTGAAGTCTAAAAGCTGCTTTCATGATAGGAGGTGTGCAGCCGACTGTGTAGCAAATGTTGTTTAAAATAGATTTAAAATCTTCGTTTGGAAGCTGTGGGATGCCGAGAAGAACAGCGTCTGATGCAACCTCCTTACGTTCGGACGCGTCACATCGGTTTTGCAGGTCAGCTAAATCTTGCTTCAGTTCATGTATAACGTCCAAATGATGGGATTCCATACTTGCAATTTGCTCCTTCATGGCCTCGATCGTCTTTTCAGTTTTTTTGACGTGGGTGTCGAAGTTTTTTTCGATTTGTTCGAAACGTTGAATGAACTCTATCCGAAGGTCTTTTATCTCCCTCGATATTTGGTTGACGATCTCAGATGTGTAATTTTTAATCAGTTTGTCCATTTCAGTATAGGAGATTGATGTTAGAGATGAAGTAAGATCACTCTCTATGCTTTTGTTGGCTGAGTTGGCGCTGGTGGTGGGGCCGGGGTTGTCGTTTGTGGTTTTTTTGGGGTTTCCAGGAGTAGCAACCTTTGGTTTCTCTTTCTCTGAGCGAGTTATTCTACCGCTGCCAACCATTATTATAGAGAGATGAGAAAAACAAATACTCGATGCCGATATATAGGGAGTATAAAAAAAGATCAAAAAAGGCGGGTAACACAATCAGAAAAATATAGATTTTATTTTCGATTTTTTAATGCCTCGCACTATTATTTTCAACAGTTTCTCTTTTCGATCGCGAGCACTTTGGGTGTTATTTTTCCACACTTGGACTCTTTATGTTTATTGGTACAAGATACGGGTTAAAGTTAATATTTTGCCGGACAGTACTATCAACACGTCTATTCTTGGATTTCGTTACCACCTGTCATGAAAAAGTGCTTCTCAACTTTGCCGTTCGGAATCGGCGTCAATTCTTCACACGCACCCAGAGAATTGTTGAAGGGAGTAAGCCACTTAGGCCTTGGCTCTTCAGGAGCTGTCCCGCCACTCTATTTATGTATTTATTCGATCAGCGATTGACAAAAAATCACCACTTTTACAACATTCAAATTTATTTTCTTGAACTACAGCTTATTTGTACATTTTGAAGACGTGGAATTTTAATTCAAAGCTACATTGTATTCGTATATTTTTTGCAACTATTTCCATACTGCATTGTGTTAAAATTTCAAGGCTAGATTCGGCAACATTAGCCTAATATGTGCGCATGCCCCCACAGAAGAGAAAAAGAGACGACACCAAAGACAAGTTCTACGAGCTCCATGACAAAATGTTCGAGCAATATCCTAGTTATGACATTAAAATTGTCCTCTGCGATTTTAAAGCAAAGCTGGGAAAAGAGGACATCTTTGGTGGAACAGTCGGAAAGCACAGTCCGCACGACACCACTTCCGATAACGGATTCAGGCTGATCGATTTTGCTGCGGGGCGAAATGTTGTGGTAGCAAGCACCTCTCATCTCCCTCATCTCAACATCCATAAAGGTACATGAAGATCTCCTGATCAATCAACCGTCAACCAGATTGATCATATTGCGATCGACGGAAGGCACTTTTCCAGCATTTAAGATGTTTGAACTTTCCGAGGAGCTAACATTGACTCGGACCACTACTTCGTCGTAGCCAAGGTAGTGCTACGAATATCCCGACAACGGCCAAAACAAGGAAATGCTGCGAGAAAATTCGACGTCGGACGGCTACGTCGCAAGAGATCGCCAGATCCTTCTCTGATTGAGTGTCGACGAACCTCTTAAGGAGTCCTATGCCGCCAACATCAAGGACTCTTAAGGAGTCCTATGCCGCCAACATCAAGTATCGAAGACTAGTGGCAACATTGCCAGAGAGCAGTTAGAGATGCCGCCACTAATGTGCCGGGTTTCACACAGCCACCAAACCGAAACCCCTGGTTTGACGAAGACTGCAGGCAGGCCCGTGCAGCCAAGCAGGAGGCATAGAAGCGGCGCTGCATAGAAGGACAAGAGGTGCTCGTGAGCTCTACGAGCAAAAGAGGAGAGAGGAACGCCGGCTTCTCAGGAGGAAAAAGAGAGAGCATGAGAAGCGTCAGATCGAGGATGTTGAGAGAGCCAACAGCAGGAATGAAGTTCGGAGGTTTTACCGAAAGGTTAAACAGCTGGCTCAAGGTCACCAAGCAAGAACCGATGCCTGCAGAGATAAACAAGGGAACATCATAGTAGAATCGCAGTCAATGCTGTGGATTTGGAAAGACCACTTCTGTAGATTGTATAAGGGCGACGACAAACTAATAACCGCCGTCAGACAGGAGCCTTTCATCGGACACGATGATAGCCAACAATTCCGTGAACCCGACGTAAGAGAAGTGAAAACCGCAATATCATGGCTGAAATCAAACAAAGCCGCTGGAGCAGATGGACTAGCTGCTGAGTTGTTCAAAGCAGCAGGCGACGAGCTAGATAGGAGCATGCACCAAATCATCTGTAAGATATGGTCAGAGGAATGCATGCCCGATGAATGGAACCTCAGCATTGTTTGCCCGATCCTGAAAAAGGGAGATCCTCTAAACTGCGCCAACTATAGAGGAATAAGTCTACTAAACATCGCCTACAAGATCCTCTCTGCCGTAATCAATGTGGCTTCAGGCCAGGAAAGTCAACCATCGACCAAATTTTCACGTTGCGGCAGATCCTGGAAAAGACCTATGAACTCCAAATCGATACCCACCACCTTTTTATCGATTTTAAGGCCGCGTATGACAGCATCTACAGAGAGGAACTGTACAAAGCTATGTCTAGTTTTGGCGTCCCTGCCAAGCTCGTTCGCTTGTGCAAAATGACGATGGAGAACTCACGCTGCTCCATCAAGGTTGGCAACGAGCTCACGGAATCTTTCGACGTCAAAAAAGGATTCAGACAAGGCGATGCACTGTCATGCGATTTCCTTAACATTGTTCTTGAGAAGATAGTGCAGAACTCCAACGTCAACACCAGAGACACTATCTTCCAAAAATCTGTTCAACTTCTCGCATACGCCGATGATATTGATATAATGGGAAGAACACAGCGTGATGTCAATGGCGCCTTTGTGAGAATTGAGACAGAAGCGGCAAAAATGGGTTTAGCGGTAAATGAGGGAAAAACGAAGTATATGCGGTCTTCGAGGAAGGACACCCAACACCGACGGCTCGGGCAGAACGTCACAATCGACGCATACAACTTCGAGGTAGTAGAGGAGTTTGTCTACCTAGGCTCCGCTATAAACACGGACAATAACACCAGCGCCGAGATCAGACGAAGAATAACTCTTGCTAATCGCTGTTTCTTTGGGCTTAGAAAGCAATTGAGTGGAAAATCAATCTCTCGAGCAACTAAGGTAAAACTGTACAACACACTCATCATCCCAGTCCTGCTGTATGGTGCAGAAGCATGGACCCTGACAAACTCGGATGAAAGTGCCTTAGGCTGTTTCGAGATTAAAGTTCTTCGGATCATCTTTGGCCCCGTGTGCATTGAAGGGGAATGGCGAAGAAGATACAACAGCGAACTTTACGGGTTGTACAACGACATGGACCTAGCCAGAAGGGTCAAGGTCCAGAGACTCAGATGGCTCGGTCATTTAGAACGAATGGACACCAATGCTCCGGCCCGGAAACCATTCGACACTATTCCCGAGGGACGTAGGAGGAGAGGAAGACCGCGACTCAGGTGGCGCACTCAAGTGGAAGAAGACCTCAATCAACTTGGAGAGCAAAACTGGAGACGACTAGCTAAGGACCGAGCTAGCTGGCGAAGACTGTTGATTGAGGCCTAAGTCCACAACGGACTGTAGCGCCACCTTAAGTAAGTAAGTAAGTAATGTAAAAGTAGGGAGCTACCACGCCCCTTTATTTAAAAATTTCAAATTTTCGATTTTTGCCTTTGTATGTACCACATGACCTATAACTGTGCCAAATTTCAAGTTTATAGGGCAACGGGAAGTGCTTCATAGTTTTGATGATCTGTCAGTGAGTGAGTGAATCAGTGAGTGTGTGTGTCAGTCAGTTACGGTTTTCTTGATTTTTGGAACATTGTATCTTAGAAACTATTTATGCTAAATGTCTGAAATTTACTGAGGTGCTTCTTCTTGACTAGCTTAACAAATAAAGTGAGTTTGAAACTTGTGCCTTCTTTGGTATTAGTACAGTCATTGAAGCGAAAAATACGGCCAAACCTCCGAATTTTTTTGACTGTGAACCGATTTGCATGAAATTTTTGAATTAGGCTCATCTTACTCTTAACTTCAAAAGTGAAAATGATCTGAACTCCGCCTATTATTTGAAGGGGTGTAAACAACCCCTTAATAGAAAAATTGACACTGAGCCATTTTATCGATGTTCGAAGTGTAGATACGTGCATTCAAGTGGACACAAGCGTCCATTGAAACCTCTGTCTATCAACTCCTACTCTCCACCTCCCCGTGGTGAGCATCGGGTGCCCAGTACCTTCAACCGAAGATTGGGTTCCAACCCCAGTGGGAAGTTGTTGGCGGCAGCAAAGAGAGAGAGGCAAAGAACTCCCAAGATGGAATCAACGGTGGCGTCTACAGTTCCAGTCAGGATGAACTACTTAGTGAACACCTTGTAGGGCTACTACGACATATTCGCAGCCCAGGCCTATAAGGAGCAGTTTGGCCGGCTCTTTGTGTTAGAGTTAAACTAAAGACCTGGCCCTCCAGGTTGGGGGTCGTGCGTCGGGGTGACTGCCCGGCCACATAAGGAAGTGCTAGTTCCGAAACACCAACAAGCCTCGGATACGGACGGAATTAATAATGACGACCCACGCAAACGATTTAAGGACAGTGAATTTCGGTTTTGCACGTGGAATGTTAGGTCCCTTAACAGGCCACGTGCAGCCGAACAACTAGCGGAAGCCCTTGACTGCTATAAAGCAGATATAACTGCCATCCAAGAAATGCGATGGGATGGTCCGGGCCTACGTAAGATGAACAACTGCGACATCTACTACGGCGACTGCTACCGGGAACAAAATCAGCGTCTATTTGGATGTGGATTTGTAGTTAGTGAGTGTAGTTAGTCAGTGAATGAGCGCATCACTACAATCCGTATCAAGGCTTAATTCACCAACATCAGCCTCATCTGCGCTCACGCCCCCACTGAAGAAAAGGATGAAGACAGGTTCTACGAGCTCCTCGACAAGACCTATGAGCAATGCCCTAGCTATGACATTAAAATCGTCCTTGGAGATTTAAATGCTAAGCTGGGTAGAGAAGAAATCTTTGGTGGAATAATCGGACGACATAGCCTACACGACACCACCTCCGATAACGGATTTAGGCTAATCGACTTCGCTGCGGGGCGAGACGTAATGGTAGCAAGTACGCGATTCCCACATCTCGAAATCCAAGAGGGAACATGGAAATCTCCTGACCAATCAATCGTCAACCAGATTGATCACATTGCGATCGACGCACGACACTTCTTTAGCATGCAAGATGTCCGCACATTCCGAGGTGCCAACATCGACTCGGACCACTACCTTGTTCTAGCCAAGGTACGAATGATGATATCCCGATCAAGGCCAACACGCGAAAATGCTAGGAGGAAATTCGACGTCAAGCGGCTACAATCGCAAGAGATTGCTAGATCCTTTTCCAATCGTGTCTCCGAAAATCTCCTCAGAAGTCCTTTGCTGCCAGCACAGAACATAGAGAACCAGTGGCAACACTGCCAAGCAGCCATCAGAGATGCCGCCTCTAAAGTGCTGGGGTTTACACGGTCACCACAACGAAGCCCCTGGTTTGACGATGAATGCCGGCGAGCACATGCAGCTAAACAAGAGGCATACAAAGCGGCGCTGCAAAGAAGGACACGAGCAGCTCGTGAGCTCTACGAGCAGAAAAGGAGAGAGGAGCATAAACTTCTCAGAAAGAAAAAAAGGGAGCATGAGAAGCGCGCGATCGAGGAGATAGAGGGATGTCACAACAGGAACGAGGTTCGAAAGTTCTACAAAAAGGTGAAACAAACCTCCAAGGCTTATACACCCCGAACTGAAGCCTGTAGAGACCATCATAGGAATATCGTAGTAGAACCGCAGTCAGTGCTGAGGATATGGAAAGACCATTTTTCCAAGCTGTATAATGGCGATGACGACCAAAACTCCGTCAGCAATACAGAACCATTAAATTTGGGTGCAGAAGGCCAACAATTCCACCCACCCAACATGGAGGAAGTGAAGATAGCGATATCTAAACTAAGAACTGTACAAAGCAGCCGGAGATGATTTGGTTAGGAGCATGCACCAGCTCATCTGCAAAATTTGGTCGGAGGAAAGCATGCCCGATGAATGGAACCTCAGCATCGTATGCCCGATCCTCAAAAAAGGAGATCCCCTGAACTGCACCAACTACAGAGGTATAAGTCTCCTTAACATCGCCTATAAGATCTTGTCTGCCGTGCTGTGTGAACGTTTGAAGCCCTTCGTCAACAACCTGGTAGGTCCTTATCAGTGTGGCTTCAGACCCGGAAAGTCCACCATCGATCAAATATTCACTCTACGGCAGATCTTGGAGAAGACCCAGGAACTTCAAATCGATACCTACCATCTTTTCATCGATTTCAAGGCCGCGTATGGCAGCGTCTATAGAGACCAACTATATAGAGCAATGTCTAGTTTTGGCATCCCAGAAAAACTCATCCGTCTGTGTAAAATGACAATGGAAAATTCACGCTGTTCCATCATGGTCGGAAAAAACCTAACGGGTGCTTTTGATGTCAAAAAAGGTTTTAGACAAGGCGATGCGTTGTCATGCGATTTCTTCAACATCATTCTTGAAAAGATTGTGCAAAGCGCCAATGTCAACACCAGAGGCACAATCTTTCAAAAGTCCGTCCAGCTACTAGGATACGCAGACGACATTGACATAATTGGAAGAACACAGCGTGATGTCAGTGGAGCGTTTGTGAGCCTTGAGATGGAGGCCAGGAAGATGGGTCAAGCGGTTAACGAGGGCAAGACCAAGTTAATGCTGTCGACAAGAAAGAACAACCAACATCGACGTCTTGGAGCAAACGTCAACATAGACAGATTTAACTTCGAGGTAGTTAAGAATTTATCTACCTGGGATCCGCTATCAACTCAGACAACAACACCAGCGCTGAAATCAAACGAAGAATCACTCTTGCCAATCGCTGCTTCTTTGGACTTAGAAGGCAATTGAGAAGTAAAGTCCTCTCCCGAGCAACTAAAGTGACACTCTACAAAACCCCATCATCCCGGTCCTCATGTATGGTGCAGAGACATGGACTATGACAACATCTGATGAAAACGCTTTGGGCTGCTTTGAGAGAAAAATTCTTCGAGTGATTTTTGGTCCTGTCTGCATTAATGGAGAATGGAGACGAAGATTCAACCAAGAACTGTACGAGCTGTACAGCGACATTGACCTAGCCAGAAAAGTTAAGGTCCAACGACTTAGATGGTTGGGTCATGTTGAGCGAATGGAAAATAATGCTCCGGCTCGTAGAGTCTTCGAATCAAATCCGGAAGGACGTCGCAGGAGAGGAAGACCGCGACTCCGGTGGAGCACACAGGTGGTAAATTGAAAAAAATCACAAAAAAATACTTTGGCATGACATCAAAAGATGTAAGTATAGAGTTAATAATATTTTATATTATCTATAATAATTATCGAATTTGGAACCCCCTTTCAACCCTTGAAAACTACCCCTTGATAAAAAATTGCCATTTATTGAATAAAATATTTACTAATTATACAAAATTGTACGTACTGTTATTATTAAAATATAATATTATTATTCATGACTCAATGTCGGAGTCGCTCTCACATTCAACATCTTCTGGCTGAATTGGAGGGCTATTTTGGCAGTCATCTGCATCTCCACTGCACGTTCCACAGGCACTATTACAAAACAGACCAGCTATTCTGTATCCGCAAGACGCTCCACATCCTTTTTTGCAATTGCAAAAAATCATTTTCAGCAATTCTTGTGGTGCGGGTGGATCTACAGACTTAAGTGGACTTAATAAACCGCCATTCATGATCCACCCCCAATCTGTTGGGTGAATGTTTTTGTTGCCAAGCCAAATCTGTGTTTGTAAATAAACCCTCTTAGTATGCTCATTTATGGCACCAACGGTTGAAACTAAGGATGATAATTTTACGGCAGTATTTTTCGTAGCAGCTTTGAGAACACTTTCAAAGCGCATCTTTTCGAGATATTCTGATAAGCTTTTTTTACACTAGTTGTTGGTCTCTATAATATTGCGTACTTTCACACTGCTCCAAATATTCACACTCCGAAATTTTCACTTACTAAGTAGAAATTTGATAAGTTTTCAATTTTAATGCTATCACAATTTTTAAAAACCATTGTAAACGTAATTATGTGAGCTACAACATCGTTCATTGCAATGTATACTAAAAATCTTTTTTTTTTTAAACGGTGAAGGGTTAAAGAGCTTAAGAGGGGCTGTGATTGCGCTGCCACGCGCTCTTTAAACAATCATATCTCCGTCAATTTTTTTTGACAAAAAAAGAGCAAAAACAAATTGTTTGTCAGAAAAATACCTAAATTTTTAATGATAACACTTTCATACGTATCTGTCGCCATTTTTGAGATATTATGAAAAAAGTTTTTTTTTTTTTTTTTAATGAAATTTTGTTTTTTTTTTTTTAATCGTGACTTTTTTGAAAAATATGTGTCCTGTCCTGTAGCAGCCAAACTGAAAGTATCTATCAAACTCTTCATAATAAAGTTAATTCTAGGCGGAATACCATTAATTTAAATTTTGTTGGAAATGGCACTTATGAAACCCATTGATTTAAAAGAAAAAAACATTAGATGCTCCCCTTATTTGCAATACAGCTTACTTATTTTACGTGCAAGAGACTTTTAATAATGCTCATTTTAAATCTTATTTCAAGCACTAAGAAACCCTTTTGTATTAGAATGCATAAAATGCATCTGCTCGCCGCTAGACGGCATTGACCACATCGATTAAATTTCAAACAAAATAAAAAACTGCTTTGATCTTTAATATCTAGCTTAATATTGCACTAAGAATACTTTATAAAAAAACAACAAATTGTTCATTGTTTTACCTGCTACAATTTTGTTCTTGATAACATTTTCGATAAAACGTATATTTTTGGAGATATTTGCAAGAAATCGATGAAAAACGTGAAAAAATTGCGAATTTTCAATTGCCAATGACTTGAAAAGTATTGGATTTTTTGAAAAACCTTCTAAATGATTTTTTGCTTTAATTAAGGCCTTCTATCGATATCCGAGGTAATTTAAAAAAAAATCACACCCGAGAAGGGGTGGCAACCACCCACAGGGTGATAGCGGAGTTCAAATCATTTTCACTTTTGAAGTTAAGGATAAGATGAACCTAATTCCAAAATTGCATGCAATTCGGTTCACAGTAAAAAAATTCTGACCAATAATGCTTCAATGACTGCACTATATAGAAGTTAGAGTGGTGTGGATATTGCCCTGAGTTGTTTCCTGTAAATAAGGGTGTAGTGCCAAGTTGCTTGAGAACTTGGCTGGGCACTGCCGTGCCACTTGATAAAAATAAGACTTCCGATCAGACATGTGCTCCGATCGAAGAATTTTACGATCGGGTACGGAAATAAGGCTGATTATGTAAATAAATTTAACTTGAAGCATCCGTCAAATGATTTATCTTTTTACTTTTGATGTTTATTTTCTAGTTTTTATTTCGCTATCTTTTT
This sequence comes from Sphaerophoria rueppellii, assembly GCA_920937365.1. Classification (NCBI taxonomy): domain Eukaryota; kingdom Metazoa; phylum Arthropoda; class Insecta; order Diptera; family Syrphidae; genus Sphaerophoria; species Sphaerophoria rueppellii. The sequence goes on from CAKKXW010000001.1 coordinate 66,636,799, forward strand.
TTTTATTGCAAAATTCAATAAACACTATCTTGTGTCCAACGACATTGAAATCAATAATATCCTGTTGTGCTTTCAAGATTAGAGATTTATATTGATTGATTTTATTTTCATCATTTCTTAACATTATTTATAAATAACAAAATCAAAATCAGAATTAGCATGTGCTTTCAATGTTTTGATTACAAACTGTGAAGTTAGCCACGCTACCCCAAGTCATTTGAAAACACACGCGAAAACGTTTCAGAAGAAAACTCATAATAAAGACATTTATTGGCTAAGTTATTTCAGATAAAACAGTTTATAATAGTACATACACAATAAATGTATGTATTAATGTAATCAATTTTCAAGTAGAGCAAATTGGACGGGTTTTGCATAAGGTTATTCTAACTTTGTTTTTTTTTTTTATTGAAGAAATTCGGTTTGCTTTGTTAGTGAGATAAGTTTTATTGACTTCAAAAGATACAATAACAAAACATTAGATTCTTAAATGGTTTGGCTGAAGGCCGTCTACCAGGCTGACATTTATTTTTCTTATATATATGAAGAAAAAGCTAATTAGATTCAATTCAATAAAATAGTCTTTATTGTAGGATGCCGAAAAAATAATAAGAGAGATGTTTTCTGCTCAATAATTTATTCCAAACTAGAAAACATTCTTCGCTTAACAACTTATGATACCATGGTCAAAGCGATAAGTATGCATTTTTTACATATGAAAGCTAAGAGGGCATACTGTATTATGATTCGATAATACTCTTGAGTACATAATTATTATATAAAGTAAAACATATTATTTTAATTACTAAAAGGTGTTTCATGCAATACTATTATTACGAAAATAATACAAAATTATAAAAACTTTAATCTTAAAAGATAAGCTTCCTATAGCTCGACCATCCTGACAATAAATCGTCCTCGATTTGATCATGCAAATTTTACAATTAAAATCACATTAATAAATAAAAATTAACATTTATAAATTAGAACATAAACGAAATAAAAGTATGTAATACATTTGAATATTTTTTCTTTTTAGTTCAAATCGTATCCGAAGGTATATATTTAATACATTTCTTTTGACATCATATGTATGACTACTATGTTATTTTTTTTGTTGACAGTATTATGTTGTCAATACATTTAGAAAATATACGTATACATAAATGTTGAGTATTTAAGTTAAAATTACAATAAATATTGATATTTCAGTATATTTAATAAAAGGTCACTGGGGCGTATGAGTGCTTTTTTTTTAAAAGGAGATGCTACTCCTTCGTAAGGAATACGCGAAATTTGATTATTGTCTAAATCTTTTATTATAAATCTTTCGTTGGGCAGCAATTTAACTACTTCATAGGGCCCTTTGTATTTTGCTATGAGTTTTTTATTAGTACCAGGCGTATTATCGGTATTTTTAATCATTACAAGATCACCTATTTTATATGGATATTGGTTTGTGTCGCTTATCGAAATAAATTTTATTCTTTGACTGACAACGAACAATATTTTCACTTGCCCTCTGCCTCAAAAATTTCAAATTTTCTTGTTTACTTTTCGTTATGTTTTCAGTAAGATATTCACGAACTCTATCATTCACTTCACCTCCTTGAGCAACGCCAAATAACAATAAACTGGGAGAAAAACCTGTACTTTTATTTTCTATATTGTTCAGCGCAAGCTCTATTTTACTCAGATGTTTTGTCCACTCAGCCGGGTCTTTCTCGCTTTCTTTAGCAAGCATATCAGTTAAGGTTCTATTTATTCTTTCAACCTGCCCATTAGACTGAGGTGAACTTGTTGCTATTTTTATATGTTGTATGTTGTTGATACTACAAAAGTTGGCAAAATCCCCGGAAGTAAAACAACTTCCTCTGTCCGATACTATACGCGTTGGTCGACTATATGACTCAAAATAAGATTCCAAACATTTAATTACTTCATTTGTGTTTGTTGTTTTGACGGCGAAAAGCTTTGTGAATTTCGAAAAACCATCAACAATTAAAAACACATGTTTTTTTAAATTACGAACACCAGAAGGTTGTGGACTGTAATGATCAACGTGTATAGTTTCAAACGGCTTGTCGCCTTTAGGGATGCTGTGTAAAACACCCTCTTTCTTCCCACTTTTAGGGGCAAAATGAATACATACATTTCATGAAAGGAAACCAATAAGTTTTTCTTATAAAATCGTAACATTTTTCTGCGCCTGCATGACAGAGACCCTCGTGGTGCGTTTGGATTACATTTCGTTCCATTTGTGATGGAACGTAAAAGAAAACTTGACTATTTAATTTCCGATAAACCAGACCATTAACAAGCTCGTACAACTTACTTTCCCTTTTTTCAAGCATTTGGACTTGTTGTCTAGTTCACTTACAACTTTATCTTTTTGCTGAGATGCCGCTAATGCGTTTTCAAACGATTCAGTTTCAATAGTTAAAACATTATGACATCTACTGAGTGCATCAACATGACTCATTCTCTTCCCATCTCTATGTTCAATTGTATAATTGTAGTCCTGTAGCTCTGAGGCCCATCGTGAGATTCTTGGGTTGAGAAGTTTTTTGTTAAGGGTTAAGGTCAGAGACTTGCAATCTGTTAGAATTTTAAAATGGATACCAGACAGGTAGATTCTAAATCGTCTGAAAGCATAAATTATTGCCAACGTTTCAAGCTCGTAAGAATGATACTTGGACTCTGCGGGTGTTGTACGCTTTGAGAAAAAGAACACGGGATGAAAAAGCTTATCGTCTTGTTGCTGAAGCAAGACAGCCCCAAAATGGTAGCTACTTGCGTCGCAATGTAACTCAGTAGCTGCTTTTGTGTTATTAATACTTAATATAGGAGCATTCAGCAGTTTTTTCTTTAAATTTTCAAACACGGACAATTCTTTTTCACCAATAGCTAAATTCAGAATATTTCTTTAAAAGGTCATAAAGTGGCTTTGCAACAACAGAAAAGTCTTTCACAAATTTTCTAAAATACGAGCATAGGCCCAGAAAAGAATGTAAATATTTTATATTTGTTGGAATAGGAAAATCTTGCACTGCTTTCACACCATCTAAGTTTGGACGTATTCCATTTAAAGAAATTTCGTATCCCAAATACGTAATTTGTTCATATATGAATAAACACTTGTCATACCGTCATTTCGTCATTTAAAGCATTCCCATTTAAATTTTTCTCGGACGCATTTTCTTCAAATTCACAATCTTTTTCAAATCTTAATTTCATATTTGTTTTTCTTAAAAAATCCCTTCCTAAAATAATAGCATCACTCATGGTATCATTCTTAACAATATATAACCATTGATTTACATAATTTTTATCAAATTTTATTTTACTTAACACCTTACCATAAATAATCAGTCTACTGTTGTTTATACCAACAAAATTTTCCGAACTGGATTGTATAGATGTTGTCAATTAAGGTGGAATATATCTCTGTTGCACGAAACTGATAGGACTTCCAGTGTCTATCATCGTTAAAGCACTGATCGATGTTCTGGCTGCTGAATTCTCGTTGGTTTGTTTGTGTTATTAATACTTAATATAGGAGCATTCAGCAGTTTTTTCTTTAAATTTTCAAACACGGACAATTCTTTTTCACCAATAGCTAAATTCAGAATATTTCTTTAAAAGGTCATAAAGTGGCTTTGCAACAACAGAAAAGTCTTTCACAAATTTTCTAAAATACGAGCATAGGCCCAGAAAAGAATGTAAATATTTTATATTTGTTGGAATAGGAAAATCTTGCACTGCTTTCACACCATCTAAGTTTGGACGTATTCCATTTAAAGAAATTTCGTATCCCAAATACGTAATTAGTTCATATATGAATAAACACTTGTCATACCGTAACTGCAACTGATTTTCCTTAATTATATCACAAACTTCTTCCAAAATACAAAAATGTTCTTCTAAAGTCTCAGTCGCAATAAGCAAATCGTCAATACATATTCTAACCTTTTCAGATCTCAATAACTTTTTAAATATTGATTCAATAAACCTTTGGAACACAGCTGGGGCGTTTTTAAGCCCACATGGCATAAAAATATACTCAAATTGTCCAGATGGAGTGTCAAAAGAGGTAAGCTTAATTGAATCGTCTTCCATCTTTACATACTGAAACCCGTTTTTCAAATCTAACAAAGTAAAATATCTTTTATTACGTAAACCGTCAAGAATATCTTCAATTAAAGGCAGTGGAAAATTATCTTTAACCGTAATATTATTTAACTGCCTGTAGTCCACGCATAATCGCAATTCCCCCGATTTCTTTTTTGAATTACTTTCACGAATTATTTTTCTATTCAAAAGATCATCTAAAATTTTATTTAATTCAAGTTTGTGAGCAAATGGTAACCGCCTAGGCGCGCAACTAAAAACATTGTTCGTGTCTCTGAGAACTACCTTCATCTCAATGTCATTTTTCAAACCGTTGTTATTCATATAATCTATCTTTGAAATGCTTTTCGCAACCATTTTTTGAATTTTGTTTTTATCTTCATAACTTAAATTTTCATTCATATTTAAATTTAATTGACTATCGCGATCATCAAACGTATCAATTTTCATAATGACCATAATTTCGTCATTTAAAGCATTCCCATTTAAATTTTTCTCGGACGCATTTTCTTCAAATTCACAATCTTTTTCAAATCTTAATTTCATATTTGTTTTTCTTAAAAAATCCCTTCCTAAAATAATAGCCTCACTCATGGTATCATTCTTAACAATATATAACCATTGATTTACATAATTTTTATCAAATTTTATTTTACTTAACACCTTACCATAAATAATCAGTCTACTGTTGTTTATACCAACAACATTTTCCGAACTGGATTGTATAGATGTTGTCAATTAAGGTGGAATATATCTCTGTTGCACGAAACTGATAGGACTTCCAGTGTCTATCATCGTTAAAGCACTGATCGATGTTCTGGCTGCTGAATTCTCGTTGGTTTGAAGATGATAATCCAAAACACCTGAAAATCGCGAAAAATTGAAGAGAGACTCTCTCCGGTATCATCAACATCTCGAAGTAGGCACACTGAAAGTTTTTGCGGGCAATTTTTGACCGAATGCCCCCGCTGTCCGCATCGAAAACACGATCCTCTTTCCCGTGATGGTCTTGGGCATTTGGAAGACACGTGACCGGTTTCATTACACTTTTAACATCTTATGATGACTTTATTGTTGGATTGTGATGACGATTTTGATTGTGATGTGGGTTTATTGAAAACGGTTCCTGATGATACAGATTCTTGCTTCATCTGCTCGTACCTTCTCAAAGCAGTTTTTAAATGAAGAATCGGGTATACCTTTAATGATATATGATATGATATCATTCTCTTGAATATCCGAAGAGCTTGCGATCTCGAGCATTGTAAGGACATATTGTTGAAGGTTTTCCTCTTTTCGTTTTCTTCTGTTTCTTAAGGTGTTGTGCATTTCAGAGGCTGACGCGTGATGATGAAACTCCTCCATTAAAGCTGTTTTTAAAGCTGTCCATGAATCGCATGAAATTGATCGGAGGAAGAGCTTTGCTGTCCCTTTCAGTAGTCGCTGGGCAAAAATGAAGCACTTCGACTCGTCCAAATTGTAAATTTTCTTACAGTTTTCAAAATTTTCAATCTATTTTGAAATAGGAAAACTGTCGTCGCCGGAAAAAGTTTGCAACGAATCCTCGATGTCCCTAAATGAGCAGGAATTAAAGGTTGACACACTTGGTTTGTTAAGCTCCGCTAGCCGCCTCTCCAGCGCTAAGATCTCCTCCTTTCTGTCAACTTTCCTCCGCAATTCCTCAAGCCGTTGTTTGTCCTCATCACCATCAGGTTCACCATCTTCACTTTCGTCGCCGATTTCTGGGAAAAGTTCCTCCAATTGTGTGTCGTCAAGTTGTTGAACTGCTTCTTCGGACTTTAAGTGCAGTTCTAAGTCCAGACGTTACTAGTCCCAATTTAGAACATTTCTCTTTAAGTTCTTGAATCTTAGCAGAACGTAAGAACTTTAAAACACGTAAATTCATTTTTCGTATAAAAATATTTTACTACTCTCGAATTCACTTAACTTTCTTTCTTAATTGTTTTTCATAAACTAATAAATTTTTGCTCTTCACCACATGTGATAGAACTTGACATAAAACATAACTTTTAATTTGTAATGAACGTACAGTCAAACGTACAATAAGCTCATTAATCCCACTTCGTACGTAAGAATTTTAAAACACGTAAATTAATTTTTCGTATAAAAATATTTTACTACTCTCGAATTCACTTAACTTTCTTTCTTAATTGTTTTTCATAAACTAATAAATTTTTGCTCTTCACCACATGTGATAGAACTTGACATAAAACATAACTTTTAATTTGTAATAAACGTACAGTCAAACGTACAATAAGCTCATTAATCCCACTTCTGAGCTGTAGGATGCCGAACAAATAATAAGACAGATGTTTTCTGCTCGATAATTTATTCCAAACTAGAAAACATTCTTCGCTTAACAACTTATGATACCATGGTCAAAGCGATAAGTATGCATTTTTTACATATGAAAGCTAAGAGGGCATACTGTATTATGATTCGATAATACTGTTGAGTACATAATAATTATTATATAAAGTAAAACACATTATTTTAAAAACTACAAGGTGTTTCATGCAATACTATTATAACGAAAATAATACAAAATTATAAAAACTTTAATCTTAAAAGATAAGCTTCCTATACATATTATAATTTTCAAACTTTAAAACTTTAAAAATTTTCCTCAACTTGTTGCACTTTTATTAGTAAGGGAGAAATGAAAAAAAAAAACGAATCAAACTAATCGCGAATAAAACTTTAAATTAAAATAATAGATCGCGACAACAATGAAATTTCCAACGAAAGAAATTTTAGGAGATGCACTAGCGAGGTGTTGATTTGACAGATGAGTTGCCCGATGGATGTTTGACTCTTTCACAATAGAGCGCAACAGGCAACAAATAAAGTGCTGCCACCACGACGAGCTCAGTGAGGGGTGAGTTCGGGAATTTATTAATCGGTGAATCGATTAATCGAAAGTTGATTGTATATGATTATGATTTTATATCAAGTTGATATGAAATCTTGTTAGTGTTGCCACAGTGTAACTAAAAAGGGCGCCAGCAATTTTTTTCCAGAATACAAAAAAAAGGAAATTGCAAACCTTTTACAAATAAGAGCAACGAAGGAATTTGAAGAAAAGAACAAACCAACACGAGTTAGAAATAAAAGATGGCGGATATTTTTTTGATACTTAATTTCTTTTTTTTTATTATTAAGGCCGGGGAAACCTTGCAAAAGTAGGATAAAAACCACGGATCTTTTCAATATGTATCGAAACAAAATCGAAATACAATTATTGAATATTAATTAACTTGACCAGGATGGACCGTTAAGGTCTGAGTTAAGAATCACGAAAAATGGAAAACGCGATCACAAAAAAATCAATAAATTTGTTTAAGAAAATAATTTCTAGATAAATACAACCTTTTTATAGTTACCAAATCCTCTATTGTACTAATTAACTCAAAATATTTCCAAGTCTTCTCGATTTTTTCCAAAATGGCTGTCCAATAAAAATTTCCACAAGTTCAAAAATTTAAATTTGTTATAACCTTCCAGCTTCTTCTCGTGTTTAAGTCTCAGATAAGAGTGACGATTTAGGCTCACCTAGGTCTTAAATCGCCTACCCTTGTTTTGAATTCGCCGTGCTTTCAGCCTATCTGGAGTGGCGGATCTTCATCACGTCATCAACGGCCAGTCATACTTGGCTTAGTTGAGAGCCACTTGTGAGAAGATACTCGCGGTCCTGCTTGCTCGCCGTAGTTTCTCTCAAATTATCGAGAGTCATCCTGAAACTCGCCGACGTTGGACGATCAGTTTGGGGATGATTCACAATTGTTGTGTTGAATGAACTTTAAGGTTACAACAAAACGATTTTAAATGAATTTACTAATCATATTCGAGAAGACGAGAGGAAATGTTTTTTTGGTTAACCCGTATGGGCTTGAATTGAAAGCGTTAAAAAAAATCGCATTATCAGATCAAAAGGAGGTCCAAAATAACTTTGAAAAATAACTCTTAACAGTCCATCTGGTCTTTAAGCATACATAATTAAATATTTCATTGGATTAAAAATACCAAATTGTTTACAAAACTATTATCATTATGTTAAAAAAGAATTGAAATATAATACAAAAATATAAAATATATTACAAAAATATAAATTATGTTGATGATAAAAAAAAGTCGTGGAGCATCAGCCGTTCTTAGCAAATCGCGTCCCGTGTAAATTCATTCATATTTTCAGACCGTCCGTCTGGTTTTGGCGTCACTCAATGTCGATCTCATTGAATTTAAATCGAGTGGTTCACAATTATCAATACCTGTGAAAGAAACTTATCTTCACGACAATGACAGAGAGAACCATTGTCAGAAGGACTATGGCCGTCCCGCTCTCTCTCATTCTCGTGTGTGAAGATGGTGACAGTTGTCAAATTCTATTTTTTTTTTATTTGTAATAGTGGACGAAGGTCGATGCAAAATGCATCAAAGTGCAATCAGTTTATTTTAATAAACAGTATTTTTCTTTAAATAAGAGGTTGCGTTAAATTTTAACGCAACAAATCCCACCTTTTCCTCTGTAAAAAGGGTTTGTTTATAATACAAACAAATGAAAATAAGGGCCATGTCTCAGTAATCAGGCCCAATCCGATTTTGAAGAGAAGAAAAAACTACTATAAAAAAAAACTAAATAATGAAAATTATATTTCATTACAATTTCTGGGACTTAATCATTTTCCGAAAGTGAGTTGTAAGGTTTGAGATCTTTCGTGTGCCAAGTGCCACGATCTTTGCCATTATTATCCACGAGGGCGTAAGTCCACGGCGACAATCGCTTCTTAATTTTGAACGGCCCAACAAACTTTGGTGCCAATTTAGCCGCATAATAGTTGGCAGCATCCGAAAGTACGAAATTTCTTCGCCATACAAGATCATCCGGGAGATATTGTATGTTTCGGCTGACTTCTTAATCGCTACTTGCAATTTTGCCGCTATCTCCTCTCTGAGTTTTCTAAACCGTTCTTCCACGGTTCCTCGTACTACCCTACTATTTCCCTCAATCGTTTCACTCCTAATCCCTTCATAGTCCCCACTCGTCGACATCTCCTTTCCAAAATTAGCATAGTATGGGCTAACCCCTAAGACTTCGTGTTGGGACGTGCGTATGGTACAAGCTACCTTAGCTAATTGAGAATCCCAAACTAGGTGATTCTCCGAAACATAAGCTCTCAAAGTAGGCTTGATGATTTGGTTAATCCTCTCCGCGGGATTAGCCTGAGGATGGTAGTGTGGAGTGAATCTAATCTTTGAAGAGTATGTATCGCAAAGTGCCTTTAATTCTCGGCCTTTAAACTGGGGACCGTTGTCGCAGATGACAATCTTCGGAACTCCAAACAAAAGAAAAACATTATCCTCTAACTCCTTGCAAACTGCCTTTGCAGTTGCAGATCTCAACGCAAACAACAACGGAATTTTGGTCAAATAGTCAACTAGACTTCGGTAATGGCCCTACCAAATCCACACTTATCATCTCCCACGGAGACGAAACCGCTACTCTCTCTGTCATAAGACCGGCTGGTTTATCATTTATAAGTTTCAACATTTCCTAACATATTTGGCTACATCATTCCTCATCTTTGGCCAGTAATACTTGGCCCCTACTCTTGCAAATGTTTTTCTAACTCCCATGTGTCCCGCTAATGGACTATCGTGACATTCTTTCAAAATGGCTAACCTATCCTTTTTCCCTGCTACTAATTTCCATTATTCGTTACTCTCGTGAACAATTAAGTAATAAGTAAGTAAGTAATTAATTCATTTATTGAAAAGAATTTACAAAACTTTTATACAATATTTTGAATTATATGCCATGGCTATGCCGTCAGCCTGGTTGACAAAATTGACAACTTAATAAAACAAACAAACAAAATTGGATTTATCGTTTGAATTTAATAGAATTCTGATATTAATAACCATCTATAATTGTAAATATCTTTCAAAAATTTGCTTAAAGTTTTCCAGTCGTGTTCATTTAGGATATTTATAGTCTCTTGTAGAGTCAGGGTATTTTTCCCAAAACAGGAACGCCTTTGATAATTGAATATCGGGCATTTGCTAATGAAATGAAGACAGTCTTTTTTTGATTTTAAGTTGCATAGCGTACAGAATTGGTTAAAACTACCATTGTAAGGATTTCCATTTAAGTTGAGAACCTTTAAAGATTAGTGATATCTCTGCAGAACTCAATGAATCCTGGAAATAGTTTCTGGAACCAAGATTATAATTGAGTTGGCTGTAGATTATTCTACTTATTGAGTCTTGCGCTTCGTGAACAATTATATGACTCGACTTCACGAATTTATAAAGTCGTTCATTCTCCACTCTCCATGTTGGATATCCTAAAGGGTCTGATTCAACACTAGAAATCATTTTCCCCACCCAAGGGTCTAAATCCTCTTCCGAAATCCCTGCCATTACAGGAACTCCCCGAGATAACATATCTGGTACGACATGTTCCTTTCCCTTACGGTGTATGATTTCAAAATCAAATTGCTGTAGCCTCACTGCCCAGCGTGCCAATCTACCCTGAGGATCCTTTAGGTTACTCAACCAAACTAATGAGTAGTGAACCGTTATGACCGTGAACCGAACACCTTCGATATATGGCCTTAACTTTTCAACTGCCCACAAAACTCCTAAATATTCCTTTTCTGTTGTCGAATAATTACGTTCTGACCTATTCAAGGACCTACTTAAGTAACAAATAACCTTTTCCCCATCTTCGAAAGTTTGTGAAAGCACCGCACCAATTCCGTAATCGGACGCATCGGTTTGAATTACGAATGGAAGATTGAAATCAGGACAAGTTAATATTGGTGCCGTTACGAGGCACTCTTTAGCTGTCCTAAAGCTTTCACTACATTCGGGTGTCCAAACAAATTTCTTAGACTTCCTAAGCAAATCTGTTAATGGCCTTACTAAACTGGAGAAATTTGTTACGAACCGTCTGTACCAGGAAATAATCCCTACAAAACTCCTAACCTCCTTAACGTTTTTAGGTATCGGTATGTTAACCATACTTTCAACCTTCTCTGGATCCACATGTAATCCATTCCTATCTACTACATATCCTAAGAATTTTAAAGATGGCCTACAAAGTCCTGCCTGTTGTAAACGGTTTAAAACTTCCCTAAGCATTTATAAATGTTTTTCGAAAGAGTCCGAAATGATGATTATATCATCCAAATAAACAAAGACATAAGGTTCAAGCTCGGGACCCAAGACGCTGTCAATAAACCTCTGCCATGTAGCAGGAGCATTGTGCAGGCCGAAAGGCATCCGTTTGAACTGGAATAAGCCTCTACCAGGTACCGTGAAGGCTGTGCACTTCCTAGAATCTTCCGCCATTGGAATCTGCCAATAAGCAGATTTGACATCCAATGAAGTCAAACACTTAGCGTTTCTCAATTTATCCAAAATCGCAGAAACTATTGGGAGGGGATAAGCATCCCTCTCTGTCACTTGATTAAGCTTCCTAAAGTCTACACAAAACATAAAAGTATGATCCTTCTTCCAAATCAAAACTATTGGAGAGGCCCAAGGGCTATTTGATTTTTCAATCACGTCCTCATCTAACATTTCTTTAAGAGATTTGTCAATGTGTGCTTGCATCGCAGGTGAAACTGGATAATACCTCTGCTTAATAGGATCTGATGACGTCCTAATGACATGTTCAACTCTGTTAGTAACTCCTAATCCCTCTGGCATGTTCCTGAACAAATCTTCAATCAGGGTGTGTAACCTACTCTTCTGCTCCTCATTCAAATCCGACTCTTCCAAGTTAGATGTCGTTCCAATCGAAGCCACTGCTTCCTGTCTCGAGAAGCTCCACATACCAGACCTAAGATCCGGGACTATTCCCGAAAGTGTCCAAAAATCGGCACCCAAAATCAACGTATGCGGAAGTGAAGGTATAACTGAACACTCCATCAAAACCTACTACTCCTAAAACTCCTACACCCGCCCCATCTGCAAGATGAACCTGACTAATATTGGGTTTTACTAAGCCTAATCCTAAGTCTTTAAGCACTCTCCAAACATCCCTACATATGATAGTCCTAGATGCTCCTGAATCTAAAAGTCCTAAAAACCTGAAGCCATATATGTTAACATGCAAGTAAGGACGACTGTCGCCCCTACTTGCTTCTAGTGTGAAACCTAAATTAATTCGATTTGCCAGCTGGTTGTCAGCAGGCAACCTCCCTAATTTTGACGCCAGCGCTCTTGTCCTGCTGGCCCAAGAGTCCGTTGCCCGTTTCCCGACGAGCAGCGTCGACAATCTCTCCTCGTAGTATTAGTAGCCCCACAACCAAAACAACGCCTAGGAGCGGAACAGGTATTCGAAAGATGACCTTCCCTGTTGCAGTTGAAACATCGAAGGGGCCTACGAACCGGAGGACTGGGGGTAACTGCAACTGAAGCTGTTGCTTCTTGGACCGAAGCAACATAAGCCACATCAGGCTCTAAAGATTGTCGATTTCGACCGGAAGGGGGAGGGACAAACGACTCTACGTTATTCCTAATGGTTTCCAGCCTTCTACCCAACGCAACCAGCTCATTTACTGATTTAATTTCAGCCAGACCCAATTGCGTTTGGTAAAAGGGAGCTATATTCTTCATGAGAATAGAAATTTTCCTACTCTCACTCAGAGGCTCCGAAAACCGTTTGAACAAAGTCTGCATGAGTGCGATATACATACCTATCGACTCATCTCGACCCTGTGTCCTACGCTTGACCTCATCCAATAACAGGTCATCATAATTAGGGGGCAAAAATTCTAATTTCAACTCCCTAACCAACTCTCGCCAAGTAGAAATTGTATCCCTAATCGCCCTTAACCAAAGAAGCGCCTTCCCACTGAATAAGTCCACCGCTGATTTAAAAACCCTAGCTTCTGAAACACCTCTTGCTTCTCTAAGTTCCTCTATCCTTTCAATAAATGAATTCACCGATGAGCCACAATGCTCACCAGTGAACTTCACGTTCCACTTGTCTAGTCGCTCGGGAAGCCGGTCACAGGGTTCATCACCCTGTAGTTGGAATCCACTTGAGCTTGCTCGTTGGTCGACCGCTGCAGCTGGTAATGCACCCAGATCTGCTGCCGACATTGTTGTTTTTTGTTTCCGCGTATCATTTTCATTTTCGGATATTGATTCTTCCTCAACTTCTGACAATTTAGCCATCAACAAAAGAATTTCCCCTCTCAAATCGACTACTTCATTAACTTCATCAGATGATTCAGCTCTAGCTCTAGTTATCCTATTCAATGCCCATTCAATCTTTGTTAAAATTTTAAGATATTCCGAAGATTTCGGATTTTTCGGAGGTACCTGCAACAATTCCCTAATCTCGACCATTTTTGCTTTGACTGCCTTTGCGTCATCCTCAAACGAATACGGATATTGTGGACTATCCGAAGAAATCGAACCTAATCTCTCCAAATTGCGCGAGGCTCTGAGGGTCATCCTCATTTCATCAACCCTCGCACCTTCTTTTAACCCACGGGCTTGCAACTCGTAGATGAGCTCTTCTTTATTCAACCTATTGATATCCATTGTAATATAAATTAATTAAAATAAAAGAACCGGACAAAACCAAATCAAATCGAAAACCAAATCTTGAAACTATGAAGAATTCCCAAAATCTAATTATAGACTGAATTCAATCTCCAAATCAGTAAAAATCTCACAAAATTTCAAAGAAATAATTTTCTACTAACAAAAAAAAAAATGTATATCAAGTTGATATAAAATCTTGTTAGTGTTGCCACAGTGTGACTAAAAAGGGCGCCAGCAATTTTTTCCAGAATACAAAAAAAAGGAAATTGCAAACCTTTTACAAATAAGAGCAACGAAGGAATTTGAAGAAAAGAACAAACCAACACGAGTTAGAAATAAAAGATGGCGGATATTTTTTTGATACTTAATTTCTTTTTTTTTATTATTAAGGCCGGGGAAACCTTGCAAAAGTAGGTAGGATAAAAACCACGGATCTTTTCAATCTATATCGAAACAAAATCGAAATACAATTATTGAATATTAATTAACTTGACCAGGATGGACTGTTAAGGTCTGAGTTAAGAATCACGAAAAATGGAAAACGCGATCACAAAAAAATCAATAAATTTGTTTAAGAAAATAATTTCTAGATAAATACAACCTTTTTATAGTTACCAAATCCTCTATTGTACTAATTAACTCAAAATATTTCCAAGTCTTCTCGATTTTTTCCAAAATGGCTGTCCAATAAAAATTTCCACAAGTTCAAAAATTTAAATTTGTTATAACCTTCCAGCTTCTTCTCGTGTTTAAGTCTCAGATAAGAGTGACGATTTAGGCTCACCTAGGTCTTAAATCGCCTACCCTTGTTTTGAATTCGCCGTGCTTTCAGCCTATCTGGAGTGGCGGATCTTCATCACGTCATCAACGGCCAGTCATACTTGGCTTAGTTGAGAGCCACTTGTGAGAAGATACTCGCGGTCCTGCTTGCTCGCCGTAGTTTCTCTCAAATTATCGAGAGTCATCCTGAAACTCGCCGACGTTGGACGATCAGTTTGGGGATGATTCACAATTGTTGTGTTGAATGAACTTTAAGGTTACAACAAAACGATTTTAAATGAATTTACTAATCATATTCGAGAAGACGAGAGGAAATGTTTTTTTGGTTAACCCGTATGGGCTTGAATTGAAAGCGTTAAAAAAAATCGCATTATCAGATCAAAAGGAGGTCCAAAATAACTTTGAAAAATAACTCTTAACAGTCCATCTGGTCTTTAAGCATACATAATTAAATATTTCATTGGATTAAAAATACCAAATTGTTTACAAAACTATTATCATTATGTTAAAAAAGAATTGAAATATAATACAAAAATATAAAATATAATACAAAAATATAAATTATGTTGATGATAAAAAAAAGTCGTGGGCATCAGCCGTTCTTAGCAAATCGCGTCCGTGTAAATTCATTCATATTTTCAGACCGTCCGTCTGGTTTTGGCGTCACTCAATGTCGATCTCATTGAATTTAAATCGAGTGGTTCACAATTATCAATACCTGTGAAAGAAACTTATCTTCACGACAATGACAGAGAGAACCATTGTCAGAAGGACTATGGCCGTCCCGCTCTCTCTCATTCTCGTGTGTGAAGATGGTGACAGTTGTCAAATTCTATTTTTTTTTTATTTGTAATAGTGGACGAAGGTCGATGCAAAATGCATCAAAGTGCAATCAGTTTATTTTAATAAACAGTATTTTTCTTTAAATAAGAGGTTGCGTTAAATTTTAACGCAACAAATCCCACCTTTCCTCTGTAAAAAGGGTTTGTTCATAATACAAACAAATGAAAATAAAGAGCATGTCTTAGTAATCAGGCCCAATCCGGCGATTTTAAAGAGAAGAAAAAATTACTATAAAAAAACTAAATAATGAAAATTATATTTAATTACAATTTCTGGGACTTAATCATTTTCCGAAAGTGAGTTGTAAGGTTTGAGATCTTTCGTGTGCCAAGTGCCACGATCTTTGCCATTATTATCCACGAGGGCGTAAGTCCACGGCGACAATCGCTTCTTAATTTTGAACGGCCCAACAAACTTTGGTGCCAATTTAGCCGCATAATAGTTGGCAGCATCCGAAAGTACGAAATTTCTTCGCCATACAAGATCATCCGGGAGATATTGTATGTTTCGGCTGACTTCTTAATCGCTACTTGCAATTTTGCCGCTATCTCCTCTCTGAGTTTTCTAAACCGTTCTTCCACGGTTCCTCGTACTACCCTACTATTTCCCTCAATCGTTTCACTCCTAATCCCTTCATAGTCCCCACTCGTCGACATCTCCTTTCCAAAATTAGCATAGTATGGGCTAACCCCTAAGACTTCGTGTTGGGACGTGCGTATGGTACAAGCTACCTTAGCTAATTGAGAATTCCAAACTCGGTGATTCTCCGAAACATAAGCTCTCAAAGTAGGCTTGATGATTTGGTTAATCCTCTCCGCGGGATTAGCCTGAGGATGGTAGTGTGGAGTGAATCTAATCTTTGAAGAGTATGTATCGCAAAGTGCCTTTAATTCTCGGCCTTTAAACTGGGGACCGTTGTCGCAGATGACAATCTTCGGAACTCCAAACAAAAGAAAAACATTATCCTCTAACTCCTTGCAAACTGCCTTTGCAGTTGCAGATCTCAACGCAAACAACAACGGAAATTTGGTCAAATAGTCAACATAGACTTCGGTAATGGCCCTACCAAATCCACACTTATCATCTCCCACGGAGACGAAACCGCTACTCTCTCTGTCATAAGACCGGCTGGTTTATCATTTATAAGTTTCAACATTTCCTAACATATTTGGCTACATCATTCCTCATCTTTGGCCAGTAATACTTGGCCCCTACTCTTGCAAATGTTTTTCTAACTCCCATGTGTCCCGCTAATGGACTATCGTGACATTCTTTCAAAATGGCTAACCTATCCTTTTTCCCTGCTACTAATTTCCATTATTCGTTACTCTCGTGAACAATTAAGTAATAAGTAAGTAAGTAATTAATTCATTTATTGAAAAGAATTTACAAAACTTTTATACAATATTTTGAATTATATGCCATGGCTATGCCGTCAGCCTGGTTGACAAAATTGACAACTTAATAAAACAAACAAACAAAATTGGATTTATCGTTTGAATTTAATAGAATTCTGATATTAATAACCATCTATAATTGTAAATATCTTTCAAAAATTTGCTTAAAGTTTTCCAGTCGTGTTCATTTAGGATATTTATAGTCTCTTGTAGAGTCAGGGTATTTTTCCCAAAACAGGAACGCCTTTGATAATTGAATATCGGGCATTTGCTAATGAAATGAAGACAGTCTTTTTTTGATTTTAAGTTGCATAGCGTACAGAATTGGTTAAAACTACCATTGTAAGGATTTCCATTTAAGTTGAGAACCTTTAAAGATTAGTGATATCTCTGCAGAACTCAATGAATCCTGGAAATAGTTTCTGGAACCAAGATTATAATTGAGTTGGCTGTAGATTATTCTACTTATTGAGTCTTGCGCTTCGTGAACAATTATATGACTCGACTTCACGAATTTATAAAGTCGTTCATTCTCCACTCTCCATGTTGGATATCCTAAAGGGTCTGATTCAACACTAGAAATCATTTTCCCCACCCAAGGGTCTAAATCCTCTTCCGAAATCCCTGCCATTACAGGAACTCCCCGAGATAACATATCTGGTACGACATGTTCCTTTCCCTTACGGTGTATGATTTCAAAATCAAATTGCTGTAGCCTCACTGCCCAGCGTGCCAATCTACCCTGAGGATCCTTTAGGTTACTCAACCAAACTAATGAGTAGTGAACCGTTATGACCGTGAACCGAACACCTTCGATATATGGCCTTAACTTTTCAACTGCCCACAAAACTCCTAAATATTCCTTTTCTGTTGTCGAATAATTACGTTCTGACCTATTCAAGGACCTACTTAAGTAACAAATAACCTTTTCCCCATCTTCAAAAGTTTGTGAAAGCACCGCACCAATTCCGTAATCGGACGCATCAGTTTGAATTACGAACGGAAGATTAAAATCAGGACAAGTTAATATTGGTGCCGTTACGAGGCACTCTTTAGCTTTCCTAAAGCTTTCACTACATTCGGGTGTCCAAACAAATTTCTTAGACTTCCTAAGCAAATCTGTTAATGGCCTAACTAAACTGGAGAAATTTGGTACGAACCGTCTGTACCAGGAAATAATCCCTACAAAACTCCTAACCTCCTTAACGTTTTTAGGTATCGGTATGTTAACCATACTTTCAACCTTCTCTGGATCCACATGTAATCCATTCCTATCTACTACATATCCTAAGAATTTTAAAGATGGCCTACAAAAGTGACATTTCTCCGCCACTTTAAGTCCTGCCTGTTGTAAACGGTTTAAAACTTCCCTAAGTATTTCCAAATGTTTTTCGAAAGAGTCCGAAATGATGATTATATCATCCAAATAAACAAAGACATAAGGTTCAAGTTCAGGGACCCAAGACGCTGTCAATAAACCTCTGCCATGTAGCAGGAGCATTGTGCAGGCCGAAAGGCATCCGTTTGAACTGGAATAAGCCTCTACCAGGTACCGTGAAGGCTGTGTACTTCCTAGAATCTTCCGCCATTGGAATCTGCCAATAAGCAGATTTGACATCCAATGAAGTCAAACACTTAGCGTTTCTCAATTTATCCAAAATCGCAGAAATTATTGGGAGGGGATAAGCATCCCTCTCTGTCACTTGATTAAGCTTCCTAAAGTCTACACAAAACCTAAAAGTATTATCCTTCTTCCTAATCAAAACTATTGGAGAGGCCCAAGGGCTATTTGATTTTTCAATCACGTCCTCATCTAACATTTCTTTAAGAGATTTGTCAATGTGTGCTTGCATCGCAGGTGAAACTGGATAATACCTCTGCTTAATAGGATCTGATGACGTCCTAATGACATGTTCAACTCTGTTAGTAACTCCTAATCCCTCTGGCATGTTCCTGAACAAATCTTCAATCAGGGTGTGTAACCTACTCTTCTGCTCCTCATTCAAATCCGACTCTTCCAAGTTAGATGTCGTTCCAATCGAAGCCACTGCTTCCTGTCTCGAGAAGCTCCACATACCAGACCTAAGATCCGGGACTATTCCCGAAGTGTCCAAAAATCGGCACCCAAAATCAACGTATGCGGAAGTGAAGGTATAACTGAACACTCCATCAAAAGCCAACAGTACTACTCCTAAAACTCCTACACCCGCCCCATCTGCAAGATGAACCTGACTAATATTGGGTTTTACTAAGCCTAATCCTAAGTCTTTAAGCACTCTCCAAACATCCCTACATATGATAGTCCTAGATGCTCCTGAATCTAAAAGTCCTAAAAACCTGAAGCCATATATGTTAACATGCAAGTAAGGACGACTGTCGCCCCTACTTGCTTCTAGTGTGAAACCTAAATTAATTCGATTTGCCAGCTGGTTGTCAGCAGGCAACCTCCCTAATTTTGACGCCAGCGCTCTTGTCCTGCTGGCCCAAGAGTCCGTTGCCCGTTTCCCGACGAGCAGCGTCGACAATCTCTCCTCGTAGTATTAGTAGCCCCACAACCAAAACAACGCCTAGGAGCGGAACAGGTATTCGAAAGATGACCTTCCCTGTTGCAGTTGAAACATCGAAGGGGCCTACGAACCGGAGGACTGGGGGTAACTGCAACTGAAGCTGTTGCTTCTTGGACCGAAGCAACATAAGCCACATCAGGCTCTAAAGATTGTCGATTTCGACCGGAAGGGGGAGGGACAAACGACTCTACGTTATTCCTAATGGTTTCCAGCCTTCTACCCAACGCAACCAGCTCATTTACTGATTTAATTTCAGCCAGACCCAATTGCGTTTGGTAAAAGGGAGCTATATTCTTCATGAGAATAGAAATTTTCCTACTCTCACTCAGAGGCTCCGAAAACCGTTTGAACAAAGTCTGCATGAGTGCGATATACATACCTATCGACTCATCTCGACCCTGTGTCCTACGCTTGACCTCATCCAATAACAGGTCATCATAATTAGGGGCAAAAATTCTAATTTCAACTCCCTAACCAACTCTCGCCAAGTAGAAATTGTATCCCTAATCGCCCTTAACCAAAGAAGCGCCTTCCCACTGAATAAGTCCACCGCTGATTTAAAAACCCTAGCTTCTGAAACACCTCTTGCTTCTCTAAGTTCCTCTATCCTTTCAATAAATGAATTCACCGATGAGCCACAATGCTCACCAGTGAACTTCACGTTCCACTTGTCTAGTCGCTCGGGAAGCCGGTCACAGGGTTCATCACCCTGTAGTTGGAATCCACTTGAGCTTGCTCGTTGGTCGACCGCTGCAGCTGGTAATGCACCCAGATCTGCTGCCGACATTGTTGTTTTTTGTTTCCGCGTATCATTTTCATTTTCGGATATTGATTCTTCCTCAACTTCTGACAATTTAGCCATCAACAAAAGAATTTCCCCTCTCAAATCGACTACTTCATTAACTTCATCAGATGATTCAGCTCTAGCTCTAGTTATCCTATTCAATGCCCATTCAATCTTTGTTAAAATTTTAAGATATTCCGAAGATTTCGGATTTTTCGGAGGTACCTGCAACAATTCCCTAATCTCGACCATTTTTGCTTTGACTGCCTTTGCGTCATCCTCAAACGAATACGGATATTGTGGACTATCCGAAGAAATCGAACCTAATCTCTCCAAATTGCGCGAGGCTCTGAGGGTCATCCTCATTTCATCAACCCTCGCACCTTCTTTTAACCCACGGGCTTGCAACTCGTAGATGAGCTCTTCTTTATTCAACCTATTGATATCCATTGTAATATAAATTAATTAAAATAAAAGAACCGGACAAAACCAAATCAAATCGAAAACCAAATCTTGAAACTATGAAGAATTCCCAAAATCTAATTATAGACTGAATTCAATCTCCAAATCAGTAAAAATCTCACAAAATTTCAAAGAAATAATTTTCTACTAACAAAAAAAAAAATGTATATCAAGTTGATATAAAATCTTGTTAGTGTTGCCACAGTGTGACTAAAAAGGGCGCCAGCAATTTTTTCCAGAATACAAAAAAAAGGAAATTGCAAACCTTTTACAAATAAGAGCAACGAAGGAATTTGAAGAAAAGAACAAACCAACACGAGTTAGAAATAAAAGATGGCGGATATTTTTTTGATACTTAATTTCTTTTTTTTATTATTAAGGCCGGGGAAACCTTGCAAAAGTAGGATAAAAACCACGGATCTTTTCAATCTATATCGAAACAAAATCGAAATACAATTATTGAATATTAATTAACTTGACCAGGATGGACTGTTAAGGTCTGAGTTAAGAATCACGAAAAATGGAAAACGCGATCACAAAAAAATCAATAAATTTGTTTAAGAAAATAATTTCTAGATAAATACAACCTTTTTATAGTTACCAAATCCTCTATTGTACTAATTAACTCAAAATATTTCCAAGTCTTCTCGATTTTTTCCAAAATGGCTGTCCAATAAAAATTTCCACAAGTTCAAAAATTTAAATTTGTTATAACCTTCCAGCTTCTTCTCGTGTTTAAGTCTCAGATAAGAGTGACGATTTAGGCTCACCTAGGTCTTAAATCGCCTACCCTTGTTTTGAATTCGCCGTGCTTTCAGCCTATCTGGAGTGGCGGATCTTCATCACGTCTTCAACGGCCAGTCATACTTGGCTTAGTTGAGAGCCACTTGTGAGAAGATACTCGCGGTCCTGCTTGCTCGCCGTAGTTTCTCTCAAATTATCGAGAGTCATCCTGAAACTCGCCGACGTTGGAGGATCAGTTTGGGGATGATTCACAATTGTTGTGTTGAATGAACTTTAAGGTTACAACAAAACGATTTTAAATGAATTTACTAATCATATTCGAGAAGACGAGAGGAAATGTTTTTTTGGTTAACCCGTATGGGCTTGAATTGAAAGCGTTAAAAAAAATCGCATTATCACATCAAAAGGAGGTCCAAAATAACTTTGAAAAATAACTCTTAACAGTCCATCTGGTCCTTAAGCATACATAATTAAATATTTCATTGGATTAAAAATACCAAATTGTTAACAAAACTATTATCATTATGTAAAAAAAGAATTGAAATATAATACAAAAATATAAAATATATGTAATACAAAAAACATATAAATTATGTTGATTATTATATTATTATTATTATTATTATTATTATTATTATTTATTTAATAAAATCGCTTACAAAGTAAGATAATACATCTTGTGAGTTATTGCAAGCCTTGAAAAATATTAAAGAGCTCGAAATCTTTACGTTTAATGTGAGAAGTAACAAAAAAAACAAAAAAACAAAAAAATAAATTAAATAAATAAGATAATATAAATAAACAATACAAATTAAAATCAAATAAAAAAGAACAAAGAAAACAAATTTGAAGTATTTTAAACAATATCAACGATTTGCCAAATATGAGAAAAGTGTGGTTTTAAACCTCCTAAAGCTTACTACTCCCCTTATAGTAATTGGCAGAGAGTTCCAAAGGCTAATGATGTGAACAAAGAACTGACGTTGAGAGTTAAGGTATTTAAATCGGGGAATTATAAGAATGAATGACCTTGTGGAATTAGGAAAATTCAGCCTAGTATACAGATAGTCCGGTTGTTTTGATTGTATAATGAGATGCAGATAGCAAAGTGAGCGAAATTTTAGAAAATTATCTAAACTACAACCACACAATTGTTTAGAGTAAAAAGAGACATGATCAAAAGAACGAAGGTTATACACAAAACGTGCAATGTTGTTGAATACAACATTAAGTCTATGCGATGTCACTGAGTCTAAGTTACTAAATACTTCGCAACAATAGAACAATACAGGAAATAGAAGCGTTTTTGCTAACAGTAGCTTAGTTTTCTGTGGGATGAAGTGCTGAGTGATTCGAAGAGATCTGAGGATACCGTAAACTTTGCCTATTGAGCTGTTAAGATGGTCGTTCCAAGTAAGAGTACGATTGAATACCATACCTAGGTTTCGCGCTGAATCAACATAACAAATCGTTTCATTTTCGATACATAGGGGGCGTAAATTCGATGAGTCAAATATCTTCCGATAGATAGGCAACGTTTTTGACTTGATTGGGTTAAGATGAAGGTTATTGATTCTAGACCAACGTGAAATACTAAGCAGGTCTTCATACATCTTGGAGACAGCCTCATCTTTCGCAAGTAGAGGTCGACAGATCAAAAGTTGCACATCGTCTGCATACAAATGAATAGAGCAATGTTTAACTTGAAGCGGTAGGCTGTTTATGTAGATTGAAAAGAAAATATGTCCAAGTATTGATCCTTGGGGGACACCATGCGGGACATTTACAAAGTTGGACAATTTTCCATTTGCCACTACACATTGTTGTCTGCAATCAAGATAAGACCTTATTAACTTGCAAGCTTCCGATGTAAAACCAAAGCTATGTTGTAGTCTACCACAAAGTATAGAATGGTTCACAGTGTCGAAAGCCTTAGAAAAATCAAGGAGGGTGAGCAATGCAAAATTATCTTTATCTAAAGCAACTCTTATTTCGTCGGTGACGAGAAGCAATGCTGACTTACAGCTACGTTGAGGTCGAAAACCGGACTGGTGAGGGCTAAGTAGGTTATTAGAAGAGAGATAGTTTTTAATCTGTTTGGAAATTGCTTTTTCGAAAACTTTCGACAAAAATGATAAAATAGCTATAGGCCGAAACTCTTTAACCATACCAGTGCTGTTCTTAGGAATAGGGATTATTTTGGCCTTCTTCCATTCCATTGGAAATTCCGATGTTGATATGATGCTGTTTAGTATGTGCGTAATGAAGCGCAAGATGTAAGGGAGCAACAGTTTTATAAATTTTGGATTTATTAGATCAAGTCCAATAGCATTCGATTTGATTGAGATTATAGCCTCTACAACATCTTCTTCGGTTAACCTGTCAAAATAGAAAGAGCTACTTGTCAAGGGAACTTCTTCACTGAGAGGACCACTTTCGGATGCATCATTTGATAAAGAAGGCAAAGACGTGAATTTATTATTTAAGACATCGCAATCAATGTCAGTTGAGATGTCGTCAGTTTTCCTTCCAATACCTATTTCTCTCAAGTTTTTCCAAATTACTTTGCTAGAGGTCGAAGTTCCGAGCTTTTGCTGGTAAAAGTTCATTTTGGCCAATCTTATCATTTTAACGACTTTGTTTCGCAGGCTGCAGTAGTTCTGATGCAAAACCTCTACTTTGAATCTCCTCCATTGACGGTAGGCGGCATCGCGTTGTTCCATGACTGCAACGATGTCGCCATTCAGCCAAGAAGAAGTTCTATGCCTCACCGTACAGGTTTTGATTGGAACGTGAGTATCAAAAAGTGAGTTAATATTTTGATTAAAAAAACCTATCTGCTCATTAACATTTTGCATAGAGTAGATTAAATTCCAGTCTAAACGATTAAAATCATGCAATAGCTCAGAGACGTTTATGTTTTTAAAATCACGATAAGTATAACTTGGCTGTTGAAAATGACAAGACAATTTGAGGCAGCTAAAAATTAGATCATGTTTTGAGAATCCTGGTGCAAGAAGTTGGTCGTAAAATATAATTCTTTCATTGTCACTCGTAATAAAAAGATCTAAAAGTGAACTCGATGACTCGGTGAAGTGAGTTGATGATAAAAAAAGTCGTTGAGCACCCAGCCGTTCTTAGCAAATCGCGTCCCGTGTAAATCCATTCATATTTTCAGACCGTCCGTCTGGTTTTGGCTTCACTCAATGTCGATCTCATTGAATTTA
Source organism: Sphaerophoria rueppellii (assembly GCA_920937365.1). Taxonomy (NCBI): domain Eukaryota; kingdom Metazoa; phylum Arthropoda; class Insecta; order Diptera; family Syrphidae; genus Sphaerophoria; species Sphaerophoria rueppellii. Next base: position 66,661,319 of record CAKKXW010000001.1, read on the forward strand.
AATCGAGTGGTTCACAATTATCAATACCTGTGAAAGAAACTTATCTTCACGACAATGACAGAGAGAACCATTGTCAGAAGGACTATGGCCGTCCCGCTCTCTCTCATTCTCGTGTGTGAAGATGGTGACAGTTGTCAAATTCTATTGTTTTTTGTATTTGTAATAGTGGATGAAGGTCGATGCAAAATGCATCAAAGTGCAATCAATTTATTTTAATAAACAGAATTTTTTTTTAAATAAGAGGTTGCGTTAAATTTTAACGCAACAATCTATTCTGGTTACATAGCGGAAAGCGTTCAATGAGTATTCATACAGAAGGTCCCAACCTAGTTCTCCATTCAAGATGTTGATCGTTTCTTCTAAACCGAGTACATCTGTCCCAAAATAGCGCTCTCGGAACTCCTTGAGTATTGGGCAAACTCCCAGGGAATGAATTACATCAGCGCGTTCCTTGCGATCTCATAAACCGCACATTATTTGCAATTCTGGATGGTGAGGAATGTAGTTCAAATTGATGAGTTCACCTCTTACTTTGAATAACAAGCTGATTTTTTGTGCACTGTTTTTGGCCAAAAAGTAGGTGTTGTGGTTCAAAAAATGGTTAATTTTAATGTAGTAAGATCTGTAAATAGATGCTTCGGCTTCACTCATAAACTTATCGTACATCATGTTGCCAACTTTTTTCAGCAAGTCATCAGAATTCAACTTAAGCACCTCGATGCTTTCGTTTGCTGATATTAAAAACGTAGTTGAGCATTCAATTACCAGTTTCTTCCAATCTTTAACACACGAAACTTCAGAATTGATAGCTTGTGTGAGTACTATTCGCGGTATTCTTTCGTCACCCATCGCCAAAACTCTTGACACTTAGTTTAAATGTAATTTAAGTCTGTCTAAAAAGAGGGGTCCTATTCTTGTTTAAAGATGTAACATGAAGTTGGGCGTCGCGTCGTGCATGGCAACATGAAAGTACTTTTAATAAAAAAACGGAGGAACTTGTCCACAGCTTCAAACGATCGATACTCCAATACTTGCGCTCCGTAAAACCATATTGCAATTGCGGTAGCTCAAAATGCTTTGTGTTTAGCTATGTGCGAAACACTAGGGGTATTCACGATCCGGTGCAACCAAAAAGTGTAAAATTGCGAAATTTTAATTTTTTTTGTAAATCGTGAACACACCTATAGCAAAACCGAAGTAAATGTCAAAATTAGTTTGAAACTGACATTTTATCATGACAAACAAAAAAATATATTTTTGATTTAAATTCCAAAAAGATGCCAAAAAAAAGTGAAAAAGAAAATTTAATTGAATTTTTATTAGAAGATGCTGCCGATGAAATAATGCAAATTGAAAGTATGACCAAATATACAAATCGAAAGATAAAAATAATACCAAACTTTTTTTTATAGATAGCGAAGAAAGTGAAAACGAGGACAACGTTGACGAAATCCTAAATGAACTAAACGAAAACATGTTTTTCGTCCTGGCTACTCGTCGTGGATTAACGAGCACTGTGCCTAAATCCATTGTCTGGCGTGAGCACATTTTATCAACAATGGACAGCGATCGCTTCCGCCAAATGCTGAGAATGGAAAGAAGTCAATTTTCATTTTTACTTTCCTTAATTTGTGATGATGTTGAATTCCAAAAACCACATGCGTGCAAACAATTTTCAATTGAACTTCAACTGGCCATTGTGCTCTATCGTTTAGGTTCATCAGGTAGAAAACGCTGCTGTTCATTGAGCAAAATAACAAACCGAATTTTTCGAGCTCTTTTAAGTTTACTACCCAAGTATATATTTTGGCCAGACAATCGTCGCGGAAACGTATCATGAGCTACCATTGTGCATAGGCTATATTGACGGTACGGAAATAAAGTTGGCAGAGGCACCAATAGTAGATCACGAAGCATATTTTTCAAGAAATCACATCTACTCAGTGAAAGCTCAAGTAGTATGTGATTACAAGTTGAGGATTCGTGATGTGGTAGTAGTCACGATGCCAAAATTTTTAAAAACTGCTCAATTTTCAAAAACAAAGAAAATTATGTGTCGGCTCATCAATGGATCGCTGGGGACTCTGCGTATCCTCTCAATGACTTCCTTATAACTCCATTTAGAAGTAACTCAGAGCAACTTGACAGTTCAAAACGAAAAGCATTCAATTTACGGCACAGCAGGTATAGAGTAAGAGTGGAACATTGTTTTGGTCTTCTCAAAGAGAAATTTGGTAGCCTAAAAGAGCTGAGGATGCGCGTTCATGATAAAAGCAGCCACAAAATGTGTTGCAAGTGGATAATTGTGTGCTGTATCATACATAACATCCTTTTAAGTGACTCTGATTTGGAGCTGGTTAGATCTTTTCACAATGAGGTACTAGGGGATGACGAAGATTGTCCTTATGAAAATAATACAAACAAAAAACATTTTGAGATAAAAAGGCAAGGACTGTATTATCTCATGTTTGAATAAAAAATACTAACCTACTCTATTTCAAGGTTTATTTTTGTCGAAAATAAGAGTTGAAAATAAACATTTAAATTCAAGTTCATTGCGTTTTATTTTTAAATTTAAATCACATTTGTGAGTCTTATTGTAGAACAAGAAATGAATTGATATTGATACATATGTATACCATACATTGTACCTATGGGTGTCTTGAAGATATCTACATATATTAGTTAATTTTTGTATTTCAGTTCCATTTCTCTCATCGCAATTCGTTCCTCTTTTTCAATTTGGAGCTTCCTTAGCTCAAAATCATTTTCAATTTTTTTTTCTTCCAGTTGCAATTTTCTTTCCTCTAGTGCAATCATTTTCTGAGTTTTTTCCCTTTCAAGATTTAATTTTTTTTCTTCTATCTCTGCGCTTTGGGTGAGCTTATCGTTTTCCAGTGTTATTTTTTTCTCCTGGAAAGCTTGCCTTTCAGCATGAAGCTGTGAAAGCTGGCCGATGGCTGTTTTTGGGGCGAATTTCCGAAGTTTTTCGGCACATTTCAGAGGTTCGCTCAAGCGCCCTGTATCAGCTGTATCAGACGTATAGTTTTGTTGTGCCGTTGGTGTAACTGGTGTTGGTGGTTGTGGTCCTGTAGGAAGCTCATATGTACTTGGAGGATATTCAATAGCAATATTGACATCATTTGAACTTTGTTGATCGCTAAGCTCAATAACCTCATAGCGGAGTTCCTCCGGTTCTTCTTCCTCCGATATTATGAATTCTGGAAGCTCATACGTAGCGAAAGAACTACGACCTTCAGTCCTGTCACCAAAAATTTCTTTCAATCTGTCGTAGTACGGACAGATTTTAAGAATTTTCGCTATAATGAGATAAGGAAATCAAATTGTTAGGAACATACATAGGTATACGAAATTGTATATTGTTGTCTTACCTTGAACAGTACGCATCAGAAAACAATTTCGATGGAAAGGTATGAAGAGTCAAGTTCTTGATTACGTTAAGAGGTGTCCAGAGTGTCAGAAAAACAAAAGTTCACAACCAACTAAGATGCCAATGGTTTTAACTGATACTCCATTAGTACCTTTCGATAAAGTGTATATGGACATAGTATGTGGTCTTCCCCTGTCTTATTCTGGAAACAGATATATTTTGACTTTTCAGGATGATTTAACAAAGTTTATGGACTGTGCAGCTCTTCCCGATATGGAGGCTTCGACAGTGGCTAGAGTGTTTTACGAACAAATCGTGACGAGATACAGAATCCCAAAGATACTCGTCACTGATAATGGTGCAAACTTCACGTCGAAGGTTTTTTCGCAGACATGCAAGTTACTAGGCGTGAAGAAAATTCACACGACAGCGTACCATCCTCAAGCCAATGGTTCATTGGAGCGAAGTCATAGACCGCTAGCCGAATATCTTAGATCTTTTGCGGTAAAAGACGAAAGAAACTGGGACCAGTAGTTAAGACAGGCCATGCATGTCCATAGCAACCACGTTCATACCGCTACGCAGCTTACCCCTTTAAATGCGTTATTTGGTTTTAATTTCGAAATGCCAACTAACCTGAAGAGGAAAACCACTCCACTTTATAACGCCGATGACTATCCTCTGCTACTCAAGTATCAGCTCGAGGAAGCCCACAGGTTAGCCAACGAGAATCTTGAGAGAGCTAAGATTAAATCGAAGGTTAATTACGATAAGGGTGCTAAAACCATTGGCGCAAAATTATAGTCCGCTAATGAACAATTTTAGTGTGATACTAGCTTAAAATGACGTTTGGGTCATGTCTGAAACGTCATTTTAAGCTAGTATCACACTAAAATTGTTCATTAGCGGACTATAATTTTGCGCCATTGTTTTTAAAGTAGGGCAAAATGTTTTGTTGAAAAATCCCGCAAGAAAAATAAATTTTCTCCTATCTGGTTGGGCCCGTTTCAAATAATATCAACAGGTGATGTGAATTCGAGAATTAAAATGGGCAGCAAAATTAAAAGAGTCCATAACAATCAATTAAAAGGTTTTTTTTCATAACCACCATTTAATGCCAACAAAGACACACCATAAAGAGATAAAAAAGAAAAACACAAAACCCAAATATTAGTTTTTCTTATCTTCAATATCAAATTTTTAATAATTCTTGTCTTTCTTTTCAGTATTTATCAAGGAAAATTTTTCATCTATTTATTTTTAATTAAAATTTTTAAGGTACCAAAACTTGAAACTATTAAATATATTAAACTTTAAGTATTATTGAATTACTACAGAAA
>CAKKXW010000001.1:66673796-66690627 GCA_920937365.1 Sphaerophoria rueppellii
ATATAGGGAAAGATATATTACAAAATACATGGGTATATTAAAAGACGTACGTTTTTTTTTCATTCTTATTTCTAGAACCGTGTAAAAAGAGAGGGAGCGAGATATATATGTGTTATCTGTGGTGTGGTATGCAGAGTTTACTAAAAAAAAGATTTGGTGTGTGGGGTTTTAGTATTTGTTTGGTGTCTATTGTGTATATATAGAGCGAGGGAGAGAAAAATGTGCCAAGATCTTTATTCTTACTTTTTTTTTGCATGCAGAAAATTATATGGGTACATAAAACATTATATAGAAAGGGATATACATACCTACCTGTTGTTGATTGGATTATTGCAATTATTTTTTTTATGGATATGGGGTGTGTTTGTTTATGGTCTAGGTTTTTTTTAATTCGGTGACGTATGGTGGCAAGTATGTGGGTTTATTAGGATAATGAGAAGAGAGGCAGAGAGGGAAAGATAGGTACCTATGTGCAAAGATTTTGATTCAATTGGTTTGGTTGATTGTAGGTAGGTAGGTACCTGCATAGCATAGGTAGGTAATTCTTTTCTGTCAACGCGAAAGGGATTTTGTGATTTGACCTAAAGGTGAATAAAAGGCATCGCATATTTAGTAAACAACCATTTCCAACTGAAATATTGACTCATCAACACATAACAATGTCAAACTCATACTCTTGAGTAGAGTTAACGGACGTGCACTTCTGCTAAGGTTTATTGTTTTTTCATTCAAGAAAAATTGCGGTTTAATCATCTTAAGCTCCTAGCAGGTAAAACTCTTCACCGACAGGTGGCCGCGGCCCCCAGGCATAATAAGTAAAATTTCAGGTCAGTTTTCAGTGGTTATCAATGAACAAAATGATTAATTCAGGTAAAATCCAATACTTTTCTACTTAATTGATGCCTCATAAAATTCCAATTACAGAACAAATATTAAAAGAAAGTTTAATGTATCATAATAAATTAATAAAACTAAAAGTCGTGATAGTTAATAATAAAAACAAAGATTTTCTTAGAAAAATGTATTCCTGGTCTTTTTTTTATTTCTCAAAAACGAAAAGACATTTTTGCATCCGGTTTTCTGTTTTCGACTGAAAATTAACAATGGCATTGAATTTTTAAAACAAAATTAGTACTTAATTACATAAAATTTTAAAAAACTTGGTTCAAAAATGATTTTTTTGGTTTTTTTTGAAAATTTTGAGTTTGAGAATTAATATTTTTTAAACTATTCATTAAAACAATTTAATTTAAAAACTAAATGAAAGAAGATATTTCTGGTATATTTCAAAAAGGTAAAACACGGTGTTGTAAACGAAGCCGTTGATTTTTAATATTTTTTTTAATAAAATGAGTCAATTTTTCAGAAAATTGCCCCTCCCGGCTAAACGGTGGAGAATAGACCCCCCCTCCCATACGATTTTTTTCTTGTCTCAACTCAACCTACACGCTCTAGCTTTTTGGCACAACGCTCGTGAATCACCCTGTATAACTTACTGGCCCTAGTCAGGCGCTCTAAGCAATTCATTAGTCTTAAAATTAATGCCTTTCGGCCTACGAACTAAGTTAGTATATTTCAATTTATTTATTCATTTTTTTTTATTAGAAAGTTTTAAAAACTAAAGCCTTTGTCTTTTTTTTTTTTTGGGTTTTAAACTTACATACTAGGGTCCTTAAAATAAAACTTAAAATTACCTACTCTACCTACAAACTACTTAAAACTAGAACAACCACAGCGGCAAAAACTTTGTCCTTATTTTCTGTTGTGTATTTTGTAATTGTCTTCTTTTCTTTTTAAATCGTATATTGTTTTGTTTTTTTTTCACGTTTTTCACTTTTAGTTAGTTTTTTTTTTTATTTTCTCTTTTTTATATGTTTTTTTTTTGTTGTTGTTATTTTTCATATGTTTTTTTTTATAGTGCCATCATTCCTACTCTACTTAAACCTAAACCTAAGACTAAAAGATAGTATGTAAGCCGGCCAAGGCAAAAATACCCCACCCCGGACTACCCATTATCAAATGTTAGTCTTAACAGTAGGTACCTATCTATCTACGATATTTTTTTATTCCTCTCTCTCATCAACCAATTAAAAAACTAGTATAGTTACCTACCAAACAACCCTAACCCTATTACGGATGCCAACTACCTATCATCATTCTTAACGATTAAGGGTCATTTGCTGAATGGTAACTTTAATAATTTATGTTGTACATAAACTCTTATTCTGTACTTTTTCCTCTGCCTAAACTGTCACAGAAAGATTTATGTTGAACTCAAATGCTTAAGTTTCACTAAACTAAAACTTTTATAAAATGATTCATTTTTTAATATTTAATTTGAAATTTTATCAATTTATTTATCAATTGAATCATTAAACAAGAGCATTAACTATATAAGTACCTACACACCTACCTAGGTACCTTCATGCTACATCTCATTCTGTTCAGCATAAAAAAATCAAATCACAAAATCCCTTTCGCGTTGACAGAAAAGAATTACCTACTTATGCTATGTAGGTACCTCCTACCTACAATCAACCAAACCAATTGAATCAAAATCTTTGCACATAGGTACCTATCTTTCCCTCTCTGCCTCTCTTCTCATTATCCTAATAAACCCACACACTTGCCACCATACGTCTCCGAATTAAAAAAAACCTAAACCATAAACAAACACACCCCATATCCATACAAAAAATAATTGCAATAATCCAATCAACAACAGGTAGGTAGGTATATCCCTTTCTAAATAATGTTTAATGTACCCATATAATTTTCTGCATGCAAAAAAAAAGCAAGAATAAAGATCTTGGCACATTTTTCTCTCCCTCGCTCTATATATACACAATAGACACCACACCATACGTCTCAAATGATTTTTTTTTCTAAACCACACACCCCAAAATCATAAACAAATATTTGCAATAACCCACATAGGAAGGAAAACAATGCAAAAAAATCAGTATATCCCTACTTATATATATTACCTCTCATTTCGTTCATGCAAAAAAAAGCAAGAATAAAGATCTTGACACATTTTTTTCTCCCTCGCTCTATATAGTTATACTTAATACACCTTTCCTTCCCACGAAAAACACCTAGACCACACACCCTAAATTCATAAGGCAATCAACGCAAAATTCCGCCTAAAAAAAAACTAAACCTCAAAGATAAAAAAAACAAATAAAAATAAAGAAAAACAACCACCACCAAGAGTCTTTTCCTTCCAAAAAAGGAGGAGTCAAATAGAATGAACTAAAAATGAATTTGTTCGAATCAAACCGTATGATCATGATCAGTTGCGTCATGATAAGTTGCTCATGATAAGTTGTCGTATGATGTCTCATGATAAGTTGTCCCATGATAACCTGGGTTGACCCCATTTGACTGCAACACGATTAATCGCTGGTTGTGATGAATGTCCTGCATTTTGTTGCCTATGAGCCTATGATTTTCATCATTAAGGAATTCTTGTTGCTGGTTTTGTCCAATTTGCTGAAGGAGAATTTTCTTGTCTTAGGGCTGCGAGTTGAGATTGGAATTCGTTCTCGGTATCCGGCATCATGAAATTAGTCTTTAGTATGTTTTATTCGGTAATCTTGATTTCAGTTTTTGTATTGTTTAGTTGGGGTCACCAATGTAGAAATAAAGTTTCTAATAATTTATTTAATATACCAATGTTTATTTACTGACGTATTTATAAGAACTATTGAATTAAATCATAATAATTCAAAACAAATATTTCAGATGCATTTTATTATTTACCTACAATAACAAAACTAACAAGTGATTTTGAGCAAGTAGTTTTATAAGATTGGGATTAAGATTAATTGTTGTTGTAGCTATTGCCACAACTTCTTCTTCCAAATATATTACTTTCAACAGCTGGTATGAATTCAATTTCGTAGCTCATAAAAATATTCTTAAAACTTGTTTCATCAAAATCAATAATATATATTCTTTATAATATAAATACATCAAATTGTTTAATATAATTAAGAAACTCAGTAAATAAACTTTTGTTATTAAGCCCGGTGGCATTATAGCTTATGATTTTAAGTGTTGAAACATTAAAGTTCGCCTGGCAGACGGGTTCTTCTGAGTTGGATGAAGTACTTCGTAAACATCCACTCACAGTTTGTACAGCGGTTCTGGGTTCCATTGTGGTTGCACCTCTTGCATTTTGCAGTTTGACGTTTCTATCAGTGGCTGACGCCCCATTCAATAACGTAGTCACTACGTAGTCAAGTCATTCTGATTGGGCAAAAACAACTAAGAAATGAGTTGAAATTTAAAAAAAAAAAATTCGACTGATGAATAATAAACAAAAGTTCAATTTCAAATTAAAAAAAAAAAAATTTAAATGAAATTAATCGTACAATACGACAATATTAATTATCTGATAGTTCTAAATACGAAATTTATGCTATCAGATCTTATCAGATAGTGTTTTTTCATAGTATAACAAGCAAAACAAAACATCACTTCTATTTGAAGTTCTCTAACCTCCAATCACAAATACACAAGCGTTTCATACTTCATATCTTCATAGTCCGCTCATTTTAGGCATTAAAAAAAAAAAACGATCTTGGGAAAATTTCCTAGTGAACTGAATTTTTGTACATATTTATTACGGTGTTGTCATGGAGGTGTTAAAAATTGACGTTGATATCGTGCCGACTAAAAAAGTTATAATGGTGAAAAGGTCTCGAAATTCAGTTTTTCGCAAATATCTCGCGACCTATGTACCTACACATAAAAATTGTTCGTGAAATTATCTAAAACGCTGGTCGTAATGAAGGTGAATACAAAGATACATCTCACTAGGAATTTTTCGGCAAATTAAACCTATAATTACTGAACTATCAGTATTTGACATTTTGTTTTCGATTAGCTTTGTAGTGCAAATTTGCATTCACAAAACTAGTTGAAAATCGACTACGTAGTGACTAGGTTAGTGAATGAGCCCATTGACACTTCATTATTGCTGTTCATATTTTCAGATTGCAATTTGTTTAATAATATTGTTAAAGAATGAGGAATCTCCCCCATGAAATGTTTTATTACAGCCAAACTGTCTTTATTGTTCCCATTCATGAGCAGATAACTCGTCTTGTTTTGTTTTTAGGGCAGTCAAGTCAGCATAGAGCAATTGAAAGTCGGCTTTCGCACCAAGTTCTGAAACAAACTATTTGTTTTCCGACAGGATTTCCTCCATTTGGTCTACACCGTTTCCTGACATTTCCACTAGAATTTTAGATGGACCTCCTTTTGGATTATTAAAATGAACAGCGGAAGTTTTGTCACGTCCTCTTTTGTTCATAAGTATTTGGCGGATCGTTAAATATTGATTTTAGTGTCTTAAATGCTATGACTTACGGATATTTCAATCCGCAGACGTAAATATTGTGTTTGTTTAAGTTTTCACCAGGACTTTTAATTTTTTTTTTTGAAAATATCTCCTTTTTCTTAGTTTTTGTACAGGCGAACCACTTTGACAGATAGCAAAATGTCGAATGTTTGCTTTGTTCATTTGGTTATTCTTTGTTTTTTTTTTTTTTTTTGATTCTTTTCTATCCTGTGACCCCCTCCGGAAAAAAATTCTAGATCCGAGCCTATTTCTAACACCCTACACATAAAAGCTATTTGGCACCACTCCAGTTTGACATTTACAATTTGTTTTAATAACTTCACTTTTTTGTAGTGTCCGTAGCTTAGTGGTTAGGTGCGTTGGCTGCTAAGCCGAACGTCGTGGGTTCGAATCCTACTCGGGCCCAAAGTTTTTATTTCATCTTTCACGGACACTGCCTCTTGCGAAGAACTGACAAAACTTCCAAGAGTATCATCTGTCATGAAAAAGTGCTTCTCAACTTTGCCGTTCGGAATCGGCGTAAAATTGTAGGTCCCCTCAATTCTTCACACGCACCTAGAGAATTGTTGATGAGAGTAAGCCACTTAGGCCTTGGCTCTTCAAGAGCTGTCGCGCCACTCTATTTATTTATTTATTTTTTAACTTCACTTTTTTAAAATTTAATTTATTGTTCTAAACAATTTCAGTACCTACCGAATATTAAAATAATAAATATTCGATCATTGCACATAAAATGCTTTTGTTTGATATGTAATTTATACCCCTTCGGTTCCTGTAGGTCGTGTAAAATGTACCACAGTGTAAATAATAGTCGCCGTTTTATCATATGATTTTCTTCTGTCTTTAATAAATGTTTAAGCAGGCGTCATTTAAGAAATACATTTTTTTTTTTTTAGACATCACAAAACTAATAATTATGCTTTTAATGAACCGATAACTCGCAATGTCAGAGTTGTTTTTAATTTTTATTCATAAATTAAAAATAAATGCTACATGTTAACTTTTTTTTTGAACTCACGAAAAAATCATGGTTTACCAATTCTGTTTATTATTAATTTTTCTTTTTTCTTTCAGAAACAGAAACAGACCCACTGAATGAAGGTATATTTAACCATACAATCCCTCCTGTGGATAAAAAAACCATTCTTCCCAAGGATATCGTTTTTTGATACTTACGTAATTGTATACTTATGATTGATTTTCGCTATGGGGTCTTTCTTATCTTGAAACACACCCAATTCTTAAACATTATAAAAGAGAGACGTATGTTGTAAGAGACTTTATAATTTCATTACAATAATAAAGTAATAATCATATCAAAACCGATTTTAAGAGAAAAATCTCCTAACTACAGTAAAGGATGGCTCTCATAAAAAAAATTTGTAAGATTTTGCCGCTGTTAGTCCTGATAGTGTGATTCTATCGTGGCCTCGGACCTATCCTCATAAAGTCATCCTGTACGTAACAGCCTGCAGGTGGCTTCAAAATAACATTGAAAGGCTAATGGTGGTGAAGCTCTGATCTGGAAATAAATTTCTGAATAGAAAAATACAAAACACGATTTTATAGGATTAGCTGAAAATCAATCAAACATAGCAAAAGACACAGCTATTTCATCCGTCCCTCAAAAAACTTTGCCAACAAAGTAAAACTTTCTCCATCCCAAACCCTTCTTAACATTTTTACATTATGAACGGTGAAAAAATTATCGATGTTAACTCAACTATCGCAATGACTCCGAAATTAAAAAGTGTAACTACAAGGGCTTGGCAGGAATACCTGGAAATAAATGAAGGTCTTAGTTCAAGGAACCAAACAAATCCAACAGCAATAACAGATCTTACCTCAACACCTTACTCATGGACGTCATGGCTATCGGCATCACCATCGACCACTACCCTCAACGGACTTTTCGAATATAATAGCAGCACAAACAACAATTTTGACAATTCGATCATTTTAGATACGATAAAAGACATTCGAAACCTTGATATGGTCGATAGTAATATTATCAACGGTTATAACTATGGCGAGAATATAGCTTTGATTGAAAGTGCAGAATCGCCGGTATTGAATATTGAGGCAGACTATTCAAGAGCATTTATAGCCTCAAATGGTATAACCGCAGGCATTGATGATGCTGTCTCAGTACTGAATGAGAATGAAAACGCAACATCGTCAATTCATCGGACAAACAGTGTCAGTAGTTCAGATGGCAACAGTGGCTCGGACACTGAAATCGATGGAGTTAGTGCATTTGGTTCGAATAGTGGTGGGAGCACTTTTATGTTATTATTAGAAGATTTCGGCGACTATTTTTATAATTATAATGGGAGTACGGTTTCTGGAACAACAATTAGAAGTGATTTTAATTTTACGGAAATAGAGCATCGCAATAACTGTACAAACAATGGGACATGTATAGATTCAATAGAGGGTGAGTTGAAGTTTTTTTTTTGTTTAGAAAATATGATTGTACCATGTTAAACTGAACCACTACCTAGTATGTGCTTAATATGATTTCTATTTAAGGCTGAATTATGTTTTCATTGTTATCTCCTTTAATAGATAATATTTATAAATTATATAAATTTCTGTTCATATAGTATCCTCAATATTGAAGTCGCTTAAGTTTTGTTTCTGTTATACATCCAGTTGTGTCAAAGATATTAAACCAAACACTTTTATAATAAATTCCCTTATCCATATAGTATAAGCCTAGAATAATTTATTAGACTCAATTTTTCGACACCCACATTGTGCTCAATGATTATGTGGGTTGGTCTCGCAGTTGATCTTTGACTTTCAGTGAGTAGGAATGTGTTGTAGCACCTAACTAATAACCTCATGATCAACAATATGAATTTTTATGATTTGCATGATACACTTCACATTCGATTTCAACGAAAAAATCAGTTCTTAAAGAATAGAAATAGGTAAAGTCGAAGCTTGTTACCGATGTGATAGTATTTATTGCCCTACTACTAAAGTAAGAGTTTGAACCAGTTGAACTACAAAAAAAAAAAAAAACTCAATATATGAGGCTTAAGGATTGCTCTGCAATGGTTGATGAAAAACGCGGTATAATGAGCATAATACCTTTACAAGACAGCGCAAATGGTAATGTATATTTAAAATATTCTGAGTACCTGTTATGGATTATTCTGATATTATAAAACGCGTCAGTAGATAGTCCAAAAAAAGATCTATTAAAATGAGATACACTGACATTCTAGGTTTATTATAAATAAAACACAAGCAATCATTGAATGCAACATTTAACCTACACTTACACGGCAAATTATGTTCAAACCTTCCAATAACATAAATCCAAGTTTAAGTTTTAGAGACTTTATTAGATTAAAGCCCTTTTACTTGTCTAAAATATTATAACTTTCTTTTCTGCTGTGCTCTTGCATTGCAACCATTTTTAAACCTGTAATAGCTTTTTTCAACTCTAAAGGACTATCCAATTCCAGATATTTCTGTCATTTTATCCAATTTGGGGAAAAAAATTATCTTTCAGTAAGTTCTGAATAGAGTTAGAATATAAATCCTTTTCGTTATCTGAGACAATTAATTTTGTATTTTTTTTAACGACCCAGAATTTCTATGAAAAGTGAAGTCTTTCATAAGGTTGTTTTACAAACATAAGAAAACCTTCTTGAATTATCTTATTTCCAGTTGTAATTTTTTTTTTCAAATTTTGAAATACATACATAAAAAAGAATAAAATTATTATTTTTCCTTATTTACTTTATTTTGTTATTGAAACTATATTCTTTTTTATTTGGATCTTATGTCACATGATGTAATGGATGAAAACACAAATAAGACACGGGTTTAGGGTTTGTCCAACACAAATAAATTAAAGAAGGATTATTTGTTGACTGGAAACAGATTGGATACTGAGTGTTAGTAACAGATAACTTTAATTTATCACAAAAAATGTAAATCTTTCTAAAAAAATAGTTGATTGACAATAAAATCAGCACCTAACAATACATAGTTATATGGGTGATTCCTTGAAACAAAACCCTAAGCTTTTTGGAATTTCGTAAACTCTAAGAGAAAATGTGATGTTTACCCAGTCAATCTCACTTATAATAATCTAATTCTGAGCTCTGCTTCTGAGATCTGCGATGCATTTGCCAATAATTTCAGTCAATCTTTCATAGATAATCCCCTTGATGTAGACATTGATTTTTTCAACTCTTTGAGAAATAGTTTCATAATGTCCTTCTGCAAGAAGACTATTCTTCTGGTCCTGATGATATTCCTCCCAGCAACATGGCTTTATGCAAAGGAGATCAACTGTCATAAACCTTCTTGCTTTTACGCATAATTGCCTGAACAGTTTAGAACATGGACTGGAAACTGTTTGTGTATACACTGATTTTTCAAAAGCTTTTGATCAACTAACTCCTCAGTTATTAGGCTTTCCCCCTGGGCTGGTTTCATGGATTTCTTCATACCTTGAGGATAGAGCTTATCAAGTTAAATTCAGAGATATGTTTTAGAAGACTTTTACTGCTAAATCTGGTGTTCCACAGGGTAGTCATTTAGGACCTCTTCTCTTTATCTTATCAATAAATGATGCACCGTTATGTGTTCGCGACGGTGAAATTCGTATTTTTGCAGATGATATGAAGATCTTTAAGAAAATTACATATAATACATTTAATACATATATAATGATCGCATTCTTCTGCAAAATGATATAAATAGGTTTTCTGTATGGTGTAATAAGAACAGTTTAAATCTAAACCCGTCGAAATGTGAGACAATGACATTCTCAAAGAAACGAGCATCCTCGACTCATGAGTATTATATATCTCAGCAGATTCTTTCTCGTGTTTTTAAAGTGAGGGACCTAGGGGTTCTTTTTACACCGAATCTAGATTTTACGAAGCTCATTAACAACGTTGTTAATAAAGCTAATTCTATGTTGGGGTTACTTACTTACTTAAGGTGGCGCTACAGTCCGTTGTGGACTTGGGCCTCAATCAACAGTCTCCGCCGTCTCCAGTTTTGCACTCCAAGTTGATTGAGGTCCTCTTCCACTTGCGCCATCTGCGTCGCGGTCTTCCTCTCCTTTCACGTCCCTCGGGAACAGTATCGAAGGCTTTCCGGGTCGGAGCATTGGTGTCCATTCGCTCTAAATGACCGAGCCATCTGAGTCTCTGGACCTTGATCCTTCTGGCTAGGTCCATGTCGTTTCACAACCCGTAAAGTTCGCTGTTGTATCTTCTTCGCCATTCTCCTTCAATGCACACTGGGTCAAAGATGACCCGAAGAACTTTCCTCTCGAAACAGCCTAAGGCACTTTCATCCGATTTTGTCAGGGTCCATGCTTCCGCACCATACAGCAGGACTGGGATGATGAGTGTGTTGTACAGTTTCACCTTAGTTGCTCGAGAGAGGGCTTTTCCACTCTTTTCCACTGCTTTCTTAGCCCAAAGAAACAGCGATTAGCAAGAGTTATTCTTGGTCTGATCTCGGCGCTGGTGTTATTGCCCGTTTTTATAGCAGAGCCTAGGTAGACAAACTCCTCTACTACCACCTCGAAGTTATATGTGTCTATTATGATGTTCTGCCCGAGCCGTCGGTGTTGGGTGTCGTTCCTCGAAGACAGCATTTACTTCGTTTTTCCCTCATTTACCGCTAAACCCATTTTTGCCGCTTCTGTCTCAATTCTCACAAAGGCGCGATTGACATCACGCTGAGTTCTGTTGAACAGATTTTTGGAAAATAGTGCCTCTGGTGTTAACGTTGGAGTTCTGCACTATCTTCTCAAGAACAATGTTAAGGAAATCGCATGACAGTGCATCGCCTTGTCTGAATCCTTTTTTGACGTCGAAAGATTCCGTAAGCTCGTTGCCAATCTTGATGGAGCAGCGTTAGTTCTCCATCGTCATTTTGCACAAGCGAACGAGCTTGACAGGGACGCCAAAACTAGACATAGCTTTGTACAGTTCGTCGCTGCAGATGCTGTCATACGCGGCCTTAAAATCGATGTAAAGGTGATATGTATCGATTTGGAGTTCAAAGGTCTTTTCCAGGATCTGCCGCAACGTGAAAATTTGGTCGATGGTTGACTTTCCTGGCCTGAAGCCACATTGATAAGGACCAATCAGATTGTTGACGAAAGGCTTCAGACGTTCAATTTTCCACCCTCAATATATGTTCACATATTACGGCAGAGAGGATCTTTAAGGCGATGTTTAGTAGACTTATTCCTCTATAGTTTGCGCAGTTTAGAGGATCTCCCTTTTTCAGGATCGGGCAAACAATGCTTAGGTTCCATTCATCGGGCATGCATTCCTCTGACCATATCTTACAGATGATTTGGTGCTGCTCCTATCTAGCTCGTCGGCTGCTGCTTTGAACAACTCAGCAGCTAATCCATCTGCTCCAGCAGCTTTGTTGGATTATTCCGTGATACTGCGATTTTCACTTCTTTTAGGTCGGGTTCACGAAATTGTTGGCTATCATCGTGTCCGATGAAAGGCTCCTGTCTGACGGCGGTGTTTTGTTCGTCGTCGCCGTTATACAATCTACAGAAATGATCTTTCCAAATCGCCAGCATTGACTGCGATTCTACTATGATGTTCCCTTGATTATCTCTGCAGGTATCGGTTCTTGCTCGTTGACCTTGAGCCAGCTGTTTAACCTTTCCGTAAAACCTCCGAACTTCATTCCTGCTGTTGGCTCTCTTAACATCCTCGATCTGACGCTTCTCATGCTCTCTCTTTTTCCTCCTGAGAAGCCGGCGTTCCTCTCTCCTCTTTTGCTCGTAGAGCTCACGAGCAGCTCTTGTCCTTCTATGCAGCGCCGCTTTGTATGCCTCCTGCCTGGCTGCATGGGCTTGCCTGCATTCTTCGTCAAACCAGGGGTTTCGTTTTGGTGGCTGTGTGAAACCCAGCACATTAGAGGCGGCATCTCTAACTGCTCTCTGGCAATGTTGCCACTGGTCTTCGATACTTGATGTTGGCGGCATAGGACTCCTTAAGAGGTTCCTTGATACTCGATCAGAGAAGGATCTGGCGATCTCTTGCGACGTAGCCGTCCGACGTCGAATTTTCTTGCAGCATTTCCTTGTTTTGGCCGTTGTCGGGATATTCGTAGCACTACCTTCGCTACGACGAAGTAGTAAGCTCCTCGGAAAGCTCGAACATCTAAAATGCTGGACAAGTGCCTTCCGTTGATCGCAATGTGATCAATCTGGTTGACGGTTGATTCATCAGTAGATCTCCATGTACCTTTATGGATGTTGAGATGAGGGATCCAGGTGCTTGCTACCACAACATTTCGCCCCGCAGCAAAATCGATCAGCCTGAATCCGTTATCGAAAGTGGTGTCGTGCGGGCTGTGCTTTCCGACTGTTCCACCATAGATGTCCTCTTTTCCCAGCTTTGCGTTAAAATCGCAGAGGACAATTTTAATGTCATAACTAGGACATTGCTCGTACGTTTTGTCATGGAGCTCGCAGAACTCGTCTTTGGAGTCGTCCTTTTTCTCTAATGGGGCATGCGCACATATTAGGCTAATGTTGCCGAATTTAGCCTTGATTCAGATTGTCGTGATGCGTTCGCTCACGCATTTGAAGCTCAAGGCTTTTTGCCTGAGTCTGCTTCTCACAACGAATCCGCATCCAAAGAGTCGCTGTTGTTGCTCTCGGTAACAATCACCATAGTAGATGTCGCAGTTTCTCATCCTCCTTTTGCCCGATCCATCCCATCGCATTTCCTGGATAGCGGTAATATCTGCTTTGTAGCAATTGAGGGTCTCCGCTTACTGTTCGGCAGCACGCGGTCTTGTCCTTTGTACATTTGCTTGGGTCGTCATCAGTGTATCCGTCCGTTTCCGAGGCATGTTGTTGCTTCGCAACTAAGTTATTTTCTAAGTGGTCGGGAAGTCACCCCGACGCACAACCTCCAACCTGGAGTACCAGGCACTTGATGTGACTCCAAGTGCAAGAGCCGGAAAAACCGCTCCTTTTACGGCCTGGGCTTCAAATAAGTCGAAGTAGCCCGTAAAGGTGTTCACCAAGTAGTTCGGCCTAACTGGAACTGGAGACGCCACCGTTAATTCCAAAGAAGAAATTCATTCGCTGCCATCCCTCGGTGGGAGTGCCTTGGTGGGAACACTCCTTCGTTGTGGGGTAATTGGTAGTAAAAGCCTACTCCGCTTCGACCTGTCGACCATTTGAGGCCCTTCTGTGAAATCAAGTTTCGCGATCGCATAGCTCTAAGCTATATAGTAGTAGTTACCGTAAGCCGCTCCGCCACGTCAGGGCTTACCCCGTGGAGGTTGGTCAGAAGAATTTCGTGATCCTAACGTCACCCTTTCTCTTTATAATTGCCTTGTTCGTCCGCATCTTGAATATGCTGCACAGATTTGGAGTACTTATTATGACCTTCATATTGAAAGGTTAGAGTCGATGTAACGAGTAATTTTACTCGTTTCGCATTAAAAGGTATTCAATGGGATGATCCTCAAAATATTCCTTCTTATAAGGATAGAGTATTGTTAATCTTATAAGTGAAAGGCAACCGTTTTCCTTGAAGTAAACTTGAAAACTCGAACTTTATTTTGCCATGTATGTAAAAAGTAATTTCAATTATAAAACATAAATCAACAAAAGTGGTATAATTCAGTAAAGCTTAAAAGTGAGAAAAAGTGATTCTGAGTTAGATAAATTATTTAAATACTATTTCGATTTTGCTCAACACACCCACTTTTAGATAAATTGATCCATTTATATCAAAACAATATAGGTTCATTAATTTTTGTTTGTTTTACACTTCAATTCATTTTCTATTCAGTAATAATAATTTAAATGTTTTTTCTATTTTAATTCGATCGCAATTAACAATCTTACTTTTTCAAATTTTTCTTTACTAAGTGCCTTGGTGAGAATATCAGCTTTTTGTTGTTCAGAAGGAACGAAATTCATCGAATTTCTCTATTTTCATAGCGTTCGCGGATGAAGTGGTATCGGACATCTATGTATTTCGTTCGTTTATGAAACTTTTGGATTGAGCAGTGAAACTTTGGATTGACCAGTCGAATTGCTCCTTGGTTGTCCATGTTTAAAATAGATTCCCGAGGGCCATCTGGGATCATTTCAAAAAATAGTTGACGTAGCCAAATTCATTCCTTCACTGCTTGAGAGGCTGCAATATATTCTGACTCTGTGGTTGATAGCGAAACACATTTTTGCCTCTGAGATGACTAAGACAAGGGCCCATCTCCTAGCAAAAAGAAATAACCAGTAGTAGATCGCCTTGTGCCAGGGTCTCCAGCATAATCAGCGTCACTGAAACAAATTAAAGAATGATTTTGAACTTTTTTAAAAACAATACCTATTTTTCGAGTCCCGCTGATATACTTCAAAATTCTCTTAACAGCATTGACGTGATCATTATTTGTTGCATCTGGATATCGTGACATGCCACTGCTAAGTACATGAGATAACCCACTGCTTCTCTATATGGAAATTTAACTTCTTCTAATGGGATGATCTCCACTGATAGATAGGTTTCGGCTGGAGTTGAAACTGGTTTGCAGCAACTCATGTTGAATCGGTTTAATATTCGTTCAATATGAGACGATTGTCCCACATGAATTTCACCTCCGGACTTAACACAAATTTCCATCCCAAGAAAACTACCAGCTTTCAAAACTGTTACCTCAAACTTCTTTTGTAGAAACTGTACCAACTCGAGCGCATCATTTTTATTTTTTGTAGCCACCAGCCTATCATCTATGTATATAGCAAGGATAATTCTACGCTTACTGTCTGCTGATAAGAAAATGCAAGGATCCATTTTGCTGGCCTTCAGGTTGAATTCCTTAAGCACTCCAGAGAGCTTCATATTCCAACAGCGTGAAGCCTGCTTTAACCCGTACAGGCTTTTTCTTAGCTTACAAACCTTGTCCGTTCCATCACTGTAGCCCTCTGGCTGTTGCATGAAAATGTTTACCTTTAAATCGCCGTGTAAGAAGGTGGTTTTAAAATCAAATTGGGTTAACCCAAGCCCTTCGTTAGCTGCAATAGCAAGAATCGAGCGAATCGAGGTAAACTTCGCACCTGGACTGAATGTCTCTCCATAATCGATCCCATATTCCTGCGTGTAGCCCTGTGCAACAAATCTGGCCTTATACCTTCGTCTTTCTCCGCCTAGATCCTTTATTTTATAGACCCATTTATTCCCAATGATTTTCCTATCTGCAGGGCGAGGTACTTTAGTCTAAGTTTGGTTTTCTTGAAGACTTTTCATTTCCTCTTCCATCGCTTCTTTCCATTGCATTTTTTCTGTACAAGTGATTGCAACTGCGTAGTTATGTCGCTCTCCCTACATAAAAATGCATGTTTTTCCATAAATTTGCAACTCCTTGGCGGTCTTTGTGATGGTCGTCTGTCAACGTGTTTATTACGAAGGCGATGTCTGAGTAGGATGGAAACATCATGAAACTATTCTGGTTCATCTTCTGATTCGGCAGCAGATTGGTATTCATCTTCTTCTACTCTTCCAGTTACTTGAGGTTCATCACCATCATTTGGCCTCCCTACGTCCTCTGCTAATATTTCTACAGATGAGTCATCTGTTATGTGTCTGCACAATTTCACTTGTTATTGTTGGGTCATCATTTTCACTTATCTGAAAAACACTTGTGATAGGAGATTCTTCGAAGCAACTATTTAATGATTTTTGAAGTTGACTGTGATGATCAGTTTCTCTAAAAGTGATATCTCTAACGTTCTCTACTTTTCGTCTTGAAGGTATCCAGATGCGATAGCCTTTTGATGTGTCATAGTATTCCATGAAAATTCCTCTGTCAGATTTTCTGTCGAGGTTCTGATTTCTAACGAGGTTCTATACAACGAGGCTCGGATCAATAGAATTGACAATTTCGTGATAAAACACGTCTTGAAAAACTGGGTTTCACGTTCTCCCATTGCAACCACATCTCCATTCTTCTTTATAAATTCGTGAGAACGTGAAACCCAGCTTTTCAAGACGTGTTTTATCACGAAATTGTCAATTCTGTTGATCCGAGCCTCGTTGTATAGAACCTCGTTAGAATAGTAATGTACATAAGAAGATTCCGGTGTCCGATATAAACCGCGACAGCGCCGAAGACACTGCCTCTCGAACACCCGAATCTTCTCCATTTGAGATGGCGCAACGTTATATCACACTGGACAGCCATAAACGATCATCGGCCGTATGAGGGCCATGGAGCAAATTACCTTCACTCTGGGGTCAAGCCGACTGCTATAGAACAGCCATTTCGTCAGAGCGAAGGCTCCTCTGGCCTTATTCAGACCAGCATCTATATGTCTGTCGAAATACAGATACTGGTCCAACCAGATACCGAGGTACTTCACTTCACTTTTGCTCGTTAATCGCTGTCCGTGAGGTCCAACGATGACCATCTTGCGCCAATTCT
>CAKKXW010000001.1:66691127-67092407 GCA_920937365.1 Sphaerophoria rueppellii
GCGGTTGGTTGTCGGGCATTGGCATGTGGCATATGTATATGTACGGGCGATCGCACATATACGGGCTTTTTGCTGCATACCGATTAGATATATATGTATATATGTATATAGGCATGGGCGTAGGGGCATACGGTAGCGTGAGGCATAAGGGCATATATCGGCATAAGGCATAAGGGCATATATATATAGGCATGGGCATAGAGGCATACGGTAGCGTAAGGCATAAGGGCATATATCGGCATAAGGCATGAGGGCATATATATATATAGGCATGGGCATAGAGGCATACGGTAGCGTAAGGCATAAGGGCATATATCGGCATAAGGCATGAGGGCATATATATATAGGCATGGGCATAGAGGCATAGGGAGTATACACAGGCGATTGTATATATGGGCGTTGTGCATATGAGTATAATTAAATCTACGACGGGCACTCGACGTATTATCTTCGCGACGGGCATTCGACGTTCACGACGGGCACTCGATTCAATTACACTCACGACGGGCACTCGATTTATTATATCTAAGACGGGCACTCGACTTATTATATTTATAAAGCACGGCGGGCACTCGACGTGTGCTCTGTTCGGGAGTTAGGCGTTAACTGGTTCGATTTCCATTTGGAGAGAACCAGCATGAGGCATTTCAATGTATGGCTTTTACATGGGCTTGCGCATGTGTGTGGGCATAAAAGGTGAAATATACGTATGGGCTGTCATAGTATATTGGCATTCGAGGTGTCGAGGTGAAATATACATATGGGCTGTCATAGTATATTGGCATTTGAGGAACCGAATGTTTACATTCGAAACACTCCCCCCCCTTGAGGTCTCCTCAACAAAAATAGACTTGGCTTGAATCGTCTGTAGGAATGAGGCATAGCTTCCTAATGGGCCTGTCGAGGGTACCACCTTCTACTTTGATTGTGGCTGAACGGACAAATCCGTCCTGGGCTTTATGAACTTTGGCAATGCGGCCTAGCTGCCAATATGTGGGCGCATATATTTCTGATTTGATTAATACCAGTTGGCCTAACTTGATATTTTCTCTGGCTTTCTTCCATTTAGGTCGCTGCATTAGCGATGACAAGTAGTCTGATGACCAAGCTTGCCAAAAGGCGTTTTGTTGCGTACGGATAAGTTCATACAACCCTTTATGGGTAAGTTTGGGCAATTCATTTGTGGCGTTGGGCAATGGCAATTTGAGTGGACCTCCAATGATAAAGTGAGCTGGCGTTATAGCTTCTATATCATTTGGATCGTCCGATAGGGCTGATAGTGGGCGTGAGTTGAGGCATGCTTCTATGCCAGCAAGCAATGTGGCTATGGCTTCAAATGTATATTTGTGCGGACCCATCACTCGGCGTAAGTGATGTTTCATGGACTTAACGGCTGCCTCCCACAAGCCTCCTTCATGTGGTGCAGCGGGCGTAATAAATTTCCATTCGGTACCATGCGAGTTAATGAAGTACTTCAGTTCAGTTGCTCGCCAGCTTTCGTGGGCTTCACGAAGCTCTTTGTTTGCGGCAACGAAGTTAAGTCCATTGTCGCTGAACATTTTGTCGCATTGACCTCTTCTTGCTATAAAGCGAAGAAAAGCGGCTTTAAAGGCATCTGATGTAAGGGCCATAACTGGCTCTAAGTGTACGGCACGTGTAACAAGGCATACGAATACGGCAACGTATCCTTTTAATTCAGTTTCCAGGGCTGCTCTGGAACGAGTAGACATTTTTACTTTGTCGGCCAGACGTACGTAAAATGGACCAGCCATGTCGACTCCGCATTGGAGAAAAGGTCGTGCTGGCGTTACACGTTCGAGTGGCAAATCGGCCATAATTTGCTCTTGTGTCTTTTTGGCATAACGTATACATCTCGGGCATTTCGAAATGTAATTTCTCAGCTGTAGGCGCAATGTTGGTATCCAGTAAGTGGTGCGAATATGGGCGATCATTATTTGCACTCCACCATGTAATGTATCTATATGGGCTTGAGATATTATCAAGTAAGATAATCTTGATTTGGGCGGAATTATAATCGGATGTTTTTGCAAGTAGTCGAGAGGGGCATTTCTCAAACGGCCACCAACTCGCAATACATCGTTCTTGTCTAGAATCGGATTGAGCGATAGTATTTTGCTCTTTGTTGGCATTTCAGAGTCTCCGGCTTTGAGACATTCTATCTCTTTTTTGTATGTTGCGGCTTGAGCACATTTGGCCCAGAACTCAACGGCATTGATGAGTTCGTCGGGGCTTATTATTTGATTTGTCACCCTTTTATTTGGGTCTTTTATTCGGGCGTTCTTAGTGAATCTCAGTATAATGGCTGTTATACGAGTAATTCTCCTCCAGTTGGAAAATTTTTCCAAAAGATTTAGTTCACTGGAGATAAGTGGCTGGCATATAGTCAAGGCTAGCACTTGCTGTGACTTAGTCTCTTTCAATATTTCGGCTTGGGCGTCTTTATTTGCTACAAGTTTTGAAACTGGCCAGTTGTGTTTGGCTTTTGACAACCAGGCCGGGCCTTGTTTCCAAAACTTTGAAGCAACAATCTCATTGGCATTCATTCCTCGGCTTATGAGGTCAGCGGGATTGTCTTGCGAGGCAACATGTGCCCATACTTTTGCGGGCGTGTTTTCTTTGATAGAGGCTATTCTATTCCCAACGAATGTTTTTAGGGCTTCTGGCTTCTGGCGTAACCAGTGTAACACTATTGTGGAATCGGTCCAGGCGTATTGTTCGATGCCTTTGAATTCACATACTTTCGATATGCGTTTCATTAATTGGGCTAACATGACTGCGCCTTGCAGTTCAAGGCGTGGAATTGTAATTGGCTTAATGGGCGCAATTTTTGACTTTGATGTCATTAGAACTGTGGTAATACTTCCACTGGCATTAGTGGCTCGTATATATATCACGGCTCCATAGGCTTTATTGGAGGCATCACAAAATCCGTGGATTTCGTAATTGGCATCAGCTTTGGTTGAAAGCCATCTTGGTATTCTGAAGTCTGCAAGGGCATTTATTCTGGAATAGAAATCTGCCCATTTATTTGCTATTCCTGCTGGGAGTGGCTCGTCCCAGCTTATGGCTTTCATTTTCCATACCTCTTGCATGATAGCTTTGGCATTTACTATCACGGGCGATACGAATCCATTCGGATCATATAGACTCGCAATTTTGGCTAAAAGTTGGCGCTTGGTATCGGCTTTCGATCCAACATCTGCATTGATGTTAACACGAATGGCAAATTCGTCGGTTGGCTTAAGCCATGAGAGACCAAGTACCTTTGTAACGTCCTTCTCTTCTATGGCTACTTCGGCTGGGCTTTGTGTTTTCATCATTCTTTCGATCTCTGGCTCGTTCGATTGCCATTTTCTAAGTTCAAATCCACCGGATTTCAATATTTCATTCATGCCTTGGCATAAGGCTTTTAGGGCTTCAATGGTCTCGTGGCCTGTGAGACCATCGTCCATATAGAAATCATTTTCTATGGCATATGCGGCTTGTGGGTGGATTTTTGAATTATCACGGGCACATTGAATCATTGCTCGGCATGAACAATGAACGGATGAGGCCAATCCGAATACAACAGATGTAAGCCAATATTCACAGAGGGGTTCTTTTGGGCTTTCCCTCCAAAATATTCGCTGTAGGTCCCATTGCGATCGGGTAACCTTCACTTGCTTAAACATTTGCTTTATGTCGGCCACAACGGCATATTTGTGACGACGAAAACGCATGATCTGATCGGCTAAATCATATTGCAGTTTTGGGCCTACCATTTGGATGTCATTTAGAGATAGGCCGTTTGATGTACGGGCTGAACCATCATGAACGATCCTGAATCTCTTTTCCACGTAGTGATGTGGAATATAGTACGATGCAGTGGATGGCCTTCCCCATGCACGTTCAATATATCCACTGGAGAGTTCTTCCCTCATGGCATCAATGTATTTTTGGCGTATGTCGTCATTGGCTTGTAGACGACGTTCAAGTTGGAAGAACCTTCTTAGTGCGATGGCTTTTGATTCGCCCAGAGTTGAGGCATTCGATTTTATGGGCATTGTCACAACGTATCTACCGTCTGCTCTACGGTAGTGTGTGTCTTCAAATATTTTTTCAACGGCTTCTTCTTCGGGCGTTAATTTTCTGGCATTAGTTAATTCTTCCCATTCCCAGAACTTCTTCAAGGCATTTTGAAGAAGTTTAGCATCAAGTGAAGGCATTTCACTAGTGTTTATATTAAATATTTCAGTTGAAAAGGCATTCCGATCGGATAACGCAAAGCGGCCTAGTGCTAAGTATCCGAATGAGGACTCTAGGAAGGCTTTACCGTCTTCTTGGCTATATCGGTTTCCACCAGCAGCTGCTGCCCAGACTTCAGCACCGAGCAGCATGTCTACTGGTAAGGGCATGTTGAAGTTTTCGTCTGCTAAAAACATATCGTTTTCGATGGGCATTTCTTTTTGAACTTCTGCTCTTGGGTGTATCGTTTTCCATTCACGAATCACATAAAGTTCTGTGGCAATTGTGGTTGGGCTTTCAAACCATGGCTTAAGGCATATGCGGACTTTGTTGTGGAGTATGCCGGCTTGGCCTCCGATACCAAATAATGGTAAATGGCATTTTGTTGTTTTTAAGTCGAGTAGATCCACTAGGGCGCTAGTGATCAAGTTGCATTGGGCACCAGTATCCATTATGGCTCGTTTTGGCGTTGAAATATTCGTTCCATCTTGGATACGCACCATGGCTGTGGCTAGTACAACCGTAGTGTGAAGACCTGTAGGCATCAGGTGTTGTATCTCAGATGGCGTTTTGAGAGGTGTTGGCTTAGGTTTTATGGCTATTGGCGTTTGAGTTGTTGTTCTGGGATTGGCATGGGGGCAGTACATGTTGTTGGCTGTACCGAGGCGTGGGCGTTTGGCGTTCGTTATTCATAGCTTGCGGTTGCTATCGGCGTGCGGGCGTTTCGCAGTCTTGCCTTTTTCGAATGTTATCGGTTCTGGGCGATTACCGATAGCTGAGAGCAGTGTCGACCTTTTTTCGGCTTCAACAGTCGGGCATATCGTACTGTTATGAAACTGCTCTCTCGGGCAGCGTGGGCAGGGCTTTCTGCGCTGTGGGCATTGGTTTGGCGCATGTTTGTGCAAGCATGTCTTGCATAAGTTCTCCTTTTGGACAAGGTTTTCTTTGTCAGCAAAGGACATGGCAATCCATTCCGGGCATCGGAATAAGCCATGATCCTGTTTGCACAAGCGGCATAATGGAAAACGGGCTTGTCGTGTCTGGGCTGTGTATGGGGCTCCTGGGCGTCCACTTGTTCGTTGGGCAATATTGGCACCTGATGTCGATGGGCCATGTCGATAGCCAAGCGACCCACTTCGGTTGGATTGTATAGCTGGGGGCCTGTATGTATCCTTTGACTGGTTTTGTGTGTGCATAAGCACTCGAGCGCGTTGCTCGAGGAACTCTATGTACTTAGCGAAAGGCGGCAATGCCCTGTACGGATCGCTGTTAGAGTTGGCATTAATCTCTGCGTTATTGTGGTCGACGGCTTCGGTGTCAGCGGCATTGCTCTGTTGGCCTAACGTCTGGCGATACGTCTCCCAGGCCTCGTATGTCTTGGCGTCAAGACAGTCCAGGGAATTGAACATAATAATTATGTTCCATTCCTCTGAACGGACAAAATAGTTTTGCAAGTGACCCTGGCATATATGAATTGTGTCAAGCATGCTTCGGAGGGCTTGATGCGATGGGTATTGCATTCTTTTTAACGAACGCATTTTCCGTAGTGTACTTTGGATGCCCATGTATGGATCGTCATAAACTTCATGGAGGCGCTTCCACGCGTTTAGATAGTTTGCTTCCGTTTGTGGCCAACCGGCAATGGTGGCCTTGGCATCGCCCAATAATGCTTTCTGCAACAGCTCATACCTTTGTATATTGTTGAGTGAGGGATTGTCGTGTACATTTCCCTTAAACTTGTCTCGCCAGGCTGGGAAATCCGCGTGGTCCCCTCCGAACGATCCCCAGGTATCGATTAATCTATCCGACTTCACCTCTACTTGTATGGGCGTCGGATCTCTTGTTGCTGTTGCGCGTTGTTGGCCGGCACTGGCAATATCGCTAGCTCTTCTGGCTAGCTTTTGGCGTGTTTGGGTGCACAATGAGTCTAGGCGATCAAACTCATCTTCGTAATCATCTGTGCTCTCCAAGTACGTGGCCAACGCAATTGAAGAGAGATGTTCTTGTTCGAACCTATTGAAAAGGCTCGATAATCTTTCCATGCAGTCCTGCACTGACACTGCATCCATGCCAGCGATGGCGTTATCGCTGCATTCAGATAAGAGGGCATTTATCTTTTTTGCAAAGTGCAAGCGTCGGGCATTCGACGTTGACTTTGATTTAGATGGAGGCTCTTCCATGGCACGCGGCTTGCGTTGCTTCGTTCGACTAGGTCGTTTTGTGGCCAGCTTGACCAATTGTTTACACTATATTTTATTGTTCCTTTTTTTTTGCCAGTAATGGGCGTTCACTCACTGTGGTTTATTATTTTTTTTATAGTGATTGGCACTCACTTGTTGTTCACTAAGTTTTTTTTTTTTTTAAACACTTTTTCACAGCAATAGGCTCTTATTCACTGCTGTGAATGTTTTTTTTTCTTTTTCACAGCAACAGGCACTTGTTCACTGTATCAATGTTCGCTTTTTAATATTTTTTTATTATTTTTTTTTTATCCAACTTTGATAATATTCTTGCACGCACAACTAACTTCGATGATTGCTATACTTCGAATGAAAAAATGCACAACGGAACGCACAGGCATTTTTTGCGTCGTTGTTGTTTTTTTCTTTTCTTATGTGGGCATATTTCTGTTGTGTGTATAACACAACAGTATTTTTCTGGTATATGGTGTGGCGTTACAAAGCATACACACAGAATATTTTTTGCATCGGCATTTCGTCGCGGCGATGACTGTTGCTGGTTATGTAATCTGAAATGAAAAAAGGGGTTGCAAACCGGCATTTGTTTGTGTGTACCTGAAAGAAAAAAAAACCTGAAATAAAAGAAGGAATATTTTATGCGTTAATGTGCCTGGGCATGTGCAGGAACACATTTTTTTCTTTTTCCCTTTCTGGTATGGCAATATATTAGGAAAAGAAACTGCGCATTTGGCTTTGGCATAAAAACAATGACGGCATGTCAATGCTTGTTACAATTTTCGAGGCAAATATAGCAATAATATTTGAACTAGATTTTTGGTTTTATGTGGTTTGCAAACTGGCATTTGTTTGCATGTACGGTTTATGGTAGCTTGGCTTTATTTTGCATATATATTTTTTCTCCTTTTGGAGATCAAAAATTTGTCGGCATAACGGGCTTGGGCATTTGCATACAGGCATGTGTATGTATGGTTAGGAATATTTGTCGGCATGACGGGCTTGGGCATTTGCATACAGGCATATGTATGCATGGTTAGGCATATTTGTCGGCATGACGGGCTTGGGCATGTACATACAGGCATGTGTATGTATATTTTGGCATATTTGTCGGCTTGACTGGCTTGGGCATGTGCATACAGGCATGTGTATGTATATTTTGGCATATTTGTCGGCTTGACTGGCTTGGGCATGTGCATACAGGCGTGTGTATGTATATTTTGGCATATTTGTCGGCTTGACTGGCTTGGGCATTTTTAGGCATATGTAGGTATGGGCATAGGCGTAGGGATGGGCATCTAAATGTCCCTAGTGTCGTCCCGGGTTTCGGCACCAAATGTTCGAGAGTAAGGAGTTTGGGAGAGCTATTAGTGGATATTAAAAGTAAAACACTTTGTATTCGTTTATTATGCGCTTTTATTTATTTTATTATTAGTACTGAAAAGAATTAGTTTGTCTCCTTCCCTTGAACAGCGGTTGGTTGTCGGGCATTGGCATGTGGCATATGTATATGTACGGGCGATCGCACATATACGGGCTTTTTGCTGCATACCGATTAGATATATATGTATATATGTATATAGGCATGGGCGTAGGGGCATACGGTAGCGTGAGGCATAAGGGCATATATCGGCATAAGGCATAAGGGCATATATATATAGGCATGGGCATAGAGGCATACGGTAGGCGTATATCGGCATAGGAGGGCATATATATGGCGGGCAGAGGTAAGGCATAAGGGCATATATCGGATAAGGCATGAGGGCATATATATATAGGCATGGGCATAGAGGCATAGGGAGTATACACAGGCGATTGTATATATGGGCGTTGTGCATATGAGTATAATTAAATCTACGACGGGCACTCGACGTATTATCTTCGCGACGGGCATTCGACGTTCACGACGGGCACTCGATTCAATTACACTCACGACGGGCACTCGATTTATTATATCTAAGACGGGCACTCGACTTATTATATTTATAAAGCACGGCGGGCACTCGACGTGTGCTCTGTTCGGGAGTTAGGCGTTAACTGGTTCGATTTCCATTTGGAGAGAACCAGCATGAGGCATTTCAATGTATGGCTTTTACATGGGCTTGCGCATGTGTGTGGGCATAAAAGGTGAAATATACGTATGGGCTGTCATAGTATATTGGCATTCGAGGTGAAATATACATATGGGCTGTCATAGTATATTGGCATTTGAGGAACCGAATGTTTACATTCGAAACACACTCAAAGTTTCGAAAATAATACATACTGTATGAGTACCTCCCTTCACCAAACCTATATTCACTACTATCTGTTTTACGTGTTATATTAACTATCGTTGCATACTTTGAGGAGTAAAAATTCAAATTCAATATCAAAACCGATACCAAATACACGAACCTTTCGCACCCTCCAGCAACGTCGTCGCTACATACACTCAAGCAAGTATACTATCATTCATACACTTAAGTTAAGTAATAAACTCATCATAATGTCATCTTGCACCATATGCCATCAAACTACGGACTATCTGATTGATTCAATAATATGTCATGGCAACTGTCGACGGTCATATCATATGAAATGTATTGACGCCCCTTATAGTACTATTAAGCTTTTCAAGGAAAGGAAATCTTTTTACTATTTCTGTGACGAGTGCGATCCGTTTGCACAGATTAACATTACTCGCGACATATTACAAAATAAATATAATCTAGAGAAGCTGCATAACCAATTACTTCGCCTTACCGAAAAAGTTGACAAAATAACCACTTTGTCACCAGTAACAAATATTGAATCTCAAAATAACGAAGTCGAAATGACTAATAGTGGATCGCTAAATGACACCTCATCTTTAAACCAATTAACAGAAGAAACTGATACAATTCATAATATGGATTCTCATAGTGTCGAAAATGAAATGACTCATACCCGATCGCTAAACGATGCAGCACCATTAAAGCGGAAAATTGACGAAAGTGACGCCGAATATAGTGAAGCTAATCCCTCAATGAAGAAGCCTGCCAGGTCTGCTTCTCCCTCTGCATCTGTACTTCCTTCTCAACACCTTCAATCAACTTTAACCTTATCTAAATCTTCTGTCCCAATCAAAGCAAAAGCAACTTCACCATCATCAATAGAGCCATTACTCGCAAATACAATCCCATCATCATCAACGTTAGCAAACTCATTGTTATTTTCATCTCTTTCAAACAAAACTCATCCAAACTCACCTATCTCATGCGGATTGAAAGTAGTAGAAGGCCATCGAACTTTATTCTTATCCAAACTTGACCCTTCAACAAACGCCCTCGATATTAAAAACTTTATTTCGAACAAGACTGGTACGTCGCTATTAAAAGTTGAGAAAATGATTCATCGAAACCACTCGAAATATGCATCTTTTAAGATAAGAGTCCCAGATTCAATCTTCCACATTCTAAACTCAACATCGCTTTGGCCAAAAGGGATCATAATACACGAATTCGAGAATAAACAATCATCCTTTAACCCTTTTCGAGAGACCCGGACAATGCATTATTATCGAAGAGGCAGCTCCAACAAGTTTTGATTTATTACCAAAACGTCAATGGTCTAAGGACAAAGATCAATACGATCTATAAAAACATTAACAATCTACAACATGACATAATAACTCTTACAGAAACATGGCTAAATAATTCTTTCATAGATACCGAACTCTTTGACTCAACTTACCAAGTTTTTAGACGAGATAGGCACCAATCGAGCGACTCGGAGACAGTTGGTGGTGGAATACTATTCGCGGTAAAAAACTACCTTATATGCACTTTGGTTGATACTTTTGATCTTTCCGACGTCGAAATGCTATGTATTAAAATCAAATTGGAAACAGGTTATCTCTTTATCATCTCAGTGTACATACCTCCAAGATCTACCAGTCATGTCTATGAAAATTGCATACATTTAACTGAGAAGATCCACGACCAAATGGAACCTAATGATGAACTGCTGATCCTAGGTGATTTCAATCTTCCGAACCTGAACTGGACAAAATCATCAGACCTCAACTATTTTACACCTATCAATCCAACGAGCACCAATGAATTCTTAATTATTGATGGTTTAGCTTCTTGTGGACTTGTTCAATTTAATGGGGTTGCCAACCAATACAACAAATATTTGGACCTAATATTTTTCTCCGACACGATAAATACCGATGTAGATGTATCTCCAGCCGATGTTAAACTAGTAGAAGAAGACCGTCATCATCCAGCTTTAAATATATCACTAAATATAAACGTGTGCAATATCCCTAATACATCAAATGAAAAACTTGAATTCAATTTTAAAAAATGTAACTTTAATGAACTAATTAACTTATTGTGTAATGTTCCACAGGGTAGCCATTTAGGTCCTTTATTATTTATCTTATATATAAATGACATAACATCCGTTATAAAAAACTCCTCCGTTTTAATATACGCTGATGACATTAAAATTTTCAAATCTATTAGTTCAATTAATGACTGCTCACAACTTCAAGAAGATCTTCATAGTTTTAGGGAATGGTGCAATACAAACGACTTTTATTGAATATTGACAAATGTAAAACTATGTGTTTTACACGCAAAAAAAACAATTATAGATATAAACTATTATTAGATTCTTCCTCCCTTTGTAAACTTTCCGTTTTCTCTGATTTAGGTGTTATTCTTGACAGTAAATTAACGTTCTGTGACCATTATAACTTTATAGTTAAAAAAGCTAACAAGATTCTAGGTTTTATTAAACGTTTTTCTCGTGACTTTCGTGACCCCTACGTCTTAAAACTTCTTTATGTATCATTTGTCAGGCCAATACTTGAATATGGCTGTGTTATATGGGCACCATACTATTCAGTCCATATAGACAGACTTGAAAGTATCCAAAAAAGATTTATGCGTTTTTGTCTTCGTTTTCTTCCGTTTTCCCAAGTATTTACACCACCTCCTTATTCTCACAGACTCTTGCTAATAAACCTCCCTACACTTTCAAAACATAGACAATATCTCCAATTTTGTTTTATTTTAAAATTAATTAATGGTTCTATTATATCCCCAACAGCTCTGAATCGTCTAAATTTTAGCTATAGTCAAACAAGCATAAGAAGACAGATACCTTTATGCCCTTTAAATCAATTGATTTCAGTCTTCAATAAATTTTATAATTTAATTTCATCTGTTAATGACAATGTTAAAAGTAAACAATTTAAAGAAAGCTTTTTTAATATGTTATAGTATTTATTTATTTCTATGTTAATTAAAATTTTAAATTAAAAATTATGTAAATAGCTATAAGTTTATACTAACGTTAGATAATTAACGGATTAAATAAATAAATGTCTAGCTGCCCTGCCGGAGCCTTAGGCTCTTGGGCCTGTGGGGCGACCGGTGGTGGAGCCTGTCTCGCTTTACGCATTCCTTTCGCTGATCTGGCGTAAGAAAGACCGGGTCTCACGAGTGAGTTTGTTGTCGGAGCTTGAGATATAATATTACGATGATAATCGAAAGTCGAAAAAAGTGGGTCCGGCGATTCCGTCTGTCTGTCTGTCGGAAAGTTTACAGGCATCTACAGGCTTAACTACTGGTCCGATTGACTTCAAATTTGAAAATTAGAGGTTTGAGCAAAAAGTCATATCCCAATTTTTTTATTTTTGTTTTAAGATCAAAATTTAGGGTAGCCACCATACGATTTTTTTGGCCGAAAACCAAAACTTTTTTTTTCACAAAAACGGCCCGAACGATTTTTTTTAAACTTCCTCGAGTTTAATTTTTTTTAAACCTTCATGTGTTTTATGTAAAAAAAAAAATTGTATTGCTCCAAAACGGTACCTCCCATAGAACCGTTTTTTTGTTATTAGATTTTCTCGAAAACTGAAAGTCCGATCAGCGTAAGTTTTTTCGAAAGTCACGTATATATTGTTCAAATAATGATTTGTTTTCAAAAAAATTTCGAATTTTTTTTTGGATTTTTGAAAAATATTTTTAACTTTTTTTAAAAATTTGAGTATAATAATTATATGTATATTTACAAGGTCTTGAAAACTGCATACCCAAATTAATTTTAAGATATTATTGAAAAAATTTTATATATAAAAAATTAATTAAAAAAAAAAACGGCTTCCGACGATTTTCAAAAAAAAAATTCAATAAATCAAGACTAAGGTTTGAATTTGTTGGGCATTTAAATTTTTGGAATGAAATGTATATACGAGGTACATTTCCAAATTTTAATTTTTTTAATAAATTCCAATTATTTTTATTATATATATATATTTTTTTTTTGAGTTAAGTGTAAGCTGTAAGTAAGAGTGTAATCAGAATTGCTTAAAGTATATCCCTTATTTTAACACTACCTTTTGCAATTTAAGTAATCATAAATATTTAGTTTTAAGCATGCAGGAGCAAGTTCGGACGACCCAGTCGTGCACATTTTTTTTATTCAATAGAGTTCTCTATCTTATTATGTTTTTTAAGTTCAGGTTGGAATTGTAAGGAAACTGAAGATTGCTATCACGAAGAAAGTGACAAAAGTGGAAAATTGCTGCAACAGCGAATCCTCTTTTGAATAAAATTTGATCTTCATTTCGAAGAATTCGATACTCGAAAATCAATGAATCTTTGCTGAATTAGGATTATATGTTTACATATCTACACAATGAGCCGTATGCATAAACCCAGTAAATACTTTTACTGAAATTTTTTAAGTATTTTACTTATTTTGATATGCAAAAAAACAAAGTAAAAGCCAAAAATATAGTAAATACTTTTTTCAAAGCAAATACTTTTTTGGATGAATTTTTTCAGTAAATACTTTATTCCGTATGCATAATAACAAGCAAATACTTTTTTTCTTCAGCATTTACTCAATTTTTTCAAAGTTACAAAATAGCAACTTGAAAATATTACAGTTAATACTTTTTTCCTCAATCTTACATCTTAAATCAGAAGTATAAAGAACATTTGACACCAGGTTCAAAATATTAATATTTCCTGTATTGCGGATTTTTTCATTTTTGTCGAAATGGCAGAATTTATGCGTATTAATTTGCAAAAATTTTATAAAGTACTTAAGAACACTTTATTGGTGAGTATTTAATTAAATTGACCCAAGTTTAAAGTCTACGTTTTTTAAAGTGTAAACGGTAATTTATAATGCATTAAACATTTTATGTTTAGGAAATCAAACTGAAACGAGAGGAGGAGCGACTAAGAAAAGATGAAGATTTTTTTGAGGTATGTTGGAGATCCTGGCTTCCAAGTAGGTTTTGGTGAAGACATTGGTGTCCATCAAAGTACTGTTTGTAGAACAGTGAATTCTGTTGCGAAATCAATAAGGAACAAAGCTTTTAACTGGATAAAATTTCCATTAAATTATGAGCAGCAGTTAAAGGCAAAACAAGAATGGCTAAACAAGTACAGATTGCCAAATTGCATAGGCGCCTTGGATTGCACACATGTGGAAATTTTAAAACCAAAATTGCATCCTGAAGAATATATAAACCGCAAAGGATATGCGTCCATTAACATCCAAGCAACTTGCGACGGTAAAGAATATTTTACTAGTGTTGATTGCCGATGGCCGGTTCGGTTCACGATTCCAGGATTTGGAGGAACAGGGCGGTGTAAAACACTTCAAATTCGAAGATTGGGACAAATAAAAAGAACAGAAATTGCACAAATTATAAATAATTTTAATTCATAGAAACTTACAAATAAAGTAAAAGAACGTACTTCAAATAATACTTTGTTATATCATTTAAAGATCGCAATTCCTATGCTTGTACTTGATACTTCTCTCAAAGCTAACAGCAAAGCAGCTTTGTGTTTTCCGCTTTAAGGGTTCGCCATTGATATTCTTTATGAACTGGGCCGCGATCAAACACCTGCCAAATGTTTTGTCGGTTGAACACCTGAAGTGATAAGCTAGATGTTTGATTAAACACTGCTCCTGGGACTAGCCAGATGTCCTGTCGATTGAAAACCTGCACTCAGAAGTTTTGTTGGTTGAAATTACTACTAATTTATGCATACGAAACGAAGTAAATACTGAAAAACTTGAAATCAAAGTAGTTTACTTTGATATTTTACTTTAAGTAAATACTTTGTTTTTATGCATATCACTCAATGGGTGATATGCATAAAAACGTAGAACTTACTTAAAGTAAAAGCCGAAAGTAAATACTATAAATTCTAGTAAAAGGTAAAATTCATAGTATATACTTAATTTCGTATGCATAAAAAAAAGTACCTGCTAGCAGGCAAATACTTTTAGTATATACTGAATTCATCCAAGTAAATACTAGAATTCACCCAAAAATGATAGTAAATACTTTTTTTTTTG
The DNA here is from genome assembly GCA_920937365.1 of Sphaerophoria rueppellii. Taxonomy (NCBI): domain Eukaryota; kingdom Metazoa; phylum Arthropoda; class Insecta; order Diptera; family Syrphidae; genus Sphaerophoria; species Sphaerophoria rueppellii. The sequence continues at coordinate 66,705,929 of CAKKXW010000001.1, forward strand.
ATTATTTGTATTCGTTTGGTGTTTACAAATAAATTGTTTTGGAAGTTTTACAGTTTAATCCATTATAAATTTACTGTTTCTAAATTTGAGTTTGTGGACATCTGTTTGTGCTATTTTGTGAGTTAAAAGTAAATCAGCAGCAGAGATGAGTAACAATACGAAAGGTTTGTCAATAAGCCAAATGCACTTAGCTTTTGTGCGAATTTTAAAGTGCATAATGTACTTATGAGTAAGTCACAGCAACCATCTATAAAAAAAGCTAAGGCGGAGGCTATAAAAATATTTATTAATGAATACAAATCTGAAACTGGGGCGACACTAAACGAGGAACAAGTCAGGAAAAGAATTAATAATTTCAAAACTGATGTAAAGAAAAAGACAGACCTTAAAAAGACTGGAAATAAACCCATTAAGCTTAAAGAATGGAAGTTATTTTTAAGGAACTTTTGAGTGCTGATGACAATCCATCTATATCTTGCATTCCTGGTAAGCATTTTTTAATATATGTACATTTATTAGACTTCATCTAAAAGATTTTCTGTATAGGTGGTTTTTCTGTGGGAGTCGCCATTGCCGATACAGAAGCTGAAAGCCAAGCCTCGCCAAATGTTGCAATCCAAATAGACGAGACCTCACAAGGTTCTTCAACAAAGCGGAGAAAATCTAAGTTCGATGAGACTGACGAAACAAAAAAATCTTACAAATGGAGAACTGCAACGTTTGGTGTTGCTCGAGCAATTAAAACTCATAAGAATGCAGCAAGAAGTGTTTAAAAAAAATAAGAACAGGGGTAATGAAGAACAAAACTCATTAATTTCCAACGGTTCTACTACGAGTATAACAACTGACGGAGGATCAACATATTTTGATTTATAAGTCAACCTTTTTTCCAGTTTTATTGAAAGACGATTTTTTTGTAAAGTTTTTTTTTATAATTATTTATTTTCGACAGAATTTATTATTTTTATTTATAATACATATCTGCATAAATTTATAATTCATTTTCTTTTTGTTCGTATTATGAAGATATAAGCAATAAGTATCTATGAAATAAAGTTTAATATAATTTCTGCTAGTTCCCTTCTCTTTATTTGTCCCAAACTTCGAATTTGAAGTGCACCAGGTTCCTCAACATCATTGATATTATCACATTTTCTCTGCTTTCTGGCTCTTCAAAATCGATATCATCTCTTAAGTGTTTTCCAACATTATGCAAAACGAAACAAGCGACGATTATATTCGGAATATTTTCTATGTGAAGACGTATGCAATTTTGCAGAATTGGAAACCTTTTCTTCAATTGACCGAAACATCTCTCTATTATAACCCTCTCTTTTGTGTGTAGTTTGTTGAAAGCTTTTTCCTGGTGAGATTATTGGGTTTTTGAAAGGGGTCATTAACCATGGTGTTATTCCATAGCCTTCTGTCTCCAAGCAATAGAATGTTACTAGAATTTCTCATTAAAGGTTCCAGAGAACTGTTCCTCCAAATTCTAGAATCGTGTACAGATCCTGGCCATTTGCAATCAACACTCGTGAATATTCCATTGCATCACACGTTGCTTGGATATTGATGGAGGCATATCCTTTTCGATTTATATACTCCTCCGGGTGGAACCGCGGTTGCAATATTTCAACATGTGTGCAGTCCAATGCACCTATACATGATGGAAAGCTATATTTGCTTTGCCAAACATGTTTTGCTCTTTGTTGTTTCCGGATAATTTGATGGAAAATTTGATCCAGTGGAAGCTTTGTCCTTTATTAACTTTGCAACAACAATTAACTGTTCTAGAAAACAGTGCTCTGATGAACTCCAATATCTTCACCAACTCCAACTTGAAATCCAGGATCTCCAACGTAACGTCCTCTATGGTTGCAACTTGCATGAAAAAAAATCCAATTTTAAAAAGTGCAATCTTACTGAGACACCCTATTCATCTTATCAAAGAAAAAACAAACAGTGAAACGAAATGAATAATTCTTATTTTTATTCTACGATTCAAAAGGTAGAACATTTCCTTGAGCTCTTTATGTTTCGAATGAGATTTAAGATCGAAACAAAATTGAGAAAAAATTCATTTTAAAATTAAAATGTTCGTAGAGAATCCGAAGAATTGTGATTTATTTTGAATTGAATGCTTTTTTCCCATAAAATCGGCCATCATGCTTTTCTGTTGGTTATTTTAAGTGTTTAAGTTTGGCCTAAAAAAATTATTGGTTAAAATGTTCATAAAGAATAAATCAATCAATGATATTTACATCTTACATATTTCAATGACAAGTTCCTCCTATACGTGAGCTCTTTATGTTTCGAATGAAATTCAGTTCGATAACTGAAGAAAGAATTTAAAATTATTGTACTAGTTGGTCGATAGATAACTCGATAACGTGAGAGGTAGTGCCAATTCACAATTCAGTCACGTATTGTTCGTTCACTGATGCCGTAATTCGACCCCTGATTTTATAAGGGTTTCGTTTTCATCTGTACAAGTACCCTAAAAAGAAACAAAAAAGTTGGCCATCGGCAAAAAAATGAAACCACGGTAAGAAAGGAATAAGGGCCTTTATTTTTTCTTCAGCAAGTATATACATAAATATTGATTTTATTGCAATATTCTTATGAAATGAATGTTTGAAAAAAAACTAATGATAAATTACTATTGTATTCTAAAATTATGTATGTGTACTCTTGGTACATTTTCTTTGCAATCGGACTAGCAAATTCGAAGAAATCGGTTATGAAAGAAGAATGAACATAAAATGAAGTGATGTCATAAGGGTTTCGTTTACACGCTGTGTTCGGAACACTGATATTAATATTCGGAATTGAGCTTATTTATCAAAGATCAAATATGTAACAAGATGGGAAACAAGGCTGTCAAAGTGACAGCTGCCTACAAGCTAAAATTTACGGATTGCAAAGATGTGTGCGTGTTTTCATAAATACATTCTTTCAATCCGTCTATTCACCAAAGGGGAATAATTTTGGCAGTTAAATTTGAAAAAAAGGTGAGTTAATGGATATGTTCACAAACAGTGTAACATTTGGTAAGCAAATATCAACGAAATAAAATGGCGTAGAAATTGTTCATGAAACTTCATTATTAGGTTCTTTCAAATTTTGACGGTGGTGGAAATTGTGTACATTCTTATCAAATTTAATTACTTACTTACTTGTGTCTTCTTCGCCATTCCCCTTCAATGCACACGGGGCCAAAGATAACCCGAAGAACTTTCATCTCGAAACAGCCTAAGGCACTTTCATCCGATTTTGTCAGGGTCCATGCTTCTGCACCATACAGCAGGACTGGGATGATGAGTGTGTTGTACAGTTTTACCTTAGTTGCTCGAGAGAGGGCTTTTCCACTCAATTGCTTTCTAAGCCCAAAGAAACAGCGATTACCAAGAGTTATTCTTCGTCTGATCTCGGCGCTGGTGTTATTGCCCGTGTTTATAGCGGAGCCTAGGTAGACAAACTCCTCTACTACCTCGAAGTTATACGCGTCTATTGTGACGTTTTGCCCGAGCCGTCGGTGTTGGGTGTCCTTCCTCGAAGACAGCATATACTTCGTTTTTCCCTCATTTACCGCTAAACCCATTTTTGCCGCTTCTGTCTCAATTCTCACAAAGGCGCCATTGACATCACGCTGTGTTCTTCCCATTATATCAATATCATCGGCGTACGCGAGAAGTTGAACAGATTTTTGGAAGATAGTGCCTCTGGTGTTGACGGTGGAGTTCTGCACTATCTTCTCAAGAACGATGTTAAAGAAATCGCATGACAGTGCATGGCCTTGTCTGAATCCTTTTTTGACGTCGAAAGATTCCGTAAGCTCGTTGCCAACCTTGATGGAGCAGCGTTAGTTCTCCATCGTCAATTGTCACAAGCGAACGAGCTTGGCAGGGACGCCAAAACTAGACATAGCTTTGTACAGTTCGTCTCTGTAGATGCTGTCATACGCGGCCTTAAAATCGATGAAAAGGTGGTGGGTATCGATTTGGAGTTCATAGGTCTTTTCCAGGATCTGCCGCAACGTGAAAATTTGGTCGATGGTTGACTTTCCTGGCCTGAAGCCACATTGATAAGGACCAATCAGATTGTTGACGAAAGGCTTCAGACGTTCACATATTACGGCAGAGAGGATCTTGTAGGCGATGTTTAGTAGACTTATTCCTCTATAGTTGGCGCAGTTTAGAGGATCTCCCTTTTTCAGGATCGGGCAAACAATGCTGAGGTTCCATTCATCGGGCATGCATTCCTCTGACCATATCTTACAGATGATTTGGTGCATGCTCCTATCTAGCTCGTCGCCTGCTGCTTTGAACAACTCAGCAGCTAGTCCATCTGCTCCAGCGGCTTTGTTGGATTTCAGCCGTGATATTGCGGTTTTCACTTCTTCTAGGTCGGGTTCACGGAATTGTTGGCTATCATCGTGTCCGATGAAAGGCTCCTGTCTGACGGCGGTATTTTGTTCGTCGTCGCCGTTATACAATCTACAGAAGTGGTCTTTCCAAATCCCCAGCATTGACTGCGATTCTATTATGATGTTCCCTTGTTTATCTCTGCAGGCATCAGTTCTTGCTCGATGACCTTGAGCCAGCTGTTTAACCTTTCGGTAAAACCTCCGAACTTCATTCCTGCTGTTCGCTCTCTCAACATCCTCGATCTGACGCTTCTCATGCTCTCTCTTTTTCCTCCTGAGAAGCCGGCGTTCCTCTCTCCTCTTTTGCTCGTAGAGCTCACGAGCAGCTCTTGTCCTTCTATGCAGCGCCGCTTTGTATGCCTCCTGCTTGGCTGCATGGGCCTGCCTGCATTCTTCATCAAACCAGGGGTTTCGTTTTGGTGGCTGTGTGAAACCCAGCACATTAGAGGCGGCATCTCTAATTGCTCTTTGGCAATGTTGCCACTGGTCTTCGATACTTGATGTTGGCGGCATAGGACTCCTTAAGAGGTTACTTGACACTCGATCAGAGAATGATCTGGCGATCTCTTGCGATTGTAGCCGTCCGACGTCGAATTTTCTTGCAGCATTTCCTTGTTTTGGCCGTTGTCGGGATATTCGTAGCACTACCTTGGCTACGACGAGGTAGTGGTCCGAGTCGATGTTAGCTCCTCGGAAAGTTCGAACATCTAAAATGCTGGACAAGTGCCTTCCATCGATCGCAATGTGATCAATCTGGTTGACGGTTGATTGATCAGGAGATCTCCATGTACCTTTATGGATGTTGAGATGAGGGAACCAGGTGCTTGCTACCACAACATTTCGCCCCGCAGCAAAATCGATCAGCCTGAATCCGTTATCGGATGTGGTGTCGTGCAGGCTGTGCTTTCCGACAGTTCCACCCAAGATGTCCTCTTTTCCCAGCTTTGCGTTAAAATCGCCGAGGACAATTTTAATGTCATAACTAGGACATTGCTCGTATGTTTTGTCGAGGAGCTCGTAGAACTCGTCTTTGGTGTCGTTCTTTTTCTCTTCTGTGGGGGCAAGCGCACATATTAGGCTGATGTTGCCGAATTTAGCCTTGATTCGGATTGTCGTGATGCGTTCGCTCACACATTTGAAGCTCAAGACTTTTTGCCTGAGTCTGCTTCCCACGACGAATCCGCATCCAAATAGTCGCTGTTGTTGCTCTCGGTAACAATTACCATAGTAGATGTCGCAGTTTTTCATCCTCCTTTTGCCCGGTCCATCCCATCGCATTTCCTGGATAGCGGTAATATCTGCTTTGTAGCAGTTGAGGGTCTCCGCTAACTGTTCGGCAGCACGCGGACTATTAAGGGACCTAACATTCCACGTGCATATCCGAAAATCGTTGTCATTTGTACATTTGCTTGGGTCGTCATCAGTGTATCCGTCCGTTTCCGAGGCCTGTTGTTGCATCGCAAATAAACTTTTTTCTACGTGGTCGGGAAGTCACCCCAACGCACAACCCCCAACCTGGAGTACCAGGCAATTGATGTGACTCCAAGTGCAAGAGCCGGAAAAACCGCTCCTTTTACGGCCTGGGCTTCAAATAAGTCGAAGTAGCCCGTAAAGGTGTTCACCAAGTAGTTCGGCCTAACTGGAACTGGAGACGCCACCGTTGATTCCAAAGAAGAAATTCATTCGCTGCCGTCCCTCGGTGGGAGTGCCTTGGTGGGAACACTCCTTCGTTGTGGGGTAATTGGTAGTAACAGCCTACTCCGCTTCGACCTGTCGACCATGGGAGGCCCTTCTGCGAAATCAAGTTTCGCGATCGCATAGCTCTAAGCTTCATAGTAGTAGTTACCGTAAGCCGCTCCGCCACGTCAAGGCTTACCCCGTGGAGGGAAATTTAATTATAGTAAGAAAACACGTTAAATCAGATCAATACATATCTATATTTTCTTGAAATATAAAGAAATTCAAATTTTAATTTTTCAACAATGAGACATGAAGATGACGGATTTTTAATTTTGTTCTACTTGTTTTTGGTAACGATCTAACGGGCACTTATGACACGTTCTAAAATATATAGTTATATGAAAATACCGACAAATTTTTCGGCTCATTTTGTAAGTTTTAACTGTAAATAAAAAAAATAAAATCTAATGAACAATGATCAAATTGATAATAAAACATACCTAATGTTTCCTCAATTCAATAGCGAAAACTTATAATCTGCTAATGAACAAGATAAGTGTAATACTAGCTTAAAATGACGTTTCAAACATGATTCAAACGTTATTTCATATGCTGATTCCACTAACGCTTATCACAATATCTAGCGAAGTAGATTGAGAATAGATCTTTTATAGGATTTAGGTTCTATATTCGTAGGTCAAAACTAAGAATTATAGAACGTGTAGTATAATACTACTTTTTTCTATCCTTATTTTCAGAAAGGTCGTGATTTGTTCTTAATCTACTTCGCTAATTCTCGTGAAAAGCGTCAGTGGAATCAGCATATATTATAACATTCATTTAATACTCTTAACATTGTTCAGTATGGTACCATGATTTTCAGCCAATATTTTTAAGCATTTTAATGCGTTTCTGCATATAAGGCACAAAAAAATATATCTTCGGTCTAAAGTTTCGGAACAGATGCAAAATCATAATTCAATTCTCTTCGTGTTGAGTTTAAGAAAAACGTGTTTTACAGTTTCAAAGTTGAATCTAGCAATCCACGTTAAATTTGAAAATGCGAAAACTAACAAAAGAGAACTGTTGAAAATGCGAAAACAAACAAAAGAGAACTGCTAAAAATAGAAAAATCTCACCTCTTCTCATTGTTTTTGTAAGTCACATGTATTCATGTAGACGAAAAGAAAAAGGAAATGAAGACATATGAGAATTGCGGTTTCAAGGGAGTGAAACTTAAGTCAGTTCCCCATCTTGTTACATGTTTAATCTTTGTTATTTATCCTCAGTATTACATAATAGTAATTCTTAATATTTTGGAATTCTATATATGTAGGATTTTCATGCACATAAAATCTCAAAATATGCGCTTAAAATATGCACCCAAAAATACAAAATATGCATTCAAAATATGCACTTAAAAAAAATTGTTTCGGTTTAATTTAAAAACACATTTCTTTTAGTTAGTAAAATAAATTCGTTTTTTATATTAATTAACATTTAATAAGAAAAAACACATAACAGTTAACGGAAACAACCATAGGCCACTGAATTTAAATTTAAAAACAATCGACTGCTTAGAATAACTGTTAACAATATGTATGTATGCGTGTAATGGCAGGAGCGAAATAAAGTAAGGAGATGGGAAACAAAGCTGTCAAATGGATTTGCCTACATCTACAAGCTAAAATTACGGATTGCAAAGGTGTGTGCGTGTTTTCACAATTTTTTTTTTCAAAATTCAATATAGCAATCTACAGTCAGTCACAAAAGTAAGTACACAATATGCGTTAAACTACTTTCTGGTGCAATAGCTCTATGATTGCAATCATGCTGGTCTTGAAACAAGTTTGATCTGTTGTCCAACATGTATTCAGTTTGGATACATGCAAAAAAGGACTGTTATGTAAGCTCAACTCGTTGCTTTGGAGATAGCTTACAAAATTAAACTAATTTTTATGACAAAAGTAAGTACACAGTTAGAATATTCCATTGTAACACTTGCACAAACACGCACAATTTTCAAAAAAAGGTGAGTTTTTATCCAATTTTACAATTCCTTCATTTGTTTTGATTGTTTTTTATGCAAAACTAACACTTAAATAGGACAAAAGTTGATATGCCTCTTAGAGGTAACCAACTTTCACAAGATTTGAAGGATTTGATAACCAAGCATCATCTAGAAAACAAAAGCATAAGGGATATTGCAAAAATAATTGATACAAGCCCATTTACAAATTATAAAATAATAACAAAGTACCAACGTACAGGAAACACTAAAAATAAACCCCGCAGCGGACGCCTACGTATCTTCACACCTGCAGAAAATCGAATCATTATCCGGAAAATCAAAACTAAACCTAAATTAAGTTCTATTTATTTTATTTATAAAAGGTATTTTTCTGATGTTTCTACCATTGTAACCATCACTTTTTAAAATTCGACGAACAGTTTGGGGGTTACATTGCTTACCAATTTCTTCAGAGACTTGTTGTTGTATTTTTGGGGCACTTAATTTAGGTTTAGTTTTGATTTTCCGGATAATGATTCGATTTTCTGCAGGTGTGAAGATACGTAGGCGTCCGCTGCGGGCTTTATTTTTAGTGTTTCCTGTACGTTGGTACTTTGTTATTATTTTATAATTTGTAAATGGGCTTGTATCAATTATTTTTGCAATATCCCTTATGCTTTTGTTTTCTAGATGATGCTTGATTATCAAATCCTTCAAATCTTGTGAAAGTTGGTTACCTCTAGGAGCCATATCAACTTTTGTCCTATTTAAGTGTTAGTTTTGCATAAAAAACAATCAAAACAAATGAAGGAATTGTAAAATTGGATAAAAAACTCACCTTTTTTTGAAAATTGTGCGTATTTGTGCAAGTGTTACAATGGAATATTCTAACTGTGTACTTACTTTTGTCATAAAAATTAGTTTAATTTTGTAAGCTATCTCCAAAGCAACGAGTTGAGTTTACATAACGGTCCTTTTTTGCATGTATCCAAACTGAATACATGTTGGACAACAGATCAAACTTGTTTCAAGGCCAACATGATTGCAATCATAGAGCTATTGCAACAGAAAATAGTTTAATGCATATTGTGTACTTACTTTTGTGACTGACTGTACGTTAAATTTGAAAATGCGACGACAAACAAAAGAGATCTGTAAAAATAAAAAAATCTCACCTCATATTTTTGTTTTTGTAATTGTAACTCTAGTCATTCATGTACATAAAAGAAAAAGGAAAAAAAAGGGAAAATGGAATGCCCGTCCCAGTAACCAACTTCACATTGGTTCAAGTTGTAACGGACAAAACACCAGCCCTTGAAATTTCAAGCGTCGATTAGATGGACCATTCTTTTTTTTTAACAAACCAGCGATATTAGATAGATAAATCAATATTTTTGTCGTTTTCTACTCCTAAAACCGAAAGCAATCTACCTCAACAGCATAAATGAATTAAGCTTTTCTAGTTAGCAACATCTATGAAGAAGCAATAAAATACGGTCGACTCGAGTTTTTGCAAAGTTTTTATTCGGCTCTTTAAATGCTTATTTGTCGGCCCATGTATAGTCAATTGCTTTAATTTAGTTTTGTTTTTTAATTATAATGAGCCGATAGAATCTAGTTAAGTTCATACAGTAAATTCTGCGTTGTTTATATATGTAGTGGGGACTGTACATAATATGGGGGTTGGGGTCGCTCAAGATTGTGAAATGAATTAAAGAAAGAGATGATAGCTTTGACCTTTGCTGTTCAATAAATTTTTTAAAAATATTCTCTAAAAATATGAAAAAAATATGCATTTATAGAAAAATATGCAAGAAAATATGCGAAATATGCAAAATATGCATTTGTAGTTAAAATATGCAAAAATATGCACTAACGTTTAAATGCCATTTTAAAGGAAATTTCATTATTCGTATACATAACTTATGGTTTTGCTTCTAAGATGTTCATAAAAAAACATGCATTTGCATGGAAATCCGATCCCTAAATATGTAATGACAAAAAAATAATAATTTAAGTAGGCAATGGCGTTTCCGTCTGCCTGATTGACGCGATAAAATATTTGTTAAGGGTATATTGTTATGTAAGTTTCGGAACACCCTAACCTGTTTATGTAAGCTTATCACGCTTACTCTTTGCCAATGCAAAGATCAAGCGTGGATTGTTTAAAGAAATGTAAGAGTTCTTTTTCTCAAGCATTATCTCTTGAAGACAATGCTTCAGAGAAAGCTCACTTTAACATATAATTGCCTAGCATAGGGTTGCCAGATATGTTTTGATGAAACTAGTACTTGAGATTCAAAATCCCGGACTTTCTCGGACAAATGAGGACTGAAAAAAGAGTACACAGTGAGGACAGAATAAACACACAAAAATTGCACATATATATTTGAGTTCCTAAACCGTTTTTTTTTTTTTAATTTGTAAGGACCTACTATCAAATCGAGGGTAAATTTTGAACCTCGGGTCAACAAAATAACAAATTTTACTCTGCAAGAAACGTAGATTCCTTCCTTCATTCGTAATAAAATATGTGATTGGGGTAAGACGTTAAATAAGTTCGCCTTACAATTAGGTCTATTCCTATAGAAGTACCTAAAGAAATTCCTTTAAAGTTTAAACTAAAGAGTTCTTTCGTTGAGCCGTGGATTTGAATTGACCCTCGATCTTACAGCTGCGCAATGCATACGGAATGCAAACATTTTTAGGTCTGTTTTTTTACTTCTACTAAACCTAAATTAAGTTCTATTTATTTTATTTATAAAAGGTATTTTTCTGATGTTTCTACCATTGTAACCATCACTTTTTAAAATTCGACGAACAGTTTGGGGGTTACATTGCTTACCAATTTCTTCAGAGACTTGTTGTTGTATTTTTGGGGCACTTAATTTAGGTTTAGTTTTGATTTTCCGGATAATGATTCGATTTTCTGCAGGTGTGAAGATACGTAGGCGTCCGCTGCGGGGTTTATTTTTAGTGTTTCCTGTACGTTGGTACTTTGTTATTATTTTATAATTTGTAAATGGGCTTGTATCAATTATTTTTGCAATATCCCTTATGCTTTTGTTTTCTAGATGATGCTTGGTTATCATATCCTTCAAATCTTGTGAAAGTTGGTTACCTCTAAGAGGCATATCAACTTTTGTCCTATTTAAGTGTTAGTTTTGCATGAAAAACAATCAAAACAAATGAAGGAATTGTAAAATTGGATAAAAACTCACCTTTTTTTGAAAATTGTGCGTATTTGTGCAAGTGTTACAATGGAATATTCTAACTGTGTACTTACTTTTGTCATAAAAATTAGTTTAATTTTGTAAGCTATCTCCAAAGCAACGAGTTGAGTTTACATAACGGTCCTTTTTTGCATGTATCCAAACTGAATACATGTTGGACAACAGATCAAACTTGTTTCAAGGCCAACATGATTGCAATCATAGAGCTATTGCAACAGAAAATAGTTTAATGCATATTGTGTACTTACTTTTGTGACTGACTGTACGTTAAATTTGAAAATGCGACGACAAACAAAAGAGATCTGTAAAAATAAAAAAATCTCACCTCATATTTTTGTTTTTGTAATTGTAACTCTAGTCATTCATGTACATAAAAGAAAAAGGAAAAAAAAGTGAAAATGGAATGCCCGTCCCAGTAACCAACTTCACATTGGTTCAAGTTGTAACGGACAAAACACCAGCCCTTGAAATTTCAAGCGTCGATTAGATGGACCATTCTTTTTTTTAACAAACCAGCGATATTAGATAGATAAATCAATATTTTTGTCGTTTTCTACTCCTAAAACCGAAAGCAATCTACCTCAACAGCATAAATGAATTAAGCTTTTCTAGTTAGCAACATCTATGAAGAAGCAATAAAATACGGTCGACTCGAGTTTTTGCAAAGTTTTTATTCGGCTCTTTAAATGCTTATTTGTCGGCCCATGTATAGTCAATTGCTTTAATTTAGTTTTGTTTTTTAATTATAATGAGCCGATAGAATCTAGTTAAGTTCATACAGTAAATTCTGCGTTGTTTATATATGTAGTGGGGACTGTACATAATATGGGGGTTGGGGTCGCTCAAGATTGTGAAATGAATTAAAGAAAGAGATGATAGCTTTGACCTTTGCTGTTCAATAAATTTTTTAAAAATATTCTCTAAAAATATGAAAAAAATATGCATTTATAGAAAAATATGCAAGAAAATATGCGAAATATGCAAAATATGCATTTGTAGTTAAAATATGCAAAAATATGCACTAACGTTTAAATGCCATTTTAAAGGAAATTTCATTATTCGTATACATAACTTATGGTTTTGCTTCTAAGATGTTCATAAAAAAACATGCATTTGCATGGAAATCCGATCCCTAGTAATATGTAATGACAAAAAAATAATAATTTAAGTAGGCAATGGCGTTTCCGTCTGCCTGATTGACGCGATAAAATATTTGTTAAGGGTATATTGTTATGTAAGTTTCGGAACACCCTAACCTGTTTATGTAAGCTTATCACGCTTACTCTTTGCCAATGCAAAGATCAAGCGTGGATTGTTTAAAGAAATGTAAGAGTTCTTTTTCTCAAGCATTATCTCTTGAAGACAATGCTTCAGAGAAAGCTCACTTTAACATATAATTGCCTAGCATAGGGTTGCCAGATATGTTTTGATGAAACTAGTACTTGAGATTCAAAATCCCGGACTTTCTCGGACAAATGAGGACTGAAAAAAGAGTACACAGTGAGGACAGAATAAACACACAAAAATTGCACATATATATTTGAGTTCCTAAACCGTTTTTTTTTTTTTAATTTGTAAGGACCTATTATCAAATCGAGGGTAAATTTTGAACCTCGGGTCAACAAAATAACAAATTTACTCTGCAAGAAACGTAGATTCCTTCCTTCATTCGTAATAAAATATGTGATTGGGGTAAGACGTTAAATAAGTTCGCCTTACAATTAGGTCTATTCCTATAGAAGTACCTAAAGAAATTCCTTTAAAGTTTAAACTAAAGAGTTCTTTCGTTGAGCCGTGGATTTGAATTGACCCTCGATCTTACAGCTGCGCAATGCATACGGAATGCAAACATTTTTAGGTCTGTTTTTTTACTTCCTTAAACTCCCAAAAACTCAATAAATTTCCCGAATTCTCACACTTTTCAGTACTTTTACTAAAGTTTTTTGTAAGTTCTGTCACTTTTGAAGGAGAACAATATTTCCTCCGATTTTACACGCAAATATTTCTTGCGAGAGATTTTATGAGTTCTGTCAAACCATAAGAATTACGATGTGAGGTTTTATATTTTAGGAGAATTGCAAAATTTCATCCCCATTCCTTGAAGTTTAACACCTGAAAAAGTGAAAGAACGGACCTAATGATGAATCTTTAAGCTTCGAACTTTTATTAAAACCACATTTAACTTCTGTTTATCAATTGCTGTAATGGGAAATCACAAATTAAAAACATAACAAACAAGCTTATTCCCATTTATTCATACACAAAGTAACATAAAAATATAATTTGCAGTATCCGGATAATAAAACGTATGTCAGTTTCGGATCTCCTTTTATCTCTGATTCTAACATACAAACAAATTTGTGTTTTTTGACATAAATGACAGCACAAAAGTTGTGTTCGATTACTAATTTCGTATCTTAAGTATAAGACCTGTTCGTTCACTTTATTAAGTACGGTTCGTTTTAAGTTTTAGTAGTATAAAAGTATATGGTTACTCAATGGATAAAAAGAGTACAAACCCGGACAATTAACAAAAACTATCCCGGACGTCCCCCGCAGAGTGAAAAAAGAGTACATGTCCGGGAAAACCCGGACGGATGGAAACCCTAGCCTAGCAACTAAGCGGCGCTTAATTATTATTTATTATTTCCTTTTTTACTGTCGTCAGTCGCTGTTCTGGTATCAAGCTAAGCACTTATAAATTCCTACTTGTTAAAATTTATGTAATTTTGGGTTAATAATAAACTTTTCATTATTAAAATTAAAATAAAACAAAAATCTTTTATTTAACTAAAAGTTACTTTAAGTAACGTTGCTGTATATACAATAAATTAAATTAAATAATAATTTAATTGCAAACATCTTAACTTGAAAGTGATAACATTTTTCACTAAAAAAAAAGAAAATAGAATAAAATAAATTTTTGTTTTTACTAAAAGAATTCAGTTAAGATGTTGTGTCTATAGGTGTTGTTCTGAACTTGCTAAAAAAAGAAACAACATCAGTTTTTTGTTTTTTAATTCAAAGTTTAAATAATTGTATAACAGTTTCATAAATCTGCCAAACAATTAGTAATATACCCTATCTAATTTCATTTGAATTTGTAAAACTGTAATCTTTTGTTTGCTTCTCGCTCATTGTTCTCTTTTATTATATACATAAAATACCATTATTTCTTGCAAGGTGAATGCTGTTGTTGCTTGCTGTCATAGAATTCATTATATTTCTCGGTCACTTCACTTTACCAAGAACCACCAGCAAAGGCAGTTGCATCAGCAAGCAACAGCAGAATCGAGACCTCGAGAATAAGTATCACATATATATACTTTACACAATTAACATTTATACACAATCATTATACACAATTAACATTTAAACCTAATTTCATACAATTCAATTATACAACACAAATTCACAAACACACAATTTTTTCATTCGCATTTTTCATTAAAAACACACAAAACCATACAGTCCACAAATAATCGACGTCATATAAAACATTGGTATATCGGTGCCGTATAATTAAATTGATCAGTGCGCGTTCGATCAATACGTTGAATTGTTGAGACAGTTTGCTTATATACATAAAAAAAAACAGTCTCCAATTAAATGAGTAGATGCTTCGTAAAATGAGTAGATGCTTTGTTAAGTAGTTTGTTTAATTTAACTTTATAAATATATTATAAATAATCAAAATTCTTTTTGCATGTGCATGTGGTTATATACTTATACGTATATATACAATATATACCCGGTTTCAAACACGTGTCGTGAAAATTAAAAGACACAGTTTTAACTCACTTGATTTTTATTTTGCATCGATATACGATATTTAATCGAGAATAAAGACAATGTTTGGCTTCAACAATGTCATTGCAATTGGTGAAGGGAAAACGCGGTCGCGCAAAGGCATCCCTGTCCTTACAACTAGTTTTTTCTGGGACCATCAAGGAAGATGCACCAATAATTGGAGATTCATTTTTCGAGGCTTAACGAAGCTTGGTCTGAATTTAAGGTTATGTCCGACAAAATGTATGAATTCTATGACTCTGAAGGGTTCGTTGACCCTGAATCTGATTTTGCGGAATATGAAGATAAATATTTTAAGGCGTATGCTACTTTAGATAGTGCTATTCGTGTAAAAACACTTATTCCTTCCCCTCCAGAAATCAACGTGGACTCTATAAGTGAATCATTTTCTTCCCAACAATCACAATTTAAAAAAAAAAATCGAAGCCGCGCATTCTTCGACATCGTCGGTTGAGCTGCCAAAACTTGTAGTACCAACTTTCAATGGGGATTGCAAGGATTGGGCCGGTTTTAAAGATATTTTTGTGGGAACTATAGATTCGAATAAGTCTCTTACCGGGACTCAAAAGTTCCAATATTTAAAATCTTTTTTGGGCACGCAACCTGCCGACTTATTTAAAAATACTCCTTGTACGGACAAAAACTATACCGAAGCTTGGAAAAAGCTAGAAGAGCGTTACGATAGAACGAATTTAATTGTTCAGTGTTTCATAAAATCATTTTTGTCGTTACCGTCGGTTAATTCACCAAATGCTGCGGTACTACGCAACATATTCGATCAAGCAGATGAAGTGATTGGGGGTTTGAGCTCCTTAGAGATAACGTCTAGAGATCCGTGGGTAATATATATTTTAATTCAAAAACTCGATTACGAAACAAAGCAAGAATGGACGAATAAATTAGGAACAAGAACCGATTGTACGATTGAGGAGTTTCTCGAGTTTTTACAAACGAGATGCAATTGCCTTGAAGCTTGTGATGGTCCTCTCACTTCAGACTCATCTACTACAAAACGAACTAAGTATCCACAAAGGAGCGTGTACACACATGGTTCAAACCAAAATCAGTTGTCCAAAATGCAAGGCAGATCACTTTCTATCTTCTTGCAATTCTTTTGCTTCTCTCGAGTCTGAGGCTCGTCGCGATTTCGTTAGAGAAAATAAGCTCTGCTTCAACTGCTTTCGACCAGGCCATGTATCAAATAGATGTAGGTTGTATTTACGTTGCAAGTTATGCAACAAGCGGCATAATACTGTGGTTCATCCTACTGAGCAAATAGCTCCAACAGTTTTTGCTGATACATCCTCTTCAGGAACACCAAGGCCTACAAATGTCAATTGCAATTCACTAGAACCATACAAACATCTTTCTACGCTTCTGCCTACTGCTGTGGTCATTGTTAAGGATACACAAGGAACTGCACATGAACTTCGCGCTTTGTTGGACACTGGATCACAGGTCTCTTTTATAACAGAGCAGATCGTCCAACGTTTAGGTTTGTCTCGCAAACCATCGCGAATTCCAATAATGGGGATTGCATCTACTGCGGCTGGTGTAACGAATGGCATAGTCTCTCTTAATTTATGTTCTCGGTTGAATGCAAACAACATTGAAATTGATTGCTTGTCATATCTAAACTTACCTCTCTTCTACCGACAGCCCCTCTTGTAGTTTCGGAAGCAATTTCTTACAACGCGCTTGAATTGGCTGATCCTTATTTCAATAAGCCAAGTCCTATTGATATCTTAATAGGCGCAGACAAGGTGTTCGAAATTATTAAAAAACCAGCTAGCTCGCAGGAAATTGAACTACCTCATTCTATTCCCACTATTTTTGGGTGGGTGATAGCAGGAAACATTGAACAACAATACTCGCTCTCCAATCAGCAAGTGAAATCGTTTTGCACGCAGATCGATCTAACGCAAGAATTTGATTTAGAACGATTTTGGCGATTAGAGGAGGTCCACAGTCAATCGATCCTTTCGCTAGAAGAAGAAAAGGCTGAGCAACATTTTACATCAATACATACAAGATCTCCTGATGGACGCTACATAGCTCAATTACCTCTCAAACAATTTAAAGCTTTGTAACTCTTTTGGTATCGCTCTTAATAGTCTACGTGCAATGGAGCGTAGATTTTTGACAAATCCTGACTTTAAGGCTCAATATGATCGTTTTCTAACTGAGTACCTCGAATTAGGGCATATGGAAGAAATATTCCAGAAGGAAGTTGAAGTACCACTTTCCGATTGCTATTATTTGCCACATCACGCAGTTTTAAAAAGTGAAAGCACTACCACTAAATGCAGGGTAGTTTTTGACGGTTCTGCTAAACCTAATTACTCTACAAAATCTTCTCTCAACGAGCTTCTCCTTGTTGGACCAACTATACAGCACGATATTTTTGCTATTTGTCTCCGCAGTCGTCGCCATGTTTATGTTATATCCGGGGATATAGAGAAGATGTTTCGCCAGATTTTGATTGCACTGCAACACGCAAATTACCAACGAATTATTTATCGGTTTTCTCCAGAAGAAAGATTGAGGAATTTTAAGCTCCTTACAGTTACCTACGGCACCGCTTCAGCGCCTTTTTCATCGGTTCGCGTATTGAAACAACTTGCACTTGACTACGCCCAAACGCACCCAAGAGCGTCGAATGTTATCCTTAATGATTTTTACGTGGATGATGTATTTTCAGGAGCAGATTCAATTGAAGATGTCATGTCACTACGGATTAAACTTGTAGAGCTATTAAAGCTGGGTGAGTTCAACTTGCGAAAATGGACTACAAATTGTTGGCCACTTTTACTTTCCTTACCAGAGGATCAACGCGAGATGTCACTTATTGAATTCGAGGAATCAAGTGTTATCAAAGTACTTGGGCTTCAATGGTGTTCCTCCAAGGATTTCTTTTCCTACCAAGTTGTTCTTCCTCAATCAGCTAATTGTACCAAACGTCGTATACTTTCTGATGCGTCTCGTATATTTGACCCTTTAGGATTCTTATCACCAATTGTGGTCGCAATCAAAATCTTTTTCCAGGACTTATGGCGAGACAAAATCTCCTGGGATGATGAAGTTCCTGAAGAGCTGGCGACTCGATGGAAAACTTTTCGTGATCAACTCTATTTGTTGGAATCAATTTCAATTCCAAGAATAATGTGGGTGAATCCAACAAACAAGGAACTACATGGATTTTGCGATGCATCATTAGACGCTTATGCTTCAGTTATCTACTGTCGTAGCGTGGATTCAAGTGGGAATGTAATGATTTCTCTGGTTACTGCAAAGAGTAGAGTTGCTCCAATTAAAGTTTTGTCATTGCCAAAACTCGAGCTTTGTGGAGTTCTTTTATTAACCAGGCTAATAAACAAAATTAAGGTTTCTTTAAGGGACAACGATATTCAAACGTATGCATGGACCGATTGGTCGATTGTGCTCCACTGGTGAGCTGCTTCCCCTAAAAAATGGTCTGTCTTCGTTGCAAACCGAACGTCAGAAATTCAAACTGCATTGCCATTCAAATGCTGGAATCATGTTCGTTCTCAAGAAAATCCGGCTGACGTCGCTACGAGAGGCATTTCACCATCGATGTTGTTGTCAACCGACATTTGGTGGCAAGGACCGTCCTGGCTAAAAGACAATCCTACAGAATGGCCGGTATCCGAGTACAGTCTTGAAGGAATGCCTATTGAAGATTTCGAAGAGCGCAAAGGTGCAAAGGTTCAGGTACTTACATCCAATTTGAACTCTGAAAACTTTATTGAAAATTTGATTTCGAATTATTCTAATTGATCAAAATTGACTCGGATTGTAGCATATGTTAATCGGTACTTAAGAAATTTGCGTTTCAAAAACAATAGAACTTCCTTATCTTACTTGTTAACAAAAGAATTAGAAAATGCCGAAACATTACTCATAAAAACAAACTTTTGACTCTTACTCCGTTTCTTGACAAATGTAATACTCTTCGCGTCGGGGGTCGTTTAAAACATTCGGATTTAACTTACAATGAAAGCATCCCAATATACTATGCAAATCGCATTCCACACTTATAGTTGAAAATATTCATAAAAAACATTGTCACGCCGGCGTGACGCTGATGGTTGCATTAGTTAAACAAAAGTATCACATAATTGGACTTCGAAATTTGCTTCGCAAGATTGTTTTCAGCTGCATCGCTTGCTTTCGACAGAGACAAACATCAGCTCAGCAGCTTATGGGAGATTTGCCAATGGAACGTGTTCGTTTCTCCAGGCCTTTCAGCAAAGTGGGTTGCGATTTCGCAGGCCCTATACAACTTCGGTCATCTCGTGGTCGAAACCCAAAATTCACTAAGGGTTATATCGCGCTATTTGTATGTTTTGTCACTAAAGGCATACACATCGAACTCGTAGGTGATCTCTCAACTGATGCTTTTCTCAAAGCTCTTGACAGGTTTGTTGCGCGTCGCGGGAAACCATCAGAAATATGTAGTGACAATGCGACGAATTTTCTTCTAATTCAACAAAGGAGCAACATTATCATCGATTATCTCTCCAAGGACCGAATTGAATGGAAATTTAATCCCCCCTCCGCTCCTCATTTTGGAGACCTGTGGGAGGCGGGAGTAAAATCTGTCAAAGCCCATCTCAAACGCGTTATCGGTGACCATAAATTAACTTACGAAGTAATGTACACACTGTTAACGAATATAGAAAGTGTCCTTAATTCACGTCCTATGTGGAAAACATCTGACCTTGAACCTTCTGCTCTTACTCCATCACATTTTATGATTGGAGAATCTTATTCTGCTGTTCCTACACCTGGTATTACTATAAAACCAATATCAATTCGAAATAACTGGTTTCTCTTACAGGCACTCATGCAAGGGTTTTGGAAGCGGTGGCACCAAGAATATTTAACATCACTTCAAATTAGACCAAAATGGCAGAAGACACAACTAAATTTACAAATCAACGAAGTCGTTTTGTTGAAGGAACCGAATCTTCCTCCATCTAAATGGTTGCTTGGGCGAGTGATAGAATTACATCTGGGAAAGGATGGACACTGCCGAGTCGTCACTGTTAAAACAAGTAGTGGCATTTATGTACGACCAATAGTCAAACTAGCTCCCTTGCCATTTTACTGAAAGACCGGAGTCTTCCAGGGGGGGCTGAATGTTCTGAACTTGCTAAAAAAAGAAACAACATCAGTTTTTTTTTTTTTTAATTCAAAGTTTAAATAATTGTATAACAGTTTATTTTAATATCATAAATCTGCCAAACAATTAGTAATATACCCTATCTTATTTCATTTGAATTTGTAAAACTGTAATCTTTTGTTTGCTTCTCGCTCATTGCTCTCTTTTATTATATACATAAAATACCATTATTTCTTGCAAGGTGCATTCTGTTGTTGCTTGCTGTCATAGAATTCATTATATTTCTCGGTCACTTTACCGAGAACCACCAGTGAAGGCAGTCGCATCAGCAAGCAACAGCAGAATCGAGACCTCGAGAATAAGTATCACATATATATACTTTACACAATTAACATTTACCTATACACAATCATTATACACGATTAACATTTAAACCTAATTTCATACCATCAATTATAAAACACAAATTCACAAACACACAATTTTTTCATTCTAATTTTTCATTAAAAACACACAAAACCATACAGTCCACAAATAATCGACGTCATATAAAACAGGTGTATGCAGTCTTAATAAATTTGTATAGAGCAATCCAGTTATCACCATTTAAGATGTTCTTCGTTTATTCCATATTCAATTATAACTTTCCGAAGTGAAATAGCCTCATATCCTTGTAGATAGGACATATCAACCTGTTGTTTGAAGATATGGCTTTTTCTCTGCTTTCATTTCTGTGACTAGATTAGGTTTAGATTTAGATTAGATCGTTTTTATTTAACGTTGGTTTCAAATGATTACAAAATTTACAAGAAACAAAAAGCATGGCTTTATTGCCGTCTGCCTAGTTGACAAAACATAAATATAATTTCATTGAAAATAGATTCTTAATCAAACGAATTTTAATAATAGTAACATTCAAAATAATAAAGTTGTCGATTTGAAATATTTAAAAACTTTAAATTATAATTCTATTTTTAAAGAGAAGAGCTAGTCTGCAGTATGGATATAGTTTTTTAACTTCCATTTTGTTAAGCAAGAGTATAATTTGGCTTTGCGTTAGGATATCGCTTCCGAAGGTATTCCTTCTTATTTCTTTAAGAATTGGGCATCTTCCCATAAAGTGGAAAACATCTTCCCTGTTGTTTAAGTTACACAAAAAGCATATTATGGGTAAATCCTCTCTATGTTGCAAGAAATTAAGCTGTAATAACTCTGCTCGCAACTTCAACATCATTGATATTTCAGCAATGCTGTTTTCATCTCTGAAATAATTCTTTTCTTCCAAGTTGTGATTTAATTGACTGTAGACTTGTCTGTAAAGAGACCCTATTGCGGAAATGAGATCGTATAGAGAATTTTTCAAGGCATCATGAATTAGATCGCTGAGATTCAGTTCCATGCCATATTCCCTAGCTAAATCCATCCAATCGTTACACCAACTTGTTTTCGTTTGCATAACTTGTAGAGCTGCAATCTTTGGGAGCCGGTGATTTCCCATTTTCAAATTTTCAATATTTTCAGGATGTAATCTATTTGCAACTTCAGGGTTCGTGTGAAAATGGGGGATAAACCTGTTTCAAGGATAATGATGTAGTTGGATGTATTGGGTGGCAGCTGAAAAATTCGCTTGATGTAATATCGAAGAAGTTTCACCACCGTTCCATACTGCTTCGCTCCCCAAGTT
Organism: Sphaerophoria rueppellii; assembly: GCA_920937365.1. Taxonomy (NCBI): domain Eukaryota; kingdom Metazoa; phylum Arthropoda; class Insecta; order Diptera; family Syrphidae; genus Sphaerophoria; species Sphaerophoria rueppellii. Next base: position 66,727,919 of record CAKKXW010000001.1, read on the forward strand.
TGTGCTGCGTAAAACAAAATTGATTCTGATATTGTCTCAAATATCTTAAACTTGCTGTATGTGGGATATTTTTGTTATAGAAACATGTTTTCCAGGTTGCGCTGATAGCGCCTCTAGCCTTCATCTGTTTCTTTTTCAGATGTCTTTCCATACTTAAGTTTCTCGTAAGCAAAACTCCTAAGTATTTAAATTCATTGACAATTTCTACAGCCTCATCATTGTAACGCCATTTTTCGTTTGCACAGTTTGTTGCGGGCACCTAGGAGAAAAATAATGAGTTAAAATGGATTTCATAAGAGGAAGTAACTCACCCAAACAATTTTAAGCAACTCAGCAACGAAAACGTCTCTTCAAGAAAAAGTAACTGAAATAAGAATAAAATCGATATTATCATAATATAAAATGAATTTTATGGTAGAATTATTTACTTACCAGTCATGAATTTAAAACACAAAGGCGCAAATTTATAGTCAGCTCCTATTAAGTTACTTTAGTAGATACTAGTTAAAACCATTTTAGATTTAAAACCAGCTACTAATTTTATTTCAACTTATAGATATTTTGTAACCTCCTTGTAACTAGTGTAAGCCTTAGGTCGCACCCACAATACATTTTAGTCGAACAAACCCAAAATATAACAGTTTGGGAAATCAAACACAGTTTAAGAGCGATTGTTTTACACAGTTTAGACAATTTTGTAGGAGAAAATATGGTTTGAAATCAGAATTGAAACCGTGAAAATTTTGTGTTATTAAAAAAAATTAATTTGGAAAGTTATATTAATAAAAATATTTCCTTAAAGCGTGGGAGCGAATCTAATTAGAGCCATGAGCCATGATGAATGAATAGGGAATGTTAAGGCTATTGGACAAAAAGCAGCTTTCACTATCTAGAACAAGGGCAACAATGCGAAATTAATCCTTTCGGGACATTCCATAGAATTATAAGGATGCAGGTGCAGGAAGCCTACGATTTGTCAAAGGTTCTTCTTCTTCGATATGAAGGTTCTCAATCTTATAAAACCTACATCGAGAGTAAAATTCGTCTTTGTCGAGGTCATCAAATGGATTTGCCCGGTTTTTATACACTTTCGGTTTTCGATAAAGCCCATAATCATTGAAAATATTAAAATCTTCGAATAAACTATCTGAAATCATTTTATAATTATATGCCACACCACAGAACAGAACCTTGAAGTCGATATTAAAAGTTAAAAGGTACTTTCCTCGGTATTAATTTTAGCACGAGCTACTAACTTTGAAGCTGGTTTTATTTCGACTATAATTGTCAAAAACTATAGTATCAGCTTAGTATCGACTAAAATAATTTTAAAGTCTACTTTATCTGACTATAAATTTGCGCCAAAATGTAAATGACAAATGAGTTGTCTGTACCCTCTTGTCATTGACAAAGAGATAAAAACCTGAGATTCAGAAAACAATCAGATTTTCAAGTTTTGTTCTTATCTCTGATTGCTCTTGACAGATTAGAATCCGAAAAGCTGTTTCAAGCTAGCTGCGCACACGTAAATAGATCACGAACCTTGTGTATGTAGTTGTTAATGTAAGTCAATTCCATTGAATAAGAAGTACAGGAAGGGGTCTTATGAAAAAGAATTGAAGCATGTTTCTAAGTAGTATGAGTTTCACAAACACAAACGCATTACAACAGGGCTGGTCTGCAGTTGAATGGTTAATCACAGAGGCGCCAAGCGAAATTTTATTGAATCAAGATTTCATCGATTTTACTTCAACTTTTTTTTTCAATCTCAATTCTTTTTTAGGAAGCATGGTGTCTTAACACTAAAGGTGCACTGCTCGGTTTCTAATGTTTATTTTTTTATTTTCTAGTACAGTTACTTAATTTTTCATCCGTAATTCATCACGTTTATTACGCCTATTGTAATACATCCAACAAATAAAAACGTTTCGAAACACGATTGAAGAACTATTCAAAACAACCGTGCACACTACGGGAACTCAACGAATTGCAGCGCCTTACCATCACGAACAGAAATAATACACCCCTGAACTCGACTGACAACACAGTCAAAGTTTGACAGCACATACCCCAAAAATTGCTTTACTCACGTACACTGTACATGTAGCTAACACCGCTTCCTGTACTTCTTATTCAATGGTCAATTCTTGCTAGTGGCTGACTGATTACGTCAAACATATGCTAGAGGATACCTCAGTCTGAAAACTTACTTGATATCTTCAATGATACCAAAAGTAGTGCATACTTATTGGCGAATGCGTAAGTTATAAATTCAAATCTTAATGAATCGATTTCTTCGGAAAAGGTTGGGATTTAAGCTAAGGTCCTCAGATAGGGTTAGCTTATTTAGCAACCCTTGTGAAAAAGCAAGAAGACAGCCGCGATGCAAATGCAATTCAAATGTGACGTCACCCACTGCAGTTGCATTTTGTGGTGGTGCATTTTTTTTGCACGCACAATAATGTGAATTGCAGAAGTAAAGGTGTCGGTGTTAAACTGCACCATTGCATGCATACGTATTATTGTGCGTATTAGACAAATTATGAAAAAACCTTGAATATTTTTGTGTGGGTGGGTATCGGATCGAGATCGGATGACTTATGTACCTAACAGTAAGGAATATCGAGCTAAGCTTAAGAAAAATTCCTAATGCAATGGGAATATCATTGACAACTCAACACTGGACATGCAAAGATCCGAGTGCTGCTGAAAGTTACTAAGTCTCGTTCGGAGTAAAATTTTATTGGTGCCATAAAAACGAAAATTGTGTGTGAATATGTATTAACATTTATAGACTCTGATTCGGGAATTGGCTAAGAAAGATTACCATATTTCGGAAAGAAGAGCTTTCCTGGAGGAGAAAATTATACTATTGACGTAGTTTATGTGTGTCTAAGGACTACACAACACATTATTATATAGTCCGAAGTTAGGATTTTTAAAAAGTACACTGGGATTTGGATTTGAGTTCCTACGACTCATTCGATTTTCCCTTCGTGGGAACGATTTAATTCCCTTTGAGACAAAACCCCTATAGAGAGCTCCTTATAGGTAGGAAAAACCAAATATCGAAGTCCGCGGCTGTATTAGTAGAGCGCCCGAAAAGGAGCCCATCATTTTACAATACGGAGAAGAAAACAGAATTGATTTTAGGTCAGATGACCAAAAGTAATCTTTAGACCAAAGTTTCCATTTATGATTGTTGTTATATGATAATTTTTGTTGTTTTGCCAATTTGTTCATATTTTTGATTTTTGTTTCTCTTTGAGTTATTGTTTAATTAATTTATTTATAGATTAATTGATTTATCGTTGTTTATTTGTTGATTTAACTAGATAAGTAATATTTTGCTTATTAGCTTAATTCATTCGATAAAGAATGAAACTTCCATGCTATGCAATTAATAGTTTAATAAAATATTTGTGAATCACGTCACATCTTCGGATTTTCATTCCATTGTAAAATAGTTTGACTATGATTTGGTGAAAGGTTTCGATGCGGGTGGAAGGAGGCGGTAAAATTTCTTTTGGTAGACGGAACTAGGATGACGTGAGCCCTACAGAGCTGAAGACAGGGGAGCCCCAGTGACAATTGAATGGACTCCAGGAAGGGTGGGGCAGTGCTTTAAAACACCAGTAGCGCTCAAGGTGAGTTATTACAGTTGGGTTGATAACATCATTTCGACTTAAGTTTTTTTGTATTAATTGATCTATTTATTGGCACGAACTAAATTTTGTTTGTTGTGAGTGTCTTTGTCTTGTGTCGTAACAAGATCCCCTCCCCATCCGGCGAGCTAAGCCGTGCTACGCCAACGTACCAGTCTCGCAACACGGAATCCGGACTTGACGTTTTGTTTGGTTCTGTTCAGGTCGATCGTCTTTGGACGTTCTGCTGTCAGTGCTAGTTTTTTTTTCCTAATTTCGATTTTTTTTTCAATTTGCTTGTTTTCTTGTCATGTCAGTCTAAAGCCGGATTACACTAAGCATTAAATTAATGCACCATACAGCAACAAGTTACGACCTCCACCAGCTTTAAATTTCAAAATTTTGGACTTATCCAAATTCAAAATCAAACTCCAAAGTTTGCAGTACTGTGAAAGTCGATTTATCATAAGCTGCAATGATTCAGGAGATGATGCCAGAAGTACGGTATCATCCGCGAATAGCAGCGCTTTTATCACATGTCCTGCGTATTCAATGCCGAGTAAAAGATCCACTAGGTTTTCAATAAACAGAGAAAATAAGCTTGGACTCAATGTGCAACCTTGTCTGACTCCGTTTTAAACTCTTCTGACAACTTTTCACCATTCCAGACCTTAGCCAATGTGTCTCTATAAAGGTTTTGAATTATTATTCCAAACTTCCATGACATATGGATGATCATTATTTCTACTAAAATAAAGAAAATGGATTAAAGTGTGCAACGTCGGATGGTTTTAGTGTACTTTTTTCTAAATATAAAATTAATTTGCGGCGAGAAAACTTTAAAAATCAAAACAATAACCTGTCATCTGTAAACGTCACGAATATGTCATCAATCAATTCTCTACCGCCATCTACATCTCAAATGGTAAACAATATCGGTATCGGTAAGGCAGCGCATCGAAACGCAGATCATGTAAAGGCAAGTTCGCACTAGGATCTACCAGTCAGCCAGAAAATTGAAAAATAATTAGTTATAAGAAAATTAAAATTTTAAGCTTCAATATTGACGGATTATCAAGCAAAAAATATATTGTGATTTTTCAACTATGTTAATACTTTTGAAATATTTTTCCTTTTGAAACGCATGTCATGCAAAAAAACCAAAAATACTTCGAAGACTTCTTCACGGATCATGAGCTATGTTGGGTAGAAGCTGTAAAAAGAAATGGAGCGACGAGAGGTAAAGCATCGGATGGAGCACTATATGGTTACAAAAGGACGATTTCAAAAATACAGCACAGTTTCAAGGAAATGGAGGAGCTAAAATATTTAGAAATTATGATAGATGAGAAAGTGATAAATGTATTGCCTGTTTATATTAATGCGAACGCATTGGCAATCCGATTTTGCAAATTTACTCGAGGCTATGCAAAAGCTGGGAGACAAATTTAGTATTTGTTACGTAGCAAAACAACTCTTGGCACAAACATCTACAATACCGATGGTATCTTCTTCGAATTTAAGATTCAAAGTAAAATACACACAAAAAAAAAAAACCGAAAAAAAAAGGAACTTAATGGTACCTGTTGCCAAAAGATGATGATGTTATGTCGCCGCCGCAATCGCCGCCGACGTCGTCGTCGAGCTCCGAATGTCTGCATACATTCCCTGGTCATTAGGTGATCTTGAAGATGACTTGACTACTACTCCTTTTCGTTGCTCGATAGATGAAAATACAACCTGAAAAAGAAAGAAAAAGAAATGGTTAATGGTGTTTACAAAAGGAAGGAAAATGGGAAAAAATATGAGAATCAGCCTTTCAAAAGTCAAATTGAAAATACACAATTTGGAGTTTTGAAAGACTAATTCCCATAAACACCTGGCCTTAAAATATCGGTGAAATGATTCTACTCGTCAGGAAATCCACATTAAATCCCGTAGATATGAATAAAGACCTGAAAATGTAAAGACAAAATACGAAATTAAAGAAAGTTTCAAGGCAAATATTTCCACTGTGGAAGTTTGTTTACAAAATTCAAATGCATTGTTGCCCTTGAAATTTGCAAACAAATTCCCACACAATTCGTTACAATCACTTACCTGAGAGTACGATGAATTCTTTAGTCGATGATTGTAATATTTTTATATTTCATTAAATAAACATTCCACCAACAATAAGTTAAGAAAACAATATAATAAATTTAAGTACAAATTCGAGCATGTTAGTTTGATATTGATTTATATGAAATGTCATTTGACATTTCAATTTCAAATTTCACTAAGTGGACTGCGCATACTAGCTTTCTCACTCTAGCTTAAGGGAAAGGGGTGAGAAAGTTAGATGTGTATGTACGAGGACAATCTGGAATTTGGGACAACCAGTGCTGTCAGCCCAGTAATAACATTAAGTGTTTATTTGTATTATTAGGTATTTTTTTGTTCAGAATTGGATAAAGTAGGATTAATTAGGATAAAGTAAGATTAATTTGATGAGGGTTGATAATATTGTAGTTAAAGTAGATGAGTTATCAACTTAAAATTTAGGAATGAGGGGAAAGTCTATGGGTGTGTGGGTGGACTTAATGGATAGACGAGGAGGTTCATAGTTAGTGATAAGGATAGGAAATATAACTAACACTGATTGAATCTAAAAGACGAAAAAAAAGACGTTACAACAATAAGAATGGTTACATCTCACTCAGGATAGAGGTTGTTATATACCTGGAGGAACAAAAGAGTTGGACAAAGAACCTATTTACTTATGTTATGAGATTATTAAAGGAATTATTGAAGGTTTGTGATTCATACCGTCAAGTACTATTGAACTTTCAAAAATCGATTTGAAGTTGGTTTAAAGCAACCTAATTTCAAGAAAATTATAATTTTGAAATTCGAGGTGTAAGGAAAAAGGCAAAAAGCCCGCAGATTTAGATAGATGCCAAAAGGGCATATTCAGCCAACGGAAAAAAAGCCAATAAGAGGAAAAACTAAAGTAGCAGAGGTTGAAAAAAATCAACCTCTGCCAGGTTTTTTTATTAAACCCCTTTACCACCCATTTTTGGGATTTTCCGGAAGGAGTCACAAAGGTGACTCAAGTGAAGGACGAATAGGTCAAGCCTTTACCAAAGAAGCTGAGGACAAATTTACATATATAGACTATACAAGAAACAAAAAGTGAACTCAAAAGCAAAGGAAAAGAATCTCAAAAGTGAAGAAATCGATTACTGATAAAAAGTGAATTTAGAAATTTTATAGAAGACATTTTTTTTTTTTAATCTTGAATTTTTTTATCTGAATCTTGAATCAAACTGTGTGGTGTTAGTTTTAGTATATGCCTAAACGCGACTCAATTTTTAATCATTCTAAAAACAAAAAAACAAAAAAGAGGTTAACCGTTTCTACGAAGTACTGCCGGCAGGACATCGAGGGATCGAGGAAACCGTAAGTTTTTTATTTATCTATGTATGATTCTTGGCACAAAGGCCTACAAATGAATTGAAGACCGTGGTAGGCAAGAAAGAAAAATAAGAATAAGAAAGTAATACCACAGTTTTTTTTTATTTTAACGTAGTTTAATAGAATATCATAGATCTACAGATAACTTTGCATTAACATAGAATGCAAACATTTTTCTTTTTTTTTACATATATAGAAGTTAAGTTAATTTGAATTTACGTATATAGTATATAAGATACATATTGTTTTAATAAAATTTGAAATAATGAACATACATTTTTGAAGTTAATGTTATCTTATTCATAATATGGATTGCTAAATTTTAAAGCTGTTGGTGTGTGGAGGCTGTATGAAGCCGTCCTCTGTAGATGGTAGGCTTTGGTCAACGCGACGAACGATGACGTCATAACGACCCAATAAGTAAGCAGCTGGTTGGTCATTCTAGGGGCTACCTTCGACAACATCGGCCACGAAGGTAGCATTTGGTTGTATCGGACAGATACAAGGGTGGGTCGGCCAGACCATCATCGACAACACCTGATGAGCGTTTCGCGATTCTAGCAGAGCGTCATCTGGGGACAAAAAGTGAAGTGCTTTAGTTTAGGTGAAACAAATTTCAATTGGTGTAGGGATTTAGTTAGTAGTTTAGTGTAGGGTATTTTGGTGATGGGTTAGGTAGGTTAGTTAGGTTAGAATTAGGTTAGTTTTTTTTGTTTTCAAAATGAAGCACTGAACTTACCTGTCCTTGGATGATACTCATGTACCTTGGTTTGTGTTTCTTCTTACCCTTTCCGATCCTTTTAACGTAGATTTCCACATCCTTCTCCCATTCCTTTTCCATTTTTCTTCTTTATTTTCTCCTGGCACGGTTTTTTTTGTTTAGTCGAGCGGGAGATACCTTTGGAAGTGGCAAGAACCTACCCCATCCGACGAGCTAGTCCGTGCGACCACAAGCGTGCCGCTGCCTTCTTCCAAGGTATCAAAGAACTCCCCCGTGGAATCCTGGCTCCTAACAATGGCGCCCAACGGAAGCCAAGGACCCATAAACGGTACGAACGAAGACCGACCAGACAGGGACATAGTTGAGGTCATAAGGGACATGGCACTACAGCTACAGCACGAGGAACAGATAGACAACGGACATCCAAACGAAAGACAGGAACAAGATCCCCATGAAGAAGGAAATAACGGCGAAGACGACTCATCTTCTGAGCAAACTAGACGAGATGAAATACAAGAAGAGAACAGACGGCTTAAGAGAGAACAACAACGATTAATACGAGAAAACCGAGACTTGGAACGGGGACCAACAGAAATGAAAGACCAAAATAAGACCAAAACAAACGAATTAACATCATTGACGTCACTAGACCTATATGAGAGGATGCAAACAGTTGCGACACTGACCGTCAAAGAGAGCCAAACCAAAACTTTGGGTTTATTGGCAGAAGGACTGAGTGAGGTCATGAAATTACTTGACAAGAACATGAAGACGATGGACAAAAAGTTTAATACACTGGAACTTTCATTAACAGACCAAAGAAATAAATCAAGAACAAGACACGACCAAGACCAAACCTTTGAGAACGATAGGACGAATCACACTAGGAGCAGTCAAATTAGACACAGTCCATCAAACGATCGCCATCCACTTAGGGACAGCAATCCTAAGGTTGATGTTCATAAGTGGGGGGTGAAGTTTGATGGGACTTCGAAATCGATGTCGGTAGAAAGCTTTATTTTTAGAGTTGAGACTTTGCAGAAGAAGACTGGACTATCTGACGACCAACTGTTTGCGAACTTTCACCACCTGGTTTCTGGGTCCGCGGAACAATGGTACTGGCAGTACCTAGAAGAAAATCAAGACGACGATATGCTCAATTATTACGATTTAAAAACCGAGCTAATACGACAATTTAAACAAAATAAAAGAGATTTTGAAATATTGAGACAAATAATGGATCGAAAGCAGCAGCCCCACGAGACATTTGATGAATTTTACGCGGACATCAGGGGGCTTACCTTGCAAATGAAAGTTCGACCGAATGAGAACGATTTAGTTTCAATGATTAGGAAAAACATTAAGGAAAGGGTGGCAACACTTATTTTTGGATGTTCAATACAGAGTGTAAGAGAACTAAGGGACGAATGCCGAAGAGCAGAAGAACACTTGACAGCAAGGGACGCTAGAAGAAAATTCGTGAACGAGATAGACGATAGCAGAAAAACTAGAATTAGAAACTACGACGAATCAGAAGAAGAGGAAGATTTAGAGATAGCCGCCTTACAGCCAAATCGAAATGACAAAAGATACAATGACAAAAGATTTAATGATAGACAAAATTATAATGACAAAGATAAACGGAATGACAATATTACGAACAGACAACAGACAGGAGTATGCAACTCTACGTTTCATACTTTGACATGTTTCGGTTGTGGACAAGGCAACATACCCTTTAAGTGTGTATCTTGCCAGGAAAACTGCAGGGTCGGCAGTGTTCCCGGGAGTCAGCCGCCGACAAAACCGACAATCCCGGAGAACCGGAAAAAGGACGACAATCTGAAGGAATAAAGATTTTAGTGAGAGAGACGATTAAGACTGATGACCCAAAAACTTACTTGACACAGAACTTCGATTCTAAGCTTAGTCTTCACGAACGCAAAAGACGGTATGACGAAGCCAGAAAGCGGATTTTTGGTGAAGAATTAGACGCTGTGAAGAAGAAAAGTAGGAATTATTTGAAGATAGCTAGGCTTAGGGAGAGATGTGCAATCAAAAGACGGACGAAAAATAGGATAGAAGCTTCGATTTTGACAGTTAATGACGATAATAGACCTTATGCGAAAGTGCAAATAGAAGGAGAAGATATATTAGGACTATTAGACAGCGGAGCTTCGGTGACGTGTTTAGGGAAAGGTGCAATACAGTTTATACATAAGAAAAACATACAAATGACGAACATGAAACACGCGATTAGGACGGCTGACGGAAATCAACAAAACATTGAAGGTAGTTTCAACGCAAATGTCTCGTGGGGTGGAAAGTCGAAAATTTTAGAAATATTCGTGGTCCCTAGCTTGCAACAACCTCTATATCTGGGTGTAGATTTTTGGAGCTCCTTTAACGTCGCTCCAAACATTGTGAGTGAGCTTAACGTGACGACAGTGCCTTGCACCGAGCAACCACAAACGATAGTACTAACACCAGAACAGCAAAAGCGACTGGAGGGCGTCAAGGTACTGTTTCCCTCTTTCGCAGTGTTGGGATTGGGTAAAACCAATCTCGAAGAACATATAATAGAGGTGGACGACGAAAATATTCCCATCAAGCAGCGACATTACCCCATTTCACCAGCCGTTCAAAAGCTGCTCTATGCAGAGATTGATCGGATGCTTGAAATGGGTGTGATAGAAGAGAGCAACAGTGCTTGGAGCTCTCCAGTCGTTTTAGTTAGGAAAAATGGGAAAAATAGACTGTGTTTGGACTCGCGCAAAGTAAACGCAAGGACCAAGAAGTTTGCCTATCCACTTCCACATATTGAAGGAATAATCAGTAGATTACAAGACACTAGATTCATATCTAGTATTGATTTAAAAGATGCGTTTTGGCAGATTCCCCTGGAGATCAAATCGAGAGAGAAGACAGCTTTTACAGTCCCTGGTCGACCGTTATATCAATACACGGTTATGCCGTTTGGATTGTGTAACGCCGCCCAGAGAATGTCTAAGTTAATGGACAAAGTCATACCTGGTCGTTTACGCCAGAATGTCTTTGTCTATCTCGATGACCTTTTGATTTGTTCTCCAGACTTCGAATCACATATTAAGTCACTAGAGGAAGTTGCGTTTGCTTTGCGTCAGGCGGGACTTACTATTAATGTAGAAAAAAGTAAATTTTGTTTTAAGGAAATCAAGTACTTGGGATATGTAGTAGGAGACGGACATATACGCACAGACCGAGACAAAGTGTCGGCGATCGACGACTTCCCTATCCCAAAGTCTCCAAAACAGCTCCGCAGATTTCTAGGCATGACGGGCTGGTACAGACGCTTCATACCAAACTACGCAACGATAGCAGCCCCAATGACTGACTGCCTGAAAAAGGGCAAACATTTTGAAATGTCGGATGAAGCGATTACGTCATTTGAAACACTTAAGACGAGACTAGTGGAAGCACCAATACTTAACAATCCGGACTTTACGAAACATTTTTACATACAGTGCGACGCTTCAACTACGGGTGTAGGGAGTGTGATCTTCCAGCTGGACGACGAGAAAAACGAATTACCGTTGGCATTCATGTCCCAGAAACTAAATTCAGCTCAAATGAATTATAGTGTAACGGAACTTGAATGCTATGCGGCAATTCTGTCGGTGAAGAAATTCAGGGCCTACGTTGAGGGCTTACCCTTCACTATCATCACCGATCACGCCAGTCTGAAGTGGCTCATGACACAGAAAGACTTGTCAGGGCGGTTGGCAAGATGGAGCCTTAAACTACAGGCGTTCGATTTCACCATCGAACATAGGAAAGGCGTCCAAAACGTAGTCCCTGATACTTTGTCTCGCGTACATATGGAGGAGATCACGACCGTAGAACCAGCGCCTGGAGTTGACTTTAGCTCTTCACACTTTTCTTCGGAAGAGTATGTGGAGCTAAAGAAAATCATAGAACAGCAACAGGACCGACTTCCGGATGTTTGTATATCCGACGGATACGTATACAAACGAACTGACGTACGAACAGGTGACGCAATACAAGAAGACAGAGCCTGGAAACTGTGGATCCCAGAAGGACTGCGAGAAAACCTATTGCAAGCGGCGCACGACTCCCCAGCGTCTGGACACGGTGGTATCACCAAGACGTTGGCGAAATTGCGTCAATTTTACTATTGGCCTGGGTTGGCTACAGATGTTCAACGTTGGGTGGGTTCATGTGACGCATGCAAGTGCAATAAATCCATAAACTCGACGACTCGACCGCCGATGGGACAACAAACGATCTCTGAACGACCATTCCAACGTTTATACATTGACTTTTTAGGGCCATACCCACGGACTTCTAACGGAAATACTCATATCTTCATAGTACTTGACCATTTTAGTAAATTTGTGTTTTTAAAAGCTATTAGGAAAGCAACATCATCTGAGGTAGTGAAATTTTTAGAAGAGAATGTTTTTCATGTGTTTGGTGTTCCCGAGTTTGTGCATTCAGACAACGGTAAACAATTCGTTTCAGAATTATTCACCAGCTTTTTAAAACGATACGGTGTTAAACACACTCGTACGGCAATATACTCTCCGCAAGCAAATGCTTCGGAAAGAGTAAACCAATCAGTTCTTGCAAAGATCCGATCGTATCTCGGTACGAACCAAAAACAATGGGACCACCACGTGAGTAATGTTGCATTCTCACTTCGCAGTGTAGTGCATGATGCAATCGCGGTGGAACCGTATTATGCAGTCTTTGGGACTCATATGATCCAAAATGCGAGATCATATGAGCTACTCAGGAAACTTGACGCGGTGAAAGAATCTAATATTGAAATTATAAACCGAGAAGACCGATTAGAACTGATTCGTTCAAAGATCTTTGAAAATTTGAAACTCGCTCACCAAAAAAGTATGAAAACATACAACACTAGATGTAAAGACATTGTCTACAGACCTGGTCAGATAGTATACCGAAGAAATTTTAAGCAAAGTAACGCAAATGAAAATTATAATGCTAAACTAGCAGCGAAATTTATCAAATCGATAGTGTTGAAGAAGATTGGAAATTCGTTGTATGAAGTAGGCAATTTAAGAGGTGAGAAGGTTGGCGTGTATCATGCCAAAGATCTTCATACTTAAAATGCCTATTCGAAAGACGCACTCAGATGATGATGTTGAACAGCAATACTGCGATAGTACCTGATTTTTCATGTATATTTATCAATGCCCTTATTTATTTATTTATTTATTACTGATTTATTTATTTCATAGTATATGTATTTATTTTCTATCTGTGATTTTTTTTTCTTCATACTTTATTTATTTTAAGATAAGGCCCTACTGTGATAACCAACTTGACGATACAACTTTATAAAGTTGCATGTCTGTGATATTTTGCTTCGGTTTTCGTAACCATGAAGTTTTGTTTACAAAACTCAATCTCTGTGATATTTTAGGTTGGTTTCAGTAACCACAAAAGTTTTATTTACAAAAAACTACTCTAGCTGTGATATTTTTTTTTTACATTTAGTTTTAAGTAAGTTTATTGTACGATATTTTTTTTATAAAACGTAACCTATTTATTTATTTATTTATATATTATTTATTTTATCAAGATGCAGACGATCTAGCTACGCACCCTTGAAAACATACAGTCACACACCCATACAACTCAAAAACACAAATAGGTAAAGTAGGTAGAGTTGGCGTAAGGGTTTGTAATTCAAACTAGGTAGAGAAAAAAAAAATCCCTAGAAATCCCAACCGAAAGAAAAACGTATTCAACACCAAAGCATGAGACGCGAATTTGATCTCAGGTAGTAGGCTCAGCCACACGTTACGAGACCCTTTTGTTTTGCAACGTCTGAATCTTTCTTACGATGTAAGTGTCCTCACGACCATTCGGGCACTTCCATCGAGCCTGTTACGTAGCAAAACAACTCGTGGCACAAACATCTACAATACCGATGGTATCTTCTTCGAATTTAAGATTCAAAGTAAAATACACACAAAAAAAAAAAAAAACCGAAAAAAAAGGAACTTAATGGTACCTGTTGCCAAAAGATGATGATGTTATGTCGCCGCCGCAATCGCCGCCGACGTCGTCGTCGAGCTCCGAATGTCTGCATACATTCCCTGGTCATTAGGTGATCTTGAAGATGACTTGACTACTACTCCTTTTCGTTGCTCGATAGATGAAAATACAACCTGAAAAAGAAAGAAAAAGAAATGGTTAATGGTGTTTACAAAAGGAAGGAAAATGGGAAAAAATATGAGAATCAGCCTTTCAAAAGTCAAATTGAAAATACACAATTTGGAGTTTTGAAAGACTAATTCCCATAAACACCTGGCCTTAAAATATCGGTGAAATGATTCTACTCGTCAGGAAATCCACATTAAATCCCGTAGATATGAATAAAGACCTGAAAATGTAAAGACAAAATACGAAATTAAAGAAAGTTTCAAGGCAAATATTTCCACTGTGGAAGTTTGTTTACAAAATTCAAATGCATTGTTGCCCTTGAAATTTGCAAACAAATTCCCACACAATTCGTTACAATCACTTACCTGAGAGTACGATGAATTCTTTAGTCGATGATTGTAATATTTTTATATTTCATTAAATAAACATTCCACCAACAATAAGTTAAGAAAACAATATAATAAATTTAAGTACAAATTCGAGCATGTTAGTTTGATATTGATTTATATGAAATGTCATTTGACATTTCAATTTCAAATTTCACTAAGTGGACTGCGCATACTAGCTTTCTCACTCTAGCTTAAGGGAAAGGGGTGAGAAAGTTAGATGTGTATGTACGAGGACAATCTGGAATTTGGGACAACCAGTGCTGTCAGCCCAGTAATAACATTAAGTGTTTATTTGTATTATTAGGTATTTTTTTGTTCAGAATTGGATAAAGTAGGATTAATTAGGATAAAGTAAGATTAATTTGATGAGGGTTGATAATATTGTAGTTAAAGTAGATGAGTTATCAACTTAAAATTTAGGAATGAGGGGAAAGTGTATGGGTGTGTGGGTGGACTTAATGGATAGACGAGGGGGTTCATAGTTAGTGATAAGGATAGGAAATATAACTAACACTGATTGAATCTAAAAGACGAAAAAAAAGACGTTACAACAATAAGAATGGTTACATCTCACTCAGGATAGAGGTTGTTATATACCTGGAGGAACAAAAGAGTTGGACAAAGAACCTATTTACTTATGTTATGAGATTATTAAAGGAATTATTGAAGGTTTGTGATTCATACCGTCAAGTACTATTGAACTTTCAAAAATCGATTTGAAGTTGGTTTAAAGCAACCTAATTTCAAGAAAATTATAATTTTGAAATTCGAGGTGTAAGGAAAAAGGCAAAAAGCCCGCAGATTTAGATAGATGCCAAAAGGGCATATTCAGCCAACGGAAAAAAAAAGCCAATAAGAGGAAAAACTAAAGTAGCAGAGGTTGAAAAAAATCAACCTCTGCCAGGTTTTTTTATTAAACCCCTTTACCACCCATTTTTGGGATTTTCCGGAAGGAGTCACAAAGGTGACTCAAGTGAAGGACGAATAGGTCAAGCCTTTACCAAAGAAGCTGAGGACAAATTTACATATATAGACTATACAAGAAACAAAAAGTGAACTCAAAAGCAAAGGAAAAGAATCTCAAAAGTGAAGAAATCGATTACTGATAAAAAGTGAATTTAGAAATTTTATAGAAGACATTTTTTTTTTTTAATCTTGAATTTTTTTATCTGAATCTTGAATCAAACTGTGTGGTGTTAGTTTTAGTATATGCCTAAACGCGACTCAATTTTTAATCATTCTAAAAACAAAAAAACAAAAAAAGGCGAAATATCAGGATTAACCGTTTCTACGAAGTACTGCCGGCAGGACATCGAGGGATCGAGGAAACCGTAAGTTTTTTATTTATCTATGTATGTTTATTGGCACAAAGGCCTACAAATGAATTGAAGACCGTGGTAGGCAAGAAAGAAAAATAAGAATAAGAAAGTAATACCACAGTTTTTTTTTATTTTAACGTAGTTTAATAGAATATCATAGATCTACAGATAACTTTGCATTAACATAGAATGCAAACATTTTTCTTTTTTTTTACATATATATAGAAGTTAAGTTAATTTGAATTTACGTATATAGTATATAAGATACATATTGTTTTAATAAAATTTGAAATAATGAACATACATTTTTGAAGTTAATGTTATCTTATTCATAATATGGATTGCTAAATTTTAAAGCTGTTGGTGTGTGGAGGCTGTATGAAGCCGTCCTCTGTAGATGGTAGGCTTTGGTCAACGCGACGAACGATGACGTCATAACGACCCAATAAGTAAGCAGCTGGTTGGTCATTCTAGGGGCTACCTTCGACAACATCGGCCACGAAGGTAGCATTTGGTTGTATCGGACAGATACAAGGGTGGGTCGGCCAGACCATCATCGACAACACCTGATGAGCGTTTCGCGATTCTAGCAGAGCGTCATCTGGGGACAAAAAGTGAAGTGCTTTAGTTTAGGTGAAACAAATTTCAATTGGTGTAGGGATTTAGTTAGTAGTTTAGTGTAGGGTATTTTGGTGATGGGTTAGATAGGTTAGTTAGGTTAGAATTAGGTTAGTTTTTTTTGTTTTCAAAATGAAGCACTGAACTTACCTGTCCTTGGATGATACTCATGTACCTTGGTTTGTGTTTCTTCTTACCCTTTCCGATCCTTTTAACGTAGATTTCCACATCCTTCTCCCATTCCTTTTCCATTTTTCTTCTTTATTTTCTCCTGGCACGGTTTTTTTTGTTTAGTCGAGCGGGAGATACCTTTGGAAGTGGCAAGAACCTACCCCATCCGACGAGCTAGTCCGTGCGACCACAAGCGTGCCGCTGCCTTCTTCCAAGGTATCAAGGAACTCCCCCGTGGAATCCTGGCTCCTAACATATTCTCGTTGGCGATTTCAATGCGCGTACCGGACAAGAACAGTGCATATCATATGAAAATCTTCGTTTGCAAGAAAATCCAGGGATACAAAGATAAACGCTAGGGGAAAAATGATTTTGGACATGGGAAATGCTTTTGATCTGTCCATTATGAACGGTACACAAAAAAGTGATGAGAAGGTAAACTCACTTTCATCCGCAGCCCAGGCCAATCTGTTATAGATTATCTTTCCATGTCCAACGACATTACTGGTTAGGCATATGATTTCGAGGTGGACAGTCAGATATACTCCGACCATATGCCATTGGTCACCACTTTGACCACTTGAGACCCAGAAAACGAACTAGAGTCAAAAAATTGCCCTCTTCCAAAACTGAAATGGAACAAAAACCGAGTAGAAGCGTATCATATGAGTTTAAACCGAAATATGACAGTACAAGGAATAAATGAGAACATTTTGATGATAGAAATTTTGGAAAACAGCCAAGCGCAAGAAAATATACACCTTTTTCGTCGATTTCCGAGTCAGAGTGGTTTCTTGTGTTTGCTGGAAACAAGGATGTAATATTAGCGCCTCACTACTTTGCCTTTACATTCAAGATTTGAATAATGAGTTGCCATCTGGCATAACTATTGATGGGTTCCCCCATTAAAATGCTTACGTATGCAGACGACCTAGTTCTGCTATGGGAATCACAGGAGTCTCTTTAGCTAATGATCAACAAATTACGGGATTATTGCCTTAAGTGGACAAAAAAAAAAAAATAGAGTTGCGCGACAGCTCTTGAAGAGCCAAGACCTAAGTGGCTTACTCTCATCAACAATTCTCTAGGTGCGTGTGAAGAATTGAGGGGACCTACAATTTTACGCCGATTCCGAACGGCAAAGTTGAGAAGCACTTTTTCATGACAGATGATACTCTTGGAAGTTTTGTCAGTTCTTCGCAAGAGGCAGTGTCCGTGAAAGATGAAATAAAAACTTTGGGCCCGAGGAGGATTCGAACCCACGACGTTCTGCTTAGCAGCCAACGCACCTAACCACTAAGCTACGGACACTACTGTCTTAAGTGGAACCTTACTGTAAATCTCAACAAATCTAAAACGATGGTCTTTCGGAGAGGAACTGGACCTTTGGCTGCAAATGAAAAATGGTACTATGGTGAAGAGTTAATCGAAAACGTTAAAGAATACCAATACCTGGGTTTTATTGTAACGAGCAACCTGAATACAGAAAAGCACGTAGAGAAAAAGCTATCGGCTTCCAAAAACGCTGTTGGTACAGTATGGCACAATATATACGGAAATTTAGATCTCACATTTAGCACCAAATATCGAGTTTTTACCACAACGTCTCAGTCCATCATGTCGTATGCTGCAGAATCATGGGGCTGGCGCCCGTCAGAGACCACTGAAAAACTCCTCCGATATATAGCCTAATGTGCTGCCGATAAGACGTGTTTTTGATTACGTGGCAATAATTTTTATTTTCAAACGTCTTTTTTCTTAAAGAACGTACCAAGTTATTTTTCAACAAATGATCTTAAAGTATCCATTCGAAATTAGATTGAGTTGTCAAATTAAATTCACTTTTAGTGTATTAAATTGCAAAAATAAGTTAAAATTTAACCGCGCGAATATATATATATTGCTTAAATTAAAACTTGACTTATTTACTTATTTCTCTTAAATCTGGAAAGAGATTACTCTCACATCAGTAGCAGTACTATACTGTATATATATATACAATAAAATAAAACTCATACATCATACTATTGGCACTCACCTACAACAACAACCTCGTCACATACTGCTCTTTCACCTTGCTTGTACATGCCTAACAAAATAAATAGAGGAGATCTATCGTCTTCCCCTGACCCACAACTGCAGCCCTGTTCACCCGATCCAAAACAAGCAAAAAACACGCACTCTTCATCATCATCAAAACCATAGAGAATATATAATACCTAGAGTCGCGACCTTTTCCTCCCTTGCCGAAAACACTCTCAAAATTTTTCTGAGGTGAACTCACACAATCCTCTCTTTTTTTCGTGTCCATGAATCTGTGTAAGAGGTGAACTCACACAATCCGCTCTTTTTTTCGTGTCCGTGAACCTGTGTAAGAGGTGACAAAAGAGTGAGTATTCAGCCGTGACAACATTTTTTTTTCTGATTCACAAACCCAAAGTGACAGACTTCCACCACAGCAAATACGAGACTAAACGCACGACTTTTCTTTAAGATTTATTAAGATTTTTGATACAAATATTGGTAAATTATAGTGCAATTATGTGTAATAAATGCAAAGAAACAATAAAACGTATTTATTTTTCATATTACATGCATTTTTTGTGTGTTTAAGTTTTTTTTGAAAATGCTGAGCTCAACGGAATCTTATTTTCGAAATCTGAGCCCATGATACCCACCTCGACTCCAACCTGGGCATTGTATCTAACTCAGTGCGAATGTATGGGTGCAGTTTCTCATTTAAAAAGCATTGGAAAACTAACACATTCTCACTGGGTTAGTACAAAACGACCAAATTGCAGCTTGTAGGCAAAAAGAGAGCGAACACCCGAAGTCGTGACTCTAGGTATTATATATTCTCTATGATCAAAACGATCCATCGATTTTTTAACTCCTGAGCACACCGCTATGTCTCAATCACAATCCGACGAATCTCTTAAAAAACAAAGCCAATATATCATTTCACTCCTCTCGGCAAAAATGGACGAAGTTGAGAAAAGAATAACGACTACAATTGAGAGAGATGTTTCGGCACTAAAACAATCGATTGATGACGTCAATACTCGCATAGGATTTTTGGAATCGAAATTGAGTGAAATTGATGCGATCAAAGAAGAAAACAAATCACTCAAAGAAGAAATTAAAAAACACGATGATTTAATTAATAAAATTACCGCACGCATCGATAAAAACGAAGAAAATCAACTTTATAAACAAATACAGAGCGATTCGCTCATTCATGGGTTGCCTCTAATCAAAAACGAGGATCTTGAATTAACTTTTAATAAAATGTGTAACACGATAGGATTACAACCCATGGCTATTCGCGGCGTTTACAGAGTGAAAACAACAAATTCGACACCTGATGCACCGGTACTCGTAAAATTTCACTCAACGCGAGACAAAAGCGCTACACTACGATCAATCGCAAACTGCCGATCAGCATCAAAAAAACCACTTTGTCTTCGTGATTTTGGACTTCCTTCTGATAAGCCGGTGTTTATGCACGAATGTCTTACGGTAAAGAATCGCCTTATACTGCAGAGTGCAATTAAGATGAAAAATGAGGGGAAATTTTTCTCTGCTTTTACTATGCGAGGTTTTGTGTACGTCAAAGACAAACGCAATGGTAAAGCTCATTTAGTGGAAAACATAGATTCATTGAATGTTATTGCCACTTCATCATTGATGACAACTGGAACAGCTGATCTACAATAACACAAGTAGAAGAAGTAAACAAAACTCTTTTTCTCTTTTTTGCTTTGTTTTGATTTTTGATTTTTAATTTCTTAATTTTTTCTTACTACATATTCACCCCTATCGCCAATTTTATGGGAACTTTTTTTCCCAAGGAAATAATAATTACCCCGGAACAGAACTTTCCCATCGAGAATCTCCCAAGAAATTTTATTTCCCCGGAAAAAAAATTATACCAACCTTAAAATATTTTAATGATTTTCGAATTTATTTTGAAAGCTTCAAATTTAAATAAGATATTTTGTTTGTGTCAAATTCAAATAAAAATAAATGAAATTGTGGGATTTCACATCAAGGCAAAATAAATTTCGCTAAATCTTACGGACATATTTGATATAAGTTACTATCCCGATTCTATTTTTGAAAGTCAAACTCATTTCCTAGCCCTGGTTACCGAAGAATTTTCATCCGAAGATATACATATGTATGTACATTGTATACATATTTACATATGTGCATGCTTTATATGGGATTACAAGAAGCAAATAACTGAACAGGAGCAATAGATTTGAGATTATTCCTTGTTAACCAGACTTTGTAGATATTTTTGGTTCTCAGTGGCTGATAGAAGGCTTGTTGATATTTAGTTTCGCGTATCATTTGCTTTTGCCTATCTGGGAAATTCGTGATCTTTAACGGTAATATAAGTTCACTTGCATTCATTTTTCATTCCGAATTCCGAAATAAACATGCTTGCCCATGCGGGTTCCACTGCATGGCAGTCACCTTTTCGAAGCGTGTGGCCAATCCACAGCTACTTTCGACTTCGTGTTCGTATGCTTAAGTCTATGGGTTCCTGACCTGTTCTCGCATGAAGTTCAGCATTTGAGATACGGTAGGGCTAAACAATCCTCAAAATGTTTCTGAGACATCAATGAACGAACGTTTGAAGCATTCTTGTGGCAGCGTCTGTGACTTCCCGAGTGCTGCTTCCCGTAAAGCAGCAGGGATTCAACATTAGAGCATTACATTCAAGGCTTTGTTCTTATTCTAAAAGAGTTGTCCAGAAATATTTACTTGGATTGATGATTAAGTTCTACAGATGATCCATTAAGTTTTATCGAGTTGATCTTTAGCCACACGACTTCTGCCCCTCTCTCCGCCAAAGAAAAAAAGAAATAGTCTTCTATTTCACTTCATGGTGCTGCACAACAAGTTTTTCCCATACAACTTACTTGGGGAAAATTCTGTTCCAAATAAGGAAAAAGTTCGAAATTAAGCTTTTTTCCCATTCTCGAAAATTATTCATGATAGCAAAGTTCCCAATTTGGGAAAAAACTCCAGGGAAAATTTATTCGTGATAAGGCTGATTATATTCTTTTTTGATTATTCAATTTCTAATTTATATTCCTTGTCTTTCTTATTTTTAAATGAATAATTATTTTTATAAAATTAAACCCATCCCTATCATTGTCGTCACCATCATCTTTTCTATATTTCATGAGAATCTTTTAAACTTGGTTATACTGCTTCGTATTATGTCTTTATGGTGGGCTTTGACTAATTCTAATTCTGGAGATCGTGATTGGGATTCCTTATTCGAAAATGAGCATGGTTCTACTCGCTGTATGATAAGAATTTTAGGCGTACAGCATGATGGTTTGAAGGTCTGCCATATTAACGCTCAAAGCTTGAATCCTATGATGGATGAATTTCGTTTTTTGTTCGAAAATTCTAATATTGATGTTGTATGTGTTTGTGAAACTTGGTTTTCTCATGAAATTTTTTGTCATATGGATGGTTTTAATGTTTTTCGATGCGATAGAAGTGGTCGTAAGGGTGGGGGTGTTGCAATCTTTCATCGCAAAGATTTAAACTGCAAACTGATTTGTAAATCCTCGCCGGGTAGCGAAGTAGAATATTTGTTCATCGAGGTTAAATGTAACAGCAATAAGGTATTGCTTGGAACTGTATATTGCCCAAATCGAAATATTCAATTGACTCCATTGTTTTCAATACTGGATGAGCTAACTTTCGTGTCTCCATTCATTATAGTCGCTGGGGATTTCAACCATGATGTGCTCAGAAACTCTGACCTTGTAGATAGAATGGGTTCACTTAATTTATTCCCTGTAAATATAGCATCTCCCACACATTTTACAAAACATGGTAGTTCTTAACTTGATCTGTTTTTTGTAAGTCACAGTGATAAAGTTCTTCTTTACAAACAACTTTCTGCCCCTTGTTTTTCCAACCATGACTTAATTTAACATTCGAATGTTCAACAACAGTATCTTCTTCACCTAACTGTTATAGAGACTTCAAAAATGTGAATAGGTTGACAGATTTGAATCGAATTGAGTGGGCCCAGATATACAATATACCCTCTGTTGACGACCAGGTGTTTTTTCTTCAATACAATATTAATTATCTTTTTGATTTACATGTTCCAATGGTTACAAGAACAAATAATAAAAAACAGCCCTGGTTTAACAACCATATTAAGAGCCTAATTAGAGAAAGAAATATGGCCTATAACCGATGGAAAATTTTAGACTCGAAACTTTGCATACAACATACAAAACAATAAGAAACCGTGTCATACGTTTAATTCGTGAAGCCAAGCAACAGATTTTATGCTCCAAAGTTTGATCCTTCTTTAGCCAAAAACAAACTGTGGAATAATTTAAAAGAAATTGGCATTGGTAAGCAAGTAAATAACAGAACACTCAATATTGATTGTAATGAGCTTAATAAACGTTTTGTCAACTTAAACTCATGCGCGACTGAACACCAAACCTGCAACCTGGCAGAAACGTTTAATGACAGCTCATTTACTGGTTTTTGTCTCTCATATATTACCGAGTGTGATATTCTTGAAAGTATTTTAGCTATAAAGTCCAACTCTGTTGGAACTGATGGCATCCATCCAATTTTTTTGAAAACCATTCTTCCATAAATCTTAAAATACATAACATATATCTTCAATAATATTTTAATGAGTAGTACTTTTCCTTTAACCTAGAAACAGGCAAAGAAAAAACCTATTCCCAAAAATCGTGATGCTGATGACTTTCGTCCCATTGCTTTTTTGCCTTTTCTCTCGATAGCGTTGGAAAGAATAATAAATCTTCAAATCAGAACGTTTCTTACAATCAGTAAATTAATTTACATCAATCAATCAGGCTTTAGACCACAGCACAGTTGCACAACAGCCTTAATTGACGTTGTTGAAAACATTAGAAACAACTTAGATAATGATAAAATCACAATATTAACCCTTCTTGACTTCGCAAAAGCTTTTGACACCGTTAATCATTCCGTTCTCTGTAAAAAACTTAAAACTCAATTTCATTTTTCGTATCCATCAGTCAAGCTTATTCTCTCTTATTTAACCGACAGAATGCAAGCAGTTTTTTCAAACAATGTTGTATCAATTTTTCTCCCTTTAAATAAAGGTGTCCCTCAAAGCTCTATATTAGGACCTTTGTTGTTCTTGATGTACATCAATAATCTCCCGTCTTGCCCGCTAAACTTTTCGGTGCACATGTACGCCGATGATGTTCAATTATGCAATAGTTTTCACCTAGGTATGCTCGAGAATGGTGTATATGAAGTCAATGATAAACTTAAAATAGCCAAGGTCATACCGATATATAAAAAAGGATTGAAAACGGATATATCTAACTATCGACCTATAGCGATTAGATCCGTTTTCTCAAAAATTTTCGAAAAAATATTTAAAAACAGACTTCAAATGCACCTACAAAATACTCTGCGATGAACAATATGGCTTCCGTCATCAATCCAATACATCCATCGCTCTTTATGACCTCTGTACAGTCATTCAAAAATACATGTCAAAAAAGAAAAAAGTGTCAGCCATATTTATTGATCTAGCAAAAAGCCTTTGACTCAGTCAACTCACAAATATTGATAAGTAAACTAAGACTGATTGGATTTGGTAACAAAGCAATAAAATGGAGCAAATCCTTCTTAGAAAACCGCAAACAATATGTGAGCATTAACTCCAAGAGTTCCGATGTCCAAGAACTCATGTGCGGGGTACCACAAGGAAGTATTTTAGGACCATTATTTTTCCTTATCTACATAAATGATCTAATACGAATAGCATTACATGGACGATTTTTCCTCTTCGCGGATGACATTAGCTTAGTTTTTCAATCATCATCTGAAAAAGATCTTGAAGAGAAAATGCAGCAAGACTTGATCCAAATAAGTAATTGGCTAAACCAAAACAAGATATGTCTCAATGTCAATAAAACTAAATATTTAACTATCTATTCAAATCCAAACATAAATTTATATTACAACTCCAATCTTATAGAAAGAGTAACAGAATTTGTCTATCTTGGAGTTCATATTGACCAAGGTCTCAAGTTTAAAACTCCTGCTGACTTTCTAAAACAGAGACTATCGATGATTGCCGGAGTCTTCAGAAGAATGTCTAGATTCTTAGATGACTTCTCTAAAAGAACAATATTTTTTTCGTTATTTCAGAGTGTTCTCGTTTATGGAATCCAAGTTTGGGGCACAGTTAATAAAACTAAAATGGTGGAGCTACAAGTTGTTCAAAACAAAGCAATAAAAAATCTTTTTGGACACCGAACAAGGGAGTGAACAAAATACATACACGAGACCCACGGTTAATATACCGTGGGTCTCGTGTATGTATCTTTTATCTATGAGCATAAGCTACTTAACCTGAAGCATACCATTATTATAAACCAGATACATACAACAACTGATCTTTTGCTAAACAGAAATATACATGAATACAATATTAGAGGTGCAAATCTTATCCACATTTCATCAATTAATGTCACGTCAATTCAACATCAGTCTATCATAAATTATAACAACTTACCTTCTTCTTTCAAAACATTAAATAAAAAACTCTTCAGTAAGAATACTAAAATTTTCATTAAAAATAAATTCATGAATTCTTAATTTTAACTAAATATAAAAGTAAACTGATTTGTGAGAGCGTTTTTGTTCCTTCTTAGACTTTCAATTGATTTATGCTTACGTTTTCTTTTTCTTTCGTCTTGAAATCAGTTTGAAGTTTTTGATTTTTTGTTATTTTCTTTACCATCCTTTTATTTTGCATAAATTAACTTTTTTTCCCGCTCCACAGATTCTTTTCAATTTGATCGCTGTTTAAATATGTATAATGTATATTTTCTTTTCTATTATTTATTTATTTAAGTCGTTAATAACGAACTTTTACAAACTTATGAACTACATATATCTATGTCTAAACAATTATTACAAATAACAAAATTATCATGAATTAAAATTAATTAATAAAAGCTTGCATTTATGATAAGGTATTATAAAATAAAGTTTTGAAAGATTCGCTTTTTAAATTATCATTTATCGAAATTAAAAAAGTATCATTTTAGTATTGTATAAATAATAATGACACAATTTTATTTTATTTTATTTGTATAATATAACGGATTCATTAGTATTCTTAACTGAATTATGTTGATCACAAGTATAGTAGCTGATGTACAATTAAAGAGCTTCACTATATTTATAAGATAATATATCTTACAGTGTAAGCGTTTCATGAATTAAATAAAAATAAATAAAAATAAAATAAACTTCAAATCGATACCTACCACCTTTTCATCGATTTCAAAGCCGCGTATGACAGCGTGTATAGAGACTAACTGTATAGAGCAATGTCTAGTTTTGGCATCCCAGAAAAACTCATCCGTCTGTGTAAGATGACAATGGAAACTTCACGCTGTTCCATCATGGTCGGAAAAAACCTAACGGACGCTTTTGATGTCAAAAAAGGTTTTAGACAAGGCGATGCGTTGTCATGCGATTTCTTCAACAACATAACGTCAACACCAGAGGCACAATCTTTCAAAAGTCCATCCAGCTACTAGGATACGCAGACGACATTGAAATAATTGGAAGAACACAGCGTGATGTCAGTGGAGCGTTTGTGAGCCTTGAGACGGAGGCCAGGAAGATGGGTCTAGTGGTTAACGAGGGCAAGACCAAGTTAATGCTATCGACAAGAAAGGACTACCAACATCGACGTCTTGGAGCAAACGTCAATATAGACAGATTTAACTTCGAGGCAGTTAAGGACTTTGTCTACCTGGGATGCGCTATCAACTCAGACAACAACACCAGCAATGAAATCAAACGAAGAGTTACTCTTGCCAATCTCTGCTTCTTTGGACCTAGAAGGCAATTGAGTAGTAAAGTCCTCTCCCGAGCAACTAAAGTGACACTCTACAAAACCCCATCATCCCGGTCCTCATGTATGGTGCAGAGACATGGACTATGACAACATCTGGTGAAAACGCTTTGGGCTGCCTTGAGAGAAAAATTCTTCGAGTGATTTTTGGTCCTGTCTGCATTAATGGAGAATGGAGACGAAGATTCAACCAAAAACTGTACGAACTGTACAGCGACACTGACCTAGCCAGAAAAGTAAAGTTCCAACGACTTAGACGGTTGGGTCATGTTGAGCGAATGGCCGCCCCGTAGAGTCTTCGAATCCAACCCGGAAGGGCGTCGCAGAAGAGGAAGACCGCGACTCCGGTAGAGCACACAGGGGCGAAGAATTTGTGGAAAATGTTGTGTTTTAAGAAGTGAAACTCAGTGCTCTTATCATAAAATATTCAATAATTCAACTTCATTTATTCTAACTTCATTAGGAAAATATCGTGTGACAACGTTGTAGTTAAAAGTCAAAGTGAGTAGGTTATTCCGGATATACCTTGAAAGTGACAGATCCATATCTCATACTTAAGATCTACTACAAAATATTCTTATACTAAACGTAATGTTATTAGGGGTTTGTTTACATCAGTTCCCCCACTCTTAATTTGGAGTAAACCGGTCTGGTTTTTTACGATGCCGCTCGGAACGTCTAAGCATATTTTCTTCACTTCTTCGTTCATGAGCAGGAATATCGTCAAGGAGATTTGGGTCCTGGGATGACGATGGAGTTGGTTCAGTTGGTGGCGTTGTATCCAAGTCGACTGTAGGTGGGCCAGCTACTGGATAAAATTCAATGTCTGAATCCTCTATGATGACTTGTTGCTGTGCTTGTTGTCTTGACGTTCCCTCGGCATCCAATAAAACGTTGCTCGGCTTGTTCTGTGGTGAAATCACCAGATGATCAAAGCTTTTATCATCTTTTTCAAAACGGTGCTTTGTCTGGCTTTGATGTCCATTTCTTCTTTGGTAAATATTGTCTTACAAATACCTGTTGATTGACAGAAAACTTGTTAGTAGTTTGCCTCTTACCCTCCTTGATATTTGGCTTTTCAGGAACTATCGCTGATAGCTTTGTACGGTGTTCTCGTCCGTGTAATATTTTTCTGCAGGAGATTTACCATTTTCATCCGGAGTCGTTCGATACGTCGATAGAAAGATGGACAGAGCTTCGTCACATTTAGATACGTCACCCAGTATCTTAAGAAGAGCAGTCTTAAAGGTACGCACCATTCTTTCTGCTGCGCCGTTTGACTCTGGGTTGAACGGAGCTGACGTCAAGTGTTCAATGGAGTTGTTTCGGCAATACTGTTGGAACTCAGTTGACATGAACTGTGGCCCATTGTCAGAAACTAGAGTTTTGGGCAACCCTTCCAGTGCGAAAATGGATCTTAATGCACTGATGGTTGCTTGTGATGACGTTGAAGACATCTTAATTACAAATGGGAATTTTGAGTTTGAATCCACAACGATGAACCACATATGATTCTGAAATGGACCGGCGTAATCAATGTGTACTCTTTCCCAAACTTCCGCTGTAGAAGGCCAGCTAGTGTATTCCTTGGTAGCTTGACTTGCGTTGATTTGACATGGATGACAATGTTGGACAGTTAATTGGATGTCGTTGTCAATATTAGGCCACCAATAATATCTGCGAGACATCTGTTTCATGCGTGAGATCCCCCAATGACCTTGATGGAGAAGCTTCAACACCTGCTTCTGCAATTGTGGAGGAATAACAACTCTAGGGCTTCCGCTGTGGAAGAGAAGAACATTAGAATGAATTGTAAAAAAAAATTTCCTACGAAAGTAAGGTAATAAATTTTCATCGGCTGTTGGTAAACTGTTAGGCCACACATCCTGCACATACGTCATGACTTTGCACATAGACGGATCCAATTGGGATTGCCTAGCTATAATTTTAGCATTTATAGGAAAATCATCGACTAGTATATCAGAAGAATCATCGATTTGACACGCTTCTTCCGATTGATCAAATGCCTTGTCCGGTCCTGTAGGCAATTTTGATAGGCAATCGGCATTACCATGTTGTGTTGTTGAACGATAGCGGATTGTATAAGTATATCCCATGAGGGTGATGGCCCATCGCTGAAGTCTTTGTATCAGCATGTGAGGTAGTTTTTTGCTCGGACTGAATATGGTCACGAGAGGCTGATGGTCAGTAATCAGCTCGAACTGTCTCCCATATAAATATTGATGAAATTTATTCACACCAAATATAATCGAGAGAGCCTCTTTCTCTATTTGGCTGTACTTCTTTTGTGAGTCGTTGAGAGTCTTTGATGCAAATGCAATCGGTTTCTCTGTTGAATCTGGAAAAACATGAGAGATGACAGCACCGATTCCGTGCGATGATACGTCCGTAGCCAATATAATTGGCAGATCATTGCTGAAATGCACCAATCGGGTAACATTCACAATTTTGTCATTGAATTGCTGAAAAGCACGCTGTTGTTCTTTGCCCCAAACGAAGGCTTCATTTGGAGAACGCAATTTGTTGAGAGGAGCTGCTAGTTGAGCAAAGTTGTCAATGAACTGGTTTTAGTAGTTCAGTTTTCCTATGAAGGCTTCCAGTTCTTTTATGTTTGTTGGTCTGGGCAATTTGCGAATCGCTCTCAATCGTGTTTCGGAAGGTCGAATACCTGTTGCATCAATTATATGGCCTAAGTATTCAATTTGTTCTTGAGCAAATTGACTTTTATCCATATTACACCATAAGCCATGTCGTTCCAAACGTGCGAGGATCTTCTCCAGGTTATGAAGATGTTCGGAATTCGTGAAGTCCAATTTTGTAAAAACCTGACCCCCTTGTACCTTGTGAAAGAGCTCTTGGGCACGTGGTAATGGATGATGAACAATCATTAATTGTGGATTGATTGTGATTCGAAAATCCACACAAATACGAAGTTGACCGTTAGACTTTAAGACCGGAACGATGGGTGCTGCCCATTGACTGGTGTCCACAGGCTTGAAGACTCCTAAGCCTATTAAACGATCAAGTTCTTTGCGAACTTTTTCCTTAATGCAAAAGGAACTGGTCTGTGTTTGAAAAATTTTGGTTGGCTGTTGGCCTTAAGCGTAAGATGACCTTCGAAATACTTACTGCAGCCAAGTTCTGGGCTGAATACACTTTTGTATTTTTCACAAAGACTTCTTGCATCAGATTTAAGTTGTTCTGTCGTCTCGGGAGATATGAGTGAAACAAACTCGTTATTTGCAGATACGATTTTACAACCGAAAGCATCGAACCAGTCAATGCCCATTATATTCGCAGCACGGGCACTGTCAATTACCATGAGAGGTAAATTACACGTTTTGTTTTGCCATTTGACTTTAACTTGTGTCTCACCCTTCACAGGCACCTGCACATCACAATAAGCTTTCAACGAACGGTTTGTCGGCTCGCATTGAGGACTACCAAGTCTGTGATATCCATCAAGGCCAACAAGGGAACAGGTTGCACCTGCGTCCAATTGAAAATTCATATGTTGTTGATTAATTTCGAGCGAAACGAAAATTGTATGCTCTCTTTGCACTGATTGTAGTGGAGCTGCTACTGATAAGACCTGTTCAACCGGTTTTTCTATTTCTGAACAATGTACCATAGAAGACGAAGGTTTTTTGTTCTCTTTCATCTCTCGATTGATCTCCTCTACTAGATTAATTGAATGAGCAGTGTTGTTCTTACTATAGAAATTCTTATTTTGCTTGCGCCCACGTTTCTTGAAGTTATTTCGTGGTTTCTTTGGCATTTCAGTGTTTGTCTCTTGTGAACATAAACATACGCTACGATATGACCACGCCGATTGCAGCTATCCCAAATCGATTGAAGATATCTGCATTTGCTGCGTTCGTGATGCGTGAAACAACCTGGGAAAGATTTTCTAAGAGATGAGTGTTCACTAGACTTACTCTGATTATTATTTGCTTGATGACCTCGTGTTGTAATCTGATTAACATCTTGTAAATTTGTTTAAGTACTGCTTCCTTTAAGTATTTCAGATGCCAATTGGGTCGATTCAAAAGCAATCACAATGTCGACAACTTCTTCCAAAGTGGGGTTCTTCTTTTGGGTTGCTGCGATACGCACAGGATCATGAGGAGTATAAAAAACAATCATGTCCCTGATCATGCTATCTGCATACGATGTCCTACAGTCTTCTTTGGTGCAGACAAAGTTGCAGTTTTGTGCTAAGCCTCTCAAGTCTGCTATCCAGTTGGAATAAGATTGTCCTGGAGTCATTTTTTGCCGTAAAAATTTACATCTCGACGCAAGTATATGGATATTTGTTTGGAAATGAGTGGTAAGTTTATCAGTAATGGCTTTAAACGTGTTCATACTCACATCATTCGTTTCGAAGAGTTTCATTAGAACCTCATTGACATAATTTCCACATGTTGATAAGAAATGTGCTTTCTTCAAATTGTCATCAGTGAGGTTATTTGCCGCAAAGTGTTGCTCTAATTGAAAGAGGAATGTTTCCCAAAATTCCTTTTCAACCTCGAACTGACGAAACTTTGGAATAGAGGTCGATGCTGATGGATTAGCTTTCATGAGGTTTTCCATTGCTTCAGTGATTCTTCTTAACATGGCTTCCATCCATCTTTAATTGGATTCGATCAATGCCTGTACAGCTTCGTCCATGTTTCCAAAATCCTAGTCGCCAATATGTTGTGTTTTAAGAAGTGAAACTCAGTGCTCTTATCATAAAATATTCAATAATTCAACTTCATTTATTCTAACTTCATTAGGAAAATATCGTGTGACAACGTTGTAGTTAAAAGTCAAAGTGAGAAGGTTATTCCGGATATACCTTGAAAGTGACAGATCCATATCTCATACTTAAGATCTACTACAAAATATTCTTATACTAAACGTAATGTTATTAGGGGTTTGTTTACATCAGAAAAAGTGGAAAAAAACAGGCAAACAATTATTAATTTTTTTGTTTGAACGCGTTTATCTTAGGAACTGCATAATAAAATTGAACAATTCTTTTTGTTTTGAATAGTCACTGTAGAGTTTTAAGCTATTCAACATTATGTTGCGACCAATAGAAGCGAGGCATCAGTGAAATCTGAAGCAAAAATGGGGAAAATTATACATATTTGAAGGTTTAGGCCTTCAAGTTACAAAAAAAATAAGTATGAAAGAATTTATTATTAAGTATATTATTTTTTCCTTCATTAACTTAAAAACCTTCTCGAACTTGTTTTGCTATTTTTTAAGGTTGGATCACTGCTATCTTTTTCATGGCAATCAAATTTTATCAAAATAAATGTGTAATTGCCAATAAACGAGGTACCGAGGCAACGTTGGCCCAGACAGGATGCAGCTCCAAAAAACTTTTTTTGTTAAAAAAAAAAAACAATACATTATCATGTTTATCAATGTTTTCTATATCATATATCAAGTAAAAATATTAGTATTAAAATAAAGACCTTCGATCTCCGTTAAATTTTGTTTCCCAAAACCAATAACAATAGAAACATACTGTGTCAGCGTTGATCTTTTAGAAATATCGTTGTTCAAAAAGTGAGTGAAAAAAAGATATTCAAAAAGTAATTCCTAAATATTTGAATATGCAGTTGAGGTGGACAAATAATTTTGAATATATTTAAAAAGCGAAATAAATAAATCATTTGATACTGAAATTCAGGGACGAACCGTCATATAGACATTTAAGACAGTGTCAACCCAAACAAAATCGATAGGCTGAAGAAAATAAAACGAGAATAAATTATAAATAGGTAATAAATAAAATAGTAATAAAATAATGAATTAATAAATAAATCCAAACAACCCTTATTCAAATCGAATAGCATAGTCCATAGTGAAATGCGAACATTGAACAAAGAAGATATACACAAACACAACACACGTCAACGGTCAACGTCATACTTCAAACTTCATAGTTCATTTCATACTTCATACCAAGTTCGGGAAAAAACGAAGACATCCCGAAAAATGTCTTCGTTCTCTATTGAATTTGTTTGTGGAAAGAAGAGCCAGCACACGTTTTTTTTGGTTTTTGTATGGGAAAAATAGACATAATTGAAAATGTCTAATTTTTTGTTTGCTTTAGTTCATTTCATCCTTGTGTCCACTGTGCGTTCGGGAAAGAACGAAAACATCCGAAGACATGTTTTTTTTCGTTCAATTGATTTTTTTTTCAGGTTTTGTACTTTTGTATGAGGAAAAATGACAATAATGAGAATGTCTAATTGCTCGTCGTCGTTTAATTTGATTTCAATTATTCAAAACGATTTTTGTTTTTCAGTAATTATTAAATATGATTTTCGTTTTTCCGATCTTTCTTCAAATAAATGAAGTATTTCTACCTTCGATCCGTTTTTTAATTAATTTTTTTCTCCTTTTCATCTCAAGAACTCCAGTTGAGACTTGAAAAAAAACAAGATTTCAGATTGGCTTTAAGATCTATATCGATAGCTGAAATGAATACCTACCTATGTATTGTAAAAACAAGGACAAGAGAATAGAGAAAGGAACAGAATTTTTGTTGTCTACCCAATTTCAGTGGTAGCGAGTCGTCCCTGCTGAAATTGTTTTCCTGCGTGCCTTAGATCACACGATATAAGCTGTTTTCTAAAAAAAAAAAATGATATTTCACCCTAATAATCTAC
Organism: Sphaerophoria rueppellii; assembly: GCA_920937365.1. Taxonomy (NCBI): domain Eukaryota; kingdom Metazoa; phylum Arthropoda; class Insecta; order Diptera; family Syrphidae; genus Sphaerophoria; species Sphaerophoria rueppellii. The sequence goes on from CAKKXW010000001.1 coordinate 66,761,067, forward strand.
TCCACTACAGCTTTCATTTGATACCAATTTCGTAAATGAACGTACTGGGCCCAAAATTGGCCATGTCCTTTATTTGATTTCTTTCTTCTGTTCGAGATCTGTTTTTTTTTTTTTTTTTGATGATTTATGAATTTACTTTATTATTATTTTTTTTTTCATTTTTTCTTCACTAATTCTTCTTAAATTTGCATTTTGTTCTATTTTTGCTTATATAATTTTCACATTTATATTTATATGTACTTTCTTTTAGTCAATGCTATTTCAGATAATTTTGTTAAATTAAACAATTATTTCAAATAATAACACTATCTCCATGCACATATAATATTGATTTGATAAATGTAATAAAAAATAGACAGAACTGATCGCTTCTGATCTGATTGACTGAATGAATATTTTTTAGTTTTTTTTTTTTTAATTTATCAAAATCAAAATTTTCAAAGCTTTTTTGCTGCCATTTACAAAAACCGGCAGCGTTACTGAGCGTGAGTGTTTGGCTGCTGTTATGGGAGTCCAAAAGTTTCGAGCTTATATCGAGGCACATCCTTTTAGGATTGTTACCGACCATTCGAGCTTGAAGTGGTTAATGAGTCAGAAAGTTTTAAGTGGACTGTTGGCTAGATGGAGCTTTAAACTTCAAGCTTTTGACTTTTCCATCGAGCATCGTACAAGAACTCAGGACGTTGTACCCGAAGCACTTTCACGAGTGCATGAAGTCAACGCGCTGCTGTGCTATGTTTCGATAGTGAATGATTCCTGTGAAGTATTGCATATTGATCTTGAGGACTCCAGTTTTCAATCTGAGGAAAACCGCAAGATCATTGACTGCATGGATCAAAGTAATCAGCTACCTGACCTTCGTGTGTCGGAAAATTTCGTTACAAACAGGTCAAACACTGCACAGGAAACCCAATTGAAGATTATGAAGTTTGGAAGCCTTGGGTTCCTGAACTTCTAACCGAACGTTTGATCGCACTGGCCCATCAACCACCAAGAGCTTCGCATGGAGGTATAGCAAAAACCCTCTATCGACTAAGGCAACAATCCTTCTTCTTCTCGGGCGCCGAACTTGTCGAGTTGAAGAAGCTGAGTAAGGTCAAAGATTCTCGAGAATTTTCTCCAGATGAGTTCTGAAACTAAAGGGCGACCCATATCCCTACCCATCCCCAATCCTTTCCACTCCAACAAAGGTATGGCGCAAAAGCTAGCCTATGTCACCACTCCGCTCCCACCTCCCACGTTGGTACGGCGAAAAAGCTGTTCGACGCTCCTTATCCATACACTTCAGCACGATCTCAAGATTGTCTGTCGTTTCCTTCCATCTCTCTGTAGCACGGCTAACGCTATCTACGGTTCCTAATCCTACTCCTTCCTGTCAGACTGATGTCTAACATTGTCTGACTCCTTACCCCCACCTATTCCTTCCCAAATCACAACTTCCCAACTTGGGCTGGATCTAAGGTGTTACTGTTACACGACCCGTGCCGATGATCAGCCTGGCTGAGGGCCCAATTCAAAAATAGCTCAGTCTCTAACGGAGTATCCGGATACCTGGCGACCTCCGGATTAACCAGCCTTATCTGTACATGCGAATCTCTGTGCAGACGGACCTCCCTTTCTTCGCAACTCGTGGGATTTTTAGATGAAGAAGCAAAACAAACAAAACAAGCAAAACAAAAACGAGACCGGTACTCCTTCAAAACCGGGCGGCAGCACGGCTTCAAAGCTGTTTGCCGTTCCTCCTGCGGCAAGCACAAAAGAGGTGGTTCTGGTTACTCATGATCCCTCTTCTGTTGCAAGTTGCAGCGAGAGTAGGCAGGTAGTAATACCTAATTCGAGCAGTGGCGAGGTTGTGAATAGCGGCCCCACTGCTTCAGGGAGTAAACCTCCCAATAAGCAAGTAGACAAAAAGGTGAGACCGTCTAAGGCCATCTATAACAAAAGGCGTCAGGCTGCGAGCCTGCGAGCCTCCACCCTAACTCGAAGGTGAGCCACTGGCCGAGAAGGCTGGTACATCGTCATCCCTACCATCGGTAGCTGAAGTTGTACCTTTGTCTTCTCTACACAGACACATCCAATTCAGAATCAATGTTGATGAAAAATCTATTCCGATTAAATTTCGTAATTACCGAAAAACCCATTGGATAAATTATAAAACTATACTTCAAAGTTTAATTAAACCAGGACTCCTAAGTCCCTCTATTAATGCTAGTGAACTTGACAACAAAGTCAAGGACTTAACCTTAGCTATGAACAGATCGTTAGAGATTGCCTGTCCACCTGTATGTGTAAGAGGAAAAAAGAAACCATATTGGTGGACCTCGGGTTCGATTCGCTCAGGAAAGAGTTTAGAAAACTCTTTAACAGAGCTAAATATACAAGACAGGTTTCTGACTGGGATTCATACAAAAGTTCCCTAAATAAATACAAAATGGAGCTAAGAAGATCTACACGATCGTCCTGGCGATCCTTTTGTGGCAGAATAGAAGAAACCTCTGATGCCTCTAGGCTACGAAAAATTCTTTCAACAAATCCAGTAATGCCCAGCTGTCTGAAAAAGGCAGATGGCTCCTGGACAGCCTCAAGTGAAGAATCTCTTAACTTGCTACTAGACACTCACTTTCCTGGTAGCTCTCATAATGTAACCTGTAACAATCAGTTGCACTCAATTACTACTACATCATTTCCTCAAGGTCTAATCACAAGGGATAAACTGCGATGGGCTATTAAGGCCGTGTCCGAATTGGGTTAAAAAGTGGTTAAAACTTGACGTTTGGTTAAATTTTGACATTTCGCATTGAATGAAATGTGTTAAAAATTAGACTAGCTGTGGAGCAGGTTAAAATATGACAGCAGTGGTTAAACATTCATCCATTTTTAACCACAATTCATCGAATTCGGACACGGCCTAAGGGTAGGTGTACCAAAGCAGTGAACTCAAATTTCATGTAAATGAATTTGAATGTGTTAGTGAGCTCTACACTTCACCGATTCCTTCTTCTCATCTCAGACGAGAATTTGCAAGAACCAAGAACCACCATAACGATCGCGCACATGAAGGAGAAAAAAAAGGCAATAATCGCAGGCGAAGTCCAGGTAGAAAAGGAGCTAATTCATAAACATACCTACATGAAATAAGTGAAGAAAAGGATATGTGCACATTATTTCTTCTTTTTTTCTTTGAGATAGGAATATAAACTGGAAAAAGTGCATGCAAGGAGGTACAAGGAAAGGGATACATCATAGAAATTGTTGTTGCACCACTCGACATCGAGACGGCGGCGGAGACGCGAGGTGATGAACGGTTAGGTTTTTATTTCTTCTTGTGTGTATCCAGTTGAAGAAATATAAAAAAGATGAAACCTTATGAGAAGATCATTTATTTGTTTCCGTGTAAATAAATAATGTTTGGATAGGCAGGATAACTACGTATTTTTTATGAAATGGAAATTCTATTATTGGGTGATGATTGCGTTTGTAACAGGCAGGTACTTTTTATCTTTTAGAAACATGAACGATGTTCAAAACAGTCATCAACCTATTATTGAAATTTTTGACCTTACGCAACAAAACGATGTAAGAAAATAAATTGGGTTCTCTAATTTATTTAGAATTAGGTACCTTACTACCTACACAAAATGTTTGATCTATTTTCGACAAATTCTTAGAACACGAAACTTTTTGAAAATGGTTTTTCTTACATTACATATTTATATATTTATCTATTTATTTATTTAAATCTACAAGCAATTTAAAGCTAACAGTTTATGACTTAAATTAATTAATAATGACTGACTATTGTTTATATAAAATAATATATACAATAATTAAAGGATAAATATGAAACATGATATATGTCAAACTTTACTGAAATTATTAAAGCTCTAGAAACCTTAGTTTGTTCTATGAAAATGTTCAAAAAGCAAACAAATCCCTCACAAGCATCACGTCATCAATGGTTCGTACCATCAGCGGAAACAACAGCAATTTCTTCATCAGCATCCAATATATCAACGAGAGCATCAGCATCAACTTCGCCAAAATGATCAACATGGAACGAAAACAAGCTCAGGGCCCTTAGCATCAGCTTTGACTTCGCAACATCTTTCGGTGGTAACAGATTTGTTTCTTACTGATTCGATATTCTGTATTATCAAGTAATCACCTATAAAAATTATATAAAAATAATGAATATTAAACTTTTTGATGTAGAAATATAAATATAATAGGTACATATCTTTTTATATTTTCCGTGACTTAGTGGTTCGGTGCGTTGGCTGCTAAGCAGAATGTCATGGGTTTGAGTCCTACTCGTATCCTTGTTTTTATTTCATCTTTCACGGGCACTTTCACTTGCAATGAACTGACAAAACTTCCAAGAGTATCAATCTGTCATTAAAAAGTTCTTCTCAACTTTACCGTTCGGAATCGACGTTATATTCTTCTTCTTATATATTCCACACGTGCATGTTTCTTGGAATCTTGGGGTCACACAGCTCTACGAGATGACTTTTGTAATATGAAAGTATTTTCTTCCGTATTTTTGTTTGCCAAAATTCGTCATCTCTATCAATTTTGAGCCATAGAAGGCAGGAAGTTCATAAGCCAAAGAAACAAGTTTGTTGGCCAGTAATGTTGTCTCTGAATTTGATAATAGTAGTCGTTAGTTTTCTTAAGTCTACACGTATCCTCTCCTTTTTGTAGGTAGAATATATTTTTCAGCCTCACAACTTCGTCTATTGTCAGGCTTTTTGCAGATGACTGACACATCACTGCACATAAGCTGGTGTTTCCAACCATACCATCTGGTGTTGCGCCAGTAAAATGCATTTCTTTGTATATTATAAATCCACATTTTTCAACAATTATGCCTACTTCCTCTTGAAGTTTTTCTATGGCCTTTGCTTCATATGCTTTACCCCATTCTGCGCTTGAAGAAGCGAATATTCCATAAAGAGAAGCTTTAATTATATTATGATAACTAGCAACGCTTCTAACTTTACAAATTTTCCAGAACGTTGACGCTGTTACCATTGACTTTCTGATTTCAAGCCATCTTGAGCAGTTTGCTTGATCTCTTGTATTTATTTCGATTTCCAGCCTAGAATTGAAGTTTTCTTTCAAGCGCTCTTCGATTTCTGTTTTTTTTTTTCAACCTCTTCAGGATGCAAATCACACGTTTCTGGAGAGTTATCAATATTGCCATAATATTTGTCAGCAGGAGCTAATCGTTTTGTTTTCCTTGGAGCAGATTCATGATTAGTACGAAACAGTTTTCTTTTTCTTAGGTCATTGCGTTTTTTGGTTTCTGTTCGAACTAAAAGTTGTTTGCTTGGTGTGTTCACGTTGTGATTGCTGGTCTTTGAAAACTCAGTACTCTTCGAATTAAACTGTACAGCTACCAATGCACACCTGTTGGTGTATGATTGACCTAAGGAGAAATTGATTCTTTTCCCACCCACGTATTAGCAAACAACGCTGTTAAAAAAAATTCAAATTGAAATAAGGATACAGAATCTCATATTGCCCCAAAATATGAAAGAGTTATATAGTTTTCCCCTTTGCATACAGCATGTCACAATGAAACGAGCTACATGTTATGTAAAACAAAACAACTTAGAAAGACTAAAAATAGTCTTGCACTTGTCATATTCATTCTAAAAATCGCAAGTCGCAGCCACCAAAACAAAAAGATATGGTAACTATACATAAACTATCGTGCATGTGCAATATTCTCTTTACCTACATAAACAAATTTCCCACTCTCATTCATTTTCTTATTTTGTTATGTCCAAAAAAAAAAAAAAATTGAAACCAGTGTAAATGATTGCGGATTTACTAACCGCATCCTTTTTATCCGCTATCTCTATCTCTAACCCTTCTTCTATGCCATGTGCACCCACCGAAAATAAAAAGATATTTTTTTTCTCATCTCTCATATTATCTATCAAAGAAAAAAAAAAAACACAAAAACAAAACCAACAGCGCATGATGCCTTTTGCGTACACCTACCTATCCTTCAACAGCGGATCCCAAAAAAGAAAAAACTGTATGTACCTAAATACCCATGAAAAAAAAAAAACATCTTTTGTAAGAAAGGGAACACAAAGCAAAACACGACCATTCTTTTTTGACAAAAAACGCAAAATCGACGATTTTTCAAAAATTAAAATTAAAAAGACCATTAGCAAACAAATTATTTTGTTTTTTGAATTGAATAAAAAAAAATAACAGAAAAAAATAAAAAAAATATTTGCTAGTTTTATTGCCCATATTTCACTTACAATGACCTTTCAAATATTGAAATTTTGAAGTTTGTTTTTAAATATGTTACAGGTGAAAATTGATAAAAAAAACAACGACGTTAACTGAAACATATATTAAACTTTCATTAAAAAAATATTTCAAAAAATTCGAAAATATATTAATCAATTTCCCGGGCAAACGCGCAAAATGTTAGGCAAAAAATAGGTATTTTTTATGTTTGTGTCAACAAAAAAATTTGACGAAAATACAAAAAAAAAAAAAAAAAATGCTCCATTGAAAACACATATTTAAAGCTTTGAAAAAATTTAATTTGACTTCACTGCCTTTTATATTTTGGAAGTTATGCTAAAAAATGCATTCATACCTTTTACATAATTTGCTGTATTTTTCATTGTTTTTGGAATTTTGTTTGGGAAATATTATAACGATAATCGAAAAAAAAGATCGACGTTAAGTGACTGAATATATTGTCATTATAAAAAAAATAAAAAATAAATAAAAATATAATATTTAGCCCATTTCCCATTAGTTAGCGTTAGCGTCTTTCAAAATTTTATAGTTTTTCTGTTTGCTTGTCGGTTTTGAGCTACATCGAATTTTTATTTAATTTTTTTAACTACATAAGCATTTGGCCCTATAAAATATCAATCGAAAACCGTTTGTTTTAATAAAATATTCGTAAAATTACGAACGCTACACAGTTTCGCGCAAAATTCCAACCTATTTTTACATGGGAAACCCCCCCTTAACACCTTCGAACCGTACAAATCGGCAGGACCAGACGGCATTATTCCAGCTGAACTCCAAGAAGCCTCAGATATCATAACACCAATCCTTGAGGTATTGTCCAATAGCTGCCTGCATCTGGTCCATATTCCCTCAGTATGGAGAGAAGTGAAAGTTGTTTTTATACCCAAGGCGGGAAAATGCTCGCAAGTTAACCCTAAAGATCTCAGACCCATAAGTCTATCATCGTTCCTTCTTAAAACATTAGAAAGATTGATAGATATACACCTCAGGGCAAACATTGATACAAGACTCATGTCTAAGTCTCAACATGCCTACTGTAAGGGAAAATCGGTCGAAACGGCGCTACACACTTTAGTACGCACTATCGAATACTCCCTCCATCATAAAGAGTATACCATGGTTGCATTCCTTGACATTGAAGGCACTTTTAACAACGTGGACACATCTGCAATCACATCTGCACTGTCAACTCTAAATGTGGAGAGTTCGCTTGGTGAGTTAATTCATTTAATGCTGAATAGCAGAATAATTAACTCAGAACTTGGCGGCTTTTCCACAAGAAGATCTTTCAGCAGAGGCACGCCGCAAGGCGGTGTTCTCTCCTCTCTACTCTGGAATCTGGTAATTAACGAAATTCTTACCCTTCTGGATAGAGAAGGCTTCAGAGTGATAGCATATGCTGATAACGTTGCTATAGCTGTTTCAGGGAAGCATCTAAGAACACCTTAAAAGAACTCTTACAAAACGCTCTAAATAAGCTATCACTTTGGGCGAATCGGTGTGGCTTAGGCGTAAACCCACACAAAACCGATTTGGTCCTATTCACTAGGAAATATAAAATTCCGCACATCGACCCTCCTTCTATAAACGGTGTCCAATTAAAGTTTTCAGAGGAAACTAAATATCTGGGTCTTATCTTAGACAGAAAACTGAATTGGAAGAGCAACATACACGAAAGAATAAGAAAATCTACGGTAGCTCTTTTCACCTGCAAGAAAGCCATTGGAAGCAAATGGGGTCTGCAACCCAGAATCACTCACTGGCTATACACATCGGTAATCAGACCGATTCTTCTTTATGGTGTGTCAGTATGGTGGACTGCTTTAGACGTAAAAATGAACTGCGATAAGCTTAGTAAAGTGCAACGCTCAGCATACCTAAGTATAAGCGGATCACTTCGTACGACCCCATCTGCGGCACTAGAAACCCTACTCTATCTGAAACCTCTGGATATAATCAGCAAACAAATAGCTGCTAGTTCTGCTATTCGCCTCAATGCCTCTTTATAGTGGACTAACAATAACATTGGCCACTCTGTTATTCTTAATTATTTAGAATCAATTCCAAAGCACACAGACTACACCGTTCCTCAACTACAGTTCGATAGGAAGTTTCAAACTTCTATCCCTTCCCGATCCTTCTGGGAAAATAATACATTCCTGGAAGACGAGGCAATCCACTTCTATACAGATGGATCGAAAACTAGTGATGGGGTTGGTGGAGGTGTGTACTCCGAACGACTAAAACTAAGTCTCTCATTCAGCCTTCCAAATCATTGTAGCGTGTTTCAGGCTGAACTTTTGGCGATTAAGGAGGTCCTGTCCTGGCTCAGAGAAAACGTGGTATCCACATCTGATATCCGGATTTTCTCAGATAGTCAGGCAGCTATAAAGTCCCTGGACTCTGTCTCTAAAAACTCGATTACGGTCCAAAACTGTCGATCGTCTCTAACGGAGATGGCACAACAGTTTAACATTCTCCTTCACTGGGTGCCGGGCCATAGAGACATTCCAGGAAACTGCAAAGCCGACGAACTCGCCAAACATGGTACAACATTACCCATTAAACCACAAAGGGCTAATGTTGGTACACCAATCGCTACATGTAAGCTCTTGCTACAACAAGATGCTACTAAGAGAACTTACATCAGGTGGAATAACATAACCACCTGTCAGGCAACGAAAAACATCTGGCCTAATTTGGACTTAAAGAGATCTAGATGCCTGATATCTCTAAGCAGAGCGCATATAAGCTCCTTAATTGGTGTCATTACTGGACACTGTCTAATTGGAAGACACGCTGCGCGACTGGGCTTCTTTTCTAATGATTTCTGCAGAAGCTGCATGGATGAGGAGGAGGAGGAAACAGTTCTTCCCCTCCACGGGGTAAGCCTTGACGTGGCGGAGCGGCTTACGGTAACTACTACTATGAAGCTTAGAGCTATGCGATCGCGAAACTTGATTTCGCAGAAGGGCCTCCCATGGTCGACAGGTCGAAGCGGAGTAGGCTGTTACTACCAATTACCCCACAACGAAGGAGTGTTCCCACCAAGGCACTCCCACCGAGGGACGGCAGCGAATGAATTTCTTCTTTGGAATCAACGGTGGCGTCTCCAGTTCCAGTTAGGCCGAACTACTTGGTGAACACCTTTACGGGCTACTTCGACTTATTTGAAGCCCAGGCCGTAAAAGGAGCGGTTTTTCCGGCTCTTGCACTTGGAGTCACATCAAGTGCCTGGTACTCCAGGTTGGGGGTTGTGCGTTGGGGTGACTTCCCGACCACGTAGAAAAAAGTTTATTTGCGATGCAACAACAGGCCTCGGAAACGGACGGATACACTGATGACGACCCAAGCAAATGTACAAAGGACAACGATTTTCGGATATGCACGTGGAATGTTAGGTCCCTTAATAAACCGCGTGCTGCCGAACAGTTAGCGGAGACCCTCAACTGCCACAAAGTAGATATTACCGCTATCCAGGAAATGCGATGGGATGGACCGGGCAAAAGGAGGATGAAAAACTGCGACATCTACTATGGTAATTGTTACCGAGAGCAACAACAGCGACTATTTGGATGCGGATTCGTCGTGGGAAGCAGACTCAGGCAAAAAGTCTTGAGCTTCAAACGTGTGAGCGAACGCATCACGACAATCCGAATCAAGGCTAAATTCGGCAACATCAGCCTAATATGTGCGCATGCCCCCACAGAACAGAAAAAGGACGACACCAAAGACGAGTTCTACGAGCTCCTCGACAAAACATACGAGCAATGTCCTAGTTATGACATTAAAATTGTCCTCGGCGATTTTAACGCAAAGCTGGGAAAAGAGGACATCTTTGGTGGAACGGTCGGAAAGCACAGCCTGCACGACACCACATCCGATAACGGATTCAGGCTGATCGACTTTGCTGCGGGGCGAAATGTTGTGGTAGCAAGCACCTGGTTCCCTCATCTCAACATCCATAAAGGTACATGGAGATCTCCTGATCAATCAACCGTCAACCAGATTGATCACATTGCGATCGATGGAAGGCACTTGTCCAGCATTTTAGATGTTCGAACTTTCCGAGGAGCTAACATCGACTCGGACCACTACCTCGTCGTAGCCAAGGTAGTGCTACGAATATCCCGACAACGGCCAAAACAAGGAAATGCTGCAAGAAAATTCGACGTCGGACGGCTACAATCGCAAGAGATCGCCAGATCATTCTCTGATCGAGTGTCAAGTAACCTCTTAAGGAGTCCTATGCCGCCAACATCAAGTATCGAAGACCAGTGGCAACATTGCCAAAGAGCAATTAGAGATGCCGCCTCTAATGTGCTGGGTTTCACACAGCCACCAAAACGAAACCCCTGGTTTGATGAAGAATGCAGGCAGGCCCATGCAGCCAAGCAGGAGGCATACAAAGCGGCGCTACATAGAAGGACAAGAGCTGCTCGTGAGCTCTACGAGCAAAAGAGGAGAGAGGAACGCCGGCTTCTCAGGAGGAAAAAGAGAGAGCATGAGAAGCGTCAGATCGAGGATGTTGAGAGAGCGAACAGCATTAATGAAGTTCGGAGGTTTTACCGAAAGGTTAAACAGCTGGCTCAAGGTCATCGAGCAAGAACTGATGCCTGCAGAGATAAACAAGGGAACATCATAGTAGAATCGCAGTCAATGCTGGCGATTTGGAAAGATCATTTCTGTAGATTGTATAACGGCGACGACGAACAAAATACCGCCGTCAGACAGGAGCCTTTCATCGGACACGATGATAGCCAACAATTCCGTGAACCCGACCTAGAAGAAGTGAAAACCGCAATATCACGGCTGAAATCCAACAAAGCCGCTGGAGCAGATGGACTAGCTGCTGAGTTGTTCAAAGCAGCAGGCGACGAGCTAGATAGGAGCATGCACCAAATCATCTGTAAGATATGGTCAAAGGAATGCATGCCCGATGAATGGAACCTCAGCATTGTTTGCCCGATCCTGAAAAAGGGAGATCCTCTAAACTGCGCCAACTATAGAGGAATAAGTCTACTAAACATCGCCTACAAGATCCTCTCTGCCGTAATATGTGAACATCTGAAGCCTTTCGTCAACAATCTGATTGGTCCTTATCAATGTGGCTTCAGGCCAGGAAAGTCAACCATCGACCAAATTTTCACGTTGCGGCAGATCCTGGAAAAGACCTATGAACTCCAAATCGATACCCACCACCTTTTCATCGATTTTAAGGCCGCGTATGACAGCATCTACAGAGACGAACTGTACAAAGCTATGTCTAGTTTTGGCGTCCCTGCCAAGCTCGTTCGCTTGTGCAAAATGACGATGGAGAACTCACGCTGCTCCATCAAGGTTGGCAACGAGCTCGCGGAATCTCTCGACGTCAAAAAAGGATTCAGACAAGGCGATGCACTGTCATGCGATTTCTTTAACATCGTTCTTGAGAAGATAGTGCAGAACTCCACCGTCAACACCAGAGGCACTATCTTCCAAAAATCTGTTCAACTTCTCGCGTACGCCGATGATATTGATATAATGGGAAAACACAGCGTGATGTCAATGGCGCCTTTGTGAGAATTGAGACAGAAGCGGCAAAAATGGGTTTAGCGGTAAATGAGGGAAAAACGAAGTATATGTTGTCTTCGAGGAAGGACACCCAACACCGACGGCTCGGGCAGAACGTCACAATAGACGCGTATAACTTCGAGGTAGTAGAGGAGTTTGTCTACCTAGGCTCCGCTATAAACACGGGCAATAACACCAGCGCCGAGATCAGACGAAGAATAACTCTTGCTAATCGCTGTTTCTTTGGGCTTAGAAAGCAATTGAGTGGAAAAGCCCTTTCTCGAGCAACTAAGGTAAAACTGTACAACACACTCATCATCCCAGTCCTGCTGTATGGTGCAGAAGCATGGACCCTGACAAAATCGGATGAAAGTGCCTAAGGCTGTTTCGAGAGGAAAGTTCTTCGGGTTATCTTTGGCCCCGTGTGCATTGAAGGGGAATGGCGAAGAAGATACAACAGCGAACTTTACGGGTTGTACAACGACATGGACTTAGCCAGAAGGGTCAAGGTCCAGAGACTCAGATGGCTCGGTCATTTAGAGCGAATGGACACCAATGCTCCGGCCCGGAAAGCCTTCGACACTATTCCCGAGGGACGTAGGAGGAGAGGAAGACCGCGACTCAGGTGGCGCACTCAAGTGGAAGAGGACCTCAATCAACTCGGAGTGCAAAACTGGAGACGACTAGCTAAGGATCGAGCTAGCTGGCGGAGCCTGTTGATTGAGGCCCAAGTCCACAACGGACTGTAGCGCCACCTTAAGTAAGTAAGTAAGGAAACAGTTCTTCACCTCCTCTGTACCTGTCCTGCTCTGGCTCATAAACGTATGATTCACTTAGGAGAATACTTCTACAATGATCTAAACGATCTCGTACATATTAATATAATTAATCTTCTACGCTTCGTAAGGAAGTTTAATTGGTTTCAATGAGCTTTCGAAGAAAAGCCTTTTTAGCGGAGCCTAGGTAGACAAACTCCTCTACTACCTCGAAGTTATATGCGTCTATTGTGACGTTCTGCCCGAGCCGTCGGTGTTGGGTGTCCTTCTTCGAAAACAGCATATACTTTGATTTTCCCTCATTTACCGCTAAACCCATTTTTGCCGCGGGAAGTTGAACAGATTTTTGGAAGATAGTAGGCCAGTTCCACCTAACAGCATCTCACTGAGATCTCAGAGATCTCAGAGATTTTTTAGGTGGAACAAAAAATCTCAGCAGAGAGTTGAGATTTTTTTCTGAGATTCCTGAGATGAAAATTTTTTGGATTCGATTTCTCACTCAGCTATTTTGACGTGACTGACATATGCACAACAACAGTTTGTAAAGTAACCATTTTATCTCAATGGGAACGGAGAATTTTGTTCCACCAAATGATTTTGCCTCAGTCAAAGTGACATTGAGATCTCAGTGAGATGTTGTTAGGTTTAACTGGCCTAGTGCCTCTGGTGTTGACGTTGGAGTTCTGCACTATCTTTTCAAGAACGATGTTAAAGAAATCGCATGACAGTGCATCGCCTCGTCTGAATCATTTTTTGACGTCAAATGATTCCGTAAGCTCGTTGCCAACCTTGATGGAGCAGCGTGAGTTCTCCATCGTCATTTTGCACAAGCGAACGAGTTTGGCAGGGACGCCAAAACTAGACACCAAAATTAGACACAGCTTTGTACAGTTCGTCTCCGTAGATGCTGTCATACATGGCCTTAAAATCGATGAAAAGGTGATGGGTATCGATTTGGAGTTCATAGGTCTTTTCCAGGATCTGCCGCAACGCGAAAATTTTGTCAATGGTTGACTTTCCTGGCCTGAAGCCACTTTTATAAGGACCAATCAGATTGTTGACGAAAGGCTTCGGACGTTCACATGTTACGGCGGAGAGGATCTTGTAGGCGATGTTTAATAGACTTATTCCTCTATAGTTGGCGCAGTTTAGAGGATCTCTCTTATATTGTTGTTGCGCTGGACCAATTGGCCAAGTTCGTGGTAGTGAAGGCACTTCGCAAAGCGACAGCGGAGACTGCGTTGAGATTTCTCAATGACGAAGTGTTCTGCTTATTTGGAATCCCTCAATGTGTACTGAATGTGTACTGTACGTGAGAGATAAAATCGGTTAATTCTCGCAGCAATCAGGGGTTACATTGACGTGGATCAGAGGAATTGGGACAATAATTTACAGGTCATTGCTACCGCTTTGCGAACTACCGTCCATTCTGCGATAAACATGTCGCCGTATGAAGGTTTGTTTGGGCAAGCCTGTGTTGAGCACGGTGTGGATTATCGAGTTCTCCGAAAATTGAATGCTCTCAACAATTCTGAAATGAAATGAACATCATGCATGCACACCTACAATCTGCGGATTAAGGAGAGCAAGAATGTTAAGTTTTCGGTTATTGATATTGTTTTCAGAGGTAATTTTGTACAGAGTAATGCAGCAAAGAAGTTTTCTGCGATACTCAGCCCCAAATTTCTAAAAGCAAAATTAACTAGAATCGTCTGAAACAGTTTGTACAAACTCGAAGATACGACTGGTAAAATAATAGGCATATCTCACGCTAAAGACATGAAAAAATGAAAGACAAATGCCCGGCAGCTAGCGTGAGCACGATACTATGACGATCTGAAAAAAAAAAAATAATAAAGATGAACTACCCATTCTGCTATGAAACATCAATTGAAACCTATATGGTGCAGTGCATTAACGCCCATGGTATTAACACCCGCGGGTGTTAATTCCAAAAACAAAAGGAACTAACCCCTGCGGGTAGTAATTCCTTTTTTAAAAGGTACTAACACTCGCGGGGGTTAATTCCTTTTTTTGGCGGGCTTTAATTCCAATTTGAATTGGAAATAAAACCCACACGTAAAACAAATAAAAAAAAAAAACTCAATAACTTAATATGGTGTCATTAAATAACGCAAATGGCCTAATTTCCCTTCGAAAATGGTTTTCGGAACTTTTGACACGTTATGGAGACCATAAGTGCCTATGAAGGGTTTATTAAACCACTATGTAGTCCCAATTAAATTTTACTCTTTATGGGACAAAAGTCTCGAATGAAAAAAAAGTGAAACAACGAATGTTCATGCTAAAAAAATAAACAAAAACTTAAGTTCCTGTATGTGTGTACACATTGAATGCAACTACAAGAAACTCGTATAATTAAATAGGACCACGTTTCCTTATTAGCCGTCGACAAAATGGAAATAAAAAAATTCGCGCGAATTTTTTTATTTTTACACCCCAAATTAATTCTCTTTTGGGCAAAATTTTTTCCGCTTGTGTCCATCCATATTTCTGATGCAGCTTTTAATGGAATTGAAATAGCTCTGTTATTTTAAGTGACAGATAGATGCAATAAGATGATATTGGTTTCAATTAGTATAGTGTGCTTGTAGAATACCGTACAATCACCGAACTTTGACATCCCAGAGTGCAGAAGAACGTTTGCATTGGAAAATGTTGTCTTAACGTCACATAGACTTAGAACATGCTGTATGTTTCAGCCGTTATGTACAGAAAAAAAACCTTGAAAATAAGTAAAAACTGTCCACTTATTTTATTATTTTACAAAATTTGTAAAGTTAATCGTGAAGGTCGGAAGCCCTGAATTTGATCTCTGGACTAATGACCCATCATAGTGGGTAAGTAGTCCCAAAATGATATTCGCGCAAGTGTTCATGTTCACACCCGAGAGTGAAATTATCACTTCCAAAAAGTAATAGCACTCGCGGGTCTAAGTGCCACTTCCAAATGGCATTAGCACCCGCGGGCGTTAATTCTTTTTTATGGTGGGCTTAAATGCCAATTCAAAAAGGAATTAACAGCCGCGGGGGTAAATTCCGTTTGTTTTTGGAATTAACACCCGCGGGCGTTAATGCCATGGGCGTTAATTCACTGCACCGAAACCTATTATGTATTGACTGAGATATTAATGTTATTTGAGATTTTTTTAACGCAAATTATTTGAGATTTTTTTTTCAAGCTATATCACTGAAAACATCTTATAAAGATTCTAGTGATCCACTATGCTTTAACCGCCACTTAAGGAACTTAAAAAACGAAAGGAACACAGCTTGGTTGAAATTTAATGCCTCAATAACAGATGAAGACAATAGGAGTATTCTTTTGCACGCGTATTTACGCTTAAAACAAAAAATTTTTACATACAAAATCCAACAACGGTTATGATTATGAACTTAGCAGATTTAAGGACAGAAGTGCGTTTTTGCGCTGACTATAGTTGAATATAGTTGACTATTTCTCGTTTTTGCACGCCAATAGTTACGCTTCGTAACCACAACTGTCTTTTTTGTGGTCAGTGTTAAAGTGTCAAATCGTAACTATTTCTAACTATTCCCAACTCTACTCAGGAGGTGAGTTGAAAATGGTTGATGTGTCAAAGTCTTTTTTTTCTGTTTAATGGTGTTTTTCATGACTATCAATCTGAAATAAAAAAAAAAACATTCTGTTCGTGCATTTTTTACCGTCGTAGTTGTCCGTATCCGTGCCGCCGCAAATTTAATTCCAATCAAAGGATTTCTGTTCGTCTTGAATTAAAAATATTCCATTACAAAAATATAAAGAAAATAAGGTTCCCCTTCAGTCACTACGAGGAGATACACACCAAGGAAATTATCGCATTTCCAAGTGACTTAAAATTCAGCGCCAATTTCAAGAAACTCATTCTATCACCGGTCACAAACCCTTCCAATCGAATTGGCTATATTGCAATCCGCAAACACCCCTATTTCAACTGCAACTGCGGCGGCGGCCGGCGTGGCGACTTGCAGGCCGCCAAAGTTGGCCATCAGTCAGTCAGCGTATACGTACGGTTAATTTACAAAAAGTCATCGAAAAACTCGAGGACATGGGCATGGTTTTGGAGGACAAGTTGGCCACTGCCCATGAGCATAATGATTGTCGAACGTCAGTCGGCACGAAAGGCAAATGGAAGTTGCTCTGCATGAGAAGAAATTGACGCAGCGGTGAATGGAGCTGACTCAGGAGGAAATTACGAAGATCACGAAGATCATCGGAGAGGAAGCTCAATGACGCTCTCACAGAAGTCAAGCATAAGGAAACCCAAATCAATGAATGAAGGACAAAATCGGCATACATATTTGAATTCATTGCTTTTATGTTTGTCTGTCAGCAATAAAAAATGTTTAATTAGTCTCAGAGAATAAAGACTTTTTTCGTTTATTTATATAAAATCACAAACTAGATATTGGTTTTGATAGTTTTTCGCTGAATCTGGGAGCCGCAATTATGAGAATATCAGGAGGTGGCTTACTTGGAAAAGCTTGAAGATTTCTTTATCAAAAATAAATAAATATGTTCTCATCTCAATTGTCTTTAAAATCTTACCATATCAAGATCGTTCTTGAATTATTGCAATAAATATAGAGCAACGAAAATTATTGTCTCTTTATCCATTTCAATTATTATGATCAAAAGAAAAGAAAAGAAAATTTTAATCGAAAAGATTTGTTTTTTTTTTCTGGTTTGACAGATCAACCAAACCTAACTAAAAAGCGTTTTTGGATGATTTCAACTATTTCTAACTATGACACATCAACCATTTTCCTTTTGACATAAAAACTATAGTCAACTTTCGTCAGCACAAAAACGCACTTCAGTGCTTTCAATGCAATGCATTGTAAACTAAACGTGCCAAGTCTTAAAAGCCAACACTTACTTTTATTGGTAATAATCAAGTGCTCAATTAAGTGCTATAACAGATTCTCCTGCTTCACCCAACAAACGTACATAATGTTTAAAACATCTAATATGTTAAAGGTTGAGAGAATGTCTTTTTTCAGTGCTAACCCAAAGATGAAAAATATTTGATACATATTTTTATTTTGTTCTCACAAAATGAAAAACTTTCTAATTTAATCTTGAAAGAAATGAACCGATATTGTGGTCGAGATTATTGAATTCAATTTGTAAACAAAAGTTCCTGTATTGACCACAACAAAAAGTTAAAATAAAAAATAAAAAAGAAAAACACAAACGCGAATTACTTTTTTTAAAGATGAATTTTATTTGTATGCATTTCTGGTTGACATGCAGCCCATCATCAGCAATTAACAGTCGTTACCACAGATTAGTTTAAAAGGGAGATGGGAAACCGAGCTGTCAAAATGACAATAGGCCAGTTCAACCTAACAACATCTGACTGAGATCTCAGAGATCTCAGAGATTTTTTAGGTGGAACAAAAAATCTCAGCTGAGAATTGAGATTTTTTTCTGAGATGAAAATTTTTTGGATTCGATTTCTCACTCAGCTATTTTGACGTGACTGACATATGCACAACAACAATTTGTAAGGTAACCATTTTATCTCAATGAGAACTGAGAATTTTGTTCCACCAAATGATTTTGCCTCAGTCAAAGTGACATTGAGATCTCAGTGAGATGTTGTTAGGTGGAACTGGCCTAATGCCTACAAGCTGCGGTCAACGTTTACTGCAAGAGTATGCGTGTTTTTACCAATACTATCTCAGTAAAGTTAGGCACCCCATCTAGGGAAAAAATTAACCGGTAAATTTGAAAATTTGTAGTTTTAACGTGCGAAAGGTTAGTAAAAGTGAGCAGAAGAGGGATATGTTCAGAGAGATAGCAAAAAAGTAAAACAAGCAGTCGAATTTTCGACATCAAAATTGAACATAAATGAAACTAAAGAAAAAGTTTCAGTCCAATAAAGGGCCGGTAATAGGTATTAGAAAAATGTATCATTAAATATGGGAATAGTGGAAAAATATCAAATTTTTATTTTGTCATCAGAAATATGTGATGTGTTGGAAGAAAAATAAATAAATGAAAGCAGGGCTGTGAAAGTGAAAGTTCTTCAATCCGTCGATTCATCAAAGAGGAATAATTTTGGCAGTTAAATTTGAATTTAGAACTTAAAACTTAGAATTATAGAACGTTTAGTATAATTTTTTTTTTTTTTATAATTTGCACCCACTTAATTATACCCTTTTTATGCCAGAGACACAGTGAGTGCATTAGGAAGAAGGGAAGGGGTTGGAAAGGAGATGTCGGTGTACATTGGTCTTAAATTCTTGAACATTGTAGTGACTGGGAAAGACAGAGTGTGGAAGAGAGTTCCACATTCGCGTAGTACGGCTAAATAATGATTCCCTATACTTGAGAGTACGTCCGAAGTTGGGCTCGAGGGTAAACTGATGGGCATTCCTAGAAGCGCGAGTATTACGGGCGAATTGTTTGAGGGGAGGAATGCAACTGGCTATTTTACTAGAGCAATTTCCGTAAAAGTAGCGATAAAACAAGGAGAGACACGCTACGTTACGACGGTGGTCTAAAGTGATGAATGCGTCAGTGATCTCTCTATCACCAATCATTCTTACAGCTCTTTTTTGAATTCCATCCAAGAGGCTTAAGTAAGTAGCTGGAGCACCAGCCCAAAGATGTGAATTGTACTCAAGCTTTGGACGGATTTGGGTTTTATAGATAATAGCCAGATCAGACGGGGATACAAATTTCTTGCACCGTCTTAAGAAACCCAAACATCTTGCGGCATTTTTGGCGACATCGCGTATGTGCTCGGACCACAAGAGGTGATCAGTGATGCACATACCGAGAATCTCCAGATGTTCGGTCTCATTGATGCAAGTGCCACTCATGGACAATGGCAGGGGGGGTAAATCTCGTTTCAACGATACCAGACAGCATTGAGTTTTCGAAGCATTAAACTCTACACGGTTCTTAATTCACTATTGAACAATGCTGTTTAAGTCAGAGTTTAATGAACTTATCATATTTTGCCGTTGCAGTTCCACATCCGAAGAGGAGGGATGTGAATCTGGAAACGAATATGAGAAGCTAAGGGTACTTTCGTCAGCGAAACAATTTATTGGATTAGAAGTAACAGACAAGAGATCATTAATAAAAATTATAAAGAGGGTCGGAGACAAAACGGAGCCCTGGGGCACACCAGCATTTATATTGTGGGTTTCAGACTTGAATCCGTCCAATACAACTTCTATTGAACGGTTCGAAAGAAAGTTTCTAATCCAACGAAGAATTGATTCATCGATACCGAAGGCACGCATTTTCGACAAAAGAGCAAGATGCCAGACTTTATCAAATGCCTTTGAAATATCAAGTGCAACAATCTTACTTTCTCCAAAACGATGTAAAGATTTGTTCCACTGTTCGGTGAGATAAACCATCAAATCACCAGTGGACCTATTGATGCGAAAGCCGTACTGCCGGTCATTAAGAAACTTTCGGACTTCGAGATAGCTATTTCTTGAGCTGATAGTTTATTAGCGTTTCCATGACCTTAGAAAGAAGGGACGTAAGTGCAATCGGACGATAATTGGACGGAGAAGAAGATTCGCCTTTTTTTGGAATAGGCTGGACAAATGCTGTTTTCCAACTGCTCGGAACGAGCCCAGAAGAATAGGATAGATGGAAAAGCTTACGCAAGGGTTTTGCCAGCGTGGAAGAACACCTCTTCAGAACAATAGCGGGGATACCATCCGGACCAGCGGATTTATGTATGTTGAGATCCTTTAAGACTCTCGTCACAGCTCGAGTGCGGAAGAAGATTTGTCCCATGGAATCATTGACGCGCTCAAGAACTGGAGGAGTCATGACTAGGCGAACTGCCTAGCAAAAAGGTTAGATTTCGCGAGAGAGCTAACAACTGGAGTGTCATTGTCAACGAGCGTAGGGACCGAGGAAGAAGAAGAATTCTTCATATTTTTTACAAATTACCAAAAATTCTTACTGCCTTTGGGACATTGCAGTATTTTTTGCCTTAATTTTTGGTCATTGCAAGCCTTACTGGCTTGTTTAAACTTGTTCCGGTTTTCCTCGGTTGGGTTGGCTCTAAAACATCGGAACTTTACTTCTTTTTCCCTGATAACCTCTTTACAGCTTAAATCAAACCATGACTTTTCCTTGGGTTTGATGCTTTTAACCCTATTCGGGATAAAAGTTTTCATTCCCAAAATAATCATATTAGTAATCATATCTGCGCTGGAGTCTACGTCACTATCGAGGAAGCATAGTGACCAGTTAAAGATCCGGAAGAAGTTGTTGAGACCGTCCCAGTTGGCTTTCTCGTATGCCACACGGTTCTCTACGGAGCTCCTTCTCTTACTGGATTAGCTTGACACGGGAAATTTGCAGATATAATACTATGGTCTGATCTGCCTAGGGGCGTTAATACACTGATAGTGTATTTATCAGGGTCAGACGTAAGAAACAAGTCAAGAGTATTTTCCGCTTGGCCATTAATGTCCGATATTCGAGTGGGTTCGGTGACAAGCTCAGTTAGGTGGTTAAACTCAGCAAAGATCTCAGCTTACATTCCTTCGGGTGTTGTCTGGCCCGAATGGAGAAGCAACGAAGAATTGTGTACATTGAAATCGCCCGTAATAACGATTGCAGTGTGAGGATGCAGGGATACAATTCTTTGGATGGAGTCAGACAGAGCGTCAAATTCGCGAGAAGTTGAAGCTCTGTCCAAATTTGGGCTTCGATAAAGAAAACAGTAGTGAATGATGTGTTTATTTAATACGTTTTTTCTACCCTAAAGCGAGAAACAGAATGAACCAGCAACAGCGCCAGCAACAGCGGCGGCCATTGTTTTAGAGCCCTTGTATTTTAATCTTTCGACACAGATTAAATCAGCACCAGCAACGTCAACAGCATCGTTTGGTCAAAGTCCTAAATTTGCTGTTGTTGGTCCATTGCGCCAAACAACAAAAAATAAAAAAAACATGAAATGACTGTCATTGATTGGTTATTAATATTATTCTTAGACGTCGCTGGTGGTAATGTGTTTGGAAAATTTTTGTTGGCCAGCGTGCTGTTTGCTGTTGACGGCGCTGGTGCTGTTGCTGGTTTAATCTGTTTCACGCATAAAAGTTTAAGAATTGTCAAGATATGTTCTTAATCTACTGATTAGCGTCAGTTGAATCAGCATGTTTTAACACTTAATAATCTTAACATTTTTCATTAGCAGACTATAATCTTACGCCAATATTTTTAAACAATTGAATGCGTTTCTGCATCGTAACATACTTAATGTAAGACACACAAAAAGATGTCTTCGGTCTAAGGTTTCAGAACGCATCCGAAATCATAAGTTCTAGTAATTTCGTGGTGAGTTTAAGAAAAACGTGTTTGACAATTTCAAAATTCAATCTAGCAATCCATGATAAATTTGAAAATGCGAAAATAAATAAAAGAGAAATGTTAAAATAGAAAAATCTCACCTCATCTCTTTGTTTTTGTAACTCACATGTATTCATGTAGACGAAAAGAAGAAGAAAATGAAGGAATAGGAAAATTGCGGGATCTAGGGAGTGAAACGTAAGTCAGTTTCCGATCTCCTTTTGTCTCTGGTCGTTACTAACAAACAAATTTTTTACTTGCAAACGAAGATAGAGGAAAGAGACAAAAATAAAAACAATTGAAAAAAATTACAACAAAGCAAAACATTAACAGAATGCATTCAAGCTTTACATTTACATGAAATTCTATACGAGGTCAAATAAAGGAGACAGAATATTTCCGTTGTCTGCATTCATCACATTCTTTTACTTTGTAATTAGAAGTGATTCATACGCGTCAAGTTTACTTGGATTTTGTACCATTTTTAGCAAACGGACGCTCTCTTCGAATGGGCCAATGGGTAAATTCACTGTAGAAGAAGATGACCATCGTCGTTTACCTATTTGTTTTATGCAAAAATCGAGACAATAAACTTGAGTTTGAAGTTTACAGGAAAGCAACAGCAACAGATCGATACATTCCCAATGATTCATTTTGTTCTTATCAACATAAAATTGCTTCATTTCATTCTATGGCATATAGATTGTGTAAGCTACCACATTCAGTCTCAAGCTTTAAGACAGAATTTGATTTCATCGTCCATTTAGCAAATGTGAATGGATTTGAGAAAGAAATAATTGAAAAAATAGTAAAAAAGCAATCCAATAACATAAGAAAAGATAACATAACAACACTCTTCAGTCAAAATGAAACAACAACAAAATATCGTACATCATTTTCATACATACCGACAATAACAAACCATTAAGGAAAACATTAGAAAAAGAAAACATACACATAGTTTACAATAACAACATGGGTGTCCAGTGTGGTTCAACGTTGCACCATCTCAAATGGAGAAGATTTGGTTGTTCGAGAGGCAGTGTCTCCGGCGCTGTCTCGGTTTGTTTCGGACACCGGAATCTTCTTATATACATTACTATTCTAACCAGGTTCTATACAACGGGGCTCGAATCAACAGAATTGACAATTTCGTGATAAAACTTGTTCGGGGTCTCATTGCGAGAGCTATGACTTCGACGAATAATTTGATCTTTGGGGCGTTCTACCCGAACGACGAATATTTTGATAGTGCACACTTGAGCGGCTTCATTCCACCAGAGGCATTTCTCTATTTAGATAAATGCGGCCTGATACAGGACAGATTGGCGGTGCCGCTAATCTACCACGTCAGGCGAAGAACCGTCCATCGGCGGCTCCTTTACAATCGAGACCTCCTCGCACAAGACGGATCAGAGCTCCTTCGGTTCAGTAGCAGGAGAACCAGTTCTGGTGGCTTCGGTCAGCACTTGACAATGAGTAGTCGGGGTTGGGTTTCGAGCCCTGGCCGGCTTACATTCCTGTTTTAGTTTAAGGGTTTTGGGTTTAGGTTTTAAGTAGAGTAGGCATGGGGGCACATAGAACGGCAAAGACAAGAAATACAAAATACATAAAGATATAGAAAAAAAAACATAAAAAAAAGAAAAAAAAAATTAAACTTAAAACAGAGTAAAACAAAAAAAAGGATAGAGATTTGCTGCTGTGGTTGTTCTAGTTCGTAAGTAGATATTAGGTAGATTAGGTAGTTTTAGTTAATCTTAAGTTTTATTTTTAAGGACCTAATTTTAAGTAGTATTTAAGAAATAAGAAATGAATATGCGTTATTTTTTTTACCTCTTCTAACAATAAAATAAAAAAAAAAATAAATAAAAAAACACATAGATCTTACGCTGAAAGACATTAATTCTAAGCTGAACATGAATTTCTTAGAGCGCCTGATTGGGCCCAGTAAGTTAAATATAAGATTTTAGTTAATAAGCTAGTTTTGAATTCTTTTGTCTAGTATTAATTAGTAATAAGTTAAATTGAATAAAAAATGAATTACGGAAGAAAAAACAGTTTACAACAACAACAAAAAACTTAAACAAATTCTCGGCTCAACCAAAGACGAAACACCAACAAGTGAGAAAAGTGGTATATATGAAATCTTTATTTTTATTTTATTTTATTTATTTATTTATTTATTTTATTCAAGAAAAGCTTACACTGTAAGATATATTATCTTATAAATATAGTGAAGCTCTTTAATTGTACATCAGCTACTATACTAGTGATCAACATAATTCAGTTAAGAATGATAATGAATCCGTTAAATTATACAAACAAAATAAAATACAATTGTGTCATTATTATTTATACATTACTAAAATGATACTTTAGTTCTTTTTTCATCAAAGATGTTCTATTAATTCTTCTTATATCACGCGGCAATGAGTTCCATATACGTACAGAGTGGACAAAGAACTGTCGTTCAGAGGTGAGGTACTTAAATCGAGGAACAAATAAAAGGCACGACCTATTCGAATTAAGATAAGTTATTTCATTAAACAAATCAATTGGTTGATGGGTTAGAAGTATATTCGAAAATAAAGTTACAGTTCGAAGACAAAGAAGACTTTCAAAAGACATACCTAAGAGATTCTTTGAATGATGTGATATATGATCAAAGCGCCTTAACCCATAAACGTACCTTACAGCACTATTAAATGCAACAGTAAGTTTTCTTTTACTTTCGTAGTCTAAATTACAGAAAATTTCACAGCCATAAGTAATCACTGGTAGAATAAGCGTTTTCACAAGTAATGAACGTATATTTATCGGAGTATAGTACTGTGTAGACCAAAGCGTGCGGAGAACACCGTAGGTCTTGCCAACAATGTAGTCTATGTGATTTTTCCAAGTAAGGGTACGATTGAATATTACACCTAGGTTTCTTGCAGTTTCAACGAACTCGATGCAACTAGAATTTAAAATGATGCTGGGGAAATACGTGAGGTCTAACTTTCTCCTAGAGATAACAAGACATTTCGATTTATTTGGGTTTAGCACCAAACCGTTTTTGTCCGACCAGCGTTTAATTACTTCCAGATCTTCATTCAAGGAAACTGCAGCATGTTCGATGAACCCCAACGGACAACTAAAGTATAGTTGAGCATCATCGGCATACAGGCGAATTGAGCAGTGTTTTACAATAGAAGGGAGCTCATTGACATACATTGAAAATAGCAGAGGACCAAGGATAGATCCCTGTGGGACACCACTAGTTTTTAATAACAACTCGGAAAGGACTTTATTTAGTTCAACAGCTTGTAATCTATTAGTTAAATAAGAATTTATAAGTCGGACTGCACTACAAGAAAAATTAAATAGATTCAGAAGCTTATCACACAGTATTGAATGGTTTACCATATCAAAGGCCTTTGAAAAGTCTAGAAGAACTAGAAAAGATATATCCTGACGGTCGATAGCTTTCCGAATATCCTCTGTAACACTTATTAATGCTGTAATACAACTATTTCCCCTACGGAAACCGGACTGCTTAGAAGCTAATAAATTTTCATGACATAGAAATCTACTTATTTGCTTTTGAATAATCTTTTCAAATACCTTAGACAGAAAAGGTAGTATAGAAATCGGTCTAAAATCATCACATTTAGAAGTCTTAGGAACCGGCACAATTTTTGCACTTTTCCATTGAGATGGAAACTCACTTATGGAAAGAATTGAATTAAATATATGTGTAATATATGGTAGTAGCACTGGTAACAAAAGTTTAAGAAATGTAGGATGCATTTGATCTAGCCCAACTGCGTTTGACCTTATAGAAAGGACACTTTCGACCACATCCTCGGAAGAAATATCTACAAATTTAAACGAACGTCTACTTAATGCTTCGCGATCAAAGTCGGTTGATGGGGTGTTGTTGACGCTGCCGTTATAGACTGAGTTAGATCAGGTGTGAGAATTGCAACAAAAAATACATAGGCCAAACGAAACGGAGCATCAAAATAAGATTCAAAGAACATAATTAACTGCATAAAAAACAAACAAGTTAATCGTTCTTCTGTCGCTGCACACGTCTTCGCTTCATGTCACAACAATGAACCGCCACATAAGATTGCCCTATCGAAGAGAGCGTCCGTTTGCTAAAAATGGTACAAAATCCAAGCAAACTTGACGCGTATGAATCACTTCTAATTTCTAAGACAAAGAATGTGATGAATGCAGACAACGGAAATATTCTGTCTCCTTTATTTGACCTCGTATAGAATTTCATGTAAATGTAAAGCTTGAATGCATTCTGTTTATGTTTTGCTTTGTTGTAATTTTTTTCAATTGTTTTTATTTTTGTCTCTTTCCTCTTTCTTCGTTTGCAAGTAAAAAATTTGTTTGTTAGTAACGACTGTTAATTGCTGATGATGGGCTGCATGTCAACCCGAAATGCATACAAATAAAATTCATCTTTAAGAAAAGTAATTCGCGTTTGTGTTTTCTTTTTTATTTTGAATTTTAACTTTTTGTTGTGGTCAATAAAGGGACTTTTGTTTACAAATTGAATTCAATCATACATCAATACCCCTCTTTGTAATAAGTCACCTACTGTAAATAATCATATAGCATAAGTGTGCCTTGATTTATCAATATGGTATAAGCGTGCTTTGATTTATCTGTCAAAATCAATGAAGCTATCTAATTTAAAAATGTAAAGACGACACGTGTTGTAAAGATTACTTATTGTGAAATAAAGAATTTTATAAAATAATAATTGACCACAATTATTACATGGTGTCAGAATTGCCCGCATATTGAAAAAAAAAAAAAAACAATTAGAACAACCATCGCGTCGCTACAAACGTATACAATTTTCTCTGATCATAAAATTGCTGGAGTGTACATTTTTTTTTTCTAAAACACAATGACGTCAACTGACCGCGTGCCTACCGAGCTAGATTGCTCGAATTTGGGAAAACAGTGGCCAAGCTGGAAGCGTACGTTCCTTATGTACATGATGGCCACGGGAAAAAGCGACGAAGCTGAACCAAAAAAGATTGCAACATTTCTGTGGCTCATCGGTCCACCAGCGATGGAGATTTATAATACTTTGTTCCCAAATGATGGAACAACAGCGGGAATACTCGGAAATCAAAATGCTGTTCCTCCAGGAGATGGCGATCAGAATGCACAAGTGCCACCTCCCTGCACACTCGACCAAATTTTAACTGCATTTGATACTTATTGCATTCCAAAAAAAAATGCAACAATGGAAACCTTCAAATTCAATAATATTATGCAGAGGGAGAAGCAGTCGTTCACCGAATTTGAAACTGAACTCCGAAAACAAATTCAGTTCTGCGAATTTGGCTGTGCCTGTGGTGTCTCTTACGAAGAGAGAATGATGTAAGATAGAATCATCATTGGAATATATGACAAAAAGCTTCAGCTTAAGCTGCTGGATGGAAAGGAGGAATCTCTCTAAAATGTGATCACTATATGTAAAGCGTTCGAGGCAGCAAACGCAAACAAAGTTTTGCTGGATAGAGGTGCCACACAACCCAAAATATTCAGTGTAGAACAACAACACATCAATGCCATCAACCGACAATGCTACAACTGTGGGGATGACTTCACTCCAACGCATCTTCGAAACTGCAAAGCAAACGGGGTAACATGTCGGTGTTGTGGAAAGCAGGGACATTATCAAAGGTTGTGCAAGTCAAGAGGAAAACAAGGGGAACAAACTGGAAATCATAAATTGGAAAACATGCCAAACAACAACAACAATTACAACAACAACAACAACAACAACAACAACAATAACAACAGAGGAAAACCAACATCAATTCATTCACTTCAATACTGGGGCGAGTCATCAGGTAAATTAAATGACGAAAATAGTGATAGTACCTATAACGTAAGTGGTAAATATTTTTATAGAATAAATTCGAATAATTTTGGAAAAACAGAGCAGTGGAAAAAAACATTTCTGATAGGAAATCAACACATCATCTTTAAACTTGACACTGGATCGGATGTCAATTGCATTCCGATATATTTAACAAAAAAGCTTAACGTAGATTTAAAACGAAAAAACGAACTTGACAATTTACTAATCTCAGATTATAATGGCAATAAAATTAATGTATTTGACATAATAAAGCTTTCATGTTATGATTTAGAAAGGAAAACTGAACACACTTCTCATTTCTTTGTCGTTGATGATACCCACGAGCCTTTGCTAGGCTTGGAGTCTTGTACAGAATTTGGGTTAGTAAAACGAATTGATATCCTTACCACTCGAATGCAGTGAATTCATAAAAAATAATTTAGATGTTTTTGGTAGTGTTGGTAGGTTTCCGGGTACCAATTCGATTAAATTAAAAGAAAATTCTAGGCCATCGTTGCACTATAAAAAAAGGATACCACTCAGCCTATTGGATAAGCTTAAAGTAGAAATTGAAAGCATGTTGAAAGAAGGTATAATTTCTACTGTGAATTATCCAACTGAATGGGTTAATAATCTACAAATAGTAGAAAAACCAAATGGAAAACTTAGAATATGCCTTGATCCAAAACCACTTAATAAATGCATTCAGCGCGAACATTTTCTTATTCCTACAATAGATGACTTCACATCCAGGCTTGCAGGAAAACGTGTATTTTCTGTATTAGATTTATCGAATGGTTTTTGGCACATGCAGCTGAACGAAGTTAGTGCTGATCTTACAACATTTATGACCCCGTTTGGGAGGTATAGATTCAATCGTGCACCATTTGGACTTAATAACGTTCCTGAAATGTTTCAATGCAAAATGGTTCAAATATTTGGGGATATCCCAGGAACTATGATTTATTTTGATGATATAGGTATAGCTGCTGAAAATGAAAGTGAACATGACAAAATATTGGATATGGTACTGGAACGTGCAAGGGCAAATGGAATTAAGTTCAACCAAGATAAACTTCAATATCGGGCCAATCAAATTAAGTTCATGGGTCATATCTTATCACACGGGAAAATTCAACCAGAGACCAAACACCTGGATGCAATTTTAAATATGAAAAGACCTGAATGTAAGCAAGACATCATGCGATTATTGGGGTTTTTTAAATATTTAGCAAAGTTCATTCCCAATCTATCAAAGCTTACTGCCAAGCTACGTATGTAGCAACGACAATGTTGATTTTAAGCTTACAGCAGAGCATGAGGAAGAAATTAACAAGCTACTAGGGATCATAACTTCAGATCCTGTCTTGGCAGTTTATGATAAAAAAAATCCAGTTGTGATACAAACAGATGCATCCAAGGATGGATTGGGCTGTGTGCTGATGCAACTAGGGCACCCTGTTGCGTTTGCATCTCGTACATTGAGCGCCAGCGAGCAGAAATGGTCACAGATAGAGAAAGAGCTCTTGGCTATTCTATTTGCTTGCACGAAGTTCCATTTCTTTGTTTATGGACGTGAGTTTATAGTTCAGAGCGACCATAAACCATTAGAAACGTTAGTTCGGCGAGACATCGATGGTGTATCCCCTCGATTACAACATATGTTCATGGCACGTTTAAAATAGTCCAAAATGGAAGTAGTTTATAAACCTGGTAGGGAAATGCTTGTAGCAGACTGTTTATCGCGTGCGCAACTAAGTGGCTGTGGGGAAATTGAACATTTAACGGGAATAATTCACAATGTGACCAGGTCTGCATGTCTCTCAAAGGCAAATTACGACTTATATATTTCTGTTTTGAACCGTGATGAAGAATTCTCGAAAATAGTAGGATTTGTTCAG
The DNA here is from genome assembly GCA_920937365.1 of Sphaerophoria rueppellii. Taxonomy (NCBI): domain Eukaryota; kingdom Metazoa; phylum Arthropoda; class Insecta; order Diptera; family Syrphidae; genus Sphaerophoria; species Sphaerophoria rueppellii. The sequence continues at coordinate 66,790,856 of CAKKXW010000001.1, forward strand.
AACGGTTGGCCACATTTCCATCGTCTTAATCAATTAGGGCAGGAATTTCATAAATACAAGTCCGAACTACATTTTGAAAATGGGTTACTGTTTCGCAACAATCGTCTGGTAATTCCTACGGAATTGCAAGACAAAATTGCAAAGTGGATACACGCTCCACATTTGGGAATTGAAAAAACACTTGCCCGAGCAAGAGCGCACTATTTCTGGCCAAGAATGAGTGTTCACTTGAAGCAAATCGTAGAATCTTGTCAAATTTGTGAGAAGTTCACGCGGAATAATCAAAAAGAAAAACTAGTACAAGATGATCAACCGGAATATCCACTTCAAATCATTGCTATAGATTTATTTGAGTACGCAGGAAAAGATTTTCTATCTATAATTGATGCATATTCTTGCTTTGTTATAGTGGAAAATCTTAATAACAAAACTTCAAGTCATATAATAGAAAAACTTAAGATAAACTTCAATAAAATAGGTTATCCAACTATTATTCGATGTGATAATAGTCCTTTTGGATCCGGAGAATTCGAAAAATTCGCGAATAGTCACAATATAATCATGAAGTTTTCAAGCCCACGGTACGCACAGACCAACGGGTTAGCAGAAAAAGGTGTAGCAATAGCAAAGAACATTCTTAAGAGGTGCTATGAAGCACAAGAAATAAAACACTTTCAGTATAGGTTGCTTGAGTACAATACCACGCCTGTGGCAAGTATTGGACTCGCACCAGTCCAATTATTTTTTGGTAGAATGATTAAAACAAGAATGCCTATTTCCGATGCCTTACTTCGCAGAAATCAAATTGATGAGACGTTTGTTCAGACTAAATTTAAAGAAAAAAGAAAAAGTCAAAAATATTATTACGACAAAAGTGCAAAATCACTTCCAGTGCTTGAGTTGGGTGATCGTGTGATTAAAAAAAAAAAATCAAAGGAATGGTATTATGGAACAATAGTTGATCATGTAAATAATCGCTCATATATTATTAAAGATAGTTTTGATAATTTTTTTTAGACGCAATAGACGTTTCATTGCTAAAACTAAAAACAATAATTTTAATGCTAGTGATATGATGTTTGAAGAGAATATTAGACAAAATGTATCGAACTCAGACATTTTTAAAGAAATTAAAATTGTTCCCGAAGATAGAAATAATGAAAGAAATTTTGAAACTGTAAACAAAACTAAACCAACTCAATGTAATGTGGATGATTCAGTACCACCACTTTCATATAACAATATATCAATACCATCAGAAGATGAGTATGAAACAGCTGGTAGTAGTGAATCAGAAACAAATGATGAAGGTGATCTCAATACACCTGACATTGCTGTAACTGAAAATGTTGGTAATGAACAATATAGAACTAGAAGTGGCAGAATTGTACATCCACCGCAAAGATACGGTTGGGATTAAAAAAAAAAAAAAAAAAGAGCATGTAATAAGTCACCTACTGTAAATAATCATATAGCTTAAGTGTGCCTTGATTTATCAATATAGTATAAGCGTGCTTTGATTTATCTGTCAAAATCAATGAAGCTATCTAATTTAAAAATGTAAAGACGACACGTGTTGTAAAGATTACTTATTGTGAAATAAAGAATTTTATAAAATAATAATTGACCACAATTATTACACTCTTTTACTACATAAGCTTATAACAAGTTATTTGTTTTATTTGTTCAATGTTCGCTCTTATTTTCTTTGTAAGCAACTTTTTTTTCACTTTTTTATTTAGAAAACTAATTTTTCAAAAACTATTCATTATAACAACTAAATTTAAACATAAAAGGTGTGTTTTTTTGTACGCGTATATATCGCACATGTACTACAAAAGTGTTGCAACTCAAAAAAATCAGTTTTTGGGTTTTAGCAATATAAAAATATTTGATTTTTTCCCTAGTATTTCTATCTAGTTGGCGTTGATTTAAATTGAATATTTTTTTCTCCAGAAGGTAAAGTGTCATTTTAAATGTCAATATTAGGATCAAAGTTGCTTTGCCAAAAACGACACATTTTCAGTTGTAATTTGATTCTTGTGACAAATAGTTGTGCAATAAATATCAAAAGTCCCTTATTTTTAATTGTGTCAGTTTAGTGAAACCATTTTTAGAAAGTCCAGTGTAATATTTGAGTTATAACACTTTTGTTGTTTTTTTGGCAGACAAATATTTGAGTCAATTTAAATTGTGCCACTTTAGTCGATTGAGGTAAATATAACACTTTGTATCATTTTGAGTTAATTTAATTTTAATGAATGAAAACCTGAAATTTAGAGTTACTTCACTTTTGATGTATGAATATAAAACGTAACTTTTTAAGTTTAATCAGAAACTAAAATGTTTCAATTTAATAAAAAACATTAAAACTGATTGTTACAAATATTTTACACTCATTTGAATTCGAAAAAAAATCTTTTTTGATACTCTTTTTCATGTCTTTTTGAGTTATGACACTTTTGATGAATGAAATATGTATGAATTCTGTTTTCAGCATTTTATAATGAATTCATTTAGTCGATCAAGATTAATGGTGCAATTGGCAACCAGAAACCTTCAAGACCATTCGGTTACAAATGAAGAAAATTCAGCAGAGACAGCTCAAGATTTTAATGAAGTGCAAGACTCATTAAATAATGCTGTGCATAATGTTGATGAATCTTCAACCAATTCAAACTTCAGTTCCCAAGTTCGTTTGGTAAAAACCAAACAGCCCAAAGTTGATGCGGAAATAAAAGATAGTGTCAGAAATTTTATAAATGCAATCTCTAGAGTTGAATCCCACTACTTAAGAGCCCAAACAACACGGGAATTCATTGAAAGTTGCAAAAGCCTTGCAGACCTTTACCGTGACTACAAAATAAGTCAAGAGGAATTGGAACTCCCATTTGCACATTCTTCTTTATTTAATCGCATATTTCGAGAGGAGTTTAACATCTCATTTTACGTTCCGAAGAAAGATCAGTGCGATCTTTGCGAATCATTCAAAAACGCAGATGATGATGGAAAAAAATTGTTGCTAGAATCGTTCAACACCCATCAAAAAGAAAAGGACCTGTCTCGTAAGGAAAAAGACTCTGATAAAAAAATTTCGGGCGATTCAACACATGTTGCAGTTTATGATCTGCAGGCTGTTATGCCACTACCACGCCTCGTGTCTTCATTTTACTATAAAAGTAAAATTAATTGCTTCAACTTTACAATAAGTGACTTAAATCTGAAATTTGTTGAATGCTATTTTTGGAACGAGACTGAGGGGAAACGTGGTGCAGTGGAAATTGGCAGTTGCGTGCTTCACTACATCAATATGTTGTCTGTAAAAACAAATAATGCAGATTTGGATATTATTTTTTATTCAGATAACTGCACTGCTGCGGGCAACAAAAAAACAAATATTTACTCTCTGCTTATTCATACGCAGTAAATACATTTAAAATTCGAAGCATAACTCACAAATTCCTTATTCGTGGTCATTCGCAAAACGAAGGTGATAATGTTCACAGCGTCATAGAAAAGCAGGTCAAGAGACACCTTAGATCTAGCCCAATTTACTTACCTCAGCAATATTGCACCCTGATTCGAACAGCAAAAAAGACTGGCCCACCCTACCGCGTTCACGAGTTCACTCACGATGATTTCTTTGATTTAAAAATCTTACAAGAAGAACGGGGTAGTAAGTTTACAGTTGATACTGATAGGATGCAAGTCAAGTGGCATGATATCAAATTTATTCGGGTAGAAAAAGAACATCCGTACGCATTTTTTTATAAAACATCTTATGAAGACATCGATTATAAGAGAGTGAACGTGCGAAACATAAGGAAAAACGAAAATTCTGATGCCGTGACTTATTCCCTCGGATTGACAAAGGCCTACCCAAACAAAATTCCTTTAGCTCAAAACAAAAAAAACGATATTCAGGACTTAATTAAAAAAAATATAATACCAAAATCATACTTTGACCCTTTTTATAAAAGTGTATTTAATTGAGTTCTTTTTTATTTAATAAAAACAATAATTATCAACTATTTTCATACTAACAACATAATATAAAAAATGTGTTTCTTAAGTAAGATATTTCATAACAGCTTTCAGGTCTGAGGAAAAAAAAGCTCGAAGCAGAGCCTGGTGAGTAAATGAAATCATGTTAGTCATAGTTTTACACTTAATTCAGTCAATTAAAAGGACACATACAATTTTAATCTCAATTATGATTTAAAATGATGGTCATAAATACGATAATGACAAAAACTGAACAAATTAAAGTGTCACAACTCAAAAAAATTTTAACAAAAATGACTGAACCCCAAATAAGTCAATTCTTTTAATACGAGAAAATCACGAAAAATGTCACAACTCTTAAAACATCAAATTTTATGACATAAAATGTAAAATTGATGCTAGTTATTGTGTACAGGTGTTTAATAATCTATTGCGTTCTTTAAACTTTGCAGAAAGGTTTATTTTACTGTTCGTACTTTCGCAAAACTGTTTTTTGCCTCTCTTGAAAAATTAACATTTTTGAGTTGTGACACTTTAGTACTACATGTGCGATATGCTTAAAATGAACATTGAAGAGTGCACAAAGAATAACGACCAGTTTTTTTGCATCACTTGAAGGTGTGAAATCGACAGGAGAAAGAAGAAGAACGTCAGCGGAATTTTTCTCCAGAGACCAGAAAAAATCTCCAGCTCAAAGAAGCAAACTACAGATAAGCGTATAAACGCGTGCAAAACGCAGGGGCGATTCCTCATAGTTGGCTAGTTTAGCGGCGCTAAACCAATAATTTTAGAACAGCTATTAAAAAACATTATTCTTATACAAAAGTCAAAAAACGACAACGTTACATTATTGTAGTGACTTAATAGCAACAAAACAGAATTTCCTACCAATATGTATTTTTCATTGCATACAAACAAAACTATCATTCAAAAATCTATCATGAAACAATATTTAGTTCCAATATTTGCGCTTACAGATTTCATACAATCCTCAAAAACAGAAAATGAACACATTTGAATAAATGCCTTTAAAAATGAACAGGAGGGTTAGCGCAAAAATCACAGCTAACGCTAAGTATGAAACGAGAACACAACAACTACAGGCAAGAGCCAACCCAACACAAACAGATCCGAGTAGTTTCGTACACGAAACAAAACTATCATGCAAAAATCTATCATGAAACAAGGTTTAGCTCAAAAGTTAGCGCTAACAGATTTCATACAATCTTCATAAACAGCAAATGAACACATTTGAATAAATGCCTTCAAAAATGAACAGCGTATATACGCTTAAAATGAACAGTGCACAAAAAAACGACAAATTTTTTGAATTGTTGGCATATGTTGAAAATTCATTGAAAAAGGAATATGGTAGCATTGTTTTAATATCCGCTTATTTCATAAGCGTGGATAATTATCGCCGCTAACTAAGCGGATATAAAAATTTATTGTTGTTGCATTTGCATGCAAATATTTTCCTAAGCGTATATACGCGTGCAAAAAAACACACCTTATGAAACACAACGGCAGGCAAGACTGAAGAATCAAGAGCCAACATAAACAGATACGAGTACACGAAACAAGAACACGATTCGATATTACACGAGTAACGATAACGAGTCGGCTGTCGCTGTCAGCTGTATAAATCTATAAACGATGAATCCCTATAACGTACTTATTCAAGGGGTCAAGCCACTTCATCACAAAACAGTTCATCACCGTACACTTCATCTCACGACATTTCATCACCCGACATCTCATCACAACATACAGCTCATCACACGACATCTCATCACAAAAGTTCATTATCAAAACAGAGCGAGTTCATTTTCATAATAAGGTTCATTTGCAACGCCAAAAAGTATGCATTACTTAAATATGTATAGTTTCAGGCGACGTGTCATTATTTCTTCTTGCTGTCAGTATTGCCGCAAGTCAGTTTGTCTGCATTCGTCATATAACCAAAATTTTTTTTTTTGATATTATATTGCTTAGGTATTTTCTTCTCTCTGAATATTTGAACTATTTTAAAGCACTGTTGTATACATACATTGTAATCAGTTAAATATTTTAAAAACACGCTATGGATTTGGTGTTCTCCATCCGGTATAAAAATCTTGTTTTATTATAAATTTTCTGGTGAATGCAGATTTCTTCAAATAATTTAATGGCAACACTGTTGACATATTTTTGCTTTGTATGTTGTTTCAAACACTTTTTGATTGGATTAAAAAAGAGAGTAATTTTAAGAAGAAAAAAACTATTAATGGCTTTTAATTTGAGGCAGGGCGAGAGAATGAAATTGCAAAGTAAAGTAAGTATGTGGCCTTGTGTGGCGTTTGTTTTTGTTTTTTTTTTTTAAGTAATGAAGGAATATAAATTTTATTTTTTTCATATATTTTACAAAAGAGTCACTAGGATATATGAATGAAAGCTACATGCTGCTGAAAGTTTTTATTGTTATTATTGTTGTTCTTCATTAACTAGACAGAGTATTTAAATGGTGGTGATAGCCTGGTGGGAAGCTACATGTTAGTTAGAGACCAATATTTAATTTTTGGATTGGAAAGAAATATGATTGAAAGTTGTTTGTTTGTAGTTACGTGTTAAACTTACTACAGAGTAAATATGTAGGTACCGTTTATTATAGTTAAAACGATTTTATTAGGGTAGATATAATAAAAGTCAATGGATTCTGTTGCACATGTATTGACGTTTATGGATTCCAAACATAAAACAAACAGGTACTTAGTTTGCTTGCTGGACATGGTGAAATGCAATTATTTTACAGACGTATAAGATAAAATTTTGTAAAATTATGAAAAATTGACACTTAATTGTGTTGTTTCCATTTTTTAAAGTTGTTCCTAATTTTTGTTGGTGGTTAATTTTAACTATATTCTCTATTGTCTATTCTCTATTGCAAAAAAAGTTCATGTTGCATTTTGAATTCTACTTTGCTATTTGTTCTGGTTTATATAGTTTTGGTTTTTAGGTACTTTATGTACACACAACACATGTACCTACATAGGACATACATACATGTTTCTTAACCAGGAAAAAAACTTCTTAAGCTCTCATTTGCTCATTAGCTACTTTATTTTTGTATGATTTTTATATCCTAACGTGTGAAGCATAATATATGTAATACATATAAATTTATTATATACTTAAATAAAAACATTTAGGCATACCTACCCAAAAATAAGTACAAAAAGAATGTTTCGTTTGTATTCAGAACTTGTCAATAAAATCATTTTAAGGCTCCTTTAAACGATCTATTACCTATCAGTTCAGTTTTCACTAATCAGTTCAGCTTTCAGTAATCTTTCAAGGGTTGTATTACTTTTTTAAATATGTGTGTATTGAGTCGTCTGTCAGTTGGGGGGGTTAAGTGTAAAGGTGTAGATTTTTGTTTATTTTTAGTGTTGGGACTTGTATGACTGGATGGGGTGGATGGGAATTTGAATTTAATAGAGGCATGTTTGAATATGGGGTCATGGTTTTGATTTTATATATTATCTATCTCTATAGTTTGGGTTTATATGTGAGAGTTTGGTGGGGGTGGGGTTGGGGGGTGGAGGTTTAAGTTAATAGTTTGGGGATGTGGTGTGGATGAATAAGGGATGAGGAATTTTTGATTGAGGTATAGTTGGGAGTAGTGTGTAATGGGATAGGAGGGGAAGGAGATTTTTTAGAAAAAGAATGTGTTATGAGTGTGGTTATGGTGGTTTTATGGTAGAGGGAGATATGAATTCTTGACTTTTAATATTGGATTTTGTAGTTTATTTAAGATCTTAGATTATATTATTAGATTGTGATTGGAGAATGAATGGATTAATTACTAATCAGAAAATAGATGATAAGTGTATTATGTCATTTGTATCCTCTCACCATTTGAGAAATTCATTTGTTTTTTGCTTAAGAAATGTCAAAATTATTTCAATCCTCTCAGAGAATTTTTATTTTCCTGTGTCTCTCTTATTGAAAATGTTCTCCTACACTCTGATCCATAGTCACAGGCACAGGCAAGTATTTAATTGAATCAATACATAATGAATCTTCGTTTCTTGTGAATATATTTTGATTTATTTTGCGTGCATATGATAACGTATGTTCAAATTTTACAAAGTTATTATTATAGTTGTTATTATTTCATTATGCATTGATTATCATATCAAAATATATTCACAAGAAAAAAAGATATGATGGATTCATTCTGTATTGATTTTATTCACTCAATAAAATACTTGCCTGTGCCTGTGACTATGGATCAGAGTGTAGGAGAACATTTTCAATGGGGTCAACCCAGGTTATCATGGGACAACTTATCATGAGACATCATACGACAACTTATCATGAGCAACTTATCATGACGCAACTGATCATGATCATACGGTTTGATTCGAACAAATTCATTTTTAGTTCATTCTATTTGACTCCTCCTTTTTTGGAAGGAAAAGACTCTTGTTGGTGGTTGTTTTTCTTTATTTTTTTTTTGTCTTTGAGGTTTAGTTTTTTTTTAGGCGGAATTTTGCGTTGATTGATATGTGCGAAAGGTGTTTGTTTTTTTGCAATTTTTGTGTGTGTTTTTTTATGAAGGGAATGAGAAGTAGGTAGGGACATAGTTTTTTTTATCTTCTATATAGGATGTGAATATGTGTACCTTACGGCTGCCTTATGAATTTAGGGTGTGTGGTCTAGGTGGTTTTCGTGGGAAGGAAAGACGTATGGTGTATTAAGTATAACTATATAGAGCGAAAAAAATGTGTCAAGATCTTTATTCTTGCTTTTTTTTGCATGAACAAAATGAGAGGTAACATAATATATATAAGTAGGGATATACTGATTTGTTTGCATTGTTTTCCTTCCTATGTGGGTTATTGCAAATATTTGTTTATGATTTTGGGGTGTGTGGTTTAGAAAAAAAAATCATTCGAGACGTATGGTGTGGTGTCTATTGTGTATATATAGAGCGAGGGAGAGAAAAATGTGCCAAGATCTTTATTCTTGCTTTTTTTTTGCATGCAGAAAATTATATGGGTACATAAAACATTATATAGAAAGGGATATACCTACCTACCTGTTGTTGATTGGATTATTGCAATTATTTTTTTTATGGATATGGGGTGTGTTTGTTTATGGTTTAGGTTTTTTTTAATTCGGAGACGTATGGTGGCAAGTGTGTGGGTTTATTAGGATAATGAGAAGAGAGGCAGAGAGGGAAAGATAGGTACCTATGTGCAAAGATTTTGATTCAATTGGTTTGGTTGATTGTAGGTAGGTAGGTACCTACATAGCATAGGTAGGTAATTCTTTTCTGTCAACGCGAAAGGGATTTTGTGATTTGATTTTTTTATGCTGAACAGAATGAGATGTAGCATGAAGGTACCTAGGTAGGTGTGTAGGTACTTATATAGTTAATGCTCTTGTTTAATGATTCAATTGATAAATAAATTGATAAAAGTTCAAATTAAATATTAAAAAATGAATCATTTTATAAAAGTTTTAGTTTAGTGAAACTTAAGCATTTAAGTTCAACATAAATCTTTCTGTGACAGTTTAGGCAGAGGAAAAAGTACAGAATAAGAGTTTATGTTCAACATAAATTATTAAAGTTACCATTCAGCAAATGACCCTTAATCGTTAAGAATGATGATAGGTAGTTGGCATCCGTAATAGGGTTAGGGTTGTTTGGTAGGTACCTATACTAGTTTTTTAATTGGTTGATGAGAGAGAGGAATAAAAAACTATCGTAGATAGATAGGTACCTACTGTTAAGACTAACATTTGATAATGGGTAGTCCGGGGTCGGGTATTTTTGCCTTGGCCGGCTTACATACTTTCTTTTAGTCTTAGGTTTAGGTTTAAGTAGAGTAGGAATGGTGGCACTATAAAAAAAAAAATATATAAAAAAAAACAACAGCAAAAAAAAACATATAAAAAAGAAAAAAAAAAACCAACAAAAAGTGAAAAACGTGAAAAAAAAAAACAAAACAATATACGATTTAAAAAGAAAAGAAGACAATTACAAAATACACAACAGAAAATAAGGACAAAGTTTTTGCCGCTGTGGTTGTTCTAGTTTTAAGTTAAAGGTTAATGGTTTAACCCTTTCGAACCCAAGCTATGAAAATCAATATTAAAAAATTGTTTTTTCGGTATTATGGGGTCAAAAACATCACAACTACGAAAAACATCACAACTACGAAAAACATCACAACTACGAGATATGAATAGCAAAAGGTTATTTTCCAAAATAATAAATAGCAAAACTAATGTGTTATTCTCATGTTACATGTAAGTAACATGCAATGCCTATGACCACCAAAAAACGTCGGAGAACTGAGAAAATAACTTCTTATGAATCTATAATGTATTCTTCTTAGCAAAAAACTTAAACCTAAACCTAACACTAAAAGAAAGTATGTAAGCTGGCCAAGGCAAAAATACCCCACCCCGGACTACCCATTATCAAATGTTAGTCTTAACAGTAGGTACCTATCTATCTACGATAGTTTTTTATTCCTCTCTCTCATCAACCAATTAAAAAACTAGTATAGGTACCTACCAAACAACCCTAACCCTATTACGGATGCCAACTACCTATCATCATTCTTAACGATTAAGGGTCATTTGCTGAATGGTAACTTTAATAATTTATGTTGAACATAAACTCTTATTCTGTACTTTTTCCTCTGCCTAAACTGTCACAGAAAGATTTATGTTGAACTTAAATGCTTAAGTTTCACTAAACTAAAACTTTTATAAAATGATTCATTTTTTAATATTTAATTTGAACTTTTATCAATTTATTTATCAATTGAATCATTAAACAAGAGCATTAACTATATAAGTACCTACACACCTACCTAGGTACCTTCATGCTACATCTCATTCTGTTCAGCATAAAAAAATCAAATCACAAAATCCCTTTCGCGTTGACAGAAAAGAATTACCTACCTATGCTATGTAGGTACCTACCTACCTACAATCAACCAAACCAATTGAATCAAAATCTTTGCACATAGGTACCTATCTTTCCCTCTCTGCCTCTCTTCTCATTATCCTAATAAACCCACACACTTGCCACCATACGTCACCGAATTTAAAAAAAAACCTAAACCATAAACAAACACACCCCATATCCATAAAAAAAATAATTGCAATAATCCAATCAACAACAGGTAGGTAGGTATATCCCTTTCTATATAATGTTTTATGTACCCATATAATTTTCTGCATGCAAAAAAAAAGCAAGAATAAAGATCTTGGCACATTTTTCTCTCCCTCGCTCTATATATACACAATAGACACCACACCATACGTCTCGAATGATTTTTTTTTCTAAACCACACACCCCAAAATCATAAACAAATATTTGCAATAACCCACATAGGAAGGAAAACAATGCAAAAAAATCAGTATATCCCTACTTATATATATTATGTTACCTCTCATTTTGTTCATGCAAAAAAAAGCAAGAATAAAGATCTTGACACATTTTTTTCGCTCTATATAGTTATACTTAATACACCATACGTCTTTCCTTCCCACGAAAACCACCTAGACCACACACCCTAAATTCATAAGGCAGCCGTAAGGTACACATATTCACATCCTATATAGAAGATAAAAAAAACTATGTCCCTACCTACTTCTCATTCCCTTCATAAAAAAACACACACAAAAATTGCAAAAAAACAAACACCTTTCGCACATATCAATCAACGCAAAATTCCGCCTAAAAAAAAAACTAAACCTCAAAGATAAAAAAAAAATAAAGAAAAACAACCACCAACAAGAGTCTTTTCTTGAAAGTCACCTCCTCTTTTTTTAGAACGAACTCAAAATGAATATTTTGTTGCAATCGAACATTATGATCAGATGTCTCATGATAAGTTGCGTGCGATAAGTTGTCCCATGATAACTTATGCCATGATCACTTATACCCAACCCATTTTCAATAAGAGAGACACAGAAAAATAAAAATTCTCTGAGAGGATTGAAATAACTTTTGACATTTCTCAAGCAAAAAAAAATGAATTTCTCAAATGGTGAGAGGATACAAATGAATTTTCTCAAAGATGAAGTTTTTCTTGTTCCTGGTTGGTTGGCGGGATGAGAACATTGAAATTTATTTATTTGTTGATTTTGTAGGTATGTTATGTTAAGTATTTAGCATTGTTGTTTTTATTGTTATCAGTTGATAACAAAGCTGAATGATTTCAAATTTTCATATCATCAGCTTCAAAGCGGGAGTTCTTGTGCCTTTTGATTAATAATATTATTTTATTGACAGGTGCTGAATAAAAATATTAAATCTTCTTTTCCTTTTGGTTACAAAGCCTCATTTGGACGACCATTTCTGTTTCAGTTTCAGTTGAGCAATCAGTTAAGCTTTCAGCCAAACTGTTCAAATTCTCGTTTAACTGAAATTGAAACTGAAACCAATGAAATTCCCATTAGTTTTCAGTTCATTTCTCAGTTTTTCCAATAAATTCAGGTATCTCACAAGTAAAACGAAAGCTCAACTGAACATCGACTGACGACTTAATACAATATATTTTTAACTGAAGTAAAAACTGAACTGATTACTGAAAACTGAACTGATAAAAGATCGTTTAAAGGGGCCTTAAAATGATTTTATTGACAAGTTCTGAATATAAACGAAACATTCTCAACTGATCCTCGACTGACGACTTAATACAATATATTTTTAACTGAAGTAAAAACTGAACTGATTACTGAAAACAGAACTGATAATAGATCGTTTAAAGGAGCTTTAAAATGATTTTATTGACAAGTTCTGAATACAAACGAAACATTCTTTTTGTATTCTTTTTTGGGTAGGTAGATATGCCTAAATGTTCCTATGTAAGTATAATATATTTATATGTATTACATATATTGTGCTTCACACGTTAGGATATCAAAATCATACAAAAACAAAATAGGTAATGGGCAAATGAGAGCTTAAGAATTTTTTTTCCTGGTTAAGAAACATGTATGTATGTAGGTACATGTGTTATGTGTTAATAAAGTACCTTAAAACCAAAACTTATAAACCAGAAAAAATAGCAAAGTAGATTTCAAAATGCAACATGAACTTTTTTTTGCAATAGAGAACAGGCAATAGAGAATATAGTTAAAATTAACTACCAACAAAAATTAGGAACAACTTTAAAAAATGAAAACAACACAATTAAATGTGAAATTTTTCATAATTTTATAAAATTCTATCTTATACGTCTGTTAAATAATTACATTTCACCATGTCGAACAAGGAGAGTATGTACTTAGTTTGTGTTTTGTGTTTGGAATCCATATACGTCAATACATGTGTTTCAGAGTCCGTTGACATTTATAATAGGTACCTACAACCTACCCTAATGAAATCGTTTGAACTATAATTAACGATACCTACACATTTACTCAGCAATAAGTTAAACACATACAAACAAACAACTTTGAATCATATTTCCTTCAAATCCAAAAATTAAATAATAGCTAACATGTAGCTTCCCACCAGCCTATCATCAAACAGCATCCCGATAAATACACACTATTTAAATACTCTGTCTAATTAATGAAGAACAACAATAAAATAACAATAAAAACTATCAGCAGCACAAAGCACGTACAATCATATATTCTAGTAACTCCTTTTAAAATATAAAAAAAACTTAATTTATCTTCCTTCTACCTTGACAAAAAAAAAAAAAAAAACAAACGCCACACACAGCCACATACTAACTTTCCAATTTCATCCCCTGCTTCAATTAATTTTTTTCTTCCCATTCCCACACTCACTCACTCATACATATTTCCATTCAAAAATGCGACAGCGACAAAAAAAACCACAACCAATATCAACCCAAAAACTATAAATGAACAAATCTTTAACAAAATAAACCTTTTTTTGATAATGAACTTTTGTGATGAGATGTCGTGCGATGAGCTGTATGTTGTGATGAGATGTCGTGTGATGAAATGTCGAGAGATGAAATGTAGTGTGATGAACTGTTTTGTGATGAACTGTAGCCGACCCCTTATTCAAACTTATAATACAAATTTTTATTAATTCATTCATTCAATTCAATTTTTAATTTTAGGTTGAGACCAATATTTTTCTTAGAATTCTTTATGTTTTGAGAAACACTTCGCTGGACGGAAAAAAAATGTTGCTTTTTCGACATTTTTTTCGTTTTTTCTGTTAAAATTTTTATTTTGGTATGAAAAAATTAAAAATAGACATACATGATGTTCGAAAGAAATGTTTGGGATTTTGTTGTTAACAAATTACTTGAACATTGTACATATACAGCTAAAACAACGATTGGCTGAGATACGCTGCAAAAACTGACGTAAGGTCATAGAATCATACTGGAACAAGTTCAACTTTCTTAGTTATTTTATTGAATGAGTATCGCAGAGCCATTGGTCTCAAGCATTATTACTAACAATTTAAGGTCATATCTCTTTTTGAATTATTCTTCATTCTTAAAAGAATGTTTAATCCTTCAGAGGAATGGAGTAAATATCTTTTATAAACAATCAAATAAAATACCAAGTTATAGTTTAAAATTCGGTCGAACTTTAAACTATAACTTTGTATTTTATTTAATTGTTTATAAACAAATTAAATGAAGGTTTAAAGTGAAAAATTCGGGTGAATTTTGCACTTTAAACCTTCATTTAATTTGTTTATAAACAATTAAATAACATACAAAGTTATAGTTTAAAATTCGCGCGAATTTTAAACTATAACTTTGTATTTTATTTAAAAAAAAAAAGCACCGGCGCGATTTCGATCTCCTTAATTCTCATAACTTTGAATGCTGAAAAGGAGCACTTTTTTTATCTTTTTGTAAAAGTTGATTTAAAACGGAACACTTTTTTTTTTTAAATATCTTTGTTATGGTGACGTTTGTTTTAGGAGGGTTACAGTAAGAGTGACAAGGCGTGTCACCAGGGGTTGGTCGAAAACAGCTTAATAAAGCGTGACGTATTTCATGGACGGTCCCATAACTTAGAACCTGGAAAGAGCCATAGAATATTTTGTATTCTACTAGCTGGCCCAGCAAACGTTATTTTGCCATGTAAGTAATTTCTAAGAACGTATTCTTCTGAACTCCTTCTTAACGGCTGGACCGATTAAAATTAACTTTTTTGTTAATAAACATACATAAGGTATTTGTAATTAGATTTTGAGGTTTCTGAACATATTCTGAAAACTTTGCGATAGGTCCTGGTGTGGTAAAATAAGTTTCGTTAGTAAAGGGTGTATCATATGAGATTGAAAATTATTTATTAATTAAACATCGCTCCCAGCGATTTTTTTGTTATTAAATATAAAATTTATAAGCTCACTAGCCGGCTCGTCTCGCCAATCTTCAGACCGGCTCCAAAATAATTATGATTAATGATGATATAAGAATACAATGTGATTTCCTTAAATCCAATTGAAAGAGAGCATAATATCTGAATTTTTAGAAGCCTTACAACTAAGTGCAGAATTCTTGCAACCAAAAAACATTTCAGCTGGAAGAAAACGTAAGTGAAAGTTTTGAACAAGTGTACAAACTTTCAAAACTTATTTGTACAATACCAGCGTCAACGGCTTTAAGAGGATAAAAACGTATCTTCGAAGTACGCAAGGGCAGGAACGTTGGCAAAACCTTAGTCTGATATCAATAGAAAATGAAATTTTAAGCGAATCAAAACAGAAAGAAGACTTTTATGATCGGGTGATCGAAAATTTTCTTAAATGTAAACGAAGAATGGATTTTATTTATCGTTAATTTTAAACATTATTTTTCATTTTATGACTGAATTTTATGCGTTTTATTATATATTTCATTTTTTGTTTGTTGTTCTGAATATTAAAGTTAAGGCAGCTCCTGCACCACAAATCCAAGGTCATCGGGCATTGCACTCATTGTCAAACAAATATTCATTTTCTTTTCATTTTCAAATCACACAACTATCAAATGCATTATCTTATTTCTTTTAATTTTTAAATTGTACCTAATTTGCAACGTAAAGTAAATTCGAGCCGCATCCGGTTTTTTTTGTGGAAAACGCGAATGCGGCAAGCATTGTAAAACATTTTGGAAAAATAATAAATCAGAATTAATTTGTCAGCCAAGTGGTACAAACGTGTTTCAGTAACAACAGACAAGTGTCGTCCGCTTTTTTTTTGTCTCAAACAGTCGTTGTGACTTTAACTTTAATTTTTATGTTATTTGTTTATTTTGTTTGTTGTAACATACTCCGATTTAAATTACATATTAAACATCATATCTGTTATCCAAATGGATAAAATTGTATTTTTAGTAGCAAATTAAACTTTTCCGAAGAACGTAGCTAACCCACCCAATTTGACCATGAATCGCCACTGGCAAAACAACACACGTAATATTAAAGAATAGACTTTTAAAAATGCTATAGTATGACTTTAAGTATAACCGTTATTTTTTAATTTTTTTTAGAGAAAATTTCCCCTCCCAACTTAACAGGGGAATAGCACGCCTACCCTTCCATACGATTTTTGTGTTTATTAAACTGTATATAGCATTTATATATATCAATTTGAAAATAAATATAATGTATTTGTTTTTCTTTTTTAGACAACACTGTGGTTCGGTTTATAGAAAGAAAATTTTATTTACTATAATGGTATTTATGTCTCTTTGTATTTTCAGTTTATCAAAATTATTGGGCCCTGATTCTTATTTTATTTCCGTTTTTAACGCTCTTTGGTAATGTTTTAGTTATACTATCAGTTTGCCGGGAACGTTCGTTGCAAACAGTGACAAATTATTTCATTGTGTCGTTGGCAATAGCCGATCTTTTAGTTGCTGTGGTGGTTATGCCGTTTGCTGTTTATGTTTTGGTAAGTGAAAGTAATTTTAGTAGATACTTATTGCATTTTCAGATACTTATAGTTTATTTTTCATTTAAAATTATTGTAGTTGATTAAAAAATGTACTTATGTATACTGAGTATTATTAAATGTTGATCGAAAAATATTCTGCTCACCATTGGATTTTATACGTGTGGTATAAAATCGGTTATGAAGTAACATTCTTCACAAACTAAATAATCGAATTACAATCAGGAACCGCACTAAGAAATATCAAAACAGTAATCGAATTACAATCGTTAGAATCCTCTCTTTACACATAGCAAACCTTTCCATATTTATTTCGGTCCAAGTTGAAAGCCTTCAAATAAAATACAAGTTTGCAATAGTATACTACTACAAACAAATATAGCTCTTGGTCGGTACTCGGTACTTATTCTACTACAAATAAATAGAGTGGCGCAACAGCTCTTGAAGAGCCAAGGCCTAAGTGGCTTACTCTCATCAACAATTCTCTAGGTGCGTATGAAGAATTGAGGGGACCTACAATTTTACGCCGATTCCGAACGGCAAAGTTGAGAAGCACTTTTTCATGACAGATGATACTCTTGGAAGTTTTGTCAGTTCTTCGCAAGAGGCAGTGTCCGTGAAAGATGAAATAAAAACTTTGGGCCCGAGTTGGATTCGAACCCATGACGTTCGGCTTAGCAGCCAACGCACCTAACCACTAAGCTACGGACACTACAAATACATATATAATATCGATCTTGTATTGCGAATAGAGTCAAAACATTGCATATCCCCCTACATTGGATTGCATTGGATTGATCGTATCGAACAAATCCATTGTTCTCATCACTGTCAGAGACTTGTGGCTCCGATGAAGGACATCCACAATTTGTGTATCTCGGCAATCGGATGTTCCCTCTCAACAAAATCTCTGATGGTGAATGTCCATCGATACGCCATCGAAAACAGTGGAATGTGCCGGTTCCAATTACGCTGGTTGACGTTCACAAGTTTGCAAAGATGTTACTTCAGTATTTGGTTGAATCTTTCGACTAAGCCGTCAGATTGTTGACATCAAGAAAACGAAAACATCACCAATCGGTGATGTTTTCGTTTTCTTGATGTAAAGTAGCACAAAGAAGTTTGTGTTGTTTGGAGTATGTTCGATTCAAAATTCCTTCCCTGGTCGATAACAGAACACCGAACTTGCCCACCAAATTGAACACAGTTCGGTGCTTGCTTGCTTGCTTCTTCATTTGGAATGACGTATGCTTCAGTCCACTTGCTGAAATAATCCATGAAAAACAGAATGTAACAATTTCCAATACTTATAACCGGATAAGTAACCGCTATGTCTCTGCCATTCTTTCGAAGGGTGCTGCTGCTGCAACATTATAATTCTGCATTTGGCTGTGTTTCTTTTTGTTTGGCTTTTTGGTATCACATTTTCAGCACCACATCACCACATGACACCTTTCCTTGCTTGTATACAGTAAAATAGTTGTCGTAATTATTCTAGCGGCTTGTTAAATTGTAGCGAGTATCACTGTGCCGAATAATCTTTAAAAGTTTGAAATATCGCAGTCTTCTGGTGTTCCTTGCTGGTGAGGATGGATTCGATATCTGGGTTGGGCATTCCTAAGGAAATCGTTACTACAGCCATAAATGGTTCTGTGGCTCCTCTAGGTACACTTCTCTGTCCTGCTGTCCAAGAAAGCATCCTTATTTGAGTGAAGCTTCCCCTTCCAACGTTGAATTTCGTAATCATACGTCTGTAGCCTCTCAATCCATCTCGCTACTTGACCCTCTTGAATATTGAAATTCAAAAGACAATTCAGTACTCCATGGTTAGTCTAGAAAAGAAACTTCTACCCGTAGAGATACTTGTGAAAGTGTTTTGTTTCCAAGGTCAGGGCAAGAAGTTTTGTTCTGGTCACATAGTATTTTCTTTTCGACTTCGAGAGTAGCTGGCTGCAGTAATCAGCTCCTGACGTTACTGGTATCAGCATCAATATTGAAAGGTTTTTTACAGTGTTGGTCAAATATTTGTTCCTGTACTATGACGGTCTTCCAAATAAAATAAACTAGGCAAGATTTCCATGTGTGTCCTTGCAGGCACCATTCCATTACACGCTCAAAGGTCGTTGGAACATTGCATGGTTCAAAAGACATCGCTTTGAACTGCCAAAATCACTTTGCTGTTGAAAATGTTGTGTTTGCTCTATCTTCATGGTGGATTTTAAATTGCCAATAACCATTGTGATCCTTCCTTTGCATCCATATTGTCATTGATCCTAGGCAGGGTTTAGCTATCCTTTTTGGTAACATCGTTCAACCATCGATAGTCCAGGTAAAAGCGACTTGCGGTTGACGAATCGGCCTTTCTTCCCCGGTATTGATTTGATGTTGAACCAATTGTGTTCTGCAGTATTAGCCTTTTGATGACGAAAAAATAACCGTAAATTCTTCGAGGAGAATTTTTGTGTTTCTTCGTTGTTTGTGATGACTTGAGAATGTTGATTTTCATGTAATTTAGCTAGCCTTCATTCTTCTTCGTTGATCCTTGCTATTTCCGACTCAGATTCTCAATATCTGTGAACAATGTTCTTTTCAAGACTCACAAGAGTCTTCCCACTGACGACATTTTTAGAGAACTTTACAGATACTGATTCCACCATGAGATATCGAGTAGAGTAGTAGAGTAAGCCTTCAATATCGACCACACGAATACTTCTGAAGAAGCAGGCAAAGTGAGCTCTTCTTTGATGAAGATTGATGAACAGTTCCCATAGATCTCATAGATCATTGGAATCTCGATATTTCGATATTTCAGGACAGGCTACCGATATCCAATATCACTAAGTAATCATACGTCTGCTACCAGAAACAGGTGAGAAAATTCTAGCACTGACATTCGGATGGATGGTTTTTCTGGAACGATTGAGACCAGAAACTTGCTTCTGCCACTAGAATCTTTGACCAGTTGAATTATTTCATGTATGCAGTTCCTTCTCGCGGTAATCTGCACGGTCGTTGTAGATGTCCAGTCTTACTGTAGTTCCAGCATCGTGCTGGCCCGTCTCGCTTACTCCTTTCCACAGTAGCCTTCGGACATGAGCATTCTTGGACTTCGAAGCTTCTAACGCTATGCACATTTTGTGATGCTTAGGTTAGGTTTAGGGGCTGAAAGTTGATGTTTTTACCGTCACACTTAGATCAATACAGATCCATTGTGATACCCGCGAGTATTGCTACTCAAGCTAATAAGAACAACCTATGTGTTCAGTTAGTCAAGCCATTTAGAGGCCTTGACGAAGTTCAAGATGCTAGTACCTGGCGTACTAGAGAGTTCTTATAAACCCCCAAAGAAAAAGTTGCCAAGCAGTTTCTTCCTTTGGTGGGAAAGTGCGGGACAGTGACACAGAAAGTGCGAAGTGTCTTCATGCACCTCCTCGTCACCGCATCCTCTGCATAGATCATCTGAACAGATTCTCTTCTTTTTCATATGATAAGCTAACAGATTATGTCCGGTGATAATGCTTACAAGAGATCGAAGTGATGCCTTGTGTAACTGTATACTTTTTCTCGTTCTTTGTTTGTGAAAACAGGGCCAGATCTTTCTTGTTGTGCCGCAGGTGTCAAGAAGATTCCACCTTTCATCGGCCTTGATAGTTATTCTTTTTGAGATTTCCTGTTTTAAATAACAGGTAGGGGTGCTAACTAGCTGAGCTTGGCTTACGTCAAGCATTGACCCTAATCTTGCTAATTCATCGGCTTTCTCATTGCCTAGTATATCGCTGTGGCCCGGGACCCAGCAGAGTCTAATGTTGTGCTGTGCGCCAAGAACCTTGAGCTCTTCGTGGCAGCATGAAACAAGCTTAGATTTTACCTCAGTTGCAGTAATTGCTTTTATTGCCGCTTGGCTATCAATGTAAAAGGTGATATCAGCTCGTGGTATCGCCATCATTGATACCTTTTAAGCAGCTGTTGTCACTGCCAGGACCTCCGCTTGGAAGACGCTATAGTCTGGAAGCCTAAGCGTGGCGGTTAACTTGAGAGATTCGGAATAGAAGCCTTCTCCTACACCAGTGTCCAATTTAGAGCCATCAGTATAGATAGCTATTGACGACTCACTGGAGTACGGTATATTATCTATCCATTCCTCTCTGCTTGGGATGGCAGCCTGGAATGGTTTGTGAAAATCAAGTTCGGGTGTTTTATAGTCTGTTGTAGTACTATGACCCATAACTTTATGAAGGATCTGGGCATGTCCTATGGAACTATTTTTACAGACTTTAGTTTGACTAAGTGTCAGGGCACTTTTGGCCGCAGATTAGTTGGAGTGGATCTCATTGCCCCCGTAATGCCAGTGCACGCTAGTCTTTGAACTTTTGTCAAAGTTTTCAGGTTCGTGCTCTTTTCTAAATTACCGTAGGTTAGTATTGGTCTAATTATTGCCAAATACATCCATCTGATAATTTTAGGGTTTGGTCCCTAGGTTTTCCCAAAAATTCTATTGCAGGAGTAAAAGTAAAACTACAAGACTAATAACTATTTGTGAATTTACTTGTAGCTTGTAAATTATCAGCTAATTTCTGTTTCATAAAGAATTTAAAAGACTAATAATTACAAGTAAGTAGACTTGTAGCTACAAGTGAAATTTACAAGTGCGGCGAATATTTCTGTTTCATAAAAGTATTTGTAAAATTTTCATTAGTGATAGACTTGTAGCTACAAGCGATTTTTTACAAGAGTAGAAAGACTAATAAAATCAAAATATGATGGCTAATTTTGGTTCCTTTGGGTTTTAAATCTTAAATTATCAAGCACTATAATCAAGAATTTACAACAATTTTTGGGTCTCATGGATAGAAAAAAATATACTAGTCTTGTTGTCCCTTTAAGGAGCGTTAATGGACATCGTTTGGCAGTTAAAGTGCAATAACAATGCAGTCTTTTAAATTTTTATGATATCGAAAATTAGTTGGCACTAAAATCAATCTTCCATTCCTAGTTCAAAAAAGTCTTGCCTTTTAAATCATTATGCATTCATCTTCCTGCAATATGCACTCAAAATTGTTTTGTTTTTGATTGTTTATTTATTTATTTAAGGATATAAAGGAAACGACTTGAATTGAACTTTTTGATATAGTAAGAAAAATTTGTATTGGTGCCGGGCATTTGTATGGTACTTAAGAAAAATTGCATTGTTATAGCATTGAATAATCATATGCTCTTGCTGAAGTGATTTCAACATTCATACATACAATTCAAAATGATTATAAATGAAAACTTTCCTCAATATAAGAACGGGTCAAAGTTGGCGTAAATTCTTTATAAGACAGTAGATTGACTTATACAATAAATTGGTTCATTTGAAGTTATAATAAGAAGTTTGTTGGCGTTTAAGTTGAAAAATAAAAACAAAATGTTTTCAAGCAGTGACGAAAGTGATTTCGAAGATTACTATCAAGGAAGAAGACCCCGATTTTTTCGAGAACGAATAAATGTCGAGCTAATGACTTTTCATTCCTTTAATGAAAAGTTTCGGATTAGTTTTTCAGTTTGTGAGGAATTGTTGAGATACATTGGACCATCATTGGAACATGAAACCAATCGAAACCATGCTCTCTCGGCCAGGAAAAGTTCATGATGCAAGAGTTTTGAGAAACAGTGAGCTTTTCTCTAAGATGAATTCAGGTTGGAGGCCACATCCGTGATCAATTTTGCTAGGTGTGTTTAGAATTAATTGAAGCTACATAAATGTATGTATATACTATCTTAAAAAAGCCTTTTGTTTATGTGTTAATAGGTGATTCGGGTTGTGGATGTACAGATTGGTTGATAACACCCAAAAACAATATCATGAATGATAAGGCAGTACAGAGGTTCAACCGCGCTCATAAGTCGACAAGGCGCCTTATAGAAAATGCTTTTGGTGTAAGGAAAATTCCCTTGCCTACAAAAATTGAGGGTGAACTCGATTTATGCGTGCGACATAGTTAAGGCTTGTGCTACTATTTGCAATTTGACTTCAAACACTTTGAGTGAAATTGGAAGTGAAAATGATGAAGAAGATGACCATTCCTCAAGAGAAGAAATAGAACATGATAAACAAAGTGGTTTAACTAGAAGAGGTGAAATAATTAACTTAATTAAATGAAAATAGCTTTGAAAAATAAAAATAGTTTTATGTTAATGAAGATTTTTGTTTATTTATTCTTTCATTCAGTGGCGTAGATAGCTTTTCGCTATGGAGGCGATATATCTAGTTCGCTCATTTTTTTTTGAAGTTCTAATAACTCAAAAAAAAAAAAATCTCTATGTAAAGGGTTTTCCAATAAGAGGTGTTATTTTGAATAGCACGCTATTCCGGAAGCTGTCATTTTTTGACATTTGACAAGTACGCTATTAATAAAAATGGAACAATATATGCTTCAACAACACATTGAAATTATTAAAAATCACTATAAAAATGGTGAAAATTTGGCAGAGACGGTTCGTTAAACTAAAACATTTTTGGGTCGTCGTGAAGCACCTTGTCGGACCGCAATACAGAAATTGGTGGACAAATTCGAGCTGTTGGGACAAGTTAGTGATGTGAAGAATAAAACTCGTACATGTCGCTCAAGAACAACTGAAAATATTGCTGTTGTAGCCCAAAGTGTTGTAGAAAACCCAGGTTTGTCCATTCCTCGCCGTTCTTTGGAATTAGGCATTCCACAAACGTCATTACACCGTATTTTGCATAAAGACTTGGATCTTAAGGCTTATAAAGTTCAGTTAACACAAGAACTCAAGCCGGCTGATCATCAACAACGTCGTGTCTTTGCTGATTGGGTACTTGAAATGCATGAAAATGATGCGGAATTTCATCGAAAAATCATCTTGACTGATGAGGCCCATTTCCACCTCGGAGGCTACGTCAACAAGCAAAACTGTCGCATCTGGGGCTCGGAAAACCCAAGAGTTATTGTTGAAAAGCCTCTTCATTGGGTCATTGGATCTTACTTTTTAGAAAATGAGGCTGGAGCAACAGTTACAGTCAATGGATTGCGCTATCGAGAGATGATTAATGATTTTTTGTGGCCGGAATTGGATGGTATTGATCTGGACAACGTTTAATTTCAACAAGATGGCGCTACGTGCCACACAAGCACTTTTACTGGAAAAGTTTCCGGACCGTGTTATCTCTCGAAGAGGTGATCACAATTGGCCACCGAGATCTTGTGATTTAACACCTTGCGACTTCTTCCTTTGGGGCCACGTGAAAGATAAGGTCTATGCCAACAGCCCAGAGTCGATTCAAGACCTCAAAGATGGAAATCGATCGAGGACATAGGGCAGCCACTTTGCGATTTGGTTATGGAAAATTTTATGAAAAGGATATGGTCCTGTAAGCGTGTTCTTGGCGGCCATTTGGCTGATGTTGTGTTCTATTACTAACCGCATACCTTCCTCTTTATAATGAAATAAACATCCGATCATTTATCTCAAAAAATGCCATTTTTCTTTGAATATCAAACAACACCTCTTATTGGTAAACCCTTTATATAAAAATGGATGTGTGTAAAACTCGGAAAACTGATTGGTTTTCAAATTGAAAATTTCATGAAATCGTGGATGCATTGGTTTTCAAATGGAAAACTGGAATATTTCAAATGGAAAATTGGAAAATTTCAAAATGGGTTTTCGAATGAAACTCGAAAAACTCATTGGTTTTCAAAGTGAAAATTCAATGTAATATTAGGTGCAGTGGTTTTCAAAGAGAAACTGGAAAATTTTTGATGGGGAACAGGTAAGCAAGAAAAAGTAAAAAATAAAAAATTGGAAAAATGGAAAAATTGAAATGCAAAAAAAAAAATGGTTGCGGGTTGCGGGCAATAAGTAGTGTGTTTCTGGCTAATGGTGTAACCGTAAGCGTGTAGAAATAATTGGTAGCGGGTAACTGAGTAGTGTCGTAACGGGGTAGCTGATATGGGTAGACGTACTAGGTAGCACAAGGGGGTAGTGGGTTGGGTAGTGTGGTAGAGGGTTATCCTTATCGATTATCGATTGAGGCAGTACGAAGTCTGCAGGGTCAGCTAGTATATTATGCATATTAATTTGAATATGAATTAGTATAAATACATATATAAATAAATCTGCCGCTTTTGTAAGGCATGCTTTATGTAATGAGTAATAGCGCATTTTGTTTCTGGTCAAAAAAAATGAGTGTCAGTTATCACTACCGTTTTTGTGGTTAACTACACCGCAGTTGTGCGAACATTTGTTTGTGTGGATGAATGTGCTGCATGTTTGCGGCGGTTTCTTATACCAACTTAACAATGTGTCACACGATGCGAAGAAATCTTAATAATTTAAATTTTTTTGTAATGGAAAGCTGGGTGGAAGCTCGTTTTCTTGCACGTTTACTTGTTATCAATTGGTGAGAGACGTAAAATAAAAGCTTTTTAAAAATCGATATAAAAAGAGAAATTTTGCTGTTTTCCCATAGAATATTCATTTGACAATGCTTCTAGGAATTCTGTGAGTAGTTACTAATGACAGAGTGCGTTTCTTTAACTCGTTTGGAACTGGCTATGTTGAACAATTATCGATCCCAATGGGGGGGATATATCCCCCTGATCCCCCCCCCTATCTACGCCACTGCTTTCATTACATTTAACTCACGTTAAAATTATTTGTTTCTGTTTAATAGCTTTGCAATTTCTAGATCAAGTTTAGTGTTCTGCTTTTCTAAATAAGTAATCTCCAGTTTTAATTTTTTCTTTTTAAGTTCTGAAAATTCGTCATCGAATGCAGTTTTGAACTCTAAAAACAATATTATAAATAAATATAATTTCTTTAAAAACGATATTGTTTCTCTTTACCAGAGGAAGCTTTTGAGTTCACCTTCCGACTTAAATTTTCCTTATCTTGATTTGGGGACAGTTCCACTTCCAATTCAGGTACTTTGCCTGCTTCAGCAAAATCATGCTTATCATGAAAAGTTTCTAACACCAGCAGACCTATAATGTCAGGCGCATCTTTTTGCAAAATATCTAGAACTTTGGTTTCTACTTCATTCATTTTATTTTGCGATCCACCTGCAGAACCCGTCTTTCTGCTGTTGTCAAGCTTAGCCTTGATAAACAGCGATGATTTATAAATATGTTAAAAATACTTAAAATAATGAACTACCATAGTACAGCGCTTTATATTGGTCCAAAAGACATTCCGCAAATAAGTCCAAGACTTTTCAAGAAAATAACCATTGGACTTCGCTTTTTCATGAATTTTCATCCAAACGATGCTTTTTCTTTTTTCGTTAGTTTATCAGAAAATGGGCCAAATAAAATTAATTTATTTTTTTAAATTTCCTCCAAAATAAGAACTTTGATTTCCTCTGAAAACATTTTAGTTAAACAGCAAATAAAAGTGATAATCTCTATCCTATCGTAGCAAAAATTTTATCAAATTTTAAATTAATATATCTAGTACCGATAAATTAAACAATTTTATTGAATAAATTTCGTCAGTCACTGCTGCTACAGAAAGTTCAAATATTTGTTTATTTTCGTTACTCCTAGTTACACTTGTAGTTTTTTAGAAGCAAAATAATTTGAATTCGCCCGACTACAAATAAATGCAAATTTTTTTGAAACAGAAAACTGCAACTCCATATTTTATTTGTGCTTGTAGCTAAAAGTCTACAAGTACAACACTAAAGTTTTATGAAATAAGGCCCAGGAGAAAAAGGCAGTCGATGCCTTTTTGAATCTATCTTTGGTGTTCAGGCCCCAGTTTAGTTTCTCATCTAAGATCAAACCGAGATACTTTGCGTGATCAGAGATTTTGAGTGGGCAGCCTTCAATTGAAGGTAACTTAAAATCGGGTATTTTGCGTTTGTTAGTAAATAGCACGCACCAACGAGAGGGCGTATTCTGTTTGTTCACTTATAGTGGGTAGGAATCTGCCAGTCGCTAGTAATAGCATGAAGAGTTTTACGTCGGCACCTAGCAATTAAGCCTTATCCGACGTGTGACCATTCACACCGGTATCTATTTTGAGTGTTGATAATCACCCTTATTTACAATGTTTGAAATTCATTAATATCAAACATGATGCGTTTACGTTCCCAAGACGCATTATTTAATATAATTTATTTCATTATGTACCTAAGTACCATTTTATTATTGCCATGTATTAACCATAATGGTAAATGTTTTTCTATCTATGTAACTGGGATTGGAAACGCCTTCCCAGTTACCGAGAACGAATCTCTCGACAACCACAGCCCCTCTGAAACTCCCACTAGGGGGCCTACCGCTACTGTAGTTGCCATCCATAGGTCCTATGCTGCCTCATAGGCATTCTGGATGGGGCTCGCAACTACCCCAGAGTACCAGCTTATTCAGTAGACATGGTAGTCTATCTATTGATTATATGTACTCCTGTGAATAAATTCACGTACACTTTTTCAATAGGAAATTTCCCAGCTTTCGTTCTTAACATGGATTAACAAGGATTCACTGGTGTCCTTGTCATGCAGTCTCTTGCCAGTTGTCAGAGCGATTGAACAAGCTGGAAGACTGCATGACATAGCGTAAACCATTCGCCTAGACCGAAGTCTAGTTTCCACCCTGCACCATCTAGGAGGTTGGTTATTCCGCACTTGAGTTTGTAGAAATATGTACTCGATATTGCAGAGCAACACTTTCTAAATAACCCAACACTCTTCGCAGGGCAGTCGCTAGTAATGCAAGATCATCAGCGTAAGCTACTATCCTTACTCCAATTGGTTTCAATTTAGAGAGTATGCCTTTCATGATAAGAACCCAGAGTAGCGGTGAGAGGACTCCACCCTGGGGGGTTCCCCTGGATGTGGTTACACTCACCCTTTCCTCCACTAGCTCAGAGTTAATTTGTCTCTTTCTGAGCATACACATTATCCACTGCGTTATTGCCTTTTCGACTTTGTGGTCGTCCAAGGCTTGCTTCACTTTTTCGTTCTTCACGTTATTGAAGGCTCCCTCAATATCCAAGAACGTTGCAAGGGTGTATTCCTTGTCATTCAGTGATTTTTCTATGACGCTGACAACACTGTGCAATGCTGTTTCAACGCTTTTTCCTTTAATGTAGGCATGTTGAAATTCCGATATACAGTCCGGTTTCAGGGTGCTTCGGATGTGTATATCAATTAGCCTTTCAAAAGTTTTCAAAATAAACGATGTTAGACTAATGGGTCTAAAGTCTTTGGCCTCCGTATGGCTAGGTTTACCAGCCTTAGGGATGAAAACTACCTTTACCTCACGCCACGATAAGGGAACATACCCCCATTTAAGGCTATTATTGAAAATGCTAGCTAGGTGTGGGATGATATGGTTTATGCTCTTCTGAAGCATCATAGGGAAGATTCCGTCTAGACCAGGGGATTTGTACGGGGAAAAGGAGTGAATGGCCCATTTTATCCTTTCTTCCGTTATAATATCCGATGGTACTAGGGTTTCTGCATGAGACTCTGATTCTGGACTACGGATATCAGCTACGCAGCCAGGAAAATGAGTATTCACAAGGAGCTCAAGTGTTTCGCGACCGGATTCAGTCCAGCTACCTGTAGGTTTTTTAAGAGAACCATGAGTGACTGAATCCTTGGTCAGAATTTTCCTGAGTCTTGCCGATTCATTTGTGCTTTCTATTTCGTCGCAAAAGGCCCTCCAAGAGCTACGTTTTGCTCGTTGTGTTTCGGCCTTAAACATACGTTGACTGGTCTTATAATGTTCCCAGTCAGCTTCTTTCCTAGTTCTTTTTGCAACGTTGAAAAGTCTTCTAGTTTCTTTTCTTAAGTTGCCTATTTCAGTAGTCCACCAGGGTGGTTTTTTCCTACCTTTTCCCATATGATTGATGGGACAGCTTTTTTCTAAAGCGTGGTTCAGAACAACTCTGAGTTTTTCTGACGCAAGGTCTATGTCGGAAGGGTCTTGAATTAGAAGTGAGTCCGGGTTTTGAATCCCCTGTCCTACTTCCCTACAGAATATATTCCAGTTTGTTTTCCTGAAATTCCTGAAGGGTTTTGGAGTTGCTACTTCATTTTGTATCAAGAAGCCTATCAGTTTATGGTCTGAGAATGATTCCTCTCTAAGAACATTCCATTGATCTATTACTATTGTGCTTGAGTTATTGGTTAGGGTAACGTCAAGCACTTCTTTTCTATTTTTAGTTACAAACGTGGGTTCTTTGCCCCTGTTTGCTATTAGGAGATTTTGGTCTAGAATAAATTCGAAAAGAGACTCACCTCTGTTGTTGATGTCGGTACTACCCCATTGGGTATGATGTGAGTTTGTATCACAACCTAGTACCACGTCCCATTTCTCAGAGGCAGCTTTCTCCACAAGCTGGCTTGTTATGTTTGCGGGAGGTCCTTCTGTTCCGTCATATGGCATATAACACGATGTCAGGATCAGTGGTGGGAGTCCCTCCCTTTCAAGCTTGACAGCACACTGGTCTGGATCACTGTAATTTGCTAAAAGAAAGAGATTAAACTTCTTCCTGGCTAAAATACAGGATCTAATATTACTATTTGCAACTTGTGTGGCTTTGTATAGTATAAAGTCTGATGCATGTAGTCCTCTAATTCTGCCACCTGAAAACCAGGGTTCTTGAATCAGGGCAATGTCTATTTGTCTACTTCCCAAGATGTAGACAAGATTGGAGCTGGCGGCTTTACTGTGTTGAAGATTTATTTGTATTAATTTCATATTCAAATTTCATTAAAACCCCGCCCCGCCTTACTTACTTGTTTTGTCTTATTGGTTATAAGCCGCAGTTTGCACCTGTTTATGCCGATGCGCACTTTGTAGCCAATTTTTCTCAAAAGGCGTATAGATTTGTGGCTGAGTTGCACCACCACTTCTGTACCTTCCTCCGTTCTTTCTCCCATCTCTATTACCTTCCAGCCAAATCTCAAACGGCCCTCGATTGCCGATCGTCTCTTATGGAGATGGCGCAGCAATTTTACATTCCCCTCTGTTGGGTGCCGGGCCACAGAGACATCACAGGAAATTGTATAGCCGATGAACTCGCTAAAAATGGAACCGTCATACCTATTTCACCTGAAAGGGAAAAGATAGCTTTATCGAGAGCTACATGTAAACTTCTGCTAAGAGAAACAGCCTTAAAGATAACAAATTCTAGGTAGCACAATTTACCAACGTGCGCAGCCACAAAACTCATTTGGCCTTCACTGGACCTAAAGCGCTCGAAAGACTTGTTAACTCAAAGCAGACTTCATATTAGCTCCCTAATAGGTGTCCTTACGGGACACTGTCTTATAGGCAGACACGCAACACGACTTGGTGTAGCCTCAAATGACTTCTGCAGGAGCTGTATGGACGAGGAAGAAGAGGAAACAATCTCTCACCTTCTCTGCACTTGACCTGCTCTTTCACTAAGACGCAAACTTCATCTAGGAGAGTTATTTTATGATAATCCCAGTGAACTAGCTAATAAGGATCTCAAATATCTTCTTCGCTTTATAAAAAGCTCAAAATGGTTCGACTAGTAAGAAGTAATTCTCTAGATTCATGTGGTATCACAATGGGCCTTTTCTTTTGGCCTAAGTGTGTGGATTCTGTATTCACAGCCACTTTAAGCTAACCTAACCATTACCTTCCAGCTTTGACTTAGCTCTTCTGTATTTAGAGATTGAAGATATCTCTCTACGCGATCTCGGGGTATCGCAGGACCTTTGATAGTCATTTTGGCCTTAGGTTTGACGAAGTCGCTGATTTCACTCAGACCCATTAATCGGAGATCAGCGTTGGGCCAGGGGGCTACCGTTCTTTTG
Organism: Sphaerophoria rueppellii; assembly: GCA_920937365.1. NCBI lineage: Eukaryota > Metazoa > Arthropoda > Insecta > Diptera > Syrphidae > Sphaerophoria > Sphaerophoria rueppellii. The sequence continues at coordinate 66,821,566 of CAKKXW010000001.1, forward strand.
ACGAAGTCCTGCAGAAAAGCGAGAGTATTTTCGTCCTCGCACGTCAAGACTTTGAACCCATTGATGGTTCTGAGGTTCCCGAAGAGTGGGGGTGGCCTGCTGTTAACAATGGCATCGTTAACCTCATCCAGGATTCTCATTTCTAATAATTGCCATTGGTCTTCTGAGAGTTTTCTTGAGGGATTTCCGAAATCCGCAATGGCAAATTTGCGCGCCTCTAACGTCTCTTCTGTAGCCAATGTCTTTTTTCTTTTCTGCAGGGGTGATCTTTTCGTGGGCGAAAGTGTGTCATCATGCCTAGTTCTCTTGGACGTTTTTGCCACTGAATCAGGGTTCAGGGAAGTCACATGGCCCACCATCTCTTTCTCCTTCACCAGGTTCTTAGTCCCTATATTTTTGTTTTTATTTGTTGTGTTCAGGGTCAGTGTCTTAAGGTTTCGTGTAGCGTTTTCGAGCACTATCTTATCCCTTGCCGTTAAGGAGTTTGGATCTTTGTTAGATAGGCGTCGAATTGTCCGTTCCGTGTTTCGTATCCTCCTTTTAAGTATTTTGTCCTCGGTGAGAGTTTTGGTCGTCTTCTTCTCGATCACCGTTTTTGTTGTCCTCGAGCTTTCCCTAGTTTCGTCCAGGACACCGCTGCTTGTCGAAGGTGAAGGGGTTATGCTCGAGCTGCATTCGGGGACATGGCCCCTTGTACTGCCTTCACAAGCACCCTCCAGATTCGACTTCTTCGAGACCGTCTTACCATCCTCCAAGCCCGTTGCTGCACATGGCCCCGTACTGGATTTGGCGGATGTAGACGGCTTCGAAGTTAGCAACGGCGTCTTTTCCGTAACCGGGGGTGCAACTGATGGGGTCGTTTTTCTTGGATTGAATTATATCAATCGACGGATTGGGCGGTCCCATCAGCGCACCCACGCCCGTGTTTCCTTTGGAATCCGCCTCCTTCAATGTTTGGGCACATGGCTCCCCCATTATAAGAGCCTCGTTCTTAAGGAAAGCACGAGCGTTGAAAAGCCTTGTTTGTTCGTTCGTTGTTAAATCCTCCCATTTCCTTTTTCCAAGTCGTTTGATCGTCTTCTTACAGTTGGAGATTCTACTCCGAACTGAAGTGGTCGACGATCGTGAGAGGGTAGAGCTAGCAACTGAACACGCGTCGTCGTCAGTTACGAGTGTTCCGATGCTAGCTCCATCCTCCACACCGAGGTTGGAAAAAGGAGTGAGAAGAAGGTCCTCTTCCTCCTGCGTAATAGTCGTTGTCGTTTTTCCTGTAGTCTTGTCCTTAAGTACGTTCCTGTCTGTCACTGGCGACTTCTCCCCTCCTACTGTTGGAAGGGCAAAGCCCGCGCCGGCAGCCGTGACTTCTGTCGACGTTTCAGCGTATATCCCCGCTGGTTTTTCATTTTTCTGTTGTGTTCTGTCCATGGTTTTTCGTTTTTTTGGGTTCCTCTTAGTTTGCCTAAACTCCTCAGCTGATCAGCTGAGGACTTAAGAAATAAAAATCTACAGCTGATCAGCTGAAAAATTAAGCGTAAGCCTCCCCACCACTACAACCCCAGGGGAGGCCTTGTTCTGCGGCTTGTGAAGCTTGTTCTGCGGCTTCTGCTCGATATCTGCCTGAAACTGCTGCAGAGTTTTGCCTCTTTTCTGTGCCCTAGTGTTTAGCTGTACTTGGAAAACCTCTGTCATGTGACTATCCCCAAATCACTGTTCAATGGCGTTTACAAGAACTTTGAAGTCACTACTCTTCTCGGCTGGGATGGTTTGTAGTAGTTCAGCAGCTGATCCTCTTAAAGCAAGCGTGAGAGCAATGTACTTTTCTTGATCGTCCCAGCCAATCGTTAACGCTGCTGTTTCAAACTGTTTCTTGTAGATTGACCATTGAATCTGACCATCAAATTTTTGGAGGATGCACTTCTCTATTTCTTAAGCAGCCACCAGAAGGTTCCCGAGCTTTCATCTTTCGCACTTTTTCTATTTCGTTTGTGATAGCTTCGATTTATTCGTCTCATCGAGAGCATTGATTTTCTCTTCGAAGTCGACAAACCTGCCTTCTAAAACCGTCAAACCGATCTAGAACATTCTGCTGTTCTTGCTTTTGCTTAGTGAGTGAATATGTTATGTAAGACGTTTGCATTTACCTCTTCCACTTTTGCTTCCAATTCGAAAGCAAATGTATGTTGGTCTTCATTTTGCTTCTCCAGATATTCCTGCAGCCGTTTAACGAGTTCAGTTTTTATTCCTGTCCCACTAAAGCCACGTTTGCTTTGTTTGCTTTCACACACTCCACTTCTGACACGAATTTAAAAGTTAATCACACGTTTGCAAATAACACACAAAATTACTTTGCTCACATCTCTCTCAAACTTATTTATTCAACACTTTGAATTTTCACTTTATCAAACACAATGAATACAAATAAGTATTTACTAGCAGTACTAGATCAAAAAGTTAACCGTCAAATTTGGGGTCAAGCCACTTCATCTCACGACATTTCATCACCCGACATCTCATCACAACATACAGCTCATCACACGACATCTCATCACGAAAGTTCATTATCAAAACAGAGCGAGTTCATTTTCATAATAAGGTTCATTTGCAAAGCCAAAAAGTATGCATTACTTAAATATGTATAGTTTCAGGCTACATGTCATTATTTCTTCTTGCTGTCAGTCTTGCCGCAAGTGCAGTTTGTCTGCATTCGTCCTATAAGCAAACATTTTCATTCTGATATTATATTGCTTAGTTATTTTCTTCTTTCAGAATATTTGAACTATTTTAAAGCACTGTATATATGCATACATTTTAATCAGTAAAATAAACTGTAAAAACACGCTACGGATTCGGTGTTCTCCATCACCGGTATAAAAATCTTGTTTCATTAAAAATTTTCTAGTGAATGCAGATTTCTTCAAATAATTCATTGGCAACACTGTTGACATATTTTTGCTTTGTGTGTTGTTTCAAACACTTTTTGATTGGATAAAAAAGAGAGTAATTTTAAGAGAAAATAAACTATTAATGGCTTTTGAGGCAGGGCTAGAGAATGATGTTGCAAAGTATAGTAAGTATGTGGCTGTGTGTGGCGTTTGTTTTCTTTTTTGTTTAAGGAAGGTAGAAGGAAGATAAATTAAATGTTTTTATATTGTTAAAGATTTGTTCATTTCTAGTTTTTGATGTGATATTGGTTCTGTTTTTGTCGCTGTCGCATTTTTGAATGGGAATATGTAAGTTAAGTTTTCTCAAATCGATTTTGTTTAAAAAAATAAACTTTATTAAATCAGGCTGGCAGCGATTCTGCCTTACAAGAAACTGAACAAAAATTCTTTCTTAAACCTACTCATAAATACTACCAAAGTGCAAAGTTGCAGTTCCCACGTTGCCGTCGGTCGTAGCATTTCCCTGGAATTGTTGATGTTGCTCGCGTTGTTACATTTTCCTAGAATTTGTGTCATGGGTTAATGTCCCGCAGGTTGACGATATTGCTGATGTTTCTAAACTGAATCAAAATCAAGGTGATCGTGATTCAGTTTTTGTTTTGTTAACTCTTCCCTCCTTAAAACAAGGCGTCCGCGCATTTCTTAGATGATGTTGTAGAAACTGGGATATTTCTGTAGAGGTGGATTTGCCTCTCCTTGATTTTTAACTGTTATCATGGTTGGTAGAGGAACAGTTTCGATTCGGGATGTTTTTTTCTTACATAGGGTTTCCATTAGGGTTTTCGGTCCCGGGTTCCCGGGACGGGAATTCCCGGGAGTTAAGGCGTATTCGTTCCCGGGAATAAATTTTACAAATACCAGGGTACCCGGGAACATTCAAATCTTATTTTTTGCCTTGTGAAAAAAAATTTTAAAGGTAGAGCAAATAATTTTGAAATCATTTTAAGGAACTTTAAAAACATAATCGCAGTAGAAAAATATGCACACGTAATGTAGGATTCAAAAATCTTAGTAGACGCTGTTGTATTTTCAATTATTCGTTTGTGTCAAAGTTAAAAAAGAAAGTTCTAGCACAGATAATATAGTTACATAGATATCGCATCCAGTGCAAATAAAAATGACCACTTTTTTGTCCCTTATTTTCAAGATATTTGTTATAGTCAAACCTTGCAACCAAAATCAACAGAACAAAATCAGACAACAAGAACAAGATCCAGCTTCCAGCCACAAACGCTAGCTTCCAAGTTGCATTCGAAGGATACAAACATTTTCTGTTTGCCATTCCTTTTTGTGTGCCAACACAACTTTCAACTGTTCACGTGCAGGTAGTTTTTTTTCTATATAATTTTGCTTCGGACATCCAAGGATGGATCCGATGGGTTGTGTTGTGTTGTGTTTTGGGCTGCGTTGTGCTCGCCGTGTCGGCCGTCGTCGGCGGCGGCGGCGGCACGATCGGTTATTGTGGTTTCTTCTTTTTTTTTTTACCCTCGACTTCAGAGTTCGGAACGATTTGGATGTTGTTTTTTATGTGGTTGAGCTATCATTCCTTCTAAATTTTATTGGCAACGATAATTTTTTTCAGCGATTTATTTTTCAGTGCTATTTTTTTTTATTTTTTTTAATGCAATGGGTGATAAGAGATTATCTGGAGTTTCTTGTTCAATTTTTAAGAAAACAACAAATTTGAAAAAATTGAAACTTTTTCAATGCCTTTCCAAAGATAAGTGTTTGAGTAATTTGTGGAGGCAGGCTTGTGGATTTTCAAATGAAGGCAAGTTTGTTTGTAGTGACCACTTTTGCCCGGTGTTTTTGGGAAGAAAATACCTTAAGAAGGATGCTGTTCCTTCTTTGAATTTATCTTCTGATTTGGATTCAGATTTAAATTAAGAAGATCTTAAATCTCCAGCAACGAAAGAGAACTTTCCCAAAATATTTTTTATAGGTCGCAAAGCGCCTTTATTAATATTTGATGAGATAAGGATTCGTCAAAACCTCACATAAAATATGAAAAATGATTTGATAGATGGTTACAAAGATCTAGGAGCAGTAAGAAATAAATTTTTTGCTAATGAAATATGTGTTTTCATGGTAAATTGGTTGTTTGATAGCATTTAAACTATTTTGTGTTAGCAAATGGTGTAAATGGGGATTATTTGAACGAAATTATAAAAAACAATTTGAAAATCTTTCAAGGGGTTGGGGTCGAAATTCTGTATGTTGTAACATTCTGTATTCAAAATGCTGTATGCCAAAATACTGTATGTCAAAATTCTGTATGTGCAAAATACTGTACGAGCAAAATTCTGATAGTCAATATTCTGTACAGCAAAATTCTGCTTGGTCAAAATACTGTATTACAAAATTCTGTACGTCAAAATTCTGTAAAAATGCTGTAAAAAAATATGGTTTTGATAATGTAAAAAAGTGCGCGCGCACTTTTTACATTATCAAAACCATATTTTTCTTACAGCATTTTTACAGAATCTAATTCTGATTAATATAGGTAATTAATATTACTTAAAACGTATTGCAAAAATTTAATTTTATATTGATTTCGACACTTCTGTAAAATATTTTGTAGGTATCTTAAGAAAAATTTGTTTTTTGTTCCAAGAATTTATTTTTACTTTCTTAGTTTAATTATAATACTTTAATTATAATTATAATTACGCCTTTATTGTCAATAAAAACATCACAATTATATTCAAAACAAGTGTTATGTGTTTTTTTATCAAAGGAAATTTCTTGAAAAATACAGTATTGAAAATACAGTATTTTGCCGTACAGAATCTTACAAAACAGAATTTTGCGTGTCAGTATTTTGTTCATACAGTATTTTGACATACAGAATTTTGTATTTACAGTATAATGACGTACAGCATTATGTTCTTACAGTGTTTTGACCCCACAGAATTTTGTCGTACAGAATTTTGGCAAGCAGAATTATGACCCGCTCCCTCTTTCAAGATTGTTTAAAATCCATCCAAAATTTGACTTCGGGTTTTCTTGTTCTTCGGGACTTTTCTATTTTACCATTTTTTTTTACTAATGCATTAATTTGAAAGACTGATTTTGAGAATTTTTACATTTCAAATTTTCCATTTTTGCAATTTTTTTATTTTACTTTTTCTTGCTTTCCAGTTCCCCATCAAACATTTTCCAGTCTCCCTTTGATAAACTATGAGTTTTCCGAGTTTCATTCGAAAGCCCATTTTTAAATTTTTTAGTTTTCCATATGAAATTTTCCAGTTTTCCATTTGAAAATTGCATCTTCAACTACATGCAATTTTCCCTTTAAAAACCCATTAGTTTTCCGAGTTTTCATCAAGTCCTTTCTCAACAAAAAAATCTAATTTCCGACCTTTGTTTGTTTTTTCCAGTTTTCTCAATCTCCCATAAGGTTTTTTCAATTTTTTTCTATTCCTAAAATTAAAATGTCAAATAAATTGAAACCTTTTCCTCGATTTATTGAATCTGTTTGTTTTTTTAAACCATCGGAGCCGTTCTTTTTTTTTCAATAAATTGTTTATGTATATTATGTTTCAATTTCAATTCTTAATATTCATTCCTTTCCAAAAAACAGAATATATTAATATATAATTTTTTTTTTTAATCCAAACAAAATTTTAAATTTATTGAATACAAATTATTATTTGGGCAATATTTATACATACATACCTTCGAAATAAAAAAAATATGTTGATCTGATATTTATTTTTCGAGAAAATCTGATTAGAAAAAAAAAACAGTTCTGTGCGAGGTACCGTTTTGGAGCAATACAAAAATATTTATTTATATACATATATTTATCACAGTTAAAAAAAAAAAAATTCGAGCATGTTTAAAAAAATCGTAGTGGCCGTTTTTAAGAAAATTGAAAGTTTTGGTTTTTGGCAAAAAAAAAAACGTATGGTGGCTACCCTAAATTTTTATTAAAAATAAACAAAAAAACAAAACCCACCCGCGCGAATTCGGACTAGTGGCTTAGGCTGTAGATGCGTTTACAGACAGACAGACGGACGGAATCGGCGGACCCAGTTTTTTCAACTTCTCTATCATCGTAATGTCATATCTATCTCAACTTTTTTTTTGCACGAATTCAATATTTGCCATATATTCTATATGTCGCAAGTAAAAAAGAAAACGCAACAAGCAACTTGACAATACAATACAAATAAGAAACAACATAAGGACTGAGTATGATTCACACTAGTTTGATCGAACTGGGACGTAGTGGTACGTCCCATGGAATTGAAAAATGGTAATTTTTTTTTCCTCTGCGTGCGATATCTATGTAACTATATTATCTGTGGTTCTAGTTTTTTTTTATGTTAATTGTGTTATATTTTTCTTTGTACTTCAAGTGATTGGAAAGTTCATTATACATATATTTTTCGTTTTTTTTTTTTTTTAATACAGCGAAATGCAAGTCTTAAGAGATGTTTGTAAGTTCTCAAATTGGTAGAGTCTTTGGTTTATTTATTTTTTGTCTAACTTTATTTTTGTTGCGGTCCTTTGCAGTGTATCTATTAATAAATTATGGGTTAACAATCTTCAAAAGTCTGGGATTATTTAAAAAAAAATAAAAAAAATAAAATGAGTTGGTAAGGTTTACCATGTGTCCAAAAATGTTTTCCTGTAGAGGATCGTCCTACCACCAACTTAAATATACCTAGTCTAGCCATAAGAATTGTTACATGTTAAAAGTTCTTATATAGGATTTAAATAATTGTGGCCATTGTTTCTTAGCGGCACGTACAGTTTTGATGGGAATCAACGACGCCGCTCTTATGTAAACTGCCTTTAGGCTGTCCAAATTTCGGTGGAGAGACCTGCAGGCCATGCCCTCCAGCCCTGACCACAAGCTGTAATGATTAAGATCTGGACTTCCCGATGGCCAATCCTCAGCAGCAATCAGTTCCGGAATATTGCACTTTACCCACTCTTGTGTCATTTTGGACTTGTATGCCGGATCAGTGTTGGAAGACCAATCTTTCACCGTTGAATAGAAAACGTGTTAAACCTGTAACAACACCCACGAGAAGACTTTCCTCATGGACTTTTGATCCTGTTTGAACACCTTTTTCCCCACCAAACCATTACAGAAGCATGGTCTTGAACTTTTTTTGGACCTTTTAGGTGATGTTGCATTACACTTTATCATTTTGTTTGTAAAAAATCTCTTCTATTCTCAACATTTTTTCATCAGAAAACAAAATATTTTCGTGCTCAATTACCGCTTGCCACAAAAAGCCTGTGTAATATCTTGAAATAAACTTTTTTTTCTAGTGTGAGGAATAAATTTTGTAGTAAAAGATGTATGAGACATTTTTTTATTCAACTTTTAACAAGTAATAGAACTTGTGGCTAGATTGGGTACATGTACATATATCAATTTAAATTTCGAATTTAACCTACGGTTCCCTTGATTTTATTCATAATAATACAAAAATAAGCATTTATTCTTGAAAACTAGAACTTTCTTTGTACATAAAACTAGTTCCCGGGAATCAAAATTATTCATTTCCGATTCCCGGGAACAAAAAAGTGCCGGGAACGCGAAAACCCTAGTTACCATTATGACCAATATTGATATTAGGAAAATCACATATGTTGTTATTTGATGAGCGTCTTTTTCTACTTGGATTTTACTTAAATTTTGCGTATTGTTTGTATTCAGTTCTTTCAGAAGTTCCAAGGAAAGAATTTCTTCCACTTCTAGGTTTTCAGATGTTGGATGTACTGTTGGAGGTAGTGCTTGAATATTGTTCAGCTCTTGGGCGACATAACGTTGATCATTGATAGAAATTGTTTCGTTATAAAATTTTATTACGTAATTTCCGTTAAATGTCTGTGTTCTATTAGTAGCTTCTATTGATCCCTTGAATTGTTGGAGAACGATGGTACTTAAGTCTACTAGATCTAAATGTTTGCAAAGAGAAATATTTTCAATTTTCTTACAATTATTTTTAATACCCTATATTTTTTTTTTTTTTCATTTTTTAAGATATTTCTATATGTTTTATTCATAACATTATTGTTTCTTTTTGTTGGTATGACAATTAGTTTACTGAATGTTTCTTTTTTTGATTTAGGAATGCTAACAATGTAAAGTAAGTTCGTTTGGTTGCTTGCGATTTTAACATCGGAGAATTTTATTGCATGTTCGATATTTGTGTATGGCATATTTTCTGTATCTAATTTGTTTAATATTACGTTAATTTCAGTTTTGGACATAATATTGGAGTTAACAATGTTTCCTTTTGCTAATTCTATTGCATAGATAATACTGACAAGTTCTTTTTTAATTAGTTTGATTTTATAAAGAAATATGATATTAAATTGATAATTAATCAATGGTACTATCCATTTTTATTGTATTGATAATTTCATTTGTTACATTTGTTATTGCATTTATTCTCTCTTTACATTCTTTATTAATAGTATATTGATGGTTATTGTTCTCGATTATGTTGTTAATATTATTTTCTAGAATTAAAAGGTCTTCGTGATCGGGTGAACCCGCTATCCATCCTATTTCCATCCTTTACCGATGAAATCTAGTGATCGTTTTGTTTTTTTAATTTGTAGGTTTCGTATTATATCTTCAATTTGCTGAATTTCGTGGGATAGGATGCGATAGAAAGGATTGCTCTTGGGTATACGTTTTAACATAGGGTATGCTTCTTTGATACATTTTTCGTATGGAGTGAGTTCTATTGTGTGTAAAACTTTCAAATTGCCTTCAATAACTTTGGCATCACCATTGTCAAGGATGATGATGGGGGAATTGGAATAATCCAGAATGTTGGTTTTTGCGATGATAGGGTTTAGAAAATATCTGTAAGATAAAGGGGTAGTATTGTAATTAATTTTTGTATTAGTTTCTTATATTCGATTTGTGAACTACTCTTCCTGAAACTGTTACGATCATGGTTGTTTTATCCTCTTTTACTTCTTCTTTTTTGAATCTTGGGGAAAGCTCTGAACCTAATCGTTTATTTATTTTTATGAAAACAGTTTCTCCAGGGGAATATGTTTTTAATTCTGTTCGATCAGATCAGTTGTTTGTTTTGCTTTTAATTTTTCTATATTTTTTAAGCGTTCTTGTTCGACGTGATCCGAGTCGGTAGTGTTTCTACTAAAAAACGTGTCTTTTATTTGTAACGGAGTGGACCGAAAAGTTATAGACATGAACGGATGCTTCTAGAAGTTCCGTGAAGGATTCGTAAATTTTTTCGGCTTTCAAACACCTCATTGTTTCACCAAGGGTTGAATGGAACCTTTCGATTTGCCCATTAGATGTGCTCGTGTAAGGTGGGGTAGTGAAAATTTCTATGCCGAATTCGTTTCGAAGCATGAACAATAGGGATTCTGAATGGAAGGATTTTTCATTGTCGCAGACTATCATTTTGGGTATTCCGAATCCATAGATGATGTCACTAATTGGTTGTTTAATGTCTTCTGTGGCTTTTGAACTAATTGGTTTTACCTTGACATATTTGGAGAATTTATTAATTGCAGTTTAAACTAACTTTCCTTCCGTGGAGAATATGCCAATATGTATGATTTCTCCGGGGTATTTCGGAATAGGTGTAATTTGAATTGAGACTTTATTAGGGTGCCTTTTATATTTGTTTTGCTTACATATTAAGCAGATTTTAGTGAATTTTTTTTAACTACTTGCTTAATGAAGGGAAAAAGTATTTTTCTGAAATTTGAGCTTTATTTTAGGGGCATCGTGCGACACCCCGTTTTTAACGAAATTTGAAAAAAAATATTGTTAATGAAAGTACTAATTACGTGCTTTTTATGTACTGAAAAATCAAATTTTGTGCTCCATTGCAACATTTTTTTTTTAAACAAAAATCCGGGGTGTAGCACGGTATCGTTTCAAACCCCGCATGGTGAAGGGATCGAAAAATATCATCAAGTATAGTATCAAAATTATGTGCTATTTATGTGCTTGCGATAACAGCAATAATGAATCGTGCACTATGTTTGAAAACCCACAGCCAATCGTCATCCATCAACTTCCTAGCCTTGATTATTTAAATGACTCTATAATAATCTAAAAACATTTCAGTAGTCTTGATCAATTATTTAATTCTAACTAATAATTTTGTACAGTGTACGTATTCATATTCACATTTTTATTACCTTTATATCAGCTCTGCTATTCTTTGACATTTCTGTACAGTAGATTTGTTTTGTTGTTTCAAATATTATCAATCAATTATTGTTTTATAATGTTGGTCCATGGTGTGGTGAGTTCTCTCTCTGCTGCTCTGTTGCAAGAGCATCGACAGATCGCAACAACAAACTCTTGTTTCGCGAATATGTGTGAAAGGAAAGTTAGAAATTATTGTAATCTTCACTGAAATCGACAGATTAACTCTTTCATTTTGATTTGGACCACAGAGCACACCACACCTTGGAACTTGGATAAGTATTCCTCATTTATTTAATAAACCTCTTTATAACGTGGTAATTGGGAGTTTTTTTTTTTTTGCCATCAAGCGTTGAGGTTTTCATCATAAATTAAAATAATTCATACCTACAGTTTGCTATAATCGAAAACACACTACTTATCTACATTAAAATAAATGATTTTGTATATTCCCAAGCGGAGCGATGTAGTCAAAACGCGTGCTAATTATGTACTGGCAATGATCGCAAAGAAACCAGAGTCAGGGCTCAATGTTCAGTTTGAAATTTCTTTTGAAACAATAAGTACTTTAATTTCAAAATTTATAAAAAAAAACTTCATACGTCAACGCTCACATTAACGAATTTTAAACCTCTGAGCAAAACCTTTTAAGTATGCAAGTAACTGATCGCCAGATCTCTGTTGTGAAGTTTGAATTTGAATTTTTGAACCAGTTTGTTGCCTTAAAGTATGCAATTTTAAATTTGAATTTTTGAAACAATTTGATGCTTTAAGGTATGCAAGGACCGTGACCGTGCAGTGTTTTTAAACGCGTTTTTAAGTATTGAATCATGCCACGAGGTAGTACACTTAGTAACATAGGCTATATTAGCTGTGTTCACTGACGCTGTGCTGGACTGTTCTAGACAGAAAAGAACAGCTTTTTGCTATTCATTGAGGTTTTTTCTGTGATAATCTGTTCTACTTTCCTGTTCATTGACAAACCTAGAACAGTTTAGAACAGGATTTTCTGTTCTTGCTTTTAATCAGGTTAGAATAGACTCGTGAGAAATGTCAAAATCGTAGTTGTCATTTTTTTTATTTGCGTTTTGATTTGGCTGTGCTTTGTGTTTTTTCTCGTGATTTAAAAGAAAGTTTTTTTGCCAATTTGTTTTATAAAATAAATTGAAAAAAAATGCATCAAATTCTCTTACATTTCATCAAAGAAAAGGTTATAACATTTGTCATACTTTCATTCCAATGATCTGAAGAGGAATCCGACGAAAAATCACTATCGGTGTCTGAAGCACTAACATTTTCATTTAGTATTATCTTAGCAATCACTTGATTTTCCATTTAAATAATTTTTAATAATATTTTTCAAGTAAAAACACAAAAAATGAAAAAAATATAAGCGAGAAACGAAAAATTCACACAAATTGCAATTTGTTTTGTTTTATTTTTTTCACAACTGACGTTTAACTGACTGTTCTAACTTGATCTGACGTTTCTCACGAAACTGTGCTGTCCTGTGCTGTTCTGATCTAGACAAATCCTCAGTGAACACAACTATTAAGTTACTAGCAACGCGGCTTATCTCGTGTTCCTAGCTGCTCTGGTTTAGGAGATACACTCTATCCCGTATTTATAGGGCTAGGGGTGGTACACCCCCGTGAAGGGTTACGATTCCGAAATATGTAGTCAGTCTTTTTATCAGCAACAAAAAAGCAACAAAATACGCCGCTCGTTTAGTGTTCCTAGGTGCTCTGGTTTACGAGATACTCTCTATCTCGTATTTACAGGGCTAGATGTACCACCCACTCCCGTGAAGGGTTACGATTATGACAAATGTAGCTGGCCTATTTCTCAGTAACTAAATATTTCTTTCTTTGTTTAGTAATATAAGGGGAGATTGAAGCGTAATATTACGTCAGGTCCTCAGCCGTTTCTCGTAAACTAAGAGAGGTACAAAATCAATTCTTTCGGTACAAAATAGCAACAAATTCCCAGATGGTTCCCGAGTCCCGCTTATAAATTGGAGATTCTAGCGTAATATATGTATATTTTTCAAATTCAAAAATTTCAACAGATATCGCCAGTAAGTTCTTTGCACACCTTAAGGCAACAAATTGTTTGAAAAATTCAAATTCAAAATTTTCAACATAAATCGCCAGTAAGTACCTTGCATACTTTAAGGCAACAAACTGTTTCAAAAATTCAAATTCAAACTTCACAACAGAGATCTGGCGATCAATTACTTGCATACTTAAAAGGTTTTGTTCAGAGGTTTAAATTTGTTTCGTTAATGTAAGCGTTGACGTATGAAGTTTTTTTTTTATAAATTTTGAAATTAAAGTATTTATTGTTTCAAAGGATATTTCAAACTGAACATTGAGCCTTGACTCTGGTTTCTTTGCGATCATTGCCAGTACATAATTAACACGCGTTTTGACTACATCGCTCCGCTTGGGAATAAACAAAGTTATTTATTTTAATGTAGATATGTAGTGCATGATTCATTATTGCTGTTATCGCGAGCCCATAAATAGCACATTATTTTGATACTATACTTGATGATACTTTTCGATCCCTTCACCATGCGGGGTTTGAAACGATATCGTGCTACACCCCGGATTTTTGTTTAAAAAAAAATGTTGCAATGGAGCACAAAATTTGATTTTTCAGTACATAAAAAGCACGTAATTAGTACTTTAATAAACAAAATTTTTTTCAAATTTCGTTAAAAACGGGGTGTCGTGCGATGCACCTCAAGTTCTGACTATAATGTATAAAGAAAATATTTTTCAATAAAATAATTATTCTGTCGTTTACATGTAATCAAGTCGTTTAATTTAACTCTGCTAAAAGGTTATGGGCCCAGGACAATAGCAAAATTCAAGGAATACATACATACTGAAGAAAAATGTCTGTACAACAGAATTTGGGAATCCATCAAATGGAGAAGCTAACTGGTTCTGAAAATTGGTCAACATGGAGTTTTGCCATGAAAACCCAATTAGAGCTTGAAGATTCATGGAAATGTATCGAGAATGTTCCAGGCGTTGAGTTGGATGTGTCTTAGGACAAGATTGCTCGTTGTAAGATGATTCTGGCTATCGATAAGAGTCTTTACGTCCATGTTGAGAATGCAACAACTTCCAAAGAAGTTTGGGCAGCTTTGCAAAATCTTTTTCAAGACTCTGGTCTGGACAGGCGCATAGGTTTGCTTCAAAAACTATGCTCAGTGGTCCTGGTAGAATGTTCCTCTATAGAAGATTACGTAAGTCAAATCGTTTCGACCGCACAGAAGCTGAATGAAATAGGATTTCCAGTAAATGATGAATGGGTTTGCAGCTTATTATTGAAAGGTCTTCCTGATGAATATCGGCCGATGATCATGAGCATAGGTTGCAGTGGTAAAAAAATTTCAGCAGATTCCATCAAAATGAAATTGCTGCAGGACGTTAAGTATGATTCCAAATCATCCAATAGTACTCTTTTGTCAAAGAGAGGAAGTTTTTCCAATGCACACAAAAAATGGAAGCCTAAGTATGACAAGAAAGGTAAATATCGTTGCTATAACTGTGGTGGGGTCGGACACTACGCTTCAGATTGTCTATCGAAGTTTAAAGGACAAGATTTGAAGTCAGAAAAAGGTGGTTCAATGTTTGCAGCGTTTCATGCAGAGTCCAAACAGCATGAATGGTGTTTTGATAGTGGTGCCACCGATCATATGACATCTGATCCTGAGCCAATTCAAGGTCAAATTAAGACAGCAAATAACATTTTAATGAATGCTGTTAGTAAGGGCGACATTTCGTTGGTTGTTTTAACTCCTAAAGGAAGACATGATGTTGTTGTTCATGATGCTCTTTATGTCCCGGAATTAAAAGTCAACTTACTTTCCATAAAGAAGATTGTGGATCATGACAATGTTGTCATCTTCGACAAAGATGGATGTCGTGTCATAAATTCTTCAAATGAAGCCATTGCAAATGATAAATCTGAAAACGGTCTTTACAAGTTGGATACTGCTCCATATAAGAATGCTTATTTTACAAAAAGTAACCTGGACGACGTTTGGCATCGAAGGTTTGGTCACTTGGGACAAGAAAATTTAAAATTACTTGCTCGAGGCTTAGTTAAGGGTATTGCTTTGAATCAAGATTCTCAGTCAACATGTTTGTCATATGCAGAAGGCAAGCAGCATCGGAACAGTTTTCCGTCAGAAGGGTCAAGGTCATCAAAAGTACTTCAGATAATCCATTCAGACGTGTGTGGTCCAATGGAGGCAAAATCTATAAAGGGAAGTATATATTTTGTTACCTTCATAGATGATTTCACTCGGAAGGTATTTGTTTACTTTATGAAGACGAAAGATGCTGTGTTGAACTGTTTTCGTGAATTCAAAGCCGAAGTCGAAAACCAACAAGAATCCAGAATTAAAATTTTACGAACGGACAATGGTACAGAGTTCATAAACCAAGCTATGCAACTAGAGTTGAAGAAGTCTGGGATTGTTCATCAAACAACCGTTCCCTATGCTCCAGAACAGAACGGTTTGGCAGAAAGGATGAACAGAACTCTTATAGAGAAGGCTCGAGCTATGTTGTGTGATGCTAAAATGCCTTAATTTTTTTGGGCTGAAGCAGTTAATTGTGCAAGTTATATTGTCAACCGTTCACCGCATAGAAAGCTTGAAAAAACTCCAGAAGAGTCATGGAGCAATCGCAAACCGGATGTTAGTTTTTTTCGAATTTTTGGTTGCACAGCGATGTCCCACATTCCCAAACAGAAACGACGAAAGCTGGTTTCAAAATCTGAGAAATGCATTTTTGTGGGATACTCGAATACTTCCAAAGGTTTTCGTCTGTACAGCCTACAAAAGAAAGATGTTTTCATCAGGCGTGATGTAGTATTTCACGAAGATAACTTTCACTACGAAATTCATAATGAAAATAACAATGAAGTTCCAAAATATACCGCTGTAGTGGGGGTACATCCAATAGAGAAACAAGAAAATCTTGCCATAGAAAACGACTTCGAGTCATGTTCATCAAATCCAGAATTTGAAGAGGGGAATAACGAAGAAGATCCATCTTTGACAACGTCATTAGAAACTCAAGATCTTGTTTCAACGTTGGGCATGCAATCTGATGTAGGCAATGAGCAGATAGGTGAAGATAATCCAGACCTGCCAGAAGCTGGAGAATCTGCTTTCCCACGCCGAAGCGAAAGAATCTCAAAATTACCAAGAGTAGTTTACAATGCTGAGACGGTCAACATCTTGGAAGATCCCGAAGACGTGGAAGATATGTTATCCAGAGATGACAAAGAAAAATGGATAAGAGCGATGCAGAGTGAGATGAAATCATTTGAGGAAAATGATACCTGGAAATGTGTCGACAAGCCTGCTGGAGCCAACATTATCAAGACGAAATGGGAAATGGGAAGAAGCTAGATGAGATGGATAATGTACGATACAAGGCTCGATTGGTGGTGAAAGGGTTTACACAGAAGAAATGTATTGACTATGAATAAACCTATTCACCTGTTGTGAGGTACTCTTCTATCCGGTATTTAATAGCATTGTCAGTAAAGTATGATTTGCGAATTGAACAAATGGATGCTATTACTGCTTTTCTCCAAGGTGAGTTAACTGAAGACATCTATGTTGAGAAACCGAAGGGGTTTTCGATGGGAAGAGAAGGTCATGTGATGAAACTGAACAGAGCTGTTTATGGACTTAAGCAATCAAGTTTAGTTTGGAACACCAAAATGGATCGAGTCCTACAAAAACTTGAATTGAAGCGTTCGCAAGTTGATCCTTGCATATACTTCCATCGAAAGGATAAGGCCATGACGTTTCTAGCAATCTATGTCGATGACATCTTAATCTTCACTAACGAAACGGTATTTTATGAAAATCTGAAACTTAATTTGATGAAAGAGTTCAAAATGAAGTTTTTGGGAACCGCGAAGAATTGTTTAGGAATTCAGATTTCACGTGACGAAGATGGAATTTATCTAGATCAAGAAAAATATATATCTGAGATGCTGATTAAATTTAACATGGATGAGTCAAATCCTGTAGCAACTCCTATGGATATCAACATAAAACTGACAAAAGAGATGTCACCAAAATCTTCAGAAGAAGAAAAAGAAATGGCTAAGATTCCTTATCAGCAAGCAATTTGAAGCTTATTATTCGCAGCACAGGGCACTCGACCGGATATTAGCTTTACAGTCAACAAATTAAACAAATTCAACAACTGTCCAGGCAAAGAACTGTGAAGAGACTCTTCAGATATCTGAAAGGAACAAAATCAGCCAAGCTGAAATTTTCAAGAAATGGAAATCCTGAATTTAGAATATATTCTGATTCTGACTGGGCAAGCGATTGTGACGAAAGAAGATCTGTCACAGGATACGTATGTATCTTACAGGGAGGTGCCGTGTCTTGGGCGACAAAACATCAGCCAACTGTTGCATTATCCACAACAGCCGAATATATGGCACTTTCGGCCTCAACTCAAGAAGCAATGTGGATTCGTGGCCTCGAGTCTGAACTGAACTATAATTTTGACAACTCGGTCATGAATATAAATTGCGACAACAAAAGTGCAGTTCATCTGGCATCGACAAGCAAGTACTTATCAAGGTCCAAACGTATTGATGTTCGACATTACTTTATTCGTGAGAAGAAGAACATGAACATTATCTCTTTCATTGGAATTGGAGCTGAATTAATGGTTGCAGATTATTTAACTAAACCATTTTCTACTGAAAAACATAATTTTTGTTCCAATAACATGGGCTTATGTTTGAGGTAAATTTTGTTCGAGTGGGGGTGTTGGAAAACTTGTTAAGTTTATACTTGCGATCAAAATTTCTAAGTAATCAAGTTTTGACTATAATGTATAAAGAAAATATTTTTCAATAAAATAATTATTCTGTCGTTTACTATCATATAATCAAGTCGTTTAATTTAATTCTGCTAAAAGTTCTTCATCCGATGGATTGCTGCCAACATATGTTAAGGGGCGTGCGTTGACCACTCCTTCAGTTTCAATGATAATAGTTCTTAATTGTTCGGCAGTCAGTTTGGCCTTTCCTATAACCACCTTTAACACACCTTGCTCATGTTATTTCGTTCATCAAAACAGTAAAGACCGCCAGTGACATCAAATGGCCTGAATAATCTGAGACGGTCGGCTGGCAAAGGTGCGAACGGCGTGAAAGATGGTTTTCCAAATAGCTTGCGGCATATAATGCACGTCCTTATTCGGTTTTGGATGCATTGACGCCCTTTGGGAATCCAGAATCTCATTCTCAATTGCGACAGCACCATATTTGTCCCACCATGCAAAGTAACTTGGTGATATTCGTCTATGATGAGATTCGTGATGTGCGACTCTGTTGGCAATATTACAGGATGCCGTACATCTGGGGAGTCATCAAGGAACTGGAGACGACCTTCCACCCTTAAAAGCCCGTTGTCATCGAGAAAAGGAAGCAATTCCACAATTTTTGACGTCTTCGGAATTGACTTCTTTTCCTGCAAAGAACAAATTTCTTTATTAAAATGAAAATATTGAATATACTTAATCCAATAAACTTCTGCAGCGGTAATTTCTTCTGTGCTTAAGTAATCTGACGTCGGAGCAGTCTTTGTGCGAGAATGTTTGATGAATCGATTTACATATGCCGTTACTCGAAGAAGATGTTTCCATTTACCCACTCGTTCATATGGGAATAAATTCGACAAAGGCGTTGGTGTAAATCCAGTTTCAGAAGCAGTTTCCACGGTTAAAGTGATACTATTCTCTTTGAGTTTTGAGATTTGTGTAGGAAAATCTTCATTCTTCAGCCACGATGGTCCATTTTTCCAAAGGGAAGATGATTGCAAAACGTCAGCACTAACTCCTCGTGTGACTAGGTCAGCAGGATTTTCCTTGCCACTACAATGCTGCCACTCAGCAGCCTTGGTATGTCGTAGTATTTCATCTACCCTGCCTTGAACAGGCTTCCACTTACAATTCTCAGCTTGAATCCAACTCAATGTTATTTTCGAATCAGTCCAGAGGTAAAAGTGACTGATCGAAGTTTCAAGAGACCTCTTTAGGTAAGCGCTAAGTCGGGCGGCAATCAAGGCTCCAGTTTGGGTAATGTCAGGCCATTTTCCTTTAGGGGAGCAACTCTACTCTTTGCGAAGAGAAATGATGACGTCTTTTCTCCTTGCGTATCAATGCTTGTGATATACGCTACAGCCCCAAACGCCTTGAGGCTCCCATCAGCGAAAATATGAACTGCCTTTACGTTTGAACCACAGAATGTCACGGCTGCTCGTGGTATAGTTATTTCACTTAGATGCGAGAGGCCCTTTATGCATTGTTCCCACTCGATTAACAGATCTCCCGTCAAAGGTTCATCCCAGGACAGTTTTGTTCTCCATAAAGATTGAAATAGTATTTTCACCTTTATAATAACTGGACTCAGCATGCCCAAAGGGTCGAAAACTCTTGCAATCGTGCTAAGAACAAGCATGTCTGAGAGACTCTTCCATCGAATCGGTCGCAACGCCTATGTCATCATCAATCACGTACCAGTTTAATTCAAGTACCTTTTGATTTGTAGCTACTTCATCTGCACTCAACATTTCCCGTACACAACGACTATTTGAGGTCAATTCTTTTAAATTCATGGATGCCTTGTTCATGATCTTGCCAGTTTCCTGACTAATTCGAATTGCGTCTTCTTCTGTGTCGAATGCCATAGCTACGTCATCCATGTAAAAGCTTTTCTGAAGCAAGGGACACGATGATGGAAAATTTGCTTTTTCCTGACTTAAATGTTCTCGAATGGTAGCGGTGAGCAAGAATGGGCTGCAGTTGATTCCAAAAGTGACTCTAGTCATTCGATAATCCATATACTCGTTCGTGTGACGAGATACTGCACCTGGAGCAAACCAAACAAATCGATGAGACGATCGGTCTTGTTCAGCGCTATCTGCAAAAATGCCTTTTCCACGTCCGCTACTACGGCATAGCGCCCAAGTCTAAAATTAAGAACTACCTTGAGAACGTCTTGAAGTAGATTAGCACCCACCTGAAGCATGTCGTTGAGCGATGGTGAATCTTAACTGCGAGCTGACGCGTCGAACACAATTCTCATTTTTGTGGTGGTACTATTTTCCTTAAAAACTGGGTGGGAGGTAGAAAATTAGTTTTTGTTGCCCGTCAGTGCTTGAGGGAATTTGTTCAGCAAAGCCGTTAGATACCATGTTTTCAATAGCTGCATCATATTCTTGAAAAAGAGCCGGGGTTTTGGAAAGCCGAGCAGGATTTTTCCATGGCAATGAGGCTTCGTAGCGCTGTCCCTTTCGAGTTATACATTGGGCAGTAAGATTATCTGCCAGCTTTTGGTTATCTACCTCCTTTTTTTTTTTTTTACACTATCAGAATTGGTCGAAGAGAGCTTATAGCAAGCACAGTCTTACGACCAATGGTTTGCCAACATAGTAGACTATGTTATACCACCGGCTCATCACTTAGTGCAGTGTTAGTTGTTAGTAAGCAAACATTACATAACAAACACTCACATGGATGAAACAAAAACAAGACAGTTAACAAAACAAGATTAATCCATAACTAATAATTACACATATTAAGTAAACAGAGAAACATTTAAAAGTGTATAACACTGGTCTTGAGCAAAGACTTCAATTTATTCTTACTTATATTTAAATCAAATAAGTCTGAGTTGCAGTTTAAAAGCCTACTCATACGTGTCAAGGGCTCATAGAAACCATAGTTGGTACAATGTTTTGGTTCATGTACCAAGTGCTTCCTACGAAAATTATAACCGCCACCCCGATGGTTGAAAGATATAGCGCCAAGTAATTCAGGTGCATCTGTTACACTAGTAATAACTTGATGGAAGTATACCATGTCATTGTTATTTCGTCTACTTGACAATGTTTCCATTTGGAGAGTTAGTAAACGGTTTTCATAAGAGGGAACATTCAAAGGATCACTCCATAGAATACCTTTCAGGGCAAAACGAGTAAAATTTCGTTGAACAGATTCTAGCCTCTCAATATGAATATTGTAATAAGGTGACCAAACTTGGGAAGCGTATTCTAAGTGAGGACGAACATAGCAATAATATAAAGCGCGGGTTATATTTGGATCGCGGAACTCCTTTGACCAACGCTTTATAAATCCAAGCATTGAGTTTGCTTTATTCACGATGTTGTTAATGTGCACAGAAAAATCTAATTCAGGGGTAAAGAAAACTCCAAGATCTCTTACGGAAGTTACACGGGTTAGAATGTGCTGTGAGATAGCGTAGTCATATGAAGACGGTGCACGCTTCCTTGAAAAGGTCATTGTTTGACATTTTATTGGATTAAGGCTTAAACTATTTTTCTCACACCACAATGCAAAACTATTAATGTCATCTTGTAGAAGAATGTGGTCATTACTAGAACAGATGTTTTTGTAAATCTTCTTATCATCTGCGAAGATGAGAATTTTGCTATTACGTACACATAACGGGACATCATTTATAGCTAAATTAAAAAGTAGAGGTCCTAGATGACTACCCTGCGGAACTCCCGAATTAGCAAAAAATGACTTAGAGATAGAATGCCTGAATTTTACTTGGTAAGACCTATTCTCGAGATAAGAGGATATCCAAGTGATGAAAAATGGGGGGAAGCCATATGCATTTAGTTTGAATTTTATGATGGCGTGGGAGAGTTGGTCGAAGGCTTTCGAAAAATCTGTATAGACGCAATCGATTTCCTGACCACATTCCAAAGTGCTAACACATTGAATTATAAAAGCCAGAAGATTTGTGACAGTAGAATGTTCCTGCAATGAAATGCCAAACTTTCACAAATAACTTGTTCAAACACCTTAGGAATGCAGAAGAGCTTAGATATTGGTCTATAATTGGTGATGTTGGCCTTATCTCCTTTCTTATAGACTGGTATAATATAAGCGTTTTTCCAAATTGATGGAAATTTTCTAATTTTCCTAATGTTCAAAAATATAACGGAGGGGAGATGCTAAGATAGACTTACACTTTTTTAAAACAACAGGTGGAATACCATCTGGACCACTCGAAAAATCATCTTTCAGAACAGAAAGAATGTTTATAATGTCATCAGTCTCTACTGAGATGTTGTTAAACAATACTTGTGGACAGCCACGTAAATACTGAAAAAAATCTTTATCCACAATGGCGGGAGAATCAATAAAAGTTTTGCTGAAATTATTTGCAAATTCTTCACAAATTTCAGAAGTTAAGTTGAGGGCTACATTATTGCTAGTAAAGTTCATTGGATAAACATCACATTTCTTCTTCGAATTAATGTATTAATGCGTCAGAGAGCGTCCTACAGTAAGTAAATACTCACTGTAAAGTTCATAACACAGTTTCTTAAATTCTTCAAAAAATGAAATATAAACTACTTGGTTTTCTAAGGTTTGAGGTATTTTTTCCAGGCCTTATTTCTCTTATTACGAAGTGTTTTTAGCTCTTTAGTATACCAAGGATGACTGAAAGTGTAAGAGTGGGTTGATTTCTTCTTAGGAACTGCCTCTTCAATGCAACTCATAAGCAAAGAATAGAAATTTGCAATAATTGCGTCAATATCATTGCTGGACGGTAATTCTTGGATACCGGAACTAAAACTAAGCAAGCTATTTGTAAGCTGCAAGAAATCAGCTTTTCGAAAGTCAAATTGGTATGAGCAATCATTATAATGGGGATTACTATTCTCAAGTAAATGACCGCTCAAGTCAAGAAAAATATCTAAGGGAGGGTGGTAATTATCTATTGTTGATAAAGCAGATGTAGATTCTACAACTGCAGTATTTACTGCGTCAGATGAGAATACTAGGTCTAGTATTCGATTCATTTTATTTTTGATACAGCTTACTTGCTGTTAATCGGAAGAAAAAATGTTATCCAACAATTGAAGCTCTAGCTGAGAAGAAACTGTAGTAGCTTCAAAATAGGAATCGTCTTCACGGGGAACCCAATCAATTAGAGGAAGATTGAAATCACCTAGCAAAAGAATACAGCTGTCAAGATCAGCAATACTGAAAACAAAGTCTAAGATTAAGGAAAGTTCAGTGAACACAGACATTGGACTTTTTGGAGGAATATATACATTTAATACAAATATTGATTTTTGCCGTAAGGTTATCTTAACACAGATGAGTTCCATTTTAACTATAAATGGGAAAACAACAAGGAAAGATGAGAGACTATTTCTCACAGCGATGAGGACTCCCCCGCCAACTAAGTTCATAGCATCCTCATGACGGTCTTTCCGAAAAACTGAGAACTCTTTATCAAAGAGCACTGTGTCCAATATTGTGGCGTTGAGCCAGGTTTCAGAGAGAACTAAAATATCATGTGGAAATGCCTGAGAATTCTTATAAATAGAAGTAGTTTTACTACGAAGTCCTCTTACGTTTTGATAGTAGAGTGAGAGTGTCTGCAGTTTTTTGAATTAAGGCTTGAAGTTGAGGGACGTGATTTTCTCAAAGGAGCAGTGAATTCCTTAACTAAAGTGTTAGGAGGCCAGGAACAATTACAAATGTTGAATGCTGATGTTTTCAAGTGACCAAAGGGCTTCGCAATCGTGTTCTAAAGACGAAAGACACGAAACAGTACTGCAATGAGGCAGAGAGTTTGAGTTTTCATTCGCAAAAATATTCTTACCGAACGATGTCTTCCCTTTTTGTAAGTTCTGTCACTTTTGAAGGAGAACAATATTTCTTCCGATCTTACACGCAAATCTTTCTTGCGGGAGATTTTATGAGTTCTGTCAAACCATTAGAATTACGATGTGAGATTTTATATTTTAGGAGAATTGCAAAATTTCATCCCCATTCCTCGAAATTTAACAGTTATTACAAAACTCCCGAAAAAGTGAAAGAACGGACCTAATGATGAATCTTTAATGTGGCTTTTCTTACAACCCAAGAATTGATCCGTGACGTAAAAGTTGCAATTTTTTTCCCTTAAACGCATTTCTTTCACAAACAAATTGATTTTATTGCTCGAAGGATTGATTTCTCTTGAATCTCTTTTTGGAGACGGATTTACACATACTTGTACACGGATTTTACAGATATACTACAGCTGAGTTTTCTGTTGTTGTGATTACCATGCGCAAAACGATTTTACAGCTGACCAGACAACACAGACATTCAAAAAAGGGATTGATTCGTTTTTGCACATTTCTTACACGCCAAAAAACATTGAATTTTTGTAGCAATTCTTCGTGGTTGTAAGAAAAGCAACATAAGTTTCGAACTTTTATTAAAACTACATTTAACTTCTGTTTATCAATTGCTGTAATGGGGGAATCACAAATTAAAATTATAACAAACAAGCTTATTCCCATTTATTCATACACGATGTAATGAAGCGTTACAATTATTTTATTTTGTTCGACAAAATCCAAGAGCGGACCCGCAACAAAACTGAAATCAGCATAAACAATCAACCGCCCACTTGAAAAATCACCTACGAAGATCCGCCCCTGGAAAAGAAAAAAAGAAAAAAGAAAACAAAGAGAGCACCGAAGCAACATCATCGCACATAATGATGAAAGGCAACAACAAGAAACTACCGAAGCGAAATGCGACAGACGACAACACATGATAACGACTTGGGTGTGATACGATTCACACCCAAGATCAACAGAAATATTTATAAAGACAAGTGTTGTCGTCGACACAAATCAGTTCCGACTCCGCTTCGGTAGAGAGAACGCCAGAGAAGTTTGCTACACCAGCTACCAGCATCCTATTTATAAATTTTTTGCCGGGAAGCACTATATATTTAGAGCTACCCACCTGTATTTTGTATTGGGAATATATTTCTTCAAAATATATTCTCAACCGACCGGGGCTTCTCTCCGATCCGATATTTTGCCGACCGTTTATTTTGTGTATTTTCCCTTCTGGAAAATATACAAACAAGAGTAATAATTGTTACTCGACCGTTTACCGTTTATTCTTTGATCCACTTTTGAGTGTATCAAAGACAGGGCTTCGGCCGAACGTTTATTCAGTGGAGATTTGCCGATCACTGACAGGAGTTTCGACTCGATCGTTTATTTCGTTTATTCTTCCCTTCTGGAAAGTAAACGAACAGGGGCAATAGCTCGACCGTTTATTTCACAACCTTTTGTTGTGAACAGGAGTCTGATTTTGACTAGACTCGGTTTATTCTTTGATCCACTCCTTCTGAGTGTATCAAAGGTAAATCACAAAGACGCTTCAGCTTCAGCTTCGCCTGACGTTTACGAGTTCAGCTATAGGAATTCAATGCTTGCTATCACAATGTCGCTTCAACCTCACGTTTCGTACGTAACGTGACTCCAAACGGAAGCTCTAGTTCAAATATGCTGAACTTTTGCTTTGTCTGACAGCTCGACAGCTGTTTAAGAGAAAAGTACACACGCAGAATTCATTTGTTTTTGGAGCAGCGTTACCACTTTAACAAAAAGGAATCGAAATATTTAGAATAAAGCAAAGAAGATTGAGAAATAGCGAATTAGATTTAAAATATGTAGTGTATATTACATTGGTCTTGGATACATTGACCAGCGTTGTTCTCAGAAAAATAATTCTTGGGGCCATTTTTGGGCCATTTAAACATTTTTGGGGTCAATTTTCTTACTTGCGCTTGCGACACATTTATAGAATATATGGCATTACACTGATAGAGAAGTCGAAAAAAGTGGGTCCGGTGATTCCGTCTGTCTGTCGATAAACTCACTTGCAGCCTTAGGGGCGAGTTATAGCGATCATTGAAATCCATCAGGAAAAATGTTTGAATGGATGTTTAACTAAGTTTTCTTTCGATTACTAATGCAATTTATATACCAATTTGAGAATAAAATATAAGTTCGCAAACTCATTTTTCGATAAAAATGTATTTTTCTATTTTCCGTACGGAAATTCGTTTTCCTGAACAGCTGATGGATTTTTGTCAAAAAATGAAACGAATCGTTCCAATGTTTTGTGTTTCATTTTTAAATAATTCCAATGACAGATTTCTCTCAGGAAAAATTTTCCGGTTGCATTTCAATCAGGAAATATTTTGGCGGTGGACAAGTGACATTCTTTCAATGACGTAAATTTCCTGATTGCTATAAACGCTCATCAGGAAAAAATTCAGATTCCTCCTGTTCCAATTTTTCCTGATGAAAACCAATGATAGCTATAACTGGCCCCTTAGGCCCCTTAGGGGCCAGTTATAGCTATCAGAAAAAATTGGAACAGTGAAATCTTGAAACATTTTTCTGATGAGTGTTTATAGCAACCAAGTTTTTTGTGTCAGAAATTAAATGTCAGTACAGCTTTGTGCTTTTTTTATGACATCAGAAGTTTTTTTTTCATCAGAAAATTTTTTTCTGATGTTATTGGAACAGAAAAAAATCGAAACACATGAGAAAAACGAAATGGAATATTTTTGAAGTTTTTACAATCAGCTGTTCAGAAAAATGAAATCTCATCAGAAAAAAATTGTTTATTCAATTTTCTTATTGAATTCCGTCATAAATATTTTAATTATTTTTGAAAAAAAAAAAAATATTTCAAACAAACGTTTGTCGAATTGCATCAATATTTTTGCTCAAATGAAGTTATAGAGTAGTCAAATTTGGAAAAGAATTTTTTTCTGATCCGTTTTTCTGATAGCTATGGGGCCGGTTATAACTATCAGAAAAACGGATCAGAAAAAAAATTCTTTTCCAAATTTGACTACTCTAGAACTTCATTTGAGCAAAAATGTTGATGCAATTCGACGAACGTTTGTTTGAAATATTTTTTTTCAAAAAGAAAAAAAAAAATTAAGACGTAAGATAAGTTCGCCTTACAATTAGGTCTATTCCTATAGAAGTAGATACCTAAAGAAATTCCTTTAAAGTTGTAACTAAAGTGTTCTTTCGTTGAGCCGTGGATTTGAATTGACCCTCGATTTTACAGCTGCGCAATGCATACGGAATGCAAACATTTTAAGGTCTGTTCTTTTACTTCGTAAAACTCCCAAAAACTCAATAAATTTCCCAAATTCTCACACTTTTATGTACTTTTACTAAAGTGTTTTGTAAGTTCTGTCACTTTTGAAGGAGAACAATATTTCTTCCGATCTTACACGCAAATCTTTCTTGCGGGAGATTTTATGAGTTCTGTCAAACCATTAGAATTACGATGTGAGATTTTATATTTTAGGAGAATTGCAAAATTTCATCCCCATTCCTCGAAATTTAACAGTTATTACAAAACTCCCGAAAAAGTGAAAGAACGGACCTAATGATGAATCTTTAATGTGGCTTTTCTTACAACCCAAGAATTGATCCGTGACGTAAAAGTTGCAATTTTTTTTCCCTTAAACGCATTTCTTTCACAAACAAATTGATTTTATTGCTCGAAGGATTGATTTCTCTTAAATCTCTTTTTGGAGACGGATTTACACATACTTGTACACGGATTTTACAGATATACTACAGCTGAGTTTTCTGTTGTTGTGATTACCATGCGCAAAACGATTTTACAGCTGACCAGACAACACAGACATTCAAAAAAGGGATTGATTCGTTTTTGCACATTTCTTACACGCCAAAAAACATTGAATTTTTGTAGCAATTCTTCGTGGTTGTAAGAAAAGCAACATAAGTTTCGAACTTTTATTAAAACTACATTTAACTTCTGTTTATCAATTGCTGTAATGGGGGAATCACAAATTAAAATTATAACAAACAAGCTTATTCCCATTTATTCATACACGATGTAACGAAGCGTTACAATTATTTTATTTTGTTCGACAAAATCCAAGAGCGGACCCGCAACAAAACTGAAATCAGCATAAACAATCAACCGCCCACTTGAAAAATCACCTACGGAGATCCGCCCCTGGAAAAGAAAAAAAGAAAAAAGAAAACAAAGAGAGCACCGAACCAACATCATCGCACATAATGATGAAAGGCAACAACAAGAAACTACCGAAGCGAAATGCGACAGACGACAACACATGATAACGACTTGGGTGTGATACGATTCACCACTGATCACTTATACCAAGATTGGAAACCTTGCTGTCAAAATGACATTTACCTACAAGCTAGGAGAGCAGGTTAGCTGTAACAGTATGCGTGTAATACAAACTTAAAGACACAGGTTAGCTGTAAGAGTATGCGTTTTATTGTAATAATGATACAATTGCCTACATAATAAAGCAAGTTTGCTGCAAGAGTATGTGTGTATGAAAAAAAATAACTTTTGTGGTATTTGGAGGGTAAAACGTAGGTAGGTTTCCAATCTTGTTATAAAGTGATCACTGCGATTCACACCCAAGATCAACAGAATTATTTATAAAGGCAAGTGTTGTCGTCGACACAAATCAGTTCCGACTCCGCTTCGGTAGAGAGAACGCCAGAGAAGTTTGCTACACCAGCATCCTATTTATAAATTTTTTGCCGGGAAGCACTATATATTAAGAGCTACCCACCTGTATTTTGTATTGGGAATATATTTCTTCAAAATATATTCTCAACCGACCGGGGCTTCTCTCCGATCCGATATTTTGCCGACCGTTTATTTTGTGTATTTTCCCATCTGGAAAATATACAAACAAGAGTAATAATTGTTACTCGACCGTTTACCGTTTATTCTTTGATCCACTTTTGAGTGTATCAAAGACAGGGCTTCGGCCGAACGTTTATTCAGTGGAGATTTGCCGCTCACTGACAGGAGTTTCGACTCGATCGTTTATTTCGTTTATTCTTCCCTTCTGGAAAGTAAACGAACAGGGGCAATAGCTCGACCGTTTATTTCACAACCTTTTGTTGTGAACAGGAGTCTGATTTTGACTAGACTCGGTTTATTCTTTGATCCACTCCTTCTGAGTGTATCAAGGCTAAATCACAAAGACGCTCCAGCTTCAGCTTCGCCTGACGTTTACGAGTTCAGCTATAGGAATTCAATGCTTGCTATCACAATGTCGCTTCGACCTCACGTTTCGTACGTAACGTGACTCCAAACGGAAGCTCTAGTTCAAATATGCTGAACTTTTGCTTTGTCTGACAGCTCGACAGCTGTTTAAGAGAAAAGTACACACGCAGAATTCATTTGTTTTTGGAGCAGCGTTACCACTTGAACAAAAAGGAATCGAAATATTTAGAATAAAGCAAAGAAGATTGAGAAATAGCGAATTAGATTTAAAATATGTAGTGTATATTACATTGGTCTTGGATACATTGAGTCATTGACGCACAGAGGGACAAACAGTTATTATCAAAAGTTCACATAAAATTGTGTCCGAATTGTGTTAAAATGTTCGATTTAATTTTGACACTACACGGTGGATAAAATGTGTTAAATATTAAATAGCAGGCTAAAATATGACACTAGTGGTTAAATTCAACCAACATTTTAAATAATTCAATGCAAACACGTAGCTCATACTTTGTGTATTTGTATTGGTTGACATTTCGTGTTTGTAAATTGTGTTCGCTTATTGTTCGCGTATAGAGATAGAAACTGTTTTGCAGATGTCACTTATCTATTTTCCAGCTGAAAATAGGAGAATTATTGTGAAGGCATGCCATTTTTCAATATAAACTGTAGGCATAAAATTATTACTAAATGTATTATTAATTTGCTAATCGAAGCGAATTTTGGAAATACAACTAAAATCTAATTACATTTTTTCTGAGTGAAGTAGATTTTAAGAAATTCTGGATGGTGCGAAATCGAAAAAAGTAAAGTGGCAAAGCTGTTTTGGAGGGATGATGATGTGATGGAGGGAGAACTGTCATTCAAAGCAAATTCAAAGCGAGTGCATCGTAACGCAAGCGAAGCTGAAGCTGAAGTGCCTTTGTGATTCAGCCTTCAGAGACAGGGCTTCGGCCGAACGTTTATTCAGTGGAGATTTGCCGCTCGCTGACAGAAGTTTATTTCGTTTACTCTTCCCTTCTGGAAAGTAAACGAACAGGGGCAATAGCTCGACCGTTAATTTCATAACCTTTTGTTGTGAACAGGAGTCTGATTTTGACTAGACTCAGTTTATTCAGTGGCGACACTGACAGTCATATAATCCGACTATTTGTCTACGAGGAGCCGCAACTATCCGAGAACCGAGGGGCAAGGAGTAACTCATCGTCGCTGTGGTATTATTAGGTATTATAAGTATTATAAGTAAATTGCCTATACATGAACTAGTATAAGAAACCTGTTAGACTTAAGATATTACTAAATAAAAAGCCGTTGAACGAATAGTGAAGGTTGGTTGTGTTATTTGGTTTGAATCTTTAACTCGACGTTTGGTGCTTAGTCGAGAACACCCTGGACAGACTGAGCATACCTCAGCCTTAGAAAGCAAGCATCACAAATTGGCGCCCGAGCAGGGACCCTAGAAGATTCCGAAAAACCAAACAATAACACTCTTCGAAAGGTCTCACCGACCGGATAAACTGGCAAACCAAAACGCGATACCAACCAACTTCACTCACCGCCGAAGCTGTTCAACAGAAGCGTTCCAGCGTGATTTTTCTGCATCTTTGGACTCCGACACATCTAGTGCTACCGACCGCCACCGCCGTTTTTCCTGTACCGATTTACCTGATTCTTTGTCAAGAATACCGACCGACCATAGCACTATGTCCGAGACCGACAGTCAAGAAAGTCAGCCTTTGAACCCAGTGAAGAACCTGGGATTCGTGTACTTCATGAAGAAGCAAGAGCTGATCGACACTCTGACAGCACAGACGCTGGACACGACCGGAACAGTGCAAGTTTTGCGTTCTCGTCTCTACAAACATTTGCAGCAGTTAAGGGATCACGGACCGATCCGAAATCTCTGTCAAACCTGGGAGAACGCTATCGAGCTCCGCCTCAACACCGATGACGAATCGCCCGACCATACCGAACCAGAAAGAAAGGCACTTTCTCGGAAACCCCAGATAGACCTCGCTCCGGTAAAACCGCCTGAACAGAAAGCTCCGCCGTACCTGCAAACACTGTTCCCAGTACCCGCCGCAAATAGAGCTCCGACCGCACCAGACAACGCCGCACCTTCAAGCCACTTTCAGACATCCGACGCCACCCCCTCGTGGCCAGGACCACCAGACCGGTATACATTAAATTATGAAGCGGAGGTCATGAACACCGTTCGAAAGTGGAATCTAAAGTTTGACGGAACGAGCAATCCCCTGGAGTTCATAGAAAGAGTGACCGAGTTAACCGAGTGTTATAACATCCCACGCCGTTATATCATCCGTACTTTACCAGAATTGTTCAGAGGAAACGCGTTGGAGTGGCTACGCGTTAAGATGAGAAGCCTTAAATCATGGGAGGACTTCCACCATGCGTTTCTCCAATTTTTCTTGCCGCCTCGTTACCTGACCAAACTCGAAGACGAAATATACCGTCGACGTCAAGGGCCGCGAGAAAGTGCGAAGGAGTACATTCTCAAGACGCAATACCTGATTCATCAGCATCCCCGTATGACTGTACCAGACAACCTCGACCGTATATTCGACGGATTAAGGCCCGAATACAGGTTGTACGCACGTCGCCAAGATTTCCGAACAATTGACGAATTAACACTTCTTGTCGATGAATGCGACGCCATCAAAAGAGATGAAAGGTACACACCAAATGCACCCACCCGCCAGAATGTGAACCCCACAACAACTATTTCACGACCACGAACATCCACCATCACCGAACCGTACGATCGCCAGACACATTGCTGGAATTGCAAACAGCGAGGCCATCGTAGAGACAGTTGTCGTAGGCCATTCCAGTTATTTTGTTCATTCTGTGGTCAGGATGGAACGCTAACCAGAGACTGCTCGTGCAGACGCACCAATGCTAGAGGCAACTGCAGTACTCCATACCTTGACCCCCGACCGTATGTTCCGATAAAGATACAGAATGACGTCTACCACGCTTTGCTAGACACCGGCTCGACGAAAACATACATCAATAAAAAATGCCGAGATCAACTTCGTAGACTCGAGACTACATGCCGTCAAGTATACCAGAAAGTTAGTATGGCGAACGGTGTTTACGCCACAGTAAGGGAGATTTACACGGTGAAGCTAACGTTGAACGGTAGAGAAACTACTCAAAATGTAACTTATTTGCCTGAATTGGAAGCCGATGTTTTACTCGGGATGGATATATTGGCACCAGCCGGTCTCCAAATATGCATCGATAGCAAAGTCTTAGAGGGTAGAAAGCCAGTTCATTACGATGGAGAAGAAATGTGTTCACCAGTCACCGTAGTCCCAAAAGGAAAGGAAGTAACCCACAATAGTAACCGAGCCCACGTTCGCAATCTTAAAAGTTCTCAACACGGAATTTTAAATACCGACCAGTCAGCCGCTTCAAAGATTGATCATACCAAAAATCGTATGAGAAAAGAATTAGATTCACCGTTTATAGTTCACGAAAACATCACATGTTGGGCGCAACCTGCGAAGGAAGAATCCTCTAACCGACCGCCGACAACGAAAATGAAATCTGCTCTTAAAGTAGCTCGTCGTGACTTACAAGTAAGATCGACAAGTCCGGGTTATGGACACCTCGTCCCAATGGAACGGACCATCCGCCATCCACAAATAACCCCCACACCGCAGAGGAAACCACCGAGATCTAATACTGCCGATAGCGACCCGACAACCCGCAAGCCGACCGTCCCATCAAAAATACAGGTGCCAAGCAAAGATGCCAAGCCGGTGTGTTTAGAGATGGAACCTCGTCGAACAACGAAGACTCCGCACCACGAAGCTAAAGCAGCGATACCAATCCGACCCGAAGCACCCGTAACCGAAGAAATGACAGTGGCCAAGGAACGCCGCCAAGCTGCCGCAGAACTTTGGCGGCACAAAAACACCGACACCAGACCAACACCGAACCACCTGAAAACCGAGGGATTCCGACCGCCCATTCCTTGTAAAAAATTTGAGGAAAGAAATGATCCTCGACCGTACACCAGACGCGATGCTCTCAGCCAACAGACACCACAAACCGTACCAATTGGACCGATTATAGTGCAAGCCACAGCTGCCATCCAAGAAGTAGCAACTCAGGGAAAGAACCGCCAAGAAAGGGAGCAAACATCACCGCCTTTTCAAAATTCATCGACCCTGGGGTTGGATAACCGTCAGAATGAATAGAGCAGGAACTGAAGCCAGCCTTCGTTATAAAGACAAGTACAAGGTAGTTGTCCTGACGAGAAGGATCTCGTCCCATTAACAGAGGGGGCTCTGTAACGAAGCGTTACAAATATTTTATTTTGTTCGACAAAATCGGGAGCGGACCTACCAAAAAAAACCGAAAACGAATAAAAAGGTAGCGCCCATTGTAAAGTAACCTACGGAAATCCGCTCCTGGAAAAATAATAATGAGAAAACAACAAAGACACCGTCCACAAGAGAAGAGAACAAAACCAACAACCGAAGCAGCAACACGAACATGCGACAGACGACAACACATGATAGTGACTTGGGTGTGATACGATTCACACCCAACGTTCGCAGAAAATGCACAAAGGAAGTGTTGTCGTCGACACAAATCAGTTCCGACTCCGCTTCGGTAGAGAGAACGCCAGAGAAGTTTGCTACACCAGCATCCTATTTATAAATTTTTTGCCGGGAAGCACTATATATTTAGAGCTACCCACCTGTATTTTGTATTGGGAATATATTTCTTCAAAATATATTCTCAACCGACCGGGGCTTCTCTCCGATCCGATATTTTGCCGACCGTTTATTTTGTGTATTTTCCCTTCTGGAAAATATACAAACAAGAGTAATAATTGTTACTCGACCGTTTACCGTTTATTCTTTGATCCACTCCTTCTGAGTGTATCAAAGACAGGGCTTAGGCTAAACACAAACCGAAGCGGACAAAACGTTTGTTCGCTCTTCCCCGGATACAGGTCCATTGCTCTTATGAGGCAACACACACAGAGACAGACACGACACGATAAAAAGTCGTGTCCGCTCATCAGTTGCAGTAAATACATGGGGTTGTATAGGAGCAAACCACACCAAAGAAGACAAACAGTCCCGGACAAAATGTCGACGCCTAAAAGTACACACCTTCTTATGAAGAACCACAGACCAAAGTGAACAAGACAAACAAATAGATTTCGACAAACGGACATGTCGGTTGCTCATACTTGGATTTGTATTTTATTGCGGTATTTCTTGTTGCATTTTGTGCAATTTGGTATGGATGTTGTTGTAAGGGTAAAAAGAATTCAGAAAAAGAAGAATTAAGAAAAAAGAAGAGATTTATTTTGTGTGCATGTTTGTGGTTTCAAGGAAGTGTGCATGAAAACTCGACTAAATTTCTTCGTATAAATGTATGTAAATTGTATATACGCATGTTATTCCAAAATGTGTCTGCAGATTATACCTAGTAGGGACGCTCTCCACGTGGTTCATTTTTGTTTACATTTTTGGATCCTGTTAGGTCTCACGTACACGAGAAATGTATGTATACTGTATATTATACACATGAAATTCCAACAGTTTGTATGTTTCTCGATAAATGTGTTTGTGCCATTCATCGAGGAATAAAGAAGCAAAATAAAATCAAGGGAAAACGCAACCTATTTTTTTTTTCAATTTTTGTCTTCTTTCTTTGTCCGCTGGCAAAACACACCGAATGCGACAAGGACAAAATATTTCGTCTTTGTCGTCCTTGGTGTGGGGTGAATTACGACACGATTTTTTGTCTTGCGACTAGCAAACAGTTTGTCCGCTTCGGTTTCTGGTTAGCCTTAGGCCGAACGTTTATTCAGTGGAGATTTGCCGCTCGCTGACAGAAGTTTATTTCGCTTACTCTTCCCTTCTGGAAAGTAAACGAACAGGGGCAATAGCTCGACCGTTTATTTCATAACCTTTTGTTGTGAACAGGAGTCTGATTTTGACTAGACTCGGTTTATTCTTTGATCCACTCCTTCTGAGTGTATCAAAGACAGGGCTTCGGCCGAACGTTTATTCAGTGGAGATTTGCCGCTCACTGACAGGAGTTTCGACTCGATCGTTTATTTCGTTTATTCTTCCCTTCTGGAAAGTAAACGAACAGGGGCAATAGCTCGACCGTTTATTTCACAACCTTTTGTTGTGAACAGGAGTCTGATTTTGACTAGACTCGGTTTATTCTTTGATCCACTCCTTCTGAGTGTATCAGAGACAGGGCTGCGGCCGAACGTTTATTCAGTGGAGATTTGCCGCTCGCTGACAGAAGTTTATTTCGTTTACTCTTCCCTTCTGGAAAGTAAACGAACAGAGGCAATAGCTCGACCGTTAATTTCATAACCTTTTGTTGTGAACTGGAGTCTGATTTTGACTAGACTCAGTTTATGCAGTGGCAACACTGACAGCCATATAATCCGACTATTTGTCTACGAGGAGCCGCAACTATCCGAGAACCGAGGGGCAAGGAGTAACTCATCGTCGCTGTGGTATTATTAGGTATTATAAGTATTATAAGTAAATTGCCTATACATGAACTAGTATAAGAAACCTGTTAGACTTAAGATATTACTAAATAAAAAGCCGTTGAACGAATAGTGAAGGTTGGTTGTGTTATTTGGTTTGAATCTTTAACTCGACGTTTGGTGCTTAGTCGAGAACACCCTGGACAGACTGAGCATACCTCAGCCTTAGAAAGCAAGCATCACAACGAAGTGACATAAAAATATAATTTGCGGTATCCGGAGAATAAAACGTACGTATCTCTGATTCTAACATACAAACAAATTAGTTTTTTTTTGACATAAATGACAGCACAAAAGTTGTGTTCGATTACTAATTTCGTATCTTAAGTATTAGACCTGTTCGTTCACTTTATTTAGTACGGTTCGTTTTTTGAATAACTTTAAGTTTTAGTAGTATAAAAGTATATGGTTACTCAATGGATAAAAAGAGTACAAACCCGGACAATTAACAAAAACTATCCCGGACGTTCCCCGCAGAGTGAAAAAAGAGTACTTGTCCGGGAAAACCCGGACGGATGGAAACCCTATGCCACCAACTATTAGAAAACGAATAAGAAATTGACTGGGTTTGGTCGGTGCTGCGATAATCCCTCGACCAGCGATTATTCCTCGACCGGTCTTCAGAAAGACCTTTGGTTGGTTCGATGAACCACATGCACACATAGTGGCACTTTTAATTGAGGTTTCCCTTTTTGGGTCGCACAATGACGTTAAAAGCCTTTTATTACATTTACCACAAGAAATGTATTTAGCACTTGTACAATTTTTTGACAAATGGCCACGTTTTGAACACCGATAGCAACGATTTTGTTTGCGTAAAATTTCTTTTCTTTGTTCGATGATCAGAGTGATGATCAGAGTCACAAAATATGCAGCTGTCTTTTTCATGTAATGAAATTAAATTAGTCGCAGTGGTCGGTGTTGACAAAATACGTTTGACTTGTGAAGAAGAGCTTGAAGTTATCTCGCTCTTCTCTAATGAATCTACCTCTCGTTTCAGAAAGCGCATTATGCCTTCAACTTGCTTATCGCCCATTTGTAAGAGTGTGGAAGTACTAACGCTTTCTTCTATCGACGTCTCATTTTTGCTAGTTTGGTCATCCTCATTTTCTGTGGAGCGAAAGTAATCGACACGTAGGTCCACTGGAAGGCATCGAATAAGTATTGATTTAAGCATGACATTATACTGGTGTGTTGGAACTTGTAAAGCGGTTAAAATGCGACAACATGATGTGACAGCGTTGTAAAGAGAACGTAAGCCAGTGGTATCTGTGCGATTCTGTACGGGGCGAAGGGAGACAAGTTGCTGCATATGTTTGTCAACCAAACGTTCAGGACGCCAAATTGTTCGTGCAGAAGGGAGATAGCTGCTTCATAACAGGTACCAGATGCCGTAAAACCCTCAATCACTTTCTTTGCCTTTCCCGTAAGAACGGATTCAAGATAACAGAACTTATCGGATGATGATAGCCCGCCATTTTCATGCACGGCTACATTAAACTGTTCCCAAAAGGAAAGGCAATTTTGGATGTTTCCATCAAACCCTTTAAGTGGTAGTTTCGGCAATTTGGGGAAGCGACCATGTTCACGATTGGAATGATGGCTACTGCGGGATGTATTTAGGACTTGTTCTGATGATGATTGTGATTGCTTTCTGCGTAAACGTTGCAGGCGAGAGCCTATTCGAGCCAAAGTGTCAACAGCCTTATCCTGATACTCTGCCACCTTTTCTGACTCCTCGTTTGCCTCTTCTTTTTTGAAAAGGGCTTTGTCGCTTACCTCTTTGTTGATAACGTTAAGGCTTTCGTGGGCAGACGATGAGCTCCAAATCATTATCTGAGTTGAGCTGTGATTTTTCCGATGCCAAATACTCCGTTGCATGTTTCACAATTTTTGTGACTTGACCACGATATGCCGCTCTAGTTGAAAGTTCCATCTTGTTTTAATTTCTGGACACTAAGTTTCCCGGGTTTCGGCACCATGTGCAAAATATGCTTTACCAAAAACAAAATCCCGACTCAACACTTGGAAACGAAGTCAAAATTAAAAAACAAGAGACGTTAATTATTCGAGTTATAAACTTCAACTGATTTATTGAATAAATAGAATTCATGAAAAATGAAAAAAGGTAAGTATATAAACAAAGGTTAATGTGTATGTAAATGAAGTACATAAACAAAACAAATACGTGTATGAAAACTAACATTAAAATGAGACCACACTTGTGTTCAAAAATATTGTAGCGGGTTTCTTTTTAACAAATACAAAATATTCTATGGCTCTTTTCAGGTTCTAAGTTATGGGACCGTCCATGAAATACGTCACGCTTTATTAAGCTGTTAAGTAAAGTAATAAGAAAAAAGGAAAATGTGCACGACTGGGTCGGACGAACTTGCTCCTGCATGCTAAAACTAAATATTTATAATTACTTTTATGTTCCAAAAATTGAGGATCGACTAAAAAAAAAAAAAAATAATTACAAATTATTTTGTTTGCAATTAATAAACTGTATAGTTCTTCTTTTAACACTGACATTAAAAAAAAAGGTTTTCCCTACACGTTTTGAATCTTGCACCTTCACTTTTTGTGGAAAGTTAATTGCCATTCAGCATGCTAGAGCTTACACTTAACTCACAAAAAAAACTCAATATATAAAAATAATTAGAATTTATTAAAAAAATTAAAATTTGAAAATGTACCTCGTAAATACATTTAATTCCAATAATTTAAGTGCCAAACAAATTCAAAACCTTATTCTTGATTTATTTTTTTTTTGAAAATAGTCGGAGCCGTTTTTTTTTTTAAATTAATTTTTTATATATAGAATTTTTCAAAAATGTCTTAAAATTAATTCGGGTATGCAGTCTCAAAACCGTGTAAATGTACATATTATACTTCAATTTGGGTTTTTAAAATTGATCCATTTTTTAGATACCGAATTTTGAAAAAAAAATAAAATTTTTTTTTTTTTAAATCCAAACAAAAATTTGAAATTTTTTTGAATACAAAATATTATTTGAACAATATACAATACACGTACTTTCAAAAAAAAAACTTACGCTGATCGGTCTTTCATTTTCCGAGAAAATCTAATAGCAAAAAAACAGTTCTATGGGAGGTACCGTTTTGGAGCAATACAAAAAATTTTTTTACATAAAATACATGAATGTTTAAAAAAAATCGTATTAGTCGTTTTGGAGAAAATTGAAAGTTTTGGTTTTGGGTCAAAAAATCGTATGGTGGCTACCCTAAATTTTGATCTTAAGACAACAATTAAAAAAACTGGGATATGAGATTTTGCTCGAACCTCTAATTTTCAAATTTAAAGTCAATCGGACCAGTAGTTAAGGCTGTAGATGCCTGTAAACTTCTAGACAGACAGACAGACGGAATCGCCGGACCCACTTTTTTCCACTTCTCTATCATACCTCATCATCATCCCTAAATTTTTTACTTGCAACATATAGAATATATGGCAAGTATTGAATTCGTAAAAAAAAAAAAATTTGAGATGAGGATGAGATATGACATTACGATGATAGAGAAGTCGAAAAAAGTGGGTCCGGCGATTCCGTCTGCCTGTCGGAAGTTTTCAGGCATCTACAGCCTTAACTAGAGGTTTAAGCAAAAACTCATATCCCAATTTTTTTATTTTTGTTTTAAGATCAAAATTTAGGGTAGCCACCATACGATTTTTTTGGCCAAAAACCAAAACTTTTTTTTCTCCAAAACGGCTCCTACGATTTTTTTTAAACTTCCTCGAGTTTAATTTTTTTTAATCATTCATGTATTTTATGCAAAAAAAAAATTTGTATTGCTTCAAAACGGTACCTCCATAGAACCATTTTTTTGTTATTAGATTTTCTCGAAAACTGAAAGTCCGATCAGCGTAAGTTTTTTTTTTCGAAAGTACGTATATATTGTTCAAATAATATTTTGTTTTCAAAAAAATTTCAATTTTTTTTTTTGGATTCTTAAAAAATATTTTTAACTTTTTTTTTTCAAAATTCTGTATCTCAAAAACGGATCAATTTTAAAAATCCAAATTGGAGTATAATATGTATATTTTAATGGTCTTAAAAACTGCATACTCAAATTAATTTTAAGACATTTTTGAAAAATTTTATGTATAACAAATTAATTTAAAAAAAAAACGGTTTGACTTTGTTTGGCATTTAAATTTTTGGAATGAAATGTTTTTACGATGTACATTTTCAAATTTTAATTTTTTTAATGAATTCTAATTATTTTTATGTATTGAGTTTTTTTTTTTTTGTGAGTTAAGTGTAAGCTGTAAGTAAGAGTGTAATCAGAATTGCATAAAGTATATCTCTTATTTTAACACTACTTTTTGCAATTTAAATAATCATAAATATTTAGTTTTAGCATGCAGGAGCAAGTTCGTACGACCCAGTCGTGCAAATTTTTTTTTTACGAATTCAATACTTGCCATATATTCTTTATGTCGCAAGTAAGACGCAAAGGCATACAGCCGACAGCGACAGCCGATTCGTTATCGTTGCTCGTGTAATCGAATCGTGTTCGTGTTTCGTGTACGAAACGACTCTTATCTGTTTGTGTTGCCTCTTGCGTCTTGCCTGTCGTTGTTGTGTTCTCGTTTCATAGTTAGCTGTGATTTTTGCGCTAACCCTCCTGTTCTATTTGAAGGTATTAGGCGTATTTCTTTTATAGTTCGGAGCTCTGAGCTCGAAGTCTTCAGAGCTTGCTGAACAGACTCTGAACAAAGTTAGCTCTGAACATTTTCTGAACGTTCTGATGTAATTTTGAAATACAATTGAGCACTTAATATTCAGGATTTTTTTTTATTTGAATAATTGTATTAGTGAATGATATAATAGACTATTATTTATCACAAAATTGATATTTTCTGCGATATCAACTTGTTTCTTTCACCATTTTAATTATTTGAAACATTTCTTTTCATTTTACCACATCTCATATGCTTGACATTTGTTTGTCCAGGCATTTTGCTCACCATGCTCGGCCTCTTTTTTCCGAGCGCGTCGGCCGAACCATAGAGAATATATAATACCTAGAGTCGCGACCTTTTCCTCCCTTGCCGAAAACACCCTCAAAATTTTTTTGAGGTGAACTCTCACAATACTCTTTTTTTTCGTGTCCGTGAATCTGTGTAAGAGGTGAACTGTCACAATCCTCTCTTTTTTTCGTGTCCAAGAACCTGTGTAAGAGGTGACAAAAGAGTGAGCACTCAGCCGTGACAAAATTTTTTTCCTGATGCACAAACCCAAAGTGACAGACTTCCACCACAGCAGATACGAGACTAAACGCACGACTTTTTTTTAAAGATTTTTTAAGATTTTTGATACAAATATTGGTAAATCATAGTGCAATTCTATGTTAAAAGTGCAAAGAAATAATATAACGTATTTAGTTTTTATATTACATGATTTTTTCGTATGTTTAAGTTTTTTTTGAAAATTTTGAGCTCAACGGAATCTTATTTTCGAAATCTGAGCCCACGAAACCCACCTCGACTCCAACCTGAGCATTGTATCTAACTCAGTGCGAATGTAGTGGTGCAGTTTCTCATTTAAAAAGCATTGGAAAACTAACATATTCTCACTGGGTTAGTACAAAACGACCAAATTGCAGCTTGTAGGCAAAAAGAGAGCGAACACCCGAAGTCGTGACTCTAGGTATTATATATTCTCTATGGGCCGAACTCTGAACACTCAGAATCAGTGCTCTGAAAG
Organism: Sphaerophoria rueppellii; assembly: GCA_920937365.1. NCBI lineage: Eukaryota > Metazoa > Arthropoda > Insecta > Diptera > Syrphidae > Sphaerophoria > Sphaerophoria rueppellii. The sequence continues at coordinate 66,862,947 of CAKKXW010000001.1, forward strand.
TAACACAACTTTGATGCTCTGAACACACTGAACTAAAAAAGAAACACAATTTTTAGTTTGGCAGTTCAGGCTCTGTTCAGATGTAAAAAAGAAAAACGCCTAATGCTCAATGTCAATTGCGAAATCGTGAAGCTGTGCAGGACTTTTCCTTACAGAAATCACCACGTTTAGGCATGCGAAGAAACGAAAGCGTTAGTAGAGTAGAGAAATAATTGTACAGAGGAAAATGTGCATTACCTTATTCCTATGAATAATTTCCTTATTTTTCCTCTTAAAAGTGTGGAATGAATTCCTTCCTCTTTTCACCAAAATTTTTCATTGAGGATGAAATTTGCCACTGGGATTGAAATAAATAGTGTATACACATTACAGTATATACACATTACAATATAGACCGACATTTAGAGATATAGAGAGGTAGAGATATAAAATGTGTACGCATTGCAATATCGTGCAAGTGATCTAGAATGTGACAATTTCAAACATACATAAAGAAGATCACTGAAAGAAGAATATAGATTATGCAGGAAAAACATATCATGACAGTTTCAAGTTCCAGCCTAACAGAAGAAAAAGCTGCCACTTTATTTCAACATAACGTTTATGAAAAGGCATTATAATATATTAATGATTAAGTTACTAGTGAATAAGAAATTATTGAAATAGAATTAGAATATGTAAATATAAGAATATTAAATAAGTAGATAAATATAATAAAATAAATTTTTTATTAATTTTCAAAAAAAATTTTAGTTTCGTGTGCCCACAAGAAGTAGTTATTAAAGGTCTCTTGGTGTAATTCTTCCCAGGAATTAGAAAACAATTAAAAGTAATATCATTAATATTACTGTTCGATAAATAGGTCAAGTATTTTGATGAAAACTTTGAAACATTTCAGAGAACAAAAAAAAAAAGATCTATAAAAGAAACAACTGGCAAGTAATAAATGTAGAGCTTGTGTTGAGCATTAAGGATTAGTTTATGAAACAGATTTCGAATTCACCCACGAATTAGAAAATGATACTAGTGAAGTCTGATTTTAAAATAGTTGATTTAAGCAAAAATCAATCGAGCCATAATTTACATGAAAAAAAGTACAGAAATTATTAAACAAGTGAAAATAAATACAAAAAAGTTCTTCAAAGAACAGTTTAAAATGTCCGCATTTGACCTTAAGCTTCGTTAAAACTAGACTTTGATGGTAATCCAACAAATTTATAGGACTTTTTTTTAGATAAATGTGAGTTTTATAACGATATGCTGGACATCATCAAAAGTACTTTATTAAAAATTCTTCTGAAAACAAGATAAACTAATAACGTAAAATGTATATTCGAAACGGAAACACGGCCAACGAGTTTTGACATATTTAAAAAATCGTTAATAGACAGATTCTCAGACAAATCCACAAAAGAAGACAAAATAAATCAAATAGAAAAATTAAAGCAAAGAGATTCAGTTGCAAATTTTACAACACAGTTAGAAAATTTGTGTTCGGATTTGCATTTGATACATCTGAAAATGAAGAGCAGAAATGAAAATGAAATGTTCTCTTACAAAGTCTTAAGAGGATGAAATAGAAAATATAAAGTAGTTTGGATGATAATTAACAAGTTCACTGTTCAAGTTTTAAAATGTTAGGAATCACGCATGAAACGAAAACTTGACAAGTGAACTTGTTAATTGTCATCCAAGATACCAAGATTGTCAAGATTGGTTTGGATTGGACAGAAGATCTGTCAAACCAAGCAGAGAACACACAATACAAACATATGTACAAAAAATGGTTATCTTGGCTTGGAACCAGTTGGCGCTTCAGTCCAATTCCATTTCAATTATACCTGTTAAATTTATATACAAAGATCCAAGCTACTTTCTAAATTCTATTTAATATAGTTGAATTATCTTCAATGATTTTCAATATTCAATATAACACTTTTACATGCAAGAACTTGGCGTTCTTTTAGATCTCATTATTTTTGATGGCTGACTTGTAAGTGTTGTTCGCATAAAAGAGAACTTGGCTCTTTTTTTAAATTTTATATTTTTGTTCTGATTTCACAACTTTAAGCAAATTTTTTTTTATGGAAGCATGAACCTTGAAATATCAACGGTAACGGTAGTGCCCAGCCAAGTTCTATAGCAACTTTGGCACTACACCCTTATTTACAGGAAACAACTAAATGCATTTTCCACACCCCTCTAACTTCTTTTCTATACAAAGGAAGCCAACATTTTCAAACTCACATTATTTTTTAAACTAGTCAAGAAGAAGCACCTCAGTAAATTTCAGATATCTAGCATTAGTAGTTTCTAAGATACAATGTTCCAAAAATCACGAAAGCCGTAACTGACTGACTGATTCACTAATTCACTCACTCACTGACAGATTATCAAAATTATGAAGCACTTCCCGTTGCCCTAGAAACTTGAAATTTAGCACATTGATAGGTCATGAAGTACATACAAAGGAAAAAATCACAAATTTGAAATTTTTCAGTCAAAGGGCGTGGTATCCGCCTACTTTTAAATTATTACTATATATTATGTGAAGCACTTTGGAGTATAGTAGAATCAGGAAATTTTGCACACAAGTACAAAGTGCAATATAACAATTAAATAAGTATATAATATGAAATGTATGATTATCAAATGAGGGGCACCTCTGATTATCGTAGAATATTGTAATTTGGCATACTAGCAATTCTGCCATTCTTGACTGGCAGAATTGCTAGTATAATAATAATATAATAATTATAATATAATAATAAAATATAAAGAAATAAAATTAATTTTTCTGCTAAGGAGGCATGGTACCCGCACATGTTTATGAATTAATATAATATAAAATGAACACCATAGAAGAGTAAATGAATTTTAATATTCTACACACAGAAGTAGTTGTACCAGCCCATTTCGAAGTATTTTAGTTGTATGTGGATACACTGCCGGTCATAAGGTTAGAAGCAGGCATTTTTGGGAAGTAAAATCGACATTTCTCCCGTTACATGATGCATGAGAAACAAATAACTATGGTAAATGAGAGACTATTTTGTTAACAACAAAATATAGAATTTGGGTATAGGAGAGATTTGGCTAACGGAACTTTTATGACAAATTGTAAGTTAGGTCCAGAATATGCGAATATAAATCGGGTCATTAGATTAGAAGCACATCAAATAAATGAAAATAAAATGCAGTTATTTATATTTTGTTATTTACTTTAGCTTTTATTAGATTTTTTAATAACGTATTTTTTCCATATACCTTACGTGTAAGCCAGCCCAACACATTTTCAATTATGTTAAGGTCCGGGGAATATGGTGGCCAAGCCAGCAAGTGGACGTTTTGGCTTGCAATGAAGGATTTTACCTCTCGGGCTGTGTGTATGGGAGCGTTGTCCTGCTGAAAAATCCATGGAATTGGTCCAAACATCTCGCAAATTTTGGGGAATACTGATTCCAGCAGGGCTTTATAGGTTTTCCCAGTCATTTCTGTATCTTGGACTACCAAGTCTATAGCGCCATAAAATGAAATTGAGCCCCAGACCATAACGCCTCCTTCTCTGCTATGGTGACGGTTTAAAAACCGCTCCTCTTTCCTCAGGTCATGGAAATAATAATTATAACCATCTGGCCCATCTAGGTTAATTTTTTTTTCGTCGGAAAAAATAACCTTCCGCCAATCATTTGTGGTCATTCCAATTTGCACATCCCAGCTCATGTGATCTTTCGCGAAACACAAGCGTTGCTTTTTCCTTGCGTCATTAAGTGGTGGTCTTTTTTTAAGTTTCATGCGCTTTAAGTGTTTAGCGTGGCGAATCGTGCGTTTCACAGTGGATAAGCTGGCCTTAACATTAGCTGTCTCCCTAATTTTAGCTCCCGATAAAGCTGAATTTGACGCTATTCTAAGAATATTTCGCGTTTCGCGAAGTGTTAAGACAGAGAAAGTGCTTCCTTTATAATTTTTCATGTAAGCCGACGGATTTTTTAAGTAATTGCCGACACAATGATCACTTCGATTTATTTTTCGGGCTATAGCACGGCAAGAATGACCTTCAGAGCAATAAACATCTATTTGCCCTTTCCTCCACTGTCAAACATTTTTTCTTGCCCATTTTAATTTACACGCAATCAAGAACAATTAATTTATAAAATATACCGCTTGAACCAAAAAAAAAATTATTCACTTCACAAAACAACGTTGATTTGTTCACTGCTTCTAATCTAATGACCCGATTTATATTCGCATATTCTTGACCTAACTTACAATTTGTCATAAAAGTTCCGTTAGCCAAATCTCTCCTATACCCAAATTCTATATTTTGTTGTTAAGAAAATAGTCTCTCATTTACCATAGTTATTTTTTTCTCATGCATCATGTAACGGGAGAAATGTCGATTTTACTTCTAAAAAATGCCTGCTTCTAACCTTATGACCGGCTGTTAAAAAATGTTCCAAGTAAATGAAAAACTGCACGGAAATTAATTCAATGGATTATTTAATTAACGAAAACACAGGTTTTTTACAATGAGAATAAGCTATGGTAAAATAAAGAAAATGACTGGCACTTTGGCTATTTTTAAAGCGCAATTTATACATTATTTGGATAACTGTAATTCATAATTTAAAGAGAAAATATATAAAGAGAATCAAAGTCACAATAATCAATTGATATAAAGAGCAATTATGTAACAAACGACAAATACATATGTGTTATGCTTTTTTTTCCAACATCCTGCGGCCCCGGCAGAATTTGCAAGCTCCGATGGATACAGGAGTTGTATAGGCCTTTTCATTAAGCGTCTGTCGGGGAACCTCACCTCGCAAGCTCGAACCTTGCCATCTCGGCCAGCGAATGCCTGATGTACCATCACCATCTCCCAGTGTACGCGTGGCTTAGCGCTGTCGTATAAAAGAGCCACATCACCAGGTTTTAACTGCGTCGATGTTTTTGGATTAGACAGGTGAAAAGACCTGAGCTGCAGCATGTATTCGATTCGCCACCTTATTGTCATCTTTGCGAAGTATTTATTACGATGTTTCCAAAGTTCTCGCAGACCTGAACTGTCAAGCTCGTTAGATTGATTTGTGCTCGTAATTTTGCAGCCCATTTGCAAGAATTTTGACGGTGTTAAAGGCGACGGTCCCGATGGGTCTTCAGATATATAGGTCAGAGGCCTTTCATTCACCAAAGCCTCAGTCTCTGTCAGTAATGTTCTCATTTGGTCAAATGATAATTTAGCCTTACCAATGACTGTTTTGAGAATATTTTTTATTGTTCTGATCATCCGCTCCCAAAAACCTCCCCACCATGGAGCTCTTTCAATAATAAAATTCCACTTTATTCTGTTTTTTGATAGGAAGTCAGGTATATCTCCTCCTTGCATAGCATCCTAAAAGCCTTTCAACTCGAAAGCTGCTCTTCGGAAAGACTTAGCATTGTCAGAGAATATGACGGATGGGGTTCCACGTCTCGCGATAAAACGTTTCAATGCCATGACACAACACTCCGTAGACATGGTGGTAGTCAGCTCCACATGAACAGCTCTGACTGCTGCGCATGTGAAAAGCAACAAATAGCATTTGCGCATCGTAAGACCATCGTCACCTTGGTAATATAAAGGCCCAGCAAAATCGAGACCAACATTATCGAATGGCCTATGCATCGTGATTCGATGAATTGGTAGTGGTGCAAATGGCTGAGTAGCAGGTTTTCCAAACGACTTGCGACAGATGACACAGCTCTTAATTCGCATCTTTATAGCTAGGCGGCCCTTAATGAGCCAGAATCGCTCCCTCATCTTTGCTAGGACGATGTTGACTCCTCCGTGCAATGTTGTTTGGTGATAGGCATCAATAATAAGCTCCGTTATGTGATGGGCAAACGGCAAAATTATTGGGTGTTTAAGGTAGTCATTTTCCTCCAGCATCTGCAGCCGACCTCCAACTCTGATCAGATTCTTGTCGTCAAGATACGGGCCAAGCTTCAGAATCTTAGACGATGATTCCAAAACGCCAGTTCTCTTTAAAGAAAAATATTCGTTAGAAAAAACTATTCTCTGTACATACCTTAGCCAGTAAAGCTCGGCATCATCGATCTCCTCCTTAGTCAAGAACTTCTCGGAACATTGTTTGCGGTGAAAAAACCGCAAAACCCAGCTAGTCACCCTCAGCAACTTACGCCAAGTGCTAAAACTCTCACAGCTCACGATAGGTTCCATAGGTACTTTCTGTTGTTTGACAGAAGCATCTTGTGTAACTTGCATAAGTAGACTAACTTGGTTTTCTATATCTGCAATATCTGTACGATTTTTAAGAACTGGAACATTGAGCCAACTCGGTCCATTTATCCAAATCTTTGATGACTGCAGCTTGTCTCCTGAGATGCCTCTTGTGATCAAATCAGCGGGGTTTTCGTGGCCTGGACAATGGCCCCAGTCAGCCACGGATGTATGACGACGAATTTCTTCAACCCTGCTCTGAACGTATGGTTTCCATTTTTGCAGCTGCCCATATATCCAATTCAAGGTGATTTTTGAATCGGACCATAAAAAATACTCTTTGATACAGATCTTTAGGGATTTTTTCAAATATTCACACAACCTTGAAGCGATTAACGCAGCAGTGAGCTCCAACTTCGGAAGTGTAAGTTCATTACTTCCATCCATCTTCATTGGTGCTACTCGACTTTTCGAGCACAAAAAAGAAACTGATGTGCGCCCCTCCTTATCGATAACTCTTATGTATGCCACTGCACCATAGGCCCTCAAGCTGGCATCGGCGAATATATGGCATTGAACGCACTCCGTTGAGGTTAGCTGCAAAACTGATCTCGCTATAGCCATATCCTTGAGTTGCAATATATTGCTGTTACATTCTTCCAATTCGGTCAATAAATCACCAGGCAAAGTCTCGTCCCAATTTATCTTCCTTTTCCACGTCACTTGGAACAGCATTTTGAGCTTAATATAGGTTGGAATGATTATACCCAAAGGATCATAAATGCGGGCCAATGTTGACAAAATAATGCGCTTTGTTCCGCGGGATGAATTGAGTTCAATGAAACTTTGAACTGGTTGTAAAGACACAGACAATTCGTCGCTATAGACCATCCAGATAAGGCCTAACACTTTCTGTTGCGCTGGTAAGTCATCTGCTGTGATTGCTCGACGTATAGTGGGACTGCTGGAATGCCATTTCCTTAGACACATACCTGCTCTACTCATGATTGTTGTAGCTTCCCGCCAAACACGTTCGCCCTCCACCTCAGAGTTTACACTCATGACTAAGTCATCAATATAAAAACTGTTGTCCAATATCTGACAAGTTCTAGGGTACCTTGTTTTTTCTTCTCTCAAATGATGGCGAATAGTCGCTGTGAGTAGAAACGGACTGCTACAGATGCCGAATGTGACCCTGGTCATTCGATATTCCTGGTGTGGCGATGATGGATAAAGCGGTGACTTAAACCAAGATGGGCATCTTGGTTAGATTCACTTAACAGAATCTGCAAAAGGGCCTTCTCTATGTCAGCTACTAGACCAACTTTCCCGAGTCGAAAGTTCAGCAGAGTTTTTAATACGTCAGGTAACAAATTTGTACCGGTTAGCAGCTGGTCGTTATGGGAAGGACAGCCTTCTGCCTGACTAGAAGCATCAAAAACAATTTGCATTTTCGTGGTTGTGCTGTCTTCTTTATATACGGGGCAATGAGGCAGATAGATCGTGCGCCTTGTCGATGAAGACAGTCCAACACGTTGGGCTATTCCATCGACAACCATTTGTTGAATACTGTCATTGTATTCTTGTAGCTTCTTAGGATCCCTAGAAAGACGACGATACAAGCTGTTTAAACGACTTACCGCGATATCCTTGTTACTGTCAAAAACAACACTGGGCTCCTTCCACGGTAAGCTGGCTTAATAGCGAAAACCGACTCGTTTAATATATTTGTTCGTCATCTCTTCGGTCAAACGTTGTCTCTCAGGTTCTTCTCCTAGAATACCAATGGATTCCAATGCCCAAAGAGCTGAAAAGTCTTGCAGGCTAGTGTTGCAGGCATTGCAAACAATCAATGGTTGAATTATGTTTGTTCCTTTAGCATTCATATTGTTGGGATGGATTCCCTGGAGTGTCCAACCGAAAACTGTATATACAGCTCGAAGACTATTAGACAGACAACGTTGCTTCCCAGTCACAATAGACCAATAGTGGTCTGCACCGATCAAAAGGCTTATTTCGTCTTCAACTTCAAGATTCGCAACGACACAATCAGCCAAATTTAAATCACGAAACAATTTGCAACCCGGATCCGGAGCGCTAAGCACATCGGCACAAATTTCGGGTACAACTATTACTTCGATTATGATTATTTCATCCCTGTATTGACTTCTAATTCGCAATTTAATTTTTTTAAATGATTTAGTCGGTCCGTTTTGTTTGCACCCGAAAGGAATTAATGACAATTGCACTAGTTTGTATTCATTTAAGAGGTTTAATTTATTCGCAACACTTTCTTTTATAAAACTAAGTTGGCTTCCACCGTCAATTACAACACGCAAAATTCTATTTCCTGTATTCTTTCCAAATGCAACACAGCGGGCCGTTTTTAAGAAAACACAATTAACGGAGTTTTGCACACACATGGTATAACTGTTTTCATCTTTCGATTTCGCTTCTTCGGTGTTTTTCGTTTTCTCACACAACGACGATAGGTGCTTTGCACCGCAATTTGAACATTTAAGAAAATTACTACTTCTACACTTTCTTGACATGTGCCCTTTCTTTGCACAGCGAAAACAACGGTTGTCTTTTCGCAGACGTTCTCTTTTTTGTTGTAACGTCATTGATTGGCAATTTTTTGTTGTGTGAGTAGTAGAATCACAGAATATGCAATGTTCTTCAGATTTAGTTCCAATTAAACTCGCTGCCATAGAGAATATATAATACCTAGAGTCGCAACCTTTTCCTCCCTTGCCGAAAACACCCTCAAAATTTTTCTGAGGTCAACTCTTAAATTCCTCTCTTTTTTTCGTGTGCGTGAATCTGTGTAAGAGGTGAACTCTCACAATCTTCACCTTTTTTTCGTCTCCGTGAACCTGTGTAAGAGGTGACAAAAGAGTGAGCACTCAGAGTGACCTGATGCACAAACCCAAAGTGACAGACTTCGACCACAGGAAATACGAGACTAAACGCACGACTTTTTTCTTATATTTATTAAGATTTTTGATACAAATATTTGTAAATTATAGTGCAATTATGTGTTAAAAGTGCAAAGAAACAACATAACGTATTTATTTTTCATATTACATGCATTTTTTGTATGTTTAAGTTTTTTTTTGAAAATGCTGAGCTCAACGGAATCTTATTTTCGAAATCTGAGCCCATGAAACCCACCTCGACTCCAACCTGAGCATTGTATCTAACTCAGTGAGAATGTATGGGTGCAGTTTCTCATTTAAAAAGCATTGGAAAACTAACACATTCTCACTGGGTTAGTACAAAACGACCAAATTGCAGCTTGTAGGCAAAAAGAGAGCGAACACCCGAAGTCGTTACTCTAGGTATTATATATTCTCTATGCTCGCTGCTGTTGTAACTGATGCCTTTGCATGAGAACGTGTTGATGTTGCGGTAAATCTACTTCTCTATAATGCTTCTACCTCTTTCTTCAGAAATCGAAGTATGCTCTTAACACCTCGGTCATGGATACCATAAAGAGAAGATTGTGTGTCGGATGAATTGTTATCACTCTTTCGGTCATTCTCTGCTGCTTCGACTTCTTTGCTAGGCTCTATCTCATCATCATTTTCTCTTCTGTGATAATCTACTCGCATTTCGGATGGCAAACACTTTAGGAGAATGGATTTAAGCATGACGTCATATCTCTGGGAAGGAACTTGAAGCGCTGTCAGAGAACGAATGAAAGTCAAAATACTGTTGTATAAATTTCGCAAACCTACAACGTCTGATTTAACCGTAACTTGATTGAGAGAGATCAATTTTTGCATATGATTATCTACCAGCTTTTCTGTGTCACCATACTGCTCCAATAACAATGCAACTGCTGCATCGTAGCATGATGATGTGGCAATAAACCCAGCTATAGTTTTCTTTGCCGCCCCACTCAGCACATCTTCCAAATAATTAAATTTTTCGGCAGCAGATAATTGTTCATTTTGGTGAACAGTGCTCTTAAATTGATCCCAAAAGGGCATCCAGTCGCGCATGTTGCCGCCGAATTTTTTCAATTGTAGTTTTGGCAAACGGATGTTGATTTTGTGGGATGGTGCTACAACGTTGTTCGAGAAGTTCATCGTGTTGTTATCAGGTGGATTGTTGAAGGGGTTTTGCTTTGCTCGCAGTTTTCGTAGGCGATTGTTAAGTCTTGCTAAATGCGTAACTGCGATATCTTCATAATCAGCCATTTTATCAAGTTCTCTCTCTAGATCTTCGACCTTAATTAAATTTTTGGCCATTACCTGCTTATTTGCCTCCTTAAGCTTTTCATGGATCGCTGTCAACCGTTCAATGAATGTTTCGAGTTCCTCTTCGAATTCGTCAAACCGATTCACGTTTTGTTCATTTAACTGACACTGCGAGTCCAGAATTTCGGACGCCGCTTTAACGATTTTCGTTAACGAGATTCTAAATGTACCACGCGTTAATATCTCCATTGATCTTATATTTCCCGTCTTTCGTCCCGGGTCTCGGCACCAAATGTTAAAAAATGTTCCAAGTAAATGAAAAACTGCACGGAAATTAATTCAATGGATTATTTAATTAACGAAAACACAGGTTTTTTACAATGAGAATAAGCTATGGTAAAATAAAGAAAATGACTGGCACTTTGGCTATTTTTAAAGCGCAATTTATACATTATTTGGATAACTGTAATTCATAATTTAAAGAGAAAATATATAAAGAGAATCAAAGTCACAATAATCAATTGATATAAAGAGCAATTATGTAACAAACGACAAATACATATGTGTTATGCTTTTTTTTTTTCAACACCGGCAGTGTATATGAGCACTTCTTATTATTAATTATTGTAGAATCGTGAAAATCATCAGAGTTAGGGACACAGATTAGTTTAAAAGGGAGATGAGAAACCGAGCTGTCAAAATGACAATGCCTACAAGCTGCAGTCAACGTTTACTGCAAGAGTATGCGTGTTTTTACCAATACTATCTCAGTACAGTTAGGCACTCCATCTGGGGAAAAAATTAACCGGCAAATTTGGAAATTTGTAGTTTTAACGTACGAAAGGTGAGTAAAAGTGAGCAGAAGAGGGATATGTTCAGAAAGATAGCAAAAGAGTAAAACTGCGAAAAAGCATCAAATGTATCAAGCAGTCGAATTTCCGACATCAAAATTGAACATAATTGAAACTAAAGAAAAAATTTCAGTCCAATAAAGGGCCGGTAATAGGTACTAGAAAAATCTATCATTAAAAATATTGGAATAGTGGAATAGTGGGAAAATAACACATTTTTTGTTTTGTCATCATAATACTATGTATATCTGATGTGTTGGAAGAAATATAAATCGAAACACAAAATGGGCAACAAGGCTGTCAAAATGACAGTTGCTTACAAGCTAAAATTTATGGATTGTATATATATGTGTGCTGTTATCACTAATATATTCCTTGAATCCGTCTATTCACCAAAGAGGAATAATTTTGGCAGTTAAATTTGAATTTAGAACTTAGAACTTTGAACTAAGAATAACAGAACGTTTAGTATAATACTTAGTTTTTTCTACCATAAATTTCAGAAAAGTCGAGATATGTTCTTAATCTCCTTCGCTTAATCTCGTCATTAGTGTCAGGGGAATCAGCATATTCTAACACTGTTACCATTGTTCATTAGCGGACTATAATCTTACGCCAATATTTTTAAACATTTAAATGCGTTTCTGCATCTAAACGTACTTAATGTAAGAGACAAAAAGATATATCTTTGGTCTAAAGTTTCGGAATGCATCCAAGCCATAAGTTCTAGTATTGTCGTGGTGAGTTAAAAAAAAAAAACATGTCTGACAATCAATCTAGCAATCCACGTTAAATTTGAAAATGCGAAAACGAACAAAAGAGAAAGTGTAAAAATAGAAAAATCTCACATTATCTCTTTGTTTTTGTAACTCACATGTATTCATGTAGACGAAAAGAAAAAGAAAATGAAGAAATATGAAAATTGCGGGATCTAGGGAGTGAAACGTAAGTCAGTTTCCGATCTCTTTTGTCTCTGGTTAGGGGTTGAATTGTATTGTATACATACATACATTCAAATGTTGAATTGAAAAAATTATTTTTTTTTTTTTTTTTTACACTATCAGAATTGGTCGAAGAGAGCTTAAAGCAAGCACAGTCTTACGACCAATGGTTTGCCAACATAGACTATGTTATACCACCGGCTCATCACTTAGTGCAGTGTTAGTTGTTAGTAAGCAAACATTACATAACAAACACTCACATGGATGAAACAAAAACAAGACAGTTAACAAAACAAGATTAATACATAACTAATAATTATAAACATTAAGTAAACAGAGAGACATTTAAAAGTGTATAACACTGGTCTTGAGCAAAGACTTTAATTTATTCTTACTTATATTTAAATCAAATAAGTCTGAATTGCAGTTTGAAAGCCTACTCATACGTGTCAAGGGCTCATAGAAACCATAGTTGGTACGATGTTTTGGTTCATGTACCAAGTGCTTCCTACGAAAATTATAACCGCCATGGTTGAAAGATATAGCTCCAAGTAATTCCGGTGCATCTGTTACACCAGTAATAACTTGATGGAAGAATACCATGTCATTGTTATTTCGTCTACTTGACAATGTTTCCATTTGGAGAGTTAGCAAACGGTTTTCATAAGAAGGGACATTCAAAGGATCACTCCATAGAATACCTTTCAAGGCAAAACGAGTAAAATTTCGTTGAACAGATTCTAGCCTCTCAATATGAATATTGTAATGAGGTGACCAAACTTGGGAAGCGTATTCTAAGTGAGGACGAACATAGCAATAATATAAAGCGCGGGTTATATTTGGATCGCGGAACTCCTTTGACCAACGCTTTATAAATCCAAGAATTGAGTTTGCTTTATTCACGATGTTGTTAATGTGCACAGAAAAATCTAATTTAGGGTTAAAGAAAACTCCAAGATCTCTTACTGAAGTTACACGGGTTAGAATGTGCTGTGAGATAGCGTAGTCATATAAAGACGGTGCACGCTTCCTTGAAAAGGTCATTGTTTGACATTTTATTGGATTAAGGTTTAAACTATTTTTCTCACACCACAATGCAAAACTATTAATGTCATCCTGTAGAAGAATGTGGTCATTACTAGAACAGATGTTTTTGTAAATTTTCATGTCATCTGCGAAGATGAGGATTTCGCTATTACGTACACATAACGGGGCATCATTAATAGCTAAATTAAAAAGTAGAGGTCCTAGATGGATACCCTGAGGAACTCCCGAATTAGCAAAAAATGACTTAGAGATAGAATGCCTGAATTTAACTTGGTAAGACCTATTCTCAAGATAAGAGGATATCCAAGTGATGAAAAATGGGGGGAAGCCATATGCATTTAGTTTGAATTTTATGATGGCGTGAGAGAGTTGGTCGAAGGCTTTCGAAAAATCTGTATAGACGCAATCGATTTCCTGACCACATTCCAAAGTGCTTACACATTGATTTATAAAAACAAGAAGATTTGTGACAGTAGAACGTTTCTGCATGAAACCATGCTGTTGGTGACAGATGATATTCCTGCAATGAAATGCTAAACTTTCACAATTAACTTGTTCAAATACCTTAGGAATGCAGGAGAGCTTAGATATTGGTCTATAATTGGTGATGTTGGCCTTATCTCCCTTCTTATAGACTGGTATAATATAAGCGTTTTTCCAAATTGATGGAAATTTTCCTAATTTTAAAGACAGTTCAAAAATATAACGGAGGGGAGATGCTTAAATAGACTTACACTTTTTTAAAACAACAGGTGGAATACCATCTGGACCACTCGAAAAATCATCTTTCAGAAGAGAAAGAATGTTTATAATGTCATCAGTCTCTACTGAGATGTTGTTAAACAATACTTGTGGACAGCCACGTAAATACTGAAAAAAATCTTTATCCACAACGGCGGGGAATCGATAAAAGATTGGCTGAAATTGTTTGCAAATTCTTCACAAATTTCAGAAGTTAAGTTGAGGGTTACATTATTGCTAGTAAAGTTCATTGGATAAACATCACATTTTTTCTTCGAATTAATGTATTTCCAAAAACTTTTCGGGTCAGACATCAGAGAGCATCCTACAGTAAGTAAATACTCACTATAAAGTTCATAAGACAGTTTCTTAAATTCTTCAAAAAATGAAATATAAACTACTTGGTTTTCTAAGGTCATGGATTTGAGGTATTTTTTCCAGGCCTTATTTCTCTTATTACGAAGTGTTTTTAGCTCTTTAGTATACCAAGGATGACTGAAAGTATAGGAGTGGGTTGATTTCTTCTTAGGAACTGCCTCTTCAATGCAACTCATAAGTAAAGAATAGAAATTTGCAATAATTGCGTCAATATCGTTGCTAGACGGTAATTCTCGGATACCGGAACTAAGCAAGCTATTTGAAAGCTGCAAGAAATCAGCTTTACGAAAGTCAAATTGGTATGAGCAATCATGGGGATTACTATTCTCAAGTAAATGACCGCTCAAGTCAAGAAAAATATCTAAGGGAGGGTGGTAATTGTCTATTGTTGATAAAGCAGATGTAGATTCTACAACTGCAGTATTTACTGCGTCAGATGAGAATATTAGGTCTAGTATTCGATTCATTTTATTTTTGATACAGCTTACTTGCTGTAAATCAGAAGAAAAAATGTTATCCAACAATTGAAGCTCCAGTTGAGAAGAAACTGTAGTAGCTTCAAAATAGGAATCGTCTTCAGAGGGAACCCAATCAATAAGAGGAAGATTGAAATCTCCTAGCAAAAGAATACAGCTGTCAAGATCAGCAATACTGAAAACAAAGTCTAAGACTAAGGAAAGTTCAGTGAACACAGACATTGGACTTTTAGGAGGAATATATACATTTAATAAAAATATTGATTTTTGCCGTAAGGTTATCTTAACACAGATAAGTTCTATATTTACTGCAAATGGGAAAACAACATGGGAAGATGAGAGACTATTTCTTACAGCGATTAGGACTCCCCCGCCAACTAAGTTCATAGCATCCTCATGACGGTCTTTCCGAAAAACTGAGAAGTCTTTATCAAAGAGCTCTGTGTCCAATATTGTGGCGTTGAGCCAGGAATCAGAGAGAACTAAAACATCATGTGGAAATGCCTGAGAATTCTTATAAATAGAAGTAGTTTTACTTCGAAGTCCTCTTACGTTTTGATAGTAGAGGGAGAGTCTCTGCAGTTTTTTGAATTAAGGCTTGAAGTTGAGGGACGTGATTTTCTCAAAGGAGCAGTGAATTCCTTAACTAAAGTGTTAGGAGGCCAGGAACAATTACAAATGGGATCAAAAAGAGAACTAGGGGCTATGATTTTAAATGAGGCTACAAAACTATTCGGTTTACTTATTTTAGAACATTTGGTGATAACCTTTGAATCTACCAAATGAGCCAATATGTCTTCAGGCTTTGTTTCGGGTAGTAATCGAGAAATGAATATATATTTTGGTTTTGGAACTGATGCCAGATTTGTTTGGGGTGTATTTAATGGAATTGGTTCTAAAATAGGTTCATTGGCAGTGAGGTCAGAAATATTTTGTAGGGCTTCCTGTACAATAAGGGAAGGGCAACTGTTTTGAGAAGTTGCAAGGGCGGGATCTGGTAAATTGTTGCTCTTTAGGGAGGACTTTTTTGGAGCCGGCCCTTTGTTGGCTGGTGAGGTGGCCACATCTCTACCTCTCTTTTTACTTTTTTTGGAAACAACTTGAAGGGGGTTATTTTCAGATGGTAAAATATCATCCATTTCAGAGGATTTGTCAACCATTAATGTTGGGTTAGGGATGCTATTAGCGATATTGGCTAAGTTTGAAAAATTAAGGTTCAAGTCTTCGAATCCCTTTGTGATTTTTATGAGCTCATCTTTCAGTGAAGACAGTTTGAAAGAAAAGTGAGCCAAAGATATTTTAATACATATGGGACAATACCAAAACGCGATCTTAGATGCATTAATTTTGTCTAAAAATGCGTTGTTTGAATCAACACATTTTGCATGGAATAGATTGCCACACGGACCGAAGCATGCGAAAAGGGGGGATGCACCGGTTCTGTCCAAACAATTTGTATTTGCGCAACTCATGACGCTAACTCTATATTAAGAAGAAAAAAAAAGAACTAAAAGAGGAAAAAGAAAAAAAAAAAAAAAAAAAAAGATGCGCAACTCAGGATTCGAACTTGGGGCTAAAATTTATTGATTGAAAGAGACGGACGCTCAGACGCACAGCACCAAGCACCCCACTAAAGTAATGCTGGTATAAATTTAACAAGAGGTGGTGTGGGAGCTTAGAAAAAGTGTGATATGATTTCGCAAAAAGATATTAAGGCCTACTTTTAGGGGTAAATATTAGAAAAAGAAAGAGACAGTATTTTTTAGAGACTATCCAAAGAAAAGGAAAAAAGAAAAAAAAAAAATAATTGTTGAATAGAGTTATAGAGAGCCAATCTTGACATGCATGAATAGCTTAATAACTAACAAAAAACAGACTTACTCAGAATGAAAGTATTTTAATATTAAAATTAGTTGTTTAAAAAGCACTATAGCAAAAAAAGCGCGAATTTGTAAGAAATGTTTACATAACTATTTTAATAACGTCAAATACAGAATCTTAAAACAAATAAATAAATAAAATAAAATAAAAAAAAAAAAAATAAAAAATAAATTTTAAATGGATAAACCGATTTTTCAACTACATATGCGTTTTCATGACCCCTTATTTGGAGCTAGTATTCAAATAGCGAATTTCAAATAAAAACATATAAAGTTATTTATTGCCCAAATAGAGGACGTGAAATCTAAAATGCATTTGACTTGGAAATTGAATATGGCATTCAGGTAGTTCTTAGAATAACTTATACAAAAAAACAAGATTTCCGGAGAACCTGTCTTAAAAAAAAAAACAAGCTATTAAGGGAAAACCCAGAAATTTTAAGTTTTCATTAGCTGCGTTTTATTATCACGATGATCTGATCCGGATCAGATCATGACAAAAAAAAAAAAACAGCTTCTATCATCAATTTCTCTTTTACTTCGAGTTTGGCAGATGTTTGTATTTTTTTTTTTCATTCCGATCGAAGTTGCCCTACGACATTCTTTTTCAACGATTATTATGTTGTTTTTTTAGGGGAAAAGTTTTTGCTTTGTAATTGAAAAATATTTCATTACCGGATAGATGAATGTGTGAAAGTGTCAGCACGGTTTTTATTGAAAATATACGCCAACGTTTCAACTTGTGTGCGGAAGAAGAACTAATTTTTGGATCACAAAAATTGATCCAAGTGAAAAGCAGGATCTCATTTTGTAATTGTTACACATATAAATCAATGATCTGATCTGGATCATTTTTGAATTGAATTGAATTCTTTATTGAGACTTTGACTTCTTTTACAAAAATGCTTTCTTACTTATTGCTATCTTAAATCATACTGCGGCTATAATGTATTGCCTGCTCTTACAGTTGCTTGGTTGTGAAGCCTCGTGGCTGATTTATGTATAGTTTAACTACTCTTGCTCATGAGAGTTTGTATATTGCATTTGCTTTTGACTGAAACGTCACGTAAAATATACATTTATACATATATACATATATACATGATTAACACTAATACTAACTTATAAATATATAAATAGATACATACGCCAGTAAAACTCACATGGATTTCTTTTGTTTAAAGAGCGAGAACGCTCTATTATTGAACTCATTGTAATTAATGGTATTTAAATGATGAGTAAAGTGATATAAAACATAACATGAAGTTTTCGGTACTTAGAGAGCGAGAACTCACTATTGTATGTTAGATCTCATTATTGATAACATTCAGATGGAGATGGACATATGAGGTGAGATGAATATGTATAATACTTTTTTTTTTAAATTTATTTACAATACGAATGACTCAAGAGTTTATCAGCCGTATTTATAAACCGAATATAGACTTATAATAACGCTTATTATGCCTGTATAAGGAAAATCCTTATTTATAAAGTTTTAGCTACACTACATAGATATTGAATAAGATATACAATCGTTTAGGGTTGTGTAAAGCTTATTATAAGGTACTATAATACGCATATTCTTATTACATATGTATATATAAATATATATATATATATATAATATATACATATATATATATTATCATTATGTCAATGATAATACGTATTTGTCAAACATCACATTCACACGTCAATAAAACAAAAATTATTTATTTTTATTATAATCTGTGAAGAAATTTGGAATTTATGTGAGTTGTCAGCAACTAAGAATTTCATATCAATTTACCAGTGTTTACTTTATAAAAAACGGTTTGAACCAATGAGCATGTGTGAAAAAGAATTTCAAATAAAAAATCAGTTTTCTAAAAAAAAAATATGAAACAAATTTTATTCAAACGCATCAACCGTTGACAGGAAATAATATTTTTTTTTAAATTCAAAGGTCTGTCGAATGTAGTAGATCATCGTTTTGATGCTATGTTGAACAAATTTTTATAAATAAGAATTTATTCAACGTAACATAAGAGCCCATTCAAAGCATAGCTATAATAGTGTATAGAGGTGTATAAGGAGAATCTAATAAATAAGGCTGTATACGTATAAAATAGATTAAGAGTGATATACGAAACGTACATTATGAGAAGGACGGATATAAATATACTTTATACTACATTTAACAGTAATGAGTTTGAGTTATTAGGAGTAACAAATTTTGTACCATTGTATTATCACAGTTTAGTAAAATCATTTGTTAAGGCGAATTTAAGATAATACCAGGTATATATGAAGTTAAATAAGACTTAGATGTATAAGAGTCGGGCAAGTGCTGCCCAACAATAGTATGAAAAACTAAGACGTTGACATTTTGGTGTTATATTTGAAAGTTTATTACGATGTATTTACAATCAAGTGAACAGACAAGTGTTTTATTTTTTATTTTTATTTTTTTAAGATGTTATTTATTTATATATGGACATAAAATTAGCCACGATTTTGGCCAGCAATGACCTCAGTATAGAACATAGGGGGGGATGTTGCTGAGGAATCCAGAGAGAGCGAGCGAATTCCCAAGGGAGACAAATAGTTTGTGTCATCCCAAGAGACGCCAATCTGAGAATCGATTACATGACTTATCAATTCATTTTCTGAGAGTTCGAGACTTGAGATAATTTTTTCCATGTGTGATAAATTATATCTCAGTAGCGGAATGACTTTGGTGACGTTATAGATGTAGGTGTTGGAATATCGTTTAGTGCGATTTTCAAAATTCTTCCCGGAGCATAATCTGAGGATTTTTTTTTCTTATTTTTCCAAGGTTTGGGCTACCGACGGGGAAATAGAGAACCAGATTGGAAAGGCGTATGTCATGACCGGCCTTACAAGTGTTTTATAGAAGAGAAGCTTAGTTTTGCTGTTAAGGGCACTATGTTTGAAGAAAGGCATGATCATATTAGTGACTTTCCGCGATTTCTCCAAAGTGATTTAAGCGTGTTGGTTAAATTTGAATAAGTGATTAAAGTTTACACCTAGGTATTTCAGACTGGTATTTGCTTGGATGACGCAGTTGTCAAGTCTGAGTTGGAGAGATTTGCTTTCACTCACTACCCCGGCCGGTCCCTTTCCGCTCGCATTTCGAATACAAAGGAATTCGGATTTTGGGATATTGAGCTTAATTCCCCAAGTTTTGTAAAAGTTGTTAACGACATTTAAGTGTTGTTCGAGTATTCTCATAGCAGTTAAAGGAGATTCATGACTAGCATAGGCTATTGTATCATCGGCGTATAAAAGACCGGTAGAGGTAGTATTTTGTGCTGAGAATAGATGCGGAAAGTCGTGAATAAATATATTATAGAGGTGAGGACCCAGGATGGATCCTTGGGGGACACCACTTTTGCACTCGCAAAGATTTCCCTGGGATCCTTGAATTTGGATATAAAAGTATCTGTCGGTCAGAAAGTTGCTGAGGATATTTAACACTTGAGGTGGTATGTTTAGAGATGACAATTTAGCAAGGAGCCCGGCCCTCCACACACTGTCAAATGCCTTTTCCACGTCGAGGGAACAGGCCACTGTGCATTTTTTTTCCCTAAGGTTAAGGGTAATATCATTATGAAATTTGATCAGTGCGTGGAGGGTGGAGTGCCTCCTGCGGAAGCCGAACTGAAAGTCTGGAATTGGGTCAATTGGGTTCTCCGTTGGAGAGTTTAAATTATCCAGGATGAGTCTTTCTAATATTTTGCCAGTGTTGGAGAGCAATGAGATCGGCCTAAAGTTATTTATGTCAAAATTATTTTCTTTTTTTTTGAATAGGAAGTATCCTAGCAACTTTCCAGGATTTTGGGAAGTACCCATTGTTGATGCAGTTATTAAAAATAATAGTAAGGAAGTTGATACCTTTTTCAGACAGTTTCTTCAACGCGAAATTCGAAATATTGTCCGGGCCAGTGGACTTTTTTGGTTTCATCTGCTTTATGATAGATCTAACAATTTCTGCATTAGTGAACATGTGGTCGGCGGTTGGGTTCAGTGAGGAGTTGTTCAAATCAAAAAGGAAGATGTGTTGAGGAATATTTTGCAAAATAGAGTTAGCTGTTGCTAAAGACTCTTGTGTGACAGAATTGTCGAAGACCGGAATAACTTCTTCATAGACCTTCTTGAAATGATCCTCAAAGGCCGTTAAAATATTCGTTTCACTGCATAGTATTTGATCGCCTATGATCAACTTATTGCAGAAATTCTGTTTTTTATTTCCAACCAGTTTAAAAGCTTCTTTAAAAGCCCAAGGTCCCGGAGTTATTTTCGAAAGTCGAGTACTTAGAGATTTGTTGAGCCACGTGTTAACTTTGTCTTTGATTATTTTGTTGAGTAGGGAGACTTGAGAGGATAGTTCTCTGTATTGAATGTTTGTTCTATTGAATGAGCTGTGGAAAATATTCTTCAGTCGTCTTTGCCATTGATGTTTTACTTTGTAAAGGTTTTCAATCTCTACCGGCAGGTTCTGGTATTTTTTAAATGAAGCGTTGGAGGGTGTAGAACATTCTACTAGGGTAGTTGTAAGTACATCATTAAATATATTGATGAATTCATCAATCTCGTCATTTGAGAGGCAGGAAACATCCGGAGGAAAGGAGTTGCACAGACGAAGGTCAAGCTTCCGTCTGAAGGAATGCCAATCTGTGTTTTTGAACGACCTTGAAGAAGGTTGTTCTTTCAAGCAGATGTTTGCTTCCTCTAGTCTAAACCTAAGGAGGAGAGGACAGTGTTCCGTGAACGTCGGAAGTGTTGTAATTGAGAAATTCTGATCGAGATCGTTGACAAGGTGGCTGGAAATCAAAAAGTGATCCAGGAATGATGCACTTCTAATGAACGTAGGAGAATCAGCACAGAAATTCGATAATGATGGGAGGGAACTCTGAAACCACGCCTCCAAAGTTCTACCGTTGAGATTGAGTAGACGGTCACCCCAGCTAGGACTTCTGGCATTGAAATCGCCGCCTATAACTGCCCCGTCAAACCGATTAGCTAGCCTCTCCAGATTATTTAACTCTGAAGTTAAAAAGGAGGAAGGAACGTTGGAGGGAAAATATACAGAACCCAATAGAAGTTTTTTTAAGGTGTTATTTACGTTGCAGCTAATACTGATGAATATAGCAGGAAAATCTGACGGAACGTTTTCCACAAGTTCATATTTAATATTATTTTTGATAATCAAAGCCACACCCTGATTGACATCGTTACGTAGTATATTGTAATTATCCAAGAAAACTTTGTGTTTACTGGCTAAGTGTGTTTCCTGTATTAGAGCAATAGAGCAATTGTTTTCTTGGAGAATTTTCAAGAGTTCTATTCTCCGAGAATGAGCAACGAGGGACGAAATGTTGAAAGTTAACACTTTTAAAAACATCATTTGGATGGGCAGGAGATTAACTCGGTGAGGAGTTCGAAATAGGCCATTTGCTTGTCTTCTAGACAACGGAAGTTTCCAAGATTTGACATAAAATTGCTAATTTTACCAATAAGTGTTCTCAGGTCAACACCAAACAGTTCGTTAGAAAGTAAAATAAATTTATTCATGATATTTCCGTTCTTATTGGGCTCGGGAGAGGCAGGAGTTGTTGGCACTTTATTAATATTGAGGTTTTGTGGAGTCAAGTGGCTAGAGTAGGAAATTCCGGGGACAACAGAGGCACCTATTGATATTGCATGAGATATTTTTTTTTTACTGTTCTTTTTTGAGGCTAGCTTCGTATAAGATTTGTTTTCTGCGTGCTTCATACAACTTGAAGGACTTGCAGCCTCTAAAATTGGCGGGGTGGTTATCGCCGCAGTTAACACAAACTGCCTTACTACCTTGATCCCTTACTACAGGGCACTGGCCCGGGTCGTGACGGCTCGTGCATTTAACGCACTTGTAAGGGAAGGCGCAGTTTTTAGCCAGGTGGCCGAATTGTTGGCATCTTCTGCATTGTAAGGCGCCTCTGTTGCCCCTCGGTTTTTCCCAGTAAATTCTGGTGTGGAACAGATATTTTAGTTTAATCAACTCACTCGCGCTCGATCCCGGAGAAAGACGTACTAAAAACAGGTTGTAATTGATTTTTTCTTGTTTCGATCTCAATGTTTCGAAGACTGAAACCTCGGAAATATTTTTAAATTTTGTCTTTAATTCGTTAAGAATTTCCGAAGTAGGATAATCAGACGTGAGACCTCTAAGGATGACATTTGTAGTCTTATCTTCTCTTAAGGTAAAAGAGTACGCTTCAGCGCCTTCAGTATTCC
This sequence comes from Sphaerophoria rueppellii, assembly GCA_920937365.1. Classification (NCBI taxonomy): domain Eukaryota; kingdom Metazoa; phylum Arthropoda; class Insecta; order Diptera; family Syrphidae; genus Sphaerophoria; species Sphaerophoria rueppellii. Next base: position 66,885,971 of record CAKKXW010000001.1, read on the forward strand.
TAAGAATATTCATCAACTCCCTATGCACTTGGCAGTTATCTACAAAAAGTTTACTACTACTGCCTCTGTTCACTATTTTGTAAGCAAATTTTATAGGACTATCTTTAAAGTCCGAAATAAGTTTTCTAATGTCTACGTTTTTCATAATAATTGGTGGGCAGTACTTACCCGAATACAATTTATCCAGTTCCAGTTTTTTTTCGTACTGGTTCGTTTTCTTTTTGGGTTTAAAATCCACCAAATTGTTCATTATCGCATTGTTTTTTGTTTTTTATTTTTTGTGTCGGAACAGTGGAAGGAGGTATGCACACTGAAGTTTCCACACTTCTGTGGACAAACGCTATTGCAGTGTCCTCAATCAAAAACACGTGCAGCAATTTTGATCCGCGGAAAAACTAGTCTAAATTTAACCATCCAATTGTAATTTGTTGGAAATAACACTTGCAGACAAGTCTGCTTTACTTTAATTAACGTATTTATTTAAAAACTGCACACAAAAGTGAACAAATTGTTAGTACAAGTCTTTTCGAATTTTGATAAGGATGACAAAGTGCTTTCATAGAATCACAGCCTCTTCATTGAAAATAAAAGTTTTAACACTTTACTTTGAATAGTTCTTTTATAAAATATTGTTTTTCTACTCCTTGGATGTAAAATACTTATTTTATGTATCCACGCACAGTCGAATAAAAGTTTCTTTTTTTTTTCTTTTTCACTGGTAAAATTGGTTAAAATTGCGCTTTAATCATGGCGGGTTGCGTCCTCTCGGTTTGCTCCAACTTTTGGGATCGATCTGGATCATGGTGATAATATAACGCAGCTATTAATGAAACACCCCTAAAATTGGGAATGGTGTGAATCATATTTTGGGCAAAAAAAAAATCCTTGCAAAAAGTAATGATATCACACCTAAAACATAAAGGTAAAAAAAGAGCCAAGTTCTCCCGTAGAAAAATTGTGCCTAAAAAATCAGCCACGAAAAGTAATGAGATCTAAAAGAACGCCAAGTTCTAGGATTCAGCAAGTACTCGTACGTGCCTTGCAAATGTTTTAACTGGACTTTGAATCAACATCGAATCAACTATTAGTTTTGAAAGAAATTTGTAAACTAATGTAAATAAGATAATTTTTTTACTTGGCAGGTTTTCTCTTAGTAACCTACTATTAAAAAAGTTTGGAAAACTTACAAAGTAAAAAGAATTATCAAATCGATCCAATTTATAACATTGAAGATTATTGTAAAGAATTTAATTTCAGACTCCAAACTGTTCATGAGAGAACAAGAAAAATCTTATTTAAAAATAAATGCAAAACAAAAGAATATCTGGATTCCGAAATTCATAATTATGTAAATTTTAAAGAAAATAAAAAAGTAATCTTAACTATCCCAAACCAAAATAAATTACAACCAATAAAAACAGGACCATTAAATAGTTAATTCGAACGATTAAAATAGTTAATTCAAACGCTTTAATTAAGAATTTATTTACTGGTAAAACAAAATATGTTCATACAAATTTACTTACAAAATTAGAATGCATAATTAATAAAAGTTGACTGGTTTTTGTTTAAAGACAATATAAAATTAATTTTTAATATTACAAAAACTTATTTACAAAATGTAAATGAATAATTAATAAAAGTTTAATTGATTTTATGTATTAAGATAATATAACACTAACTGTAAATACTATGAGCAGAAAAATATTTAATAGGTACTATAAGTTATAAATATTTTTTCCTAAGAGGGTAGGTGTAGTAGAATTGTAGCACCACCCTTAAACCGCACCAAACGAAACCATTAAGTTTCGCACAACAATCCAATTTTCATTGAACAGTTCTTTTCCGCTTGCAGAGTGGTGCAGCGCAATTGGATTATGGTTTTCGATTTGTTCGGTTGTAAACGCAGTTAAAATAAAGTTAATTGAATTTATTATTAAACTGAGAAAATTGTTTTTAATAGTACAATTTGCTCAAAGGTTTTTACGTGACAGCAAAATTCTTAATAAACCTTCTGTACCATGAATAGTTCTGAAGAAAAGGTAGAACTTGATTGCATTTTTTTTGGTTCTATGCGTTCAGATATTTCCAATGTTTGTTTCTGGATCCTCTTGTATACCGTTTTTGCTTAAAAGATATCGCAGGTATTTCACTTCAGCGCATAGAAGCAAATTTAGATTTCCCTCTATTAACTTTGAGGTTGAATCGATCGAAAAATTTGTAAAGTCTTTAGCTTCATTTTCTGTAAAATCCAAGTCTACAAGAAGTATCTCAGAGAATCAAGTTTCTATTTCGTTTCTTCCTGTTGTACGAACCAATGGTGGGAACATCTTGGTGTTATCATGTTCTCGTTCTGGGGCGTTTTCGTTGATTCTAAGTGAGTTCTTGAAAATGTTTTGGATAAATTTGGGTCGGTTGTAGTGTTTCTTAGAACGAACATTTACTTAATTTACAAAACTAATCTACGCCACTGACTACTTTGACTAACTGTACAACAAGATAACTCAAGTGTCAAATACTCGGGACGAGAGTAAGAGTAAGAGTTGAATTGGCATTGATCAGTTGAGCAGTTCCTTACAAGAAGCTGTCGTGTGCGGTACCGATAAATATACCACAAATTAAATTCTTAAATTATATATTTAATGTGAATAATAAATGTTGAAGTGAAGTTAAACAAAACCACCAGTGTTTGATATTTTATGGTTACATCATAAAACAGCCCTAAGACTTTAACTCCACATATTGGTGACCCCGAGCTGAAAAGAAAAAAAAAATCGATTGACTTCAAAGTCAAGTACATACATACATAAAGTATATATTCAGTTTCTGAAAACTTTAAAACATTCAATAACTATATACTTGGAATACGGAGTTTATATCGCATAGCGGTCAACATTTCCGTTACTAGTTGTGGACATCACATTTCACGTTGTTGTCTTACCAACGAAAACGATACAAAAGAAGAGAATTTTCGAGGGAATTGTTTGACAAACGGCATTTCGTACAAAACTCTCCCGTTAGCAGCTTTGAACATCACGCTATTTTCTTCTGCATACATAATACGATACATAAGGAACCGAATTTTGAAGAGCATATCTGGAAAAACCATATCTCTACATAAACATATTCTATCTTCAGCGTTAGATGTTTTAATATATTACAAATCTTTATATATATATATTTATATTTTTTTATGCATGCGTTTTGATTGCATGTACATATATTTTCTTTTAAATTATTTTTTTTTTCTAATCTAATAATAGTTTTTGTTTTATATCTTTCTTTCTATTTCTCTAGAATTGTAAGCCAAACACGACAGTCACGATTTTCGATATTTTGTTTTAGGGCACGATTTTCTTTTTATTTTAATCAAAAACATTTGATTTATCTTGAATTATGACTGACAATAAAGAACAAGAACTTTGCAATACTCAAGGGAGTAGTAATTTACAAACCGCGCAAACGACGCCTCCGGCGGTAGTTTCACAAGAGCAAATGCATTCTTTCGAAGTTGCATCGATTAAGCTTCCCACGTTTTGGGAAAAGGCTCCGGCGGCTTGGTTTATCGCGGTTGAGGCGCAATTTTCCACAAGGAAAATTACTAAAGATGAAACGAAATACTCTTACGTACTAGCCTCTCTTCCAGTTGATGCGATAAATAGTATCATTGATATTTTAAATCATCCTCCCGAAACAAATAAATACGATAATTTAAAGAATATACTTATAAAGCGACATACACTTTCTGAACAGCGACGTTTAGAACAGCTTCTGTCCGCAGAAAATTTGGGTGATCGAAAGCCATCAGATCTCTATCGGCATATGACTTCTACAGCTGGAAACATTTCGTCCTTATGTGAGGACCTTATAAAATCTCTTTGGGAAAGGAAACTTCCAACTCAAATAAGCATTCCACTGGCTGTCACCATCGGACAACCTTTTCAAAATAAATTAGATCTAGCCGATAAAATATGGGAAACAACTCAGACCAACAGTATTAGTTCAATTCAGCAGCCAGTAGATAATAAAGGCATTCCTTACATCCCCTCAACAGTTGAGGAGAGGCTTATAAAAGAGATAAACGAAATAAAGACATCTCTAAAAAAAATTTCATTCCGCGACCGAGGGCGTTCACCTCACCGAAATGTAGGCTTTAAAAATTTGAGAAGATACAACCGCAGCAAAAGTAACCAAACCCAGAAGATGTGTTGGTATCATAGAGTTCATGGTACTAAAGCTAGACATTGCAATCAGCCATGTTTTTCAAAGATAATTCCAATTCAAAAAACTAAGAAGTTCGCCGGATGTTCAAGCTGCGGACATTCGGCCCTCAAACTTTCGTCGCCTATTTATTCATTGTCAAAGAAATAAATTAGATTTTTTAATAGATACGGGTGCCGAAATATCAGTGATTCCTCACACAACTTTTCAAAAACACTTTTAAGTTACTTCAGATCATGTTTTAACTACTGCAAATGGATCGTCTATAAAAACATATGGAACAAAGCTCTTAAATTTAGAATTAGGTCTACGACGTGAATTTCCGTTCCCTTTTACTCTTGCCGCTGTATCCAAATTATTGGGGCCGATTTTCTTGGTCATTTTAATTTACTTGTGGATATAAAACGTCATGCTCTGATTGATCCTTTAACAAGCTTATCTGCACTGGCAAGCATTGATTCAAGTAGTTTCAATATTATTTCTCCTCGGCTTTCTATTGTCAACGATGAATACGGCAATTTACTCAAAGAGTTTCCAACTCTGACAAGTACTCCGAATTTTACTCTTCCAGTTAAACATAATGTTGTCCATCGCATTGTGACTAAGGGACACATGCCGGTTTCACATCCCAGGCGCTTGGATAGTAAACGCCTTAAGGTAGCAAAATCTGAATTCGCATTCATGCAACAACTCGGTATCTGTTCCCCCTCGTCATCACCCACATGTTCACCACTCCATATGGTGGCAAAAAAGGACCCTAACGATTGGCGTCCTTGGGGATTATCGGGCACTTAACGCTATAACTGTTCCTGACAGATACCCCATAGCACATTTGCACAGTTTTTCACAAAACCTACGAGGGTGTACACTTTTTTCAAAGGTAGACTTAGTGCGCGCTTATAATCAGATTCCGGTCGCGAAAGAAGACGTTTACAAAACGGCGATCACTACGCCTTTTGGAATGTTTGAGTTCCAACGAATGCCTCATGGACTTAAGAATGCAGCTCAAACATTCCAACGGTTCATGAACGAGGTTTTGAAGGATCTAGATTTTTGCTATGTTTATATCGGCGATATATTGATAGCAAGCAAGAGCCGAGACGATCACATGAGGCACCTTCGGACACTTTTTGAACGCTTAGTTTCATTCTTTTTTAACAATAAAATTGGTCAAATGTGAGTTTGGAAAGCCAAAACTTGTATTCTTAAGCCATGAAATTACGGATTCAGGTATTTTACCTTCCGAAGATCGCGTAAAAGCAATTGCAAATTTCCCGCAACCGACTTCACTGAAACAAACTCAACGTTTTGTAGGGATGGTAAATTTCTATCACCGTTTCATTCCAAAGCTAGCAAATTTTTTGACCCCTATATATAACCAAATTAAAACCTTAAGTAATGTAAAATATAAAAGAAAGCCATTTATTTGGTCCGACGATTGCAGTATAGCCTTTGAAAAAATTAAAGCAGCACTTTCAGAAGCAATCCTTCTTGTGCATCCTATCGATTGTTCACCATCACGCCTCACAGTGGATGCATCTGACAAAGCCATCGGCTCTGTACTCGAGCAATTTCTAGAAAACGAATGGAAACCTTTAGCTTTCTTTTCCAAAAAGTTAAGCACGACTGAAGAATCATACTCGGTTTTCGATAGAGAGCTTCTTGCTATTTATCTGTCTATAAGACATTTCCATTATTTTCTAGAAGGACGAGATTTTATTGTTTATACAGATCATAAACCTCTGACAACAGCTTTATTCACTAAAGCTGTCCGAAGTCCGAGACAATCAAGGCACCTTGATTGGGTATCACAATATACAAGCGACATTAGACACATAAAATGTAGAGATAATCTGGTGGCGAATTTTTTATCCAGACCAGAGTTAAACGCTTTATCAGAAAATCATAAAGAATGCTTACTTCCATTCACACCACAAAATATTATTAAAGCTAAAGGGGTGGATGAAGGGTTGAAGTATTTGTTAGCAAGAAAAACTAATGCTTCATTCAAACTAGAACAAATTAGCTTTCCGACGTTTATGCAGCCCATCTGGTGTGAAACATCAACTAATACAAAGAGACCATTTTTACCAAAATGCCTCAGAAAGGCAGCATTCCTTAGTATACACTCTCTTTCACATCCAGGAAGTCGAGCTTCTAGAAAGCTTATAACTGAACGATATTTCTGGCCGAGAATGAATTCAGATATCAAGGTCATGGTTCGTTCGTGTATCTAGTGCCAGCGTTCAAAGGTGAATAGGCATACTATATCACCATTAGGTAGTTTTAGTACACCCAGCAATCGTTTCGAACATATTCACATGGATCTGGTGGGGCCTCTTGATGTTTCGAATGGTAACAGCTACATTTTGACGATCGTTGACAGATTCACGCGCTGGCCTGAAGCCTACCCTTTGAAGGATATGACCGCGGAGACGGTTGCAAAAACCTTTTTGTCAGAATATATATGTCGATTTGGAGTCCCCGCTAGAATAACAACCGATCAGGGAACTCAGTTCGAATCGAAACTATTTTTAGAATTGACAAAACTACTAGGCTCACACAGAATAAGAACTACGGCGTATCATCCTCAGGCCAAAGGCTTAGTGGAAGGGTTTCATCGCGTTTTGAAAGCAGCTCTTAGATGTCGCGAAAATACAATTCATTGGGCAGACGATTTGCCTTTAGTTCTCCTTGGAATAAGATCAGCCCTCAAAATAGACCTAGGCTGTTCTCCGCCAGAAATGGTGTATGGCCAACCTTTGCGTCTTCCTTCCGATTTTTTCTCTGCTTCAATTACAGATAATGAGTGTGAGAGCGAAAATGTACCGGCCTTTATCGCTAACCTTCGAGCTAACATGAACTCAATTCGTCCGAAGGAAACTCGTAGTGAACAGTTTATGTCGTTGAAATCAAAGGAAAAAATGTTTCCATTTCGTTAGATCGTCTTAAGCCCGCTTACATGATAGAATCATCTGACAAAATATCGAAAACTCAAAAACATGTATCATTTTTCAATTTGAATTCATCGCCTTCTGCTGGAAGGGGGGGTGATGTAGTGTTTCTTAGAACGAACATTTACTTAATTTACAAAACTAATCTACGCCACTGACTACTTTGACTAACTGTACAACAAGATAAATCAAGTGTCAAATACTCGGGACGAGAGTAAGAGTAAGAGTTGAATTGGCATTGATCAGTTCAGCAGTTCCTTACAAGAAGCTGTCGTGTGCGGTACCGATAAATATACCACAAATTAAATTCTTAAATTATATATTTAATGTGAATAATAAATGTTGAAGTGAAGTGAAACAAAACCACCAGTGTTTGATATTTTATGGTTACATCATAAAACAGCCCTAAGGCTTTAACTCCACATATTTTTGTGCAAATAGGATAATAGGATCATGGCCATAATATTCTTCTGAAATGAAAGCAAATCAGCAAACGTTTTCACAACGTCTCGCTTATACAAATAAGCAAATAAAAAATTCCTGAATATTAAGTGCTCAATTGCATTTCAAAATTAAATCAGAGTGTGCAGATGTGACTTTGTTCAAAGTCTGTAGACTCAGAGTTCAGAGCTCTGAATTAAAAAAAAAACAAATGCCTATATGATGTATTATTCAGAACTGATACACTTGAGGCTGATTTAGGTCAGTGACAGAGGCAATTGTGGTTGTCTGATCCCTGATGTCATCGTATTACTCAGACTTTTTGCTAGGCAATTTAACGCCGACTTTTCATTGCCAGAGAGTGTCACGACTCCGCCTGTTCCTGAGCGCGTCAATGATTCCATAGGACAAATCTTCTTTCGCACTTGTGCCGTGGGCTGTGGCGAGAGTCCTAAAGGATTTCAATATACATAAATGCGCTGGTCCGGATGGTATCCCCGTTATTATTCTGAAGAGTTGTTCTTCCACTCTGGCAAAACCCTTCCGTAAGCTTTTCCATCTATACTCTTCTTCTGGGCTTGTTCCGAGCAGTTGGAAAACAGCATTTGTCCAGCCAATCCCAAAAAAAGCGAATCGTCTTCTCCCTCCAGTTATCGTCCAATTGCACTTAAGTCCCTTCTTTCTAAGGTCATGGAAACTCTGATTAACTATCAGCTCATGAAATATATCGAAAACCGAAAGCTTCTTAATGACCGGCAATACGGCTTTCGCAGCACCAGGTCCACTGTTGGTCTGATGGCTTATCTCACCGAACAGTGAAACAAGTCTTTACATCGTTTTGGAGAAAGTAAGATTGTTGCACTTGATATTTCATAGGTATTTGATAAAGTCTGGCATCTGGCTCTTTTATCCAAAATGCGTGCTTTCGGTATCGATGAATCCCTTCTTCGTTGGATTAGAAACTTTCTTTCGAACCATTCAATTCAAGTTGTATTGGACTGTTTCAAGTCTTAAACCTACAATTAAAATGCTGGTGTGCCCCAGGGCTCCGCTTTGTCTCCGAACCTCTTCCTCATTTTGATCAATGATCTCTTGTCTGTTACTTCTAATCCAATAAATTGCTTCGCTACCGATAGTACCCTTAGTTTTTCATATTCGATCTCAAACGGCAAAATATGATAAGCTTATTAAACTCTGACTTAAACAGCATTAAACAATGGGGATTTAAAAACCGCGTAGAGTTTAATGCTTCAAAATCTCAATGCTGTCTTGTATCGTTGAAGCGAGATGTACCACCCTTGCCACTGTCAACGAGACTGAACATCTCGAGATTCTCGGTATGTGCATCACTGACCACCTCTTGTGGAACGAGCACATATGCGATGCCGCCAAAAATACCGCAAGATGTTTGGGTTTCTTAAGACGGTGCAAAAAATTTGTCTCCTCGTCTGATCTGGCTGTTATCTATAAAACCTATATCCGTCTTAAGCTTGAATGCAATTCACATCTCTGGGCTGGTCCTATAGCTACTTACTTAAGCCTCTTGGATGGAATAAAAAAAAAACTGTAAGAATGATTGGTGATAGACATCATCACTCAATTACCCCATTAAACCACCGTCGTCGTAACGTAGCCTGTCTCTCCCTGTTCTATCGCTACTTTTACGGTAATTGTTCTATTGAAATAGCCAGTTACATTACTCCCCTCAAAAAATTCGCCCGTATGCCCATCAGTTTACCCTCAAACCCAACTTCGGACGTACTCTCAAGTATAGGGAATCATTTCTTAGCCGTACTACGCGAACGTGGAACTCTCTTCTTTCCCAATTATTACAATGTTCAAGAATTCAAAACACCGACACCTCTTTTGCAACTCCTTTCCTTCTTCCTTATGCACTCACTGTGTCTCTGGATTAAAAAGGGTATTTTAAATGGTTGCAGAGACGCCTTTTTTCTTCTCGCGAACTCTTAGCTTTGTTCGTTCAAGTATTCAATGTTAGATTAGATTAGTTCTGTTCGTCTACATATTTGTCCATGATACCCCGTCCGGATACCCCGTTATCGAGCTCTTTTGAAAGAATTGGGTCCTTAGCCAGGCTTATTTATTGGCACGGGTAGTATAACATCTTAGATCCAGCCCAATCTGAATAAAGTGGGAAAAAAGAGTTGGAGGGGAAGGGAAGAATTTGGTAAGGTTTTTTTTTCGGGCTGCAATTAAGCCCAACCGAGAATTGGCCAGCGTAGGTCAAGCCAATATATAGTGGAAAGGCATAGAAGGGAGAGGTAAGGAAAGGGTTGCCTTTGGGTTTCAGGGCTCATCTGGGGAGGGTTCCCGATTATCTTTGATCTTACTCAGATTCTGCAACTTGGCAAGTTCGACGCTCGGGTAGAAGAAATAAAAAAATTCAAAATAAGAAACACAAGTTTTGTAATTAACAAGTTTATCAAACGATTTAAATGTTTTTTCTTATTCCTCCAGGTAAATGGAAGCTGGGCGCTGCCGAATGTCGTTTGTGATTTCTATATAGCAATGGATGTGATATGTTCCACATCATCGATATTTAATCTCGTCGCAATATCAATAGACAGGTAATGTTAGACTGACTTATGAATACATTTTAAAATAAAATAAAATGTCCCATTTATTATCAACCGACACCTACACTTTATTCATAGAAGAACCAAATCAGTAGTCACCAATTGCATATTTAAACCTCCATTCAATTATTTTACTTGAATTTGTATGCAAATTAGAAACCTTCCTTTCAGGTACATTGCTGTTACTCAACCAATAAAATACGCTAAACACAAAAACAGCCGTCGTGTATGTTTAACAATACTTTTAGTTTGGGCGATATCAGCCGCAATTGGTTCGCCCATAGTCTTAGGATTAAATAATACTCCAAATCGTGATCCAGACTTATGTATATTTTATAATACTGACTTTATAATGTATTCATCTCTAAGCAGTTTTTTAATACCTTGTATTATAATGGTTTTCTTATATTGGAGCATATTTAAGGTAAAACACGCTATGTTGTATGTATTTGTACATTATTTACTCATATGAGATTCTTCTTCAATCTTATTTAAGGCCTTACGAAGCAGAGCTCGAAAACAGAGAGCTGCTCGGAAACCTCATTTATCTGATATAACTTGTGGAAGTGTTATTGAAAATTTAGCACAAACAAGAAGGTTAGCGGAAACAGCATTAGATAGTAGTAAAAGTGCGAGTCGTATAGTGCCTGACGAGCCTGCAACGAACACAGCATCTGGGTCCAATGAGGAGGAGGATGAAAACGCCATATCGCCTGACATTGACGACTGCCATGTTATTGTTAATGATAAATCTACAGAATTTATGCTCGCAACAGTAGTTGAAGAAACTGGAAAGTAAGTTTTATTCAATTTTTGTCTGTCGTTCTCTTAAATACAAGTGCATATTTCCGAAAGTTAATTATATCAATGACTAATCGATGGGCAACGAAATTGTTTTGTTTTCTCTTTTGCATGATCATTCACGTCTGAACAACATCTTTTGACATCAACATTGATCTGGAATCTCTATTGTTACAAAAAAAAAAAAAAACAGTGTAGTAGCGCAGATAACAACACACCCACAACTTGGTGTTGCAGATCCAAATGGTAATCATGATTCTGGTTATGCACCATCAAACGTTGACGATGTCCTTGCAGGCACATCTGGAATTTCACCACCTGATAGTCCCATGGCAAGTGGGAGTATAAAACATTCAGGTTTAACCGGCAATCAAAATGGTCTAGATAATTCGCAAATGGGAGATCCTTCTCTCAGGTTGGTATTTATTTGTTTTTATGGTGATTATTGAAGTATATTTACATATTACGTATATTTTATTGTTACCGGCAAAACAGTTTTTTAGTAGGTCTAGGTAGGTACTGCTTAGGTAGAATCAGTATGAAATAAGCGTAGGTATTAGTATTAGGCAAATCTAAAGGAGGATGGTCAAAAATGTATGGAAGCCAGTCTACGAACCAATAACAACATGCTATATATCAATGGAAAGGTTTTTTTGTGTACTTTTTTTTTTGTATGGCAAGAAATCCCAAATCGCTGTCTGGAAAAAGTTATTCACAAAAAAGTATTTTTTTTTCATTTTTATTTTAGGGTCTAAGTCAGCAATCAAATAAAATCCATCAATGTATTCAATTTCTATCATTTTTCCCATCAATTATTGTGCTTAGTTTGAATTGTATAACGGTATAAGTTAAATGTAAATTTAAAATAGCCACTAATTTTAATATATATGTGCATTTGTACATTTTTTTTGTAGAATCTACATACTACATACTACATATATATATAGTATTACAACTTGCTTGTTGAAATATCATGTTATGAAAAAATGCGAAAAAAATTGGTAATCATGCTTAGCTTTTTTGTGAATAACTTTTTCCACACAGCGATTTGGGATTCCTTGCCATACAAAAAATTGAAGTACACAAAAAACCTTTCCATTGATATGTAGCATGTTGTTATTGGTTCGTAGGCCAGAAAGCCCATTCGCCTTTGTCTGCTTATTCTTTCTTCTTAACATAAATAGAAGGTGAAGTTATTTTGAAACATTAGGAATAAAATTATAAATACGAGTTTATTTTTGAAAAATTGAATTTTCCTTAGCTTTTTTTTGGTCACTTTAGTTATTGCAATGAAACAAATAATGTTACATTTATTTTCCCGGTGTTTCGGCAGGAGCTGCTTCCTTCCTCAATGGAACTTTATTGCACATAAAATTAAAAATAGATAAAAAAGTATTATGAACATAAAGCATTAAGGATAAAGTTAAACTTACCATTTATAAGAAAAATCAAAAGAAAAAGTAAGTTAAGGGAAGTTAATTACATTGTCAATTAGAAAAGTGCTTCTTACTTAGAAGTTTAGTCCATAACACAATAACTACATAGGTTTGTTCGATATAACCAGACCTGGGGCGCTCTGGTGCTTGTCACAACTCTGATCGAAACTGAAACTGAAAAATTTCTCTGTGTTTGGTTTCACGTCGAACGCGTTAATAGCGTTCTGTTCTTTTTCCTTTGTAGTATAGAAACACCTGATTCGAACAACTCCGAAATTCTCATCCCAAATAAAACTTGCGTTGGTTCAGTGGGTGACGTAAAATAACGCCCGACGAAATAAGACCCCATATTAAAAGGGGCCTTATTTCCATGCTGAAATTGAAATAACACCCGGCGGGCCTTATTTCAATTGCGTTATGGAAATAAAGTCGCATTTTACATGGAAATAAGGCAGCATTTACAAAACACATAAGAAAACTTGAAATAAGGCCTGATTTCCATGCCAACTTGGAAATAAGACCTCTTTTTACCGCTGTTAGCAAGCTCTTAAACAGAGATTTATTCGCAATTGCACCAATATGCTTAACAATAACTGTTGTTTAAATGTGAAGAACATCTCATTCTTGATTTGTGAATCGGTTGTTTATGAAAAGTGCAATGATAAGTGCTCCATTTAAAAGAAAAAAAAGTATTTTGAAGAGTAAATGATGGAGATCAATTTTTTGATTATTTGCAAAATTTCAAAGTTTCAAACATTTTAACGGCGCAGACCCACTTAGGTGGTTCAAAACTTCATAAATCGATTATGAACTTATAACCCACGTAATGAGTCGAAAGTACCTCAAAATTTCTCTCTCAGCTTACGGCGAGTGAAATCGATTTTTTATTTTTTTGTTGCTTATTCCGAGCGGTGGAGGGAAATAACTCCACGGGAACTAACTATACTGAGGAATTTAGTTTTCTCCAAGTGAGGATTTGGTCCACTTTTTTAAAGTGTGGTTAGTTCCCATGTATACGGTGGGAATTAAAGTCCTTAATGAATCAATGGTTCTAGTTCTCTTCGAACGTTAAATGAACTGCCATTTTAACCGAGACAAACTTAAATAAGAATTCAAGTACTGAGCAATGTTATTCGAAAAATTAAAATAAATTTCATATAGATATAGTCATTCAGTAATCGAGTTTTGGAGACTCTGATTTTTTGTTTTTAAATCAAATGACTGTAAACATTCAGAAACTCAGTCATACCGAATTCAGTTCTCAACACTCTGAAAATAATGAAAAATCGCCCGATCTTTTTGATTAATAGCTTATTTTAGTTGTCGAGCTAATAGTTTTTTTAAGCTGTTGCTGTTTCGATCTATTTGAAAGTAACAACTACACAATTACACATCCAGTAATGCATAGAAAATTAGCAGATGCTGCATTTCAATTATTCATTCTGAGCATATTTTTTTATTTCGATTGAGGATGAGGATATAATGATAAGAAAGATTCAAGATCGATTTGGTTTGATTGCGAGCGAAGCGAGCGGAAAAAATGTTGCCCAAAAGGGAATCAATTTGGGGTGTGAAAATAAAAAAATTCGCGCGAATTTTTTTATTTTCAATAAAAATTTTTTTTGGATCTGGACAAATGTTGCATAATTTCTAAATCGACCAAAAAAATTCCCAATTTTCATTAGTAGGACTGTGCTTCCACTTAGAGTATGACCTTCTTCGATTTTGTATTGCCCTTTTAACATCAGAAGTAAACCAAGGACAATTCTTGCAACCCACTGACAGTGTTTTAATAGGAACATGCTTTTCAAATAGTTCAAAAACCATGGATTGAAAGCAGTCAATTTTATCAGTAGAACTGGTAAAATTGTGACAAAAATGCCAGGGGAACTGTATTGCATCATTTTGTAAGGCAAGGCTATTAACTGATTTAAAATCTCTAAATTGAAAAGTTATGGGAGTCGGCACACGGGAGAAATCGATGTTGTAAGTGCAAAACAGAAGATCGTGGTCAGATACACCATCCAAGAAAAGTTGGTCCTGCAGAAAAACATTAGAAAGATCAGAAACAATCATAAGGTCAAGAAGACTAGGAGTTGTGTTGGGCGCAAAACGGGTTGCATAAACGTTCGATATATGCAGTCCGTTTGTAGCAATTAAATCTCTAAGCTGGTTCGCTCGAGTATCCCGAAGTAAGAGATCTGCATTAAAATCACCACAGATAATAATGTGTTCATATGAGGGAAAGTATTGTTGTAAGGCAGCAAAAAAGGGTTCAGGAGAAATACTCCTATTTGGATTATATCTTACACCTAAAACACACTTTATATTCCCATCCGAAATCTCCAATATTAAAAACTCTATACCATTATTCAATGATTTTTTAAGGACTTTACAATCAAGAGATGAATTGCAATATATTGCCACTCCTCCGCCTATTTTATCTGTAACTCTATCATTTCGAACTAGATTGTTGTTTTTAATGTCATATATATTACTTGGAGTATCAGGTCTAAACCATGTCTCTGTTATGCAAATAATATCCACCCTAGAAGAGTCAAACACATATCTTAGAAAGTCTAGTTTATTCATATTAAGGCTACGAGCATTAATGCAACATACCTTGAAACCTTCACGGGCACTTGAGAGTATTTGAACAACTGATTTTACTGAATAACCATCAGATGAAGACTTGGAATATGTGTCCGAAGAAGGAGTAGGTCTGTACAGGTCCGGAGGCAGCAACAAGTTCGCTCCCCTGTCGTCAGACCTCTCGGACGAAGAAGTTGAGGAGGCCCTCCAAATTAAACAAAGCAAAATCAACGAGTGTGAGGAGCTGTTGAAGAAGCTTAAGGAGGACATGCAGCCCCTCATAAATTTACTGAAACAAAAACAGGGGGCGCGCCGGCAAACAGAGGCAGCCGATTAATTGAAAAGATCAGCTCCCTGTTTAATCTTTTTGACAGAATAAAATCATCTGTTTAATAAATATTCCAAGTCAAATAAAAATGAATAAAATGTTCATAATAATGAATAGCTTATTAGATTTTTATGAGAAATTTTTACTTGGCGTAGTAGTAATATTTTTACTTCCTCGGAAACTCGTCCATCGAGGTAATTTCAAAAAAAATTTTGATTGGAAGAAAAAAAATAAAAAATAATTTGGCTTTTGAAATTTTGACATATGATAGTTTTCACAAAGCCGACCACCAAAAAATTAGGTGCAGAAAAAATTGTACTTAACTAAGCTGAACAACTTCATGGAACACAAAATGACAGATTGTAGAGCAAGTTGGGGCAAGGTTTTTTTTTTTCATGGAACACACAAACGTTTACTTTTTGGATCTATTCTGTTCTTTTCTGTGCGGAACAGATTCATTAAACAGACCTGTGGCGTTTTTACTTGGCAAAATGGAAGTTCAAAAAAGCATTCTGAATGCGTTCAATTGGGCAAAAGTGACAGTTCTAATGCTGAAAAGAAGAGAATTCCCTTCTGATTTTAAAACCAGAATGCTTTTTTTCCAGATTCCAGTTAAAACCGCCACTAGTGTATTTAAGAAATGAATATACCCACTTCGAATTTATTTATTTAATAAGAAAAAAGTCTGAAGTTTGGAAAAAATTTCAAAAATACGACAGCACTACGAACTGCGATGTGACCTGGGTGGTTTTGTCACAAAAAGAAGGGGGTTGTCTACATCGGCGAAATGTCACATGCATATACCGTTACTTCAACGGTATATGCTCTAGTGAAATAGCCAGTCGCATTCCTCCCTTCAAGATATTCCACCGTAATACCCGCGCCTCCAGGAATGCCCATCAGTTCACCCTTGAGCCCAACTTCGGACTTACAGTCATGTACATAGAATCGTTCTTTAGTCGTACTACGTGAATGTGGAACTCGCTTCCACACTCTGTCTTCCCCAGCCATTGCAATATTCAAGAATTCAAAACCAATAATCACCGACATCTCCTTTGACATCCTCTATCCCTTCCCTAATACTCGTACTGTGCTCTTGGCATATAAAGGGTAGTGAAAAAAGCCCTTGAGTGCGCGATTATAAAAAAAAATACAGGAATACAGCTAAGTAGACATTTATTAGAGAAATTTCCCTGAAAAGTAAAGATCTTCTTCTTGTAACAAATCTACTCCGAAAATTTTGCATTTGCTCCACTTTTTTTCAAATTCGCTACGAAATTTTAAAACTGAGGTTCTAACTCTGGCGAGGACTATCGTGATTTAAAAACGAAAAGTATTTTTTAAAAAATTTGCACGACTGGGTCGTACGAACTTGCTCCTGCATGCTAAAACTAAATATTTATGATTATATAAAAATAATTAGAATTTATTAAAAAAATTAAAATTTGAAAATGTACCTCGTAAATACATTTAATTCCAAAAATTTAAATGCCAAACAAATTTAAACATTATTTTTGATTTATTGATTTTTTTTGAAAATTGTCGGAGCCGTTTTTTTTAAATTAATTTTTTATATATAAAATTTTTCAAAAATTCCGTAAAATTAATTTGGGTATGCAGTTTTCAAAACCATGTAAATATACATATTATTATACTTCAATTTGGATTTTTAAAATTGATCCGTTTTTGAGAATCAGAATTTTGAAAAAAAAAAGTTAAAAATATTTCTTAAAAATCCAAAAAAAAATTTGAAACCTTACGCTGATCGGGCTTTCATTTTTCGAGCAAATCTAATAACAAAAAATCGGTTCTATGGGAGGTACAGTTTTGGAGCAATACAAACACTTTTTTTTTTACATAAAATACATGATTGTTTAAAAAAATAAAACTTGAGGAAGTTTAAAAAAAATCGTAGGAGCTGTTTTGGAGAAAATTGAAAGTTTATGTTTTTGGCCAAAAAAATCGTATGGTGGCTACCTTAAAACAAAAATAAAAAAAATTGGGATATGATTTTTTGCTCAAACCTCTAATTTTCAAATTTGAAGTCAATCGGACCAATAGTTAAGGCTGTAGATGCCTGTAAAATTCCCGACAGACAGACAGACGGAATTGCCGGACCCGCTGTTTTCGACTTCTCCATCATCGTAATGTCATATCTCATCCTCATCTCAATTTTTTTTTTTTTTTACGAATTCAATACTTGCCATATATTCTATATGTCGCAAGTAAAAAAGTAGATTCGATTATGAAGTTATAACCGAGCATTTTAATAAGCTAGAACGTGTAAGTTGGATAAAATTTAAAACACATTTTCAAAAAGATAGTTTTTTGTAGGGATTTCTGAGATAGTAGCGTATCTTTCATTGGAAGTGTTTCGATACGTTAAATAATATTTGATGACTATTCATTTTATTCCAATAGGGCGGCGGTTTCGCGCGAGGCCCATCCAGGTGCCTCACTCGCCTCGCCTAGCTACGCTACGCTACTGTCTGTCCCATTTATCTAAAAAATTGTTTCGGCTTAAAGTGAATGTGGTACCTGCAGCGAATGTAAAAGATTTGATAACAAATTGGTACGTGTCGACAATTGAGAAGGTGTTAGGAGTTCTGCAAGATCTGTTGGTGTTTATTCAGGCAGAATGGCCGTTTAACATTAAAACAGAGTATATAAGGGAAAATTGTTCATCGAAGATATTCGCGGAAATTTATTGATTGGTAACAAGGACTTGAATTAAATTGATGAATATTCATAAAAATGCGTCTTCATCAAATCCTCCCAATCTTCTGCTAGTGTTGTCGAAAACCAATATCAGCAATATAGATCGAATTGGTTTAACTCCACACCATCTCAATTAGAATCGAGTTAAGTGTCAAATTACCATCGATTGTTTTCGGAACGAATTGATATTTTTACGTCGATTGAGTTTTCAAATATACCCATAAGTAAAATAGAATTTATTTTTAATTAAGAACAAATAAATACTTACAAACAATAATAAATTTATTTTAATTTATTATTTTTATCATATGTACATGCATTTAGGTTACAAAAAATATTATTGCATTTCGTTTTCAAAAGCTATAGCCAATTTGTCTATGGCCGAAGCAGTGGCCATTTGTGCTGCTGTAAATGCATTAATACTTGCAATTATTTGGCCCATTAGCGATTGCCGCTTTTCCTCCGATATGCTCAAATCTTTAATGAAGTCCTCATCTCTAATCAAAAAAAAATTTACGTTATGTTAAATGTACTTCATATGGTTGAAAATAGCCTTAGAATATTTGTTGCCCAATGGAGAATTTCGAATTTTGAAACTTGAAATAAAAAAATAGAAGACAAGAATTCATACATCATTTTTATTTTTCTGCAGTTTTTGAAATAGGTACACTTGAAGGATTTCTTTAGAAGTGGAAATTTAAAAAAAAATCTTTTGAAATGGATTTGATGACTTTTCACAACACTCAAACAACACCAAATCCATATCAGATGATTTTTTTTATTTACACTCATCATTTTCAGCAGACAGAGACTGTTTTGAATCAATTAACTTTGTTTCTTCTGGATTCACATTTTGCAAAAGGTTGGGAGATTTCGAGTTGGAATGCTCTTTAAGTGACTTAAAGTCAAAGTCAAAAGCGTTTCAAATTATAAATTCGAAGAAATTTCATTAGCATACCTACCTTGGGTTTGACACCTTCATCAGTGGCAAGCCGGAAGGGTCATTGGTAATAATAAATTGAACCCATTCTCCGGAACGCGGAATTTTACGTGGATCGGTCTAAATCCATTTCTGTTAAAAAAAAAAAAAAATGTTAAATAAGCTGAACGGAAAAATCTCGAGTCCCTTACCTTGTCAATTCAAGAGCCGGAACACAAGCTGTCGGCTTGTAACCCTTCTAACTACGAAACTCCTAAGCAAATATATCTTGGACGTTCGCTTTGCCAGACAACAATTTTGTAAGTAACTGACAGACATATTCTTCAACTTCGGCTAACTATTTGACTGGCCGGAGATTATCTTTTGTCACCGTCTCAGCTATTCCAGAACCGGTACAAAAACCTTCCGGCCTGATTGCAAGTTCAAGAGTTTTTCGACCTTTCGCAACCACACTATCAGCGACTTCAACGCACGGCATTCATCCACTATAATTGGCAGCTGTATAGCCGTAGGTAATGTTTGCTATGAGCTGCAAGTCCAATGTGGATCGACTGTAGGATCCTCTGAAGGGCAGTATTGCTTTTGTGCAATTTCTTTGATTGTTTCACCATTTGTCGGATGTTGAACATGCAATTATTACAAAATCAATGCTGCGGAATTCTTTTGCACGGTAAGAGAATCCAATAATCTCCGCTGAGCAGAGAAAGGTGAAGTCCAATAGAAGGATGAACAACGCCACATACTTGTCCTTGTAATCCGCCAAGGAGATTTCAGAAAACTAGCTATTCAAAACAACAGTTCCGGCAGGAGCTGGTTTCTGGACAGAAGGCGTCTTGATATAAAATAGATAAATTTATACTGAATTGAATTGAAATTAAACTCACAATTAGTCGTGGATATCCATATTCATCATATATTTCTAAAGATTCACAAACAATTTAATTTGTAGAATTTAGGTAACAGCTGATAAGTGACAGATGTCAGATAACAGATTTCTTTTTCTAAAAATTCACAACAGAATTTAAAAAAAGTGCGAAATTCTGAATACCAATGGTACCAACCTGTAATTCACCAAATCATTCCATATTTATCTTATACATAAAATTCTTCTGTCACAGTTTTAGTGGTCATACTCCTCCGAAACGGCTTGACCGATTTTGATGAAATTTAATTCAGTGGGTATGAAAATAAGTTCATATCTATTTCTTATACCGCTAATATTTGAGGAAGGCTTATCCACATATCGTCGCTGTTTAAGAAAACCGGCATAACTCAAAAAACTTGATTCTTCAGAAAATGAGTTTGAAGTTTTTGAGTCAAAAAAATTTTCAAAACACTATTTTTTTTATACCTAGAATATTTTGGTTTCTTTTTTAATACATTGGATTAGCTACTTCTATATTTTATCTATTGGAATTCAACAAAATAACTCAACAAAATTATGATTTAAGAGCCAAATTTAAAGATTTCACCAACCCTCTCCGAATTAAGTCATTTTTCCAGAAAAAAATTGTGATATTCACTCTATCTTTTTTTTTTTCTTTCGAAGTTAATTCATTGGACGGAAAAAATAGTGTCTTAAGATAAGAATTAAGAAATAAAACTCGATTTGTTGAAATTTTTAATTTAATCCATTTTTATAAAAATAATTAGGAAATAATATTTATTTATTATATTGTTGTAAGAATTTTTTTTGAGAAATCTTTGAGTCATAGTGCCTCAAATTGCAATTTTTAATACAAAAAATATAAGTATGTAATACCTAAATTATTTAATAATGAAAGTAAAATTAATTCACAGATTATTGTACTGCGAGCGAGGAATTCTCTTTGCCTTTGAAGATCTCCCATTTCCCAATATGTTGAAAAAAAAAGTTTTCTGTCATTCTCGGTGAATTTTTTCGAACATTCTAGCCTGCATTTTTCGTTACAAGGTGGTCCCATTTCTTTTGCGCGTATAAGTCTTTCTGACTTCGAAACCGATTGATACGACTTACCTGAGTTTCTCAATCTTTTTGCGGTATTCTTTTTCCAGTGCATTGGATTAGTTTTGCGCTTTGGTGTTTGTTGAGATGAAACTTCAGTGACTAGACCTTCACCTCGATCTTCAGCTCTGTCCTGACTTCGATCTTTAACTACCCCTTCACCTGCCTCATTATTTCTTATGCTTGAGTGAAAACTGCTGATGCTTGAGTTGGGACTTGAATTATCCGAATCCTCGAAATTGGGGTCAGCATCAATATCGTCATCTGAAAAATCACCAGATTCACTGGAGGACGTACCTCGAGAAGTGGACGCAACAGGTGGGTTTTCGATCAGGATTGATGTAGCTCGTGATGAATTCACAGCATAAAGCATGTCAATATTAGAAGTCAAATTTATATCTGTTTCTAAGACTGCAGTTAATTATTTTCAAATGCAATACCAGAAAATTAAGACACACATACCTCTTGAAGACACGGAGGGTTCATTTGCATTAGAAACGGTAAACCAATTATCCGTTGGAGCACTTTTACGTTCAGGTTCATTATTTTTCTTGGCTCTAGCTAATTTCAGAAGAAGCTGAGTACGCTGGAGCATGTTTTTGATGTTTTTATGAGTAGTTAGGTGCTTCTGAAAACACGAATAACTTAAAACCCGAGAATAACTGGTACCAAACTTTAAAAAAATAATAATGAATAGTGGCAAATTTAGTTTTATTTCAAAAGTGAAATAAGAAATTATAGATAGTAAGAAAAAAAATATATGGTGAAATGACACTATTTGAGAAAACAAATTGAGATAAAATTTATTTGATATGATAAGTCAAAAATATTATGAAGAAAAATGGCATAAGTAAGAAAAGTGTCATTGAAAAAACACATTATTTTTTAATTTATCGGGAAAAGTGACACATTTTGTTTAAAAACAAAAAAAATATTATAAAACTGTACTTACTTTATCGTGAAAACTGGTTCAGCACAAGTTAGTTCTTTTTTCAATAAAATAAAACCATAAATCCCGAGCACAACACGATTATGTTACACTTTTCCACAAAAAAAAAACACGTGCGGTCACCGCGAACAACTGAGATAAACTAAATTGTGTCTGTATTGATCATAAACAAACAATTAAAAGGAAACATGTGACAATTGGAACAAACTCCATCTAGCGGGATTGTAAAGTGATACAGTTATGCCAGTTTGACAGAAAGATAGAGAATTTTTTTTTTAGTTGATTATCATCATTAACTCAAAAATCGAGATTTTTGAGTTATGCCGGTTTTCTTAAACAGCGACGATATTTTGTTTTGACATTTTTTGGGCAGTTTTTTTATTATAATTTTTGTATGGTGCGGCATTAAGAAATACATTCAATCCTTAATTTTCAACTTATTACCACTTACCCCAACTTTTTAAGAGCCACTTCTTAATGATCGCAGTAGTGATAGTGACATTGAAGCTTATTATTGTGAAAGGTAGGTTAAATAATAAAAGATAAATTAACATAAGCAAACAATGCCATGCTAATGCGGGGTAGAGGTCGGTAATGGTAGTGGGGTGGTGGGATAGTGGTTAGCGGGTAACAGTAAGCAGGATGACGGGTTGTGGGTAATGGGTAGTGGGAAGCGGGGTAACGGTGTAGCGGGTATGGGTAGACATAGCGGGTATCGGTTACCGGGGTAGCGCAAAGCGAGTAGCGGGTAGCGAGATACCAAAGCGTAGAACTTTTATTTATCGATTGAGGGAGTACGAAGTCTGCAGGGTCAGCTAGTAATGTATAAAATTATAAATTAATTACTTTTTTTTGTTTAACAAAATATATTTTATTTCAATGAAGCACACGTAAATTATTTACTTTTTTCGTTTAACAAAATATATTTTATTTCCATGAAGCACACGTCTACTCTTGTCAGAGAGCTATCGTGTGCTAGCTCCCTAGTAGCCATTGGTTTCGGAATTCATTTGTACAGGTCTCCACATCGCTCCGATGTTCAGCTTCAATGTCAATTCTGAAGACTGGGGATCTCTGGCAGATGCTTCTGACTGGGTTGTAGCTGAAGATGTTGTGGCTAGATTGTCTTTGTCTGCTGTCAATAAGTTGCAAAATTTTAAAGGTTTTTATTGGAGTGAATATTTAGATTTAAGTTCCTTCTTCTTGGGGAGGTATTTCCTTAACATGGCTTATATTCCGCCTATATGTCTTGTCCCTCTCTGTATTGTCACTTCATTTCCCTTCTGGTTAATAACCTCAAACTCAGTTGCGTCGAAATTTGGAGTTAATTTATTCGTGGCTACTAGATTTCGGAGTAAGACCTACTCCTACTGCTATTTCAGGATCTCTCGCTCCTCGTCCTCCTCCTGTCCGCCTTTTCCTTTCCTTTTTGTTTTCTTATTGTATCCATATCTCTCGCTTCTGAGTCTATGATTTTCTCTAATATATCTTGTACCGAAGGGATTTTGTCTCGAATTAGCCGTCCATATAAAAGCTCTGAGGGGACTTAACCCGTTGTACCGTGAGGTATCACATTGTTCATTAGTATAAAATTTTGAATTTCTTCTTTGAGCTTGCTATTTGAAGACGTTTCAAAATCGACCTGTACATGTTTTCCACTTCTCCATTTTCTTAGGGCCAGTAGGGTGGTGATGTTATAAGTGTTATATTGTTATTCCCACAGAAGCTTTTGAACTCATCACTGACAAATTGTCGACCGTTGTCAGCTGTGATCGGCTTTGGATAGCCCAGTCTACAAAATATCTCTTACAAAGTACTAAAATATCGGCTGAGATTATTCATCTTAGAAATTTTATTTCCTCATAGCGCGAGTAATAGTCGATGACAACGAAGGTATAGTCATGGTTGGGGAGGGGTCCAAACAAATCCATAGAAAGCCAAGACCACGGACTTTTTGGGAACAGATGGCTTTTCATCGGAGCTGGTTGTGTAGGTCTAGATACAATTAAGCAATTACGACAGTGTTTGACAAAACTCTCGACATCTCTATCAACCAATAGCCACCATACTTTCAATCGAACCCTTCGTTTCATGATACTTTCACCTGGGTGGCCCTCGTGTGCCAATTCTTTGATTTGTGTCCTAAGTACTCGCGGTATGACGATCCTTCTACCCCTTAAGACAATATCACCTTCGACACAGAGCTCTTGTCAGAAAGGAAAATAGGTGTTTGAGGCTTTTTGGTCTCAAGATTCCTGCTTCACGTTTATGATACCTTCTACTAACTCGAGGTCAGACCTACTGTTTTCGGCGATTTGTGAAATTGTTTTTGCTTTTGGAACAGATCCTTCTATTATTCCAAAAACAGCATTTTCACCATGTTGGCTAAATGTGTGGAATACTGAATTTTGTGCATAGCCATGAAAAAGAGTCAGCTATATTAAGTTTGCCGGCTTGATATATAACTTTGAATTTAAATGTTTGCAGTCTAAGTACTCATCTTTCTATCCGGGCTGGTGGCTTAGACGTTGGTTTAAAAATTGCCTATAAAGGTTTGTGGTCGGTAACAAGTTAAAATTCTATTCCAGTACCAGCTAGATAATAGTGGAAACGTTCCACAGCCCACACCAGAGCTAGGGCTTCCTTTTGCGTCTGGGAATATCTCCTTTCTACCTCAGACAAACTTTTGCTGGCAAAAGAAATAACTTGAGGAGATTCGTTCTCAAATTGGATAAGAACTTCGCCAAGGGCAACCGGACTAGCATCCGCTATCAAACGGCTGCGGTTTTCAAGATTGAGATATGATAGAGTTGGCAAATTAGCTAATAATTCTTTCAAACGCTGGAAGGATTTTTCTTGAATATCTTTCCAAATGAACTTCGTATTAATCTTTACTAGGCTTCGCAGAATATCAGTAATATTAGCTGGATCTGGAACAAACTTCCCTAAATATGTTACAAGGCCAACGAAACTTCTTGTTTCTTCTTTGTTTTATGGGGCCCGACATTTTGAGACTGTTCTAATTTGGCTGGGTCTGGACTTACACCAATCGTATTCAAAATATTCCCTAAGAACTTCAATTCTTGAACTTTCCATACGCATTTTCACTCATTCAAAGATACCCCATATTCCTTGAAAATATGCAATAGCTTTTTGACTTCATCATCATGTTCTTAGAGTACGCCCCGACACGAAAACGTCATTTAAATAATGAAGAGACCTTTCGCAAGATGCTAAAAGGTTTTCCATTATTCTTTGAAAAATTTCAGGTGCTGAATTCACCCCAAACAGAAGCCTCTTATATCTAAATACACCTTTATGTGTTATAAAAGTAGTGATATATCTGCTTTCTTCGTGTAACTCGAGCTGGTGGTATGCACTTCTTAGGTCAAGCCGTGAGAAAAATTTGGCTCCTTTCAACTTGGTCATGAACGACTCAAACGTTGGTAGTGGATAATTTTCCCTTAATATGACAGTGTTCACCCTACGCATGTCGACTAACAATCTAATTTCTCCGTTATCTTAAGCTCCAATGACGATTGGGGAGATCCATTGACTTGTACTAACACCGGTTCAATGACTTTCTCGACTTTCTCTTTCATAGCTACTGGTACTCATCGAAGTGGCTGTTGCACCGGCTTTATTGCCTCATCAATGGACAACTTTATTTTAATTTATTTTTGGAAAAGGTTGATGGTTTTCGAACATATCAATGTATAAGCCTAATTTCAGCAGTGATTGTCTTCCATTCTCAATCACATAGAACATTTCTTCGTTCTTCTCCCTAATTTTCACCTGCGCAGGAGCGTCGAATACAGCTTTAACCTTTAGCAAGTCTTTACCAGCGTAAGCCCGAAATTTATTTGCTGATTCTTCTCGTACATTCCAGACCACAGCCCCAGTCATCTTCACTCTCCAGGTTAAATTGACATCCTGAGTCAATTGATATATTGTGACCCCCCAGTTTGGTGATTGCTCTCGAAGAGTACCTAAAGAAGTTGTAAAGTGGAATAAGAAATTTTGTTTCGTGATAACGGTGGGAGAACAATCAAGTTCTTTGATGAGCAATCTTGTTTTTGATAAAACTAAAACTTTAAAAAATACATCTCCGGGCCCTAAATACCTTATAATAGAAAGAAGTGAAGAAAATGAAAGTATGGAAAAAGTGTTACCATTTCTTCTTAAAAGAATTATTTCATTTGTTTGCGGGGATGTGATAAAGTGCGCCAAAATTAAAAACGGAAGTGTACTTGTTAATACAAAAGACCTGTTGCAAGCCAATAGACTAATAAAATAAACTAACTTAAGCCCAAACATCAACATTAAAATCTCAGAGCACCCCACTTTCAACAATGTTAAAGGTGTAATTTTTTTCCCTGAACTAAATTTTATGGAAAAAGACTATATTCTTCCGAATTTGAGAGAACAAACTATAATCGACATTAAACGTATGAAACAAAAAAACAAAACTACAGGTGTCTTAGAAGACAGCAACAGCAGTCTATACACTTTAATCTTTTCTTCCTCGTGCACTCCCACATTTATTGATATTGGCTACATAAGAACAAAAGTTCGACCATATAGCCCTTACCCTCTCAGATGCATGAATTGTCTATATTTTGGGCATGTCGCACTAATTTGCAGGCGAACAAAAACGTGTTCAAATTGTGCTGTAAAATTCCACTCCAGAAGAACAGAAATGTGATAAGCCAAGTAAATGCATAACTGCTTTGGACCTCATCACGCATTTTCAAAGCTATGTCCAATCCTTATTAAAGAGAAAGAGATTCAGCGAATACGAGCTTTGGAAAAAGTAGACATAACAGAAGCGAAAAAAATCTACGCAGAGAGAAACCCGCTCCTTCTTTTCCACTCATCAGGTTCAAAATTTGCGAAGGCAATATACTGCAAAAACAATTGGAAGAGAAAGAAGTAAGCAGAATACAACAAATAACATCAAATAATTCTGAACAAAATCTACAAACAACAAATACAGATCGGGACATGAGCACCAGTTCCCTTAACGACAACAACTAAACGATCGATAAAATCATCAGAAGAAAACTCTCTCCACCATCCAACAAAAATTATTATTGCTAAAGATCAAGGTATTCTTAAAAAAATACTTCCTACAAAGCTTTCAAACAGGGCAAAGAGAAATATAAGAAAAAATATTTAAAAAAAATTATAGCAACAACACCAAAATTAACGATAATGATAACTTTTCTAATGACTTGCACTCCGAATTAGAGTTCCTATGAATAATTTAAATATAATACAATGGAATTGTGATGGCCTCTATAGCCATTACAATGAATTCCAGCTTCTTACCAGTAAATATAAACCTATAGTTTGTGGCATTCAAGAAACTAAATTTAAATTTGATCATGACCCAAAACTCAAAAATTATAAAATATATTACAAAAACTTCAATTCCGATGCTTACTCTCATGGTGGTGTTGCCTTACTCGTGAGTGACTCATTTTGTTGCGAAAATTTAGATTTAAAAACCAATCTTCAAGCTGTAGCGATACGAATGTTTTTCCTATTAAATTTATTATTTGTAGTATATATTTACCCAGATCTGAAAACATTTCTCAACTTGATATTGAAAATATTATAAATCAATTTGACAGCCCATTTTTACTTTTGGGCGACTTCAATGCCCACAATAACTTGTGGGGCTCTGTGAAAACGGATAAAAGGGGGAAAACAATAGAAAATGTATTAAATAGTTACCAACTAAGTCTGCTTAATAACGGAGACCCTACCCATTTCAGTTAAGCTTATAAGACCTAACTATTTATGATAGGTATTATAATAGGGATATGATCGCTGCTGTGGAAATCGATCCTCTGCAGGCCCAGACTTAATTCATTATGACATGATTAAAAATATGAAAACTTTAGACCTTTCGAACTTACTTCAATTTGACAATCAAATTTATAGTACTGGCAACTTTCCAAAAATGTGGCAAACATCCCTCATAATACCAATCCTTAAGGCAGGAAAAGACCCACTTAATGCAAATAACTATAGACCGATTTCATTGACAAATTGCCTTTGCAAAGTCTTAGAACGAATGATAAACAAAAGACTTCAATGGTTCCTTGAAAGCAATTCTTTAATTAATAGCTTTCAATCTGGATTCCCCAAAAATAGAAGTACCGTGGATAATCTTTTATCTTTCGCAGCTAGAAAATGTCTCATAGCCATATTCTTTGATATGAAAAAGCTTACGAGACCGTATGGAGAAGAAAATTGACAAATTGATAAAAATGGGGCTTAGAGGAAATTTAGTAAAATTTGTAAATAATTTCCTAACCGAAAGAACCTTCCAAGTTGCTATAGGCGATTGCTTGTCAAATGAAAATATCCTCGCAAACAGCATACCCCAAGGTTCGGTTATAAGCGCAACTCTTTTCCTGATTGCTGTTAATAGTATTTTTGCCCAAATAAAACATCCCATCAAGTTTGCCATGTATGCCGATGATTTGGTCGTTTTCAGCTCCTCTAAAAACATTAATTCTTTGACAGTTAAAATACAATCTTGTATAAGTAAATTCGAACAGTGGTGCGAAAAAAAAGGTTTTATGTTTTCTCAAGAAAAAACAGTTGGTATACTTTTTACCTGAAAACGAAGTGTTGTTACATCTCCTAACTAATTTTTAACGGAACAATACTTAGTTTTGTAGATTCACATAAGTTCCTTGGCATGACTTTCGATAAAAAACTGACATGGACTAAGCATATAAAGGAAACAAAGGCCAGAGCATCAAAAAGCTTAAACCTTTTGAAACTTCTTGCAAACATAAACTACGGACCAAACAGAAAATTGCTCCTTAGATTACATAAAATGATAATTTTATCTGTAATAGACTATGGCAGCATATTGTACTTTTCTGCAAAAAAATCATTGTTTCAATCATTTGAGTCTGTTCACAATGCGGGTCTAAGAATAAGCATAGGCGCCTATCGAACCAGCCCAACGGAAAGCTTATTGGTGGCTGCAGGAGAAGTGCCTTTGGAATACAGAAGACTAAAACAAGAGTTATTTTGTTATGCTAAAATATGTTCTTTTAAATCTCACCCTTTAACCGATAAGCTTTAAAATGACTTAATGTTCACTACACTTAAGTTACGACCGCTAAACTACCAACCAGCATATGTCAGGCTTAAAAGTAGCTTTCAAGACAACATTAATGAAAACATTTTTTTCAATAAGGAAAAAAATCAGATTTCTCCCCCTTGGTCTTAAAAAAGATACTAAACTCTCAAAATACAAAAAAAAAGAAGCACTTCCTTTAGGGCCAATTTATTGAAACTCAATTAAATTAGCAATAATACGCTGTTAATTAAAATCCAGTTTATTTACTGCCTCCATTACGATTCCTCAGTTAATACTTCTTTTTACCTCTACCAACCTCTATTAGTTCAAAACTCAGTTTCTAATGATACTTTATGATACTTTTAAATTTAATAGTCTTTTAAAAAATATCACAAGGATATCTGCTCGTTTTTGAAACATTTAAAGTAAAACGTCAAAACAATTTGAAGAAATGTTTTAATTTAACTTCGATTCAACAAAATGTCAAGAAAACGAGTTCGCGGATCAAATTTTACCGACGGAGAAGAAGATAATCTTCTTCGTATTGTTTTAAAACATGCATCAGTTGTTGAAAACAAGAAAACTGATGCATGTACTTTGAAGGAAAAGCGAGAAACATGGGCACAAATCAGCAACGAATTCAACGCTTTGTGTCCAAATGTTGTAAGTATTAAGAAATACCTATGTACATTATATTTCCTGTCCTTAGATTTGCATCTTTCAAGGCCCGGAACAGCAAAGCCTTAAAGGAAAAATATACAAACAATAAAACCCTTCTAAGGAAGAAATTTGCTGCCGAAAAACAAAGCCGACATGCAACTGGGGGTGGGCAGGGAAAGCCGGAATGGCAACCTAAAAGTGAAGCTATGGCCGAGCTTTCGAAGTTGATATCCGTATCTATCCATGGCACTTTAGCCACACTAGACGATGGTGACGATGATATTGCAAATGTTCAAGTTAAAAAAGACGATGTTATCGAAAAAGAAGCAATAATCAAGACGGTGCAACAATCCAGGGTGTAGGTTCATCCACAGAAAGCACAATTGAACCTGCAATAATTGAAAATAAACTCTCCGAGACACTTGTTTTAAATGAAATTGTTTTTATGGATCCTTAAACTCAAAAAACAGATACAAATTTAGAAAATCCATCATGGTCCCACTATAATCCGTCAATGCTACGTAAGCCGAATAAAAATAAGCTGAAGAGGCCAGTGGCAAGAACACAATCATGCTCTTCATCATCACCAAATATATACAGCTGCGAGCAAAAAAATAGCATATACACGTAATTCTGAATCTCTTCAAATGTTAAAAATAAAGTTAGTTGAAAGAGATGATATAGAAATGAGGGAAATTGAACATAAAGCTCGATTGGCTCTGTTGAAGGCCCAAAAAGATGACCTCGAAAGTCAAATAACGTTAAGAAACTAACAAATTTTCAAACTTAAAAATACAATGTAATTTTAATGTTCGTAATTTTTAAATAGGGCCTTATTTCCATTGCTTATGGAAATAAGAGGGCCTTATTTCGTTTTTCTGTTTTAGTTAAGCCTCGATTTTTTTGATTAGTTGCAAAGCCTTCATAGTCGAGTCTTAAAAAAATGTCAATCTCAAAGAACTGAGTTATAAAATACCATTCTAAAAAGTTTTCAAAGGTAAATCACTTTTGAAGCTCAGTTTTTGAGCGTTAACATTTTTGAAAACTCGACTATGAAGGCGATTTTTTTTGATTATTTGCAAAGCCTTCATAGTCGAGTTTTCAAAAAACTGAGTTTCGAAATACAGTTGTACAGTTTTTTTTTTTTTACTTCAAATTCACCCTTTTACAAATCAAATTCACCCTTTTACAAATCAAATTCACCTTTATACAAAACCAAATTCACCCTTTTACAAATCAAATTCACCCTGTGCTTATAATGAAGATATGAAGGTATGTATTTGTAAAAATAAAATCACAAAAGATCGTTTTTATTTAAGACAAAAAATACCAATTTTATTGAATTCATTTTTATTCAAACACTATGGTTAATAATTTTACAAATCTTCTCCTGCAGCTGCAGCGGGTAACTTTGCATACATATTCATGTATGTAATAGTTGTGACAATTTTCGAAAGTTACCGTCTCGATAGAAGTGTCAACCAAACGTTGGTTATTTGTTGGATCGACTAATACGTTTCTTGAATGAAGCTTAATTTTTGAGAAAACTTCTTCTATTGGATTTAGCATTGGGGAGTACGGTGGTAAAAAATGAAGCGTATGAGTTGTTTGATCAACAAGGTTTTGAACTTCTTTCGTTTTGTGAATACTTGCATTATCAAGTATTAACCACACATAAGATTTTATTTTTACAAATACTATCTTCACTATAAGTACTAGGTGAATTTGATTTGTAAATGGGTGAATTTGACTTGTAAAAGGGTGAATTTGATTTGTAAAAGGGTGAATTTGATTAGTAAAAGGGTGAATTTGATTTGTAAAAGGGTGAATTTGATTTGTAAAAGGGTGAATTTGAAGTAAAAAAACTGTACAAAGTTTTCAGAGGTAAATCACTTTTGAAGCTCAGTTTTTGAGCGCTAAAATTTTTAAACTTTGAAATTTGGCAAATAATCAAAAAAATGTTCTCCATCATTTACTCTTCAAAATACTTTTTTTTCTTTTAAATGGAGCACTTATCACTGCATTTTTCATAAACAACTGATTCATAAATCATGAAAGAGATGTTCTTCACATTAAAACAACAGTTATTGTTAAGCATATTGGTGCAATTGAGAGTAAATCTCTGTTTAAGAGCGTGCCAACAGCGGTAAAAAAGGGTCTTATCTCCAAGTTGGCATGGAAACCAGGCCCTATTTCAAGTTTTCTTATGTGTTTTGTAAATGCGGCCTTATTTCCATGTTAAATGCGGCTTTATTTCCAAAATGCAATTGAAATAAGGCCCGTTGGGTGTTATTTCAATTTCAGCATAGAAATAAGGCCCCTTTTAAGATGGGGCCTTATTTCGTCGGGCGTTATTTCACGTCAACTACTATAAACTATCCCGATTATGAATTTATGTAATGCATGGCGAAACTGGATGTGCATTCAAATATAAATTCATTGAAAAAAAATTTCACCTACGAAAATTTTCAAGCATTTGCACTGCTGAATTGTACGCAATCCAAAACGCTATTGCCTATGCGATTACAACAAAATTTTCAATTTTTTTAATGTGTACTGATTCATTAAGTTCCATTAAAATTTTGAAAAAAATGTACAGCAGCCACACAATTGCTTACAAAATAAAGAACCTTATATACCAGTCATCTAAAAATGTTGTCCCTTTTTGGGTCCCCAGCCATATGAACATCGGATTATATCATAGAGCCGATGAGTTAGCCAAAGAATCAATATGGGAAGCACCCGATGAATCCTTTCTATTTTTTTTATAAAGATTTAAAAAAAAAAAATCACATTTACAATACACGATAAATGGAGACACAAATGGCAAGCCGTTCCCCTTACAAACAAACTTCGATCTTTAAAAGCTACAACTGAAGAATGGTTTACTTCTAGAAATCTTAAAGGGAGGGATTTAATCGTATTGACAAGGTTACGAATAGGGCACACCAACCTCACTCACAATTTTTAATAAATAAAACTGATCCAGACTTACAATAAAGATATCTTTTCAGAATTTTCTCACTACATAAATGCAAGACTTACTTACTTACTTAAGGTGGCGCTAAAGTCCAGTGTGGACTTCGGCCTCAATCAACAGTCTCCGCCAGCTAGCTCAGTCCGTAGCTAGTCGTCTCCAGTTTTGCACTCCTCTCCTCCTCCTCTCCTCTAACGTCCCTCAGGAATAGTGTCGAAGGCTTTCCGGGCCGGAGCATTCGTGTCCATTCGCTCTAAATGACCGAGCCATCTGAGTCTCTGGGCCTTGACCCTTCTGGCTAGGTCCATGTCGTTGTACAACCCGTAAAATTCGCTGTTGTATCTTCTTCGCCATTCCCCTTCAATGCACACGGGGCCAAAGATGACCCGAAGAACTTTCCTCTCGAAACAGCCTAAGGCACTTTCATCCGATTTTGTCAGGGTCCATGCTTCTGCACCATACAGCAGGACTGGGATGATGAGTGTGTTGTACAGTTTTACCTTAGTTGCTCGAGAGAGGGCTTTTCCACTCAATTGCTTTCTTAGCCCAAAGAAACAGCGATTAGCAAGAGTTATTCTTCGTCTGATCTCGGCGCTGGTGTTATTGCCCGTGTTTATAGTGGAGCCTAGGTAGACAAACTCCTCTACTACCTCGAAGTTATACGTGTCTATTGTGACGTTCTGCCCGAGCCGTCGGTGTTGGGTGTCCTTCCTCGAAGACAGCATATACTTCGTTTTTCCTCATTTACCGCTAAACCCATTTTTGCCGCTTCTGTCTCAATTCTCACAAAGGCGCCATTGACACACGCTGTGTTCTTCCCATTATATCAATATCATCGGCGTACGCGAGAAGTTGAACAGATTTTTGGAAGATAGTGCCTCTGGTGTTGACGTTGGAGTTCTGCACTATCTTCTCAAGAACGATGTTAAAGAAATCGCATGACAGTGCATCGCCTTGTCTGAATCCTTTTTTGACGTCGAAAGATTCCGTAAGCTCGTTGCCAACCTTGATGGAGCAGCGAGAGTTCTCCATCGTCATTTTGCACAAGCGAACGAGCTTGGCAGGGACGCCAAAACTAGACATAGCTTTGTACAGTTCGTCTCTGTAGATGCTGTCATACGCGGCCTTAAAATCGATGAAAAGGTGGTGGGTATCGATTTGGAGTTCATAGGTCTTTTCCAGGATCTGCCGCAACGTGAAAATTTGGTCGATGGTTGACTTTCCTGGCCTGAAGCCACATTGATAAGGACCAATCAGATTGTTGACGAAAGGCTTCAGACGTTCACATATTACGGCAGAGAGGATCTTGTAGGCGATGTTTAGTAGACTTATTCCTCTATAGTTGGCGCAGTTTAGAGGATCTCCCTTTTTCAGGACATTTCGGGCAAACAATGCTGAGGTTCCATTCATCGGGCATGCATTCCTCTGACCATATCTTACAGATGATTTGGTGCATGCTCCTATCTTGCTCGTCGCCTGCTGCTTTGAACAACTCAGCTGCTAGTCCATCTGCTCCAGCGGCTTTCTTGGATTTCAGCCGTGATATTGCGGTGTGCGGGTTGTATTGTGTGAAACCCAGTACATTAGAGACGGCATCTCTAACTTCTCTCTGGCAATGTTGCCACTGGTCTTCGATACTTGATGTTGGCGGCATAGGACTCCTTAAGATGTTACTTGACACTTGATCAGAGAATGATCTGGCGATCTCTTGCGATTGTAGCCGTCCGACATCGAATGTTCTTGCAGCATTTCCTTGTTTTGGCCGTTGTCGGGATATTCGTAGCACTACCTTGGCTATGACGAGGTAGTGGTCCGAGTCGATGTTAGCTCCTCGGAAATTTCGAACATCTAAAATGCTGGACAAGTTCCTTCCGTCGATCGCAATGTGATCAATCTGGTTGACGGTTGATTGATCAGAAGATCACCATGTACCTTTATGGATGTTGAGATGAGGGATTCAGGTGCTTGCTTCGACAACATTTCGCCCCACAGCAAAATTGATCAGCCTGAATCCGTTATCGGATGTGGTGTCGTGCAGGCTGTGCTTTCCGATCGTGCCACCAAAGATGTCCTCTTTTCCCAGCTTTGCGTTAAAATCGCCGAGGACAATTTTAATGTCATAACTAGGACATTGCTCGTACGTTTTGTCAAGGAACTCGTAGAACTCGTCTTTGGTGTCGTCCTTTTTCTCTACTGTGGGAGCATGCGCACATATTAGGCTAATGTTGCCGAATTTAGCCTTGATTCGGATTGTCGTGATGCGTTCGCTCACGCATTTGAAGCTCAAGACTTTTTGCCTGAGTCTGCTTCCCACGACGAATCCGCATCCAAATAGTCGCTGTTGTTGCTCTCGGTAACAATTACCATAGTAGATGTCCCAGTTTCTCATCCTCCTTTTGCCCGGTCCATCCCATCGCATTTCCTGGATAGCGGTAATATCTGCTTTGTAGCAGTTGAGGGTCTCCGCTGACTGTTCGGCAGCACGCGGTCTATTGGGACCTAACATTCCACGTGCATATCCGAAAATCGTTGTCCTTTGTACATTTGCTTGGGTCGTCATCAGTGTATCCGTCCGTTTCCGAGGTCTGTTGTTGCTTCGCAACTAAACTTTTTTCTACGTGGTCGGGAAGTCACCCCAACGCACAACCCCCAACCTGGAGTACCAGGCACTTGATGTGACTCCAAGTGCAAGAGCCGGAAAAACCGCTCCTTTTACGGCCTGGGCTTCAAATAAGTCGAAGTAGCCCGTAAAGGTGTTCACCAAGTAGTTCGGCCTAACTGGAACTGGAGACGCCACTGTTGATTCCAAAGAAGAAATTCATTCGCTGCCGTCCCTGGTTGGGAGTGCCTTGGTTGGAACACCCCTTCGTTGTGGGGTAATTGGTAGTAACAGCCTACTCCGCTTCGACCTGTCGACCATGGGAGGCCCTTCTGCGAAATCAAGTTTCGCGATCGCATAGCTCTAAGCTTCATAGTAGTAGTTACCGTAAGCCGCTCCGCCACGTCAAGGCTTACCCCGTGGAGGAATGTTTTTCTGAACTATCACCGCCAAAACAGTTCGAATGGTAGTTAGTTTTGCACTTGGTGCAAAAGTTTCTTCGTAATCGAAACCATATTTCTGTAGGAAGCCTTTCATAACTAGACGTGCTTTGTACTTCAGGGGTTTTCCATCTTCATCGGTTTTAATTCGAAAAACCCATTTCGACTTCAGAGGTTTAACATTAGCAGGTTTTTTCATCAATTCCCAAACATGATTTTTCTCCATCGATTGTAGTTCTTCCTTCACTACTGTGATCCAATTATCTTGGTCTATGTTGTTTTGGATTTGGGAAAAAGTCTCCGGAACATCGTCAGTATTTATTTCATTTGACTTCACATTATAGGTAAAACAATAATTTGGAACTTTTTTCTGAAGTCTTGCGCTACGTCTTAGTGGTGTTACTACGTCTTCAAAAAGCACTGTCGATTCTTCTTCAATAATTTCAACATCATCCGTTGAATTTTCTTCAGCTTCGGAAACAGTTTCGATTTCGTCAACAGGTTCTTCTACTTTATTTTCTGCAGAAACGGCAATAGTTGATCTTTTCCTCTCTTGCCAGATACTGCATATTATGGAGGCAACATCAGGTTTTTTGAATTCTTGAAATGTTTCGAAAGTATAACTTGCTTCATTAAACTTCACATCCCGAGCAATAATGACTTTTCCCTTTTCAATGTCTCACAAACGATATCCATTAGGAGAATATCCAATCATCATGCACTCTTTGGATCTGGCATCAAGTTTGTGTCTCTTTTGGGTTGGTATCCAAGCATATGCCTTGCAACCAAATTAACGCATCTTATCTAGAGATATCTTCTTTCCATACCAGAGTTCACCCGGAGTTATGTTTCCTTTCAGCACTCTTGTCTGAACTCTATTTATAATATATGTTGCAGTTAGTGCAGCCTCTCCCCACATATATTTTGGAACCATCGACTCGATAAGCATTGTGCGAACTTTTTCAACTAGGCTTCTATTGAACCTTTCAGCCCCACCATTCTGCTGAGGTGAGTAGGCAACAGTGGTCTCAAGTCGAATTCCCTTCTTTTTGTAGAATTCAAGCTGCTGAGATGAGCAATATTCACGGCCCTGGTCACATCGCAGTGCTGAAACTTTCATATTGAAGTTACTGGTCACAAGTGCTTCGTATTCTTGAAATTTTTCAAAAACTTCAGATTTCTTCCTTATTAAATAAATTACTGCGAAGTGAGAATATATAATTCATCTATGAAAGACACAAAGTATTTATAACCATCGTAAGTAGTTGGTGTAATTGGACCATGCACATCGCTGTGAATTCTTTCAAGGAGCCTCTTGCTTCTTTAATGCACTACATTAATTTGTATAGCCACAAACTTGTCCAACTTCTTCAATGATTAGTTCTTCATTATCCTAAGCAACATTTATTTTTATGGGGTAATGTAATTTTGTAATTTTGGAGAATA
This sequence comes from Sphaerophoria rueppellii, assembly GCA_920937365.1. Lineage (NCBI taxonomy): Eukaryota > Metazoa > Arthropoda > Insecta > Diptera > Syrphidae > Sphaerophoria > Sphaerophoria rueppellii. The sequence continues at coordinate 66,923,162 of CAKKXW010000001.1, forward strand.
GCTTTTTGTCGTTGGCTAGATGATCGCTGGATCCTGAATCTAACATAAAAGACATTAACAAAAAATTACCTCGAGATGAACTTCGATTTAACATGAAGCACACGGATTTTTCTTCTTTATCCTTGTTGTTGTCTAGGCCATAAGCAAGGTTGGCTTTTCTCTTAACCCTACAATTTACTTTCATATGACCTCGCTTACCACAGTTATTACATCTTCCATTGAATTTGTAGTTCTTTTCCCTTTTCATTGCAAATGCTGTTGGTGGTGTCCTGTCTTTACTGGATTCTGAACGGTCCATTCTCTTTCTTTCTTCAGCGAGTAATCTTTGCTTTACAAGCTGAACGGTGAGATCTTCTTCTCTCTCTCTCTGGTAGAGTGAGGAATAATTGTGATACAAGATCACTCTCAGCTAACGTTGCTCCTGCTGACTTGAGACTTCTTACAAGACCATCAAATTCTAGGAAATGGTCCTTCAACATGGTCCCTCCAGAAAGCCTTAATTGGGCAAGCTGCTTCCTCACAATTGTCTGGCTTGATGCCGATTTCAGTGCAAAAACATCTTCAAGGGCCTTCCACATATCTCATGCAGAATTTTTATCCTTTATGTAGTCCAGATAATCATCAGATATGCTATGCATCCTACATTGATGGATTTTGCTTTCTTGTTTCTCTCATTGTATTTTTGGACAGTAACAGAATCTTCACTTTCTGGAGCTGAACTGTTCAAAGCTTCCAGAACATCGACCGAGTCCAAAAGCATTTTTACTCTGAAAATCCAGTTTTCATAATTCTTCCCATTGAATTGAACAATGCCATGAGGAATTTCGCGTCGTTGGTCGCCCATAACCTCTTGTTCTTATAGCTCTTCAATATAAATGAAAACGTCTTGATTTGTTCGAGTTCAGTTAAGGAATAATAAAATTTATTTGATATTTTATTTTCTTCAAGGAAACAAAACTTAAAGCTATATAAATTAAAGTTTATTGGAGTGTTTTTCTGTAGAGTACTTATAACATCATCACTTCGGATGCAAGGACATTGGTGGTATAGTGTGATGGAATGTTTGCCTTTAATATGAAGACGTCAGTAAAGATTTCGTGTACTGCGCTTTTCATGTTTTGTAGTTCAGTGTTAACTTTTGTGTGTTTCTCAGTTAATATTGCGTTATTGTTTTCAATGGAATGTAAACGCGTAATGACATTTCCTATTTCATTTAAAAAAATTAATAAATAGAGTGGCGCGACAGCTCTTGAAGAGCCAAGGCCTAAGTGGCTTATTCTCATCAACAATTCTCTAGGTGCGTATGAAGAATTGAGGGGACCTACAATTTAACGCCGATTCCGAACGGCAAAGTTGAGAAGCACTTTTTCATGACAGATGATACTCTTGGAAGTTTTGTCAGTTCTTCGCAAGACGCAGTGCCCGTGAAAGATGAAATAAAAACTAGGGGTACGAGTAGGACTCGAACCCACGACGTTCTGCTTAGCAGCCAAAGCACCTAACCACTAAGCTACGGACACTACTCCTATTTCATATATGATTTGCTTAATTTGTTCATCTATTTTGTTGACATGTTCATCAACTTTAGAGGTTAGCTTTTTATCGATATCGTCTAGTTTAAGTGAAAAGTTATTTATAGATTCACTTTGCTCCTGGATCTGCTGTTGTTGTTTTCTGATGGTCAAAGCCTTTAGATAACGTTCTGATTATAATGATATATGCATACAATTTTAAGCTGCATAATTAAAGAAACACATTTTTAGTTCTTTTCTTAAAGTTTTAAATCGTGACAATTTCTCTCGGTATTCCGTTCATAATACTTTTTACAAAGTGTTGAAGTTTACGTCTTATGCGATGCGATAATTGCTAACGGTCGAATTGCTAAACTGAGTTCAATATATTGTATTGCTTGTTATGTTTGCGTATCTTATACGCGATACACGACTGTTCGTACTGTTCGTAATCAGTAAACTTCTCATGAAGATAGAACCAATCAACGCAGCCTTGCTCAATTGACAAACTGCCATGCAAATAGGTTAGGTTAATGCGGCTGCCATGGATGTAAATGCGATCTGCTTAGAGATATCAGGCAGAGGCAGCTAGATCTCTTAAGTCCAAGTTAAGCCAAATGTTTTTCGTCACCTGACAGGTGGTTATGTGCAGCTATGTGTTTGCTGATTACATCCAGAAGTGTCAGATAGAGTAGTACTGCAGATGGGGTTGACTAAGTGATCCGCTTATACTTAGGCGTGCTGAGCGTTGGAATTTGCTAAGTTTATTGCAGTTCATTTTTACGTCCAAGGCAGTCCACCATTCCGTCACACCGTAAAGAAGAATCGGTCTGATTACCGATGTGTTTAGCCAGAGAGTGATTCTGGGTTGTAGACGGTTGACGATTAGTCCACACCGATTCGCCCAAAGTGTTAGCTTATTTAGAGTATTTTGCAAGAGTTCTATTAAGGTATTAAGATGCATTCCTGGAACAGCTATAGCATAGGCTGATACCCAAACTATTGTTTTTTTTTCTTATAATCAACGCGCACTCAAGGGCATTTTTCATTACCCTTTATATACCAAGAGCACAGTGCGAGTAGGGGAAGTACGTCCAATATGACATACCATAAGCCTTTTCGTTAATTAAATAATAACCATGATATTTATTACAATCTTTACATTTATTATTCAATCTTTATGTTATTAGGAACATTTAATAATGGTTTATTTTATTAAAAAAATAATTAAATTTTAATAAATTTAAAGTTAAAAAAAAAGGAATAAAATTCATTTTGTCCATATAGCATGGACAAAATGACATAGGTGATATGGGCAAAACGACATATAGGTAATATGGACAAAATGACATAATGAAGCATCACAATTCATCACATCAGTTGATCGCAAATTTATCTAAAATAAAAATAAAAATTAGTTGGAAATGGCTGATTCCTAAGAAAATAAAATATACCTTCAACGATGGTATGATCACCAATCATCTTGAACGCTCTGTTTTGAATTTTAACTTTACGTCCCTTCTATCCACCTCCATTCTCAGCTGAAGAGTTCACAAAAGTATATGTTAATGACAAATACGTTCATATATGTATGAGTACATAAGTGTTCATTAGCCTTGTCTGAGACTGAGAAAACTGATTTCAATTATTTGGTAAAGCTTGGATATACTATTGGGTTTCCAAAAAAAATAACTAGATACAAATTAATTTGTTTCCAATTATTAAACTGTACAGTTCTTCTTTTAACACATACATAAAGAAAAAAGAAACAAGGTTATCTCTAGGCGTTTGTTTTTTTGGTGGAAAGTTAATTGCTAGCTCCAACTTAAATTTAACTCCCAAACAAAAACTCAGTATATAAAAATAATTACAATTCATTAAAAATAAGATTAAAATTTAAATATGTACCTCTTAAATACACTTTATTCTTTTCTTTGTTTTTGAAAATCGTCGGAGCGGTTCTTTTTTTTAAAGTAATTTTTTTATGTATATTTATTTTTCAAAAATATCTTAAAATTATTTTGGGTATGCAGTTTTCAAGAAAATGTAAATATGCATATTACATTTCAATTTCTATTTTTAATATTGCTCCATTTTCGAGATACAGAATTTTGAAAACAAAAGTTTAAAAATATTGTTTTTAAATCCAAAAAATTTGTTTGAATACAAATTATTATTAAGGGAATTTATACGCACTTTCGGAAAAAATAACGCTGATCGGACTTTTGCTTTTCGAGAAAATCTGATAACAAAAAAAAAAAAAACCATCTATGGGAGGTACCGTTTTGGAGCAATACAAAAATATTTTTTTTATATTAAATACATCAGTGTTAAAAAAAAAAAAATCGAGGAAAGGAAAGTTCAGTGAACACAAACATTGGACTTTTAAGAGGAATATATACATTTATTATAAATATTGATTTTTGCCGTAAGGTTATCTTAACACAGATGAGTTCCATATTAACTGTAAATGGGAAAACAACAAGGGAAGATGAGAGACTATTATTCACAGCAATGAGGACTTAGTTCATAGCATCCTCATGACGGTCTTTCCGAAAAACTGAGAACTCTTTACCAAAGAGCTCTGTGTCCAATATTGTAGCGTTGAGCCAGGTTTCAGAGTAGTGTTAATAAAACATCGATAGTTTAATCGATTAATCGATTGTTTTGAACTATCGGGACTTTCGATAGTTTCGAATTTTATTTTCGATAGTTTATATATTCAATGTGCTAAAAATGACTTCTTAGGCTTGCACTATACATGCCACTGCCAACCTTTATATAGGTACGGAATGACCAGTATTATCAAGATTGCTTCTCTGCTTGGTTTGACAGAAGATCTGTCAAACAATACGAACTTATGTAAACAAAATGTAAGAAAACTGCTTCTATGAGACGTCTCAAGATGGCGCCACCATCGTTTGCAATCTTGAGACTACCCCCCAAATACATATAAAAAGGTGCCAACAACCTACCTAATGAATATACAGAGGGAGTTAAATGTTCATATTGTGTGTCATTTTGTTTTAATACGTTTTGTTTGATTTCTTTCTTGACCTGTAAGCCGTTAAATTGTATTGTATATATATTGTAATATGTATACACCCTATATTACTACCTCTCTATACCTCTGTATGTCAATCTATTGTAATATTTACACACTTTGTAACTCTGCCTCTCCATATCTCTAGATGTCTATCTGTATGTGTACATACTGCAATGTGTATACACTATTTATCTCTATCACTCTAATATTGTCTAATTGCTGAATAGTTATGTAACAAAAAGTTTTATTTGTAGTTGGAAGTAATTGTGTTTACACTCTTTAGAGTTTCCCCTACACTCTAGTGGTTAAGAGGAGAACTTCGTTAAGCATCGAGAAGTTTCAGCGCCTACAAGAACCTAGTAGTTTCTCGAACCTTTTTGAGTTATATAAATACCCCGATGTTGGCGAAGCAAAATTAATCGAATGTGATCTGCTATAAAGTAAAGACACTGTGTTTGAAAGTAATAATTGAAAGTGTTGAAGAAATATGTTTGTGAGTGATTGAAATAAAGTGAATTTGTGTTTTATATGAAAAGGGAATAAGTTTTAACTGTCGGACCAAGCCGAATATTACATTGGTGTCAGAAGTGGGATTAAGACTTATTGAGAATAAAATAGTGAACAGTGATTAAATTATATTGCGTAAGGAAGTGAAGTTTAAAATAAAAAAATGAGTAAAGTGTTGAAAGTCTTAACTGTCCTTGAGCTAAAAGCCGAACTAAGCAAACGTGGCTTAAGTGGGACAGGAGTAAAAAACGAACTCGTTAAATGGCTGCAGGAATATTTGGAGCAGCAAAATGAAGACCCGGATACATTTGCTTTCGAATTTGAAGCAAAAGTGGAAGAGGTAAATGCAAATGACGCCTTATCTAAAATAATGTCTCTTCTTCTAGCCAAATTTGTGGAGAATGAAAAGAATGTTCTCAAACAACTACAAACTCAAAAGAATGATGTTGTCGCACAGCTACAAGCTCAAAGAAATGAACAGAAGCAGGAGCAAGAGCATGTTCTCAAACAATTAGAAAAGAATGTTCTAGACAAGTTTGATGAACAGAGAAATATATTAGAAGGCAGGTTTGCGAACTTCGAAGACAAAATCAATACTCTCGAAAAACAAAATTCAACAGCTAATGCACGTTTTGAGAAAATTGACGAATAAATCGAATCCATCACAAACGAACTAGAAAAAGTGCGAAAGTTGAAAGTTCGAGTACCTTCTGGTGAGTGCTCAAGGAAGAGAAAAGTAAATCCTCCAAGCTTTGATGGGCAGATTCCGTGGTCAATCTATAAGAAACAGTTTGAAGCAGCAGCGTTAACAAACGGCTGGAATTAATTATTAATTGCTAGCTCCAACTTGAATTTAACTCCCAAACAAAAACTCAGTATATAAAAATAATTACAATTCATTAAAAATAAGATTAAAATTTAAATATGTACCTCTTAAATACACTTTATTCTTTTTTTTGTTTTTGAAAATCGTCGGCGCGGTTCTTTTTTTATGTATATTTATTTTTCAAAAATGTCTTAAAATTATTTTGGGTATGCAGTTTTCAAGAAAATGTAAATATGCATATTACATTTCAATTTCTATTTTTAATATTGCTCCATTTTCGAGATACAGAATTTTGAAAAAAAAAGTTTAAAAATATTGTTTTTAAATCCAAAAAATTTGTTTGAATACAAATTATTATTAAGGGAATTTATACGCACTTTCAGAAAAAATAACGCTGATCGGACTTTTGCTTTTCGAGAAAATCTGATAACAAAAAAAAAAAACGGATCTATGGGATTGATTGAAATTTACATTAGACATAATTTAAAACCATGTCTCATTTCCACAGCTCAACATGCTTACTCTAAGGGAAAATCAATAGAAACAGCACTCCATTCGCTGGTACGTAGTATTGAATATTCCCTCAAATACAAAGAATATAACCTAGTAGCTTTCCTAGATATTGAAGGAGCTTTCAACAACGTCAGTTACCAGGCGATCACAACAGCAATGAACAAGCTGAATTTAGAGAAATCACTCATAGATCTTATAAGTCTCATGCTCAAAAGCAGGACTATAACTTCTAGCATGAGAAGCTTTACTACCACCAGATCGGTGAATCGAGGTACCCCCCAAGGTGGGGTCCTTTCGCCTCTTTTATGGAACATGGTAGTAAACGACCTATTAACATCACTGGAAGCAGAGGGTTTCAGGGTGATTGCCTATGCTGACGACGTTGCAATATCCATATCTGGGAAACATCCCCAAGTTCTCTCGGAACTCTTACAAAATGCCTTAAATAGGCTAACAAATTGGGCTAAGCAATGTGGCTTGGACGTCAATCCACATAAAACAGAACTAGTACTTTTTTCGAGAAGGTACAAAATTCCTCAGATTAGCCCACCCAAGATTAAAGGAATACCATTAAGCTTTTCCGACCAAGCTAAATATCTAGGCCTCATTTTAGACAAAAAACTAAATTGGAAGGCTAATATTGACGAAAGAGTAAAAAAGGCTACCGTAGCGCTTTTTACTTGTAAAAAGGCCATTGGATCAAAATGGGGCTTCTCCCCAAAAATAACCCACTGGCTATACACTTCGGTAATCAGACCGATACTCATATATGGAGTTGTCGTATGGTGGACCGCACTGGACAAGATGGTAAACCTAAATAAGCTCATCAAAGTCCAGCGGTCAGCAGGTATGTGCATCACAGGAGCACTTCGCTCAACACCAACCGCAGCCCTGGAAGTGCTTTTAAACCTAACACCTCTTGACATCTTCTCCAAAATGGTGGCAGCCAACTCATGTGTGAGGCTTAGAGCCACCTCTCAATGGAACAGTAACAATACTGGTCATACTACTATTCTAGACAATTTCAGATCTATCCCAGATCGCCTAGACTATACCACCCCAAAAATGGTATTCGATAAAAGATTCCATGTCTCCATCCCTTCAAGATCTTCCTGGGAAGAAGAGAGACCCCTGGAAGACAATACGATACACTTCTATACAGATGGTTCAAAGACCGATTACGGAGTTGGAAGTGGTATCTATTCGGAACAACTGAATCTCAGTCTATCATATAGACTTCCCAATCAATGTAGTGTTTTCCAGGCAGAAGTAATGGCGATTAAAGAGGCACTATCCTGGCTCAAAGAAAACGTTATATCTTGCAAGGATATACGAATCTTCTCGGACAGCCAGGCCGCTCTCAAATCTCTCGCGTCTGTCTCCACAAACTCTCAAATAGTCCACGATTGTCGATCATCTCTGGATGAGATGACGGAACAGTTTAATATTCACCTCATTTGGGTGCCGGGCCACAGAGACATTCCGGGTAATTGCAAAGCCGATGAGCTCGCCAAAAACGGAACACTTCTGCCTCATGTTAGACAAAAACATAACATAGGAACACCACTTGCTACATGCAAATATCTTCTCAAACAATATGCTCTAGAATCAGCAAATGCTAGATGGTCACAGGGTACCACCTGCCTAGCAACCAAACAAATATGGCCAAGCATAGACCTGAAACGGTCAAAAGGTCTGATTTCACTGAGCAGACAAAATATAAGCTCTACAACCGGAGTCATAACAGGACACTGCCTCATAGGCAGACATGCCTTGAGGCTTGGGGTCTACGCAAACGACTTCTGTAGAAGCTGCATGGACGAGGAGGAGGAGGAAACAATCCAACACCTTCTGTGTACATGTCCGGCACTCTCCAATAGAAGGAATAAATATCTCGGTAATCCCTTCTTCGATAATACCAGTGAACTGGCAACGATAGACACAAAATGTCTTTCTAACTTCATCAAAAGTACAAAATGGTTTGTTTAATTTCATTACTCTCCCATGAGTAACCTCATTAGTGGTATCACAATGGACCCTTGAGGTCTAAGTGAGTCAATTACATCCAGACAGCCACTCCAACCTAACCTAACCTATGGGAGGTACCGTTTTGGAGCAATACAAAAATATTTTTTTTATATTAAATACATCAGTGTTAAAAAAAAAAATCGAGGAAGTTTAAAAAATAAAAAGGAGCCGTAGGAGAAAAAATAGGACCCACGCGAATTCGCTCAAACCTCTAAGTTTCAAGTTTGAATTCAATCGGACCAGTGGTTAAGGCTGTAGATGCGTTTACAGACAGATAGACAGACAGACTGACGGAATCGCTGGACCCACTTTTTTCGACTTCTCTATCATCGTAATGTTATATCTCATCATTATCTCAACTTTTTTTTGTACGAATTCAATAATTGCCATATATTCTATATGTCGCAAGTAAAAATGTTATCCAACAATTGAAGCTCCAGTTGAGAAGAAACTGTAGTAGCTTCAAAATAGGAATCGTCTTCAGAGGGAACCCAATCAATAAGAGGAAGATTTAAATCACCTAGCAAAAGAACACAGCTGTCAAGATTAGCAATACTGAAAACAAAGTCTTAGATTAAGGAAAGTTCAGTGAACACAAACATTGGACTTTTAAGAGGAATATATACATTTATTATAAATATTGATTTTTGCCGTAAGGTTATCTTAACACAGATGAGTTCCATATTAACTGTAAATGGGAAAACAACAAGGGAAGATGAGAGACTATTATTCACAGCAATGAGGACTTAGTTCATAGCATCCTCATGACGGTCTTTCCGAAAAACTGAGAACTCTTTACCAAAGAGCTCTGTGTCCAATATTGTAGCGTTGAGCCAGGTTTCAGAGTAGTGTTAATAAAACATCGATAGTTTAATCGATTAATCGATTGTTTTGAACTATCGGGACTTTCGATAGTTTCGAATTTTATTTTCGATAGTTTATATATTCAATGTGCTAAAAATGACTTCTTAGGCTTGCACTATACATGCCACTGCCAACCTTTATATAGGTACGGAATGACCAGTATTATCAAGATTGCTTCTCTGCTTGGTTTGACAGAAGATCTGTCAAACAATACGAACTTATGTAAACAAAATGTAAGAAAACTGCTTCTATGAGACGTCTCAAGATGGCGCCACCATCGTTTGCAATCTTGAGACTACTCCCCAAATACATATAAAAAGGTGCCAACAACCTACCTAATGAATATACAGAGGGAGTTAAATGTTCATATTGTGTGTCATTTTGTTTTAATACGTTTTGTTTGATTTCTTTCTTGACCTGTAAGCCGTTAAATTGTATTGTATATATATTGTAATATGTATACACCTTCTATTACTACCTCTCTATACCTCTGTATGTCAATCTATTGTAATATGTACACACTTTGTAACTCTGCCTCTCCATATCTCTAGATGTCTATCTGTATGTGTACATACTGCAATGTGTATACACTATTTATCTCTATCACTCTAATATTGTCTAATTGCTGAATAGTTATGTAACAAAAAGTTTTATTTGTAGTTGGAAGTAATTGTGTTTACACTCTTTAGAGTTTCCCCTACACTCTAGTGGTTAAGAGGAGAACTTCGTTAAGCATCGAGAAGTTTCAGCGCCTACAAGAACCTAGTAGTTTCTCGAACCTTTTTGAGTTATATAAATACCCCGATGTTGGCTAAGCAAAATTAATCGAATGTGATCTGCTATAAAGTAAAGACACTGTGTTTGAAAGTAATAATTGAAAGTGTTGAAGAAATATGTTTGTGAGTGATTTAAATAAAGTGAATTTGTGTTTCATTTGAAAAGGGAATAAGTTTTAACTGTCGGACCAAGCCGAATATTACATTGGTGTCAGAAGTGGGATTAAGACTTATTGAGAATAAAACAGTGAACAGTGATTAAATTATATTGCGTAAGGAAGTGAAGTTTAAAATAAAAAAATGAGTAAAGTGTTGAAAGTCTTAACTGTCCTTTAGCTAAAGGCCGAACTAAGCAAACGTGGCTTAAGTGGGACAGGAGTAAAAAACGAGCTCGTTAAATGGCCGAACTAAGCAAACGTGGCTTAAGTGGGACAGGAGTAAAAAACGAACTCGTTAAATGGCTGCAGGAATATTTGGAGCAGAAAAATGAAGACCCGGATACATTTGCTTTCGAATTTGAAGCAAAAGTGGAAGAGGTAAATGCAAATGACGCCTTATCTAAAATAATGTCTCTTCTTCTAGCCAAATTTGAGGAGAATGAAAAGAATGTTCTCAAACAACTACAAACTCAAAAGAATGATGTTGTCGCACAGCTACAAGCTCAAAGAAATGAACAGAAGCAGGAGCAAGAGCATGTTCTCAAACAATTAGAAAAGAATGTTCTAGACAAGTTTGATGAACAGAGAAATCTATTAGAAGGCAGGTTTGCGAACTTCGAAGACAAAATCAATACTCTCGAAAAACAAAATTCAACAGCTAATGCACGTTATGAGAAAATTGACGAATAAATCGAATCCATCACAAACGAACTAGAAAAAGTGCGAAAGTTGAAAGTTCGAGTACCTTCTGGTGAGTGCTCAAGGAAGAGAAAAGTAAATCCTCCAAGCTTTGATGGGCAGATTCCGTGGTCAATCTATAAGAAACAGTTTGAAGCAGCAGCGTTAACAAACGGCTGGAACGATGACGGAAAATACATTGCCCTCACGCTTGCTTTAAGAGGAGCAGTTGCAGAACTGCTACAAACCATCCCAGCAGAGAAGAGTGGTGACTTCACAGTTCTTGTAAACGCAATTGAACAGCGGTTTGGAGATAGCCACATGACAGAAGTCTTCCGAGTTCAGATAAATTACAGGTCACAGAAAAGAGGTGAAAGTCTGCAACAGCTTGAGGCTGATATCGAGCGATTGGTTCACCTGGCATATCCAACAGCTGGCAACGAGATAATAAATCAACTTGCTGTTGAAGCCTTTCTGAGAGCTGTTAGCGATATAAATCTCCAAAGGGCTATTCGCACTGTCGGAAAGAGAACACTACCAGAAGCATTGGCTTTCGCTCTGGCTATGGAAGCCGCGGAAAAAGCTTCCCAAAATGTGCATCGCGTAAGAGAGTTAGAGGTCCAAGAATGCTCTTGTCAGAAAGCTACTGTAGAAAGGAGTCAGCGAGACGGACCAGCACGAAGCTGGAACTGCAATAAGACTGGGCATCTACAGCGACAGTGCAGATTACCACGAAGAGGAACCACATGCCAACACTGTGGAAACAGAAATAATTCAACTGGTCAAAGTAACACCAACAATGTTGCTTCCGAAGCTGTTTCCCACCGAAGCTGTTTCCCACCCGGGAAACGAATAAGAACCAACTTCTAGGGGCAGAAGCTGGTTTATTTATTATTAAGCTTATTAGCAAGCATTTCTTAATACTTATTTACATTCAAAAGTTTTATGTACATATTTACAAAAAAAGGGAATTAAAATGAAAAATAAGGAATGAAAATGGAGTTTAGGTCGGGAGAAGAATTAATCTAAGGAATTACAAAGCGATGTTCTTATGAAAGATATGTTACGTGAGAAATCCAGTTCAGATTGAGCGGAGTTGGCTAAACGTAACATTCTATTTATAGGGTTGAAATGCCCGTAGTTGGTGCGGTGGGAAGAAAGACGGAAAAAAGGAACAGATCTGAGGTTACGTGGGTTTGTGTTTATGTATATAGGAGAAGGGACGAGTCAATAGCACCAGTGGCAACTTGGTGTATGAATAATGTGTCGGTGACATCGCGGCGTTTGGAAAGGGTTTGTAGATTTAATAGTTGAAGGCGGTTATTATAAGGCGGAAGGATAATAGGGTCAGACCAGGGAAGACCACGTAATGCGAACCTAAGAAATCGTCGTTGTACTGATTCGATTCTTTGTTACTTGAAAAGGGGACCAACTTTGACTTGCATATTCTAGGATAGGTCTGCAAAAAGTAATGTACAGGGACTTTGTAACATATGGACTTGCAAATTCTTTCGACCATCGTTTGATAAATCCAAGAGTGGAGTTAGCCTTACTTACAATTTTATCAATGTGGGACTGGAAGTTCAATTCCCTATCACAAATAACACCAAGGTCACGGATAGAGGAAACAATAGGAATAGGAGTGTTAGAGAAATGGTAAAAACGAGGATGTGAGGACAAACGCTTACGAGAGAAAAGCATTACTTGGCATTTGCTGTTGTTAAGATCCAAAAAGTTTTTCTCACACCAATTAAAAAAGATATTTAAGTCATGTTGGAGCAGAAGGGAATCCAGAGGACAAGATATTGTTTTAATGATTTTAATATCGTCAGCGTAGATGGAGAGGTCAGAAAAGGAAATTGTGTTTACAACATCATTAATGGCAAGTACAAAAAGGAGTGGTCCAAGATGGCTACCCTGGGGAACGCCCAAAGTTGCGAAGATGGGCTCAGAAACTGCGCATCTAAAAGTGACCCTGTAGATACGGTTTTCTAAATCAGACTTCACCCATTGAATAAAAAGCGATGGAAATCCATAAGATTTAAGTTTGATGAGAGTGATTTGGTGGCTGATCTTATCAAAAGCCTTACTGAAATCAGTCGTGATAACATCAACTTCTTTACTGAACAAGGTTAGTCGTCGTTGAACGACCTTTAAGGAAACCATGTTGATGAGGTGAAACAATTGATTTTGAATGAAAATAGAGGGAGTCATATACAACACTTTCAAAAAGCTTTGGGATGGACGATAATTTGGCAATCGGACGATAGTTAGAAACCTCGTTCTTAGAACCTTTTTTGAAAATTGGGAAAATAAAGGAATCTTTCCATATGGACGGAAAACAGGCTTGTGTGAGAGAGAGTTGAAACAAATTAGCGAGAGGGACATTTAGTGTACGAGCGCATTTTTTTTAGAATTATAGCAGGGATTCCGTCTGGCCCTGGTGAAAAGTCATCTTTTAGAAAAGAAAGTTTATTGAATACAGAATGATGATCAATACAGATAGATGCTAGAGAAGATTGAGGGGCATTCCGGGGCTACCGATGGTAAAGAAGATCAGGCATGTGAGTGGGATCAGAGTAGGACTGAGAAAAGAAAGAGGAAAAAAGGTTTGCAATAACTTTGGGGCCAGAGGAAGAGGTGCCAATCTGATTTTCTCTTAGTGTTGATGAATTGAAAGAACCTTTTAGGTTCCGATATAAGAGAGGATTCCATTTTACAGAGATATTCCTGATAAAGAGTGTTGCTAAGAGTAGAAAAGTGAGAAAAGGCTTGTTGGTAATGGTAATAGCTTAGAGGGGTTTGGGACTTTAAATAAAATTTCCAGAGATTTTTTCTGTTGTTGCGAAGCTTTCGCAATTCACTAGTATACCAGGGGGATGATGTAGAATAGTTTTTTTTTACCATATATGGGACACATTGGAGAATACAATCGAAAATAGAGGTGTAAAAGAAGGATAGGGAAATGTTAATAGGTGTGGACGCATTTATAAAAAGATCGAAGTTAATGTTGCTGAAAAGAGAATTGAGTTTATTGAAGTCGGTCTTCCGAAAATTGAAACGGGTAGAGTTGTCTGAATCGAGTGACGGAGAACTTTCAGAGACAGATGAGATAATACAGAGAGGGGGGTGAAAGTTATCGAGAGTGGAGAGGAGGTGTTGGCTTTCGGAGACAGTAGCATTGAAAGGATCAGAAGTAAATACAAGGTCAAGTTGTCTTCCTAATCTGTTATAAGCCGTGTTTTATTGGGAACTCAGCTTAGCTTAGCAATAGGAATTACATGTCAAACAACAACAACCGAAAGCTGAGTAAAAATAAGTTAGGAATTTAAGTTAGGAATTTACACAAGATAAAGTTTTTTTTAAAAATCTAAATGTTGGCAGAACCAAATGGGATTTTTGAACTAGTGGTGAGCATAATGGAATGATTTCAATAATCGAGACAAAATTATTCGACTGATTTGAATAATCGAGTGATCATTCGAATTACAAAATGTTTGCTGAAATTCTTAATTGTATACACCAAATTTGATAATATGTACTAGTTGTTTATCGATCGAATATAAACAGTCGTCATTCAAACACTGCTCGTAATAATCATAATTCGATCTTTTTTCTTTTGAATACTAATAATCGATGACTTTCATTTGAATGCTTATAATAAATTATTTTCATTGGAATACTAATAGTCGTCATTCAAAAACTGCTCGTAGTAATTCGATTTATTTTCAAGAGGATGCTAATAATCGATTATTTACATTGGGATACTAATGATTATTTATTATTTTATTATGATATTCAAAAACTGCTCGTAGTAATTCGATTTATTTTCAAGAGGATGCTAATAATCGATTATTTTCATTGAAATACTAATAGTCGTCATTCAAAAACTGCTCGTAGTTTTCAATAGAATACTTATAATCGATTATTTTCAATCGAAGGCTAATAAGTAGCAGTTGTAGCGGTACTAGTAGGTTTAAGAAAATATCCGAATGATTTCACATAATCGAATAATCGAATAATATCGAATAGTTTCTTGAATACATTAAATCGTTCGAATGCGCCCATCACTATCACCACAACATTTTTTTCTCTGACAGGTTTTGACAGTTCTTGATTGCAAGGGTTAAAACTTTTAAATATAAAATAGAAACTCAGTTTAAAGCTGAGTAAAGCGTTTTATTGGAATTCCTATTGCTAAGCTAAGCTGAGTTCCCAATAAAACACGGCTATAGATACCATTGACTTGGAAAAGACCTAGTTCTAGCATATGGTCGGTGAAAATTATTTCTTTTTCGGAAGAAGGATTAGATGGGATGAAGCTAGATTCTTCTTCAGAAAGTAGCCAGTTCAAATCAGGGAGATTAAGATCACCGAAGATGAAAAAGTCATCGCAAGGTGAGAGTTTCTCGAACAACAGAGAGAGAGCATCAACAAAAAGTTGATAGACAAAGCTGGGCTGAGAAGGTCGAATATAACAACACATAAGTTTAATGCAGACATATTCAAAAAAACAGGATTTTGAACAGCGAGAAGAACACCACGACCAGTAGGAGCAAATTCACTTGTCTGTCCGTCTGCCCTAATGACAGTGAAGTCGGAAGTAAATAGTTCATTATCTAGAAAACCGGAAGTAAGATTGGTGTCTGTTCGGGAAAAAATTTCATAAGGTAGATTTTGGGAGTTAAGGTATACACTAGCGGTTTTTGTTCGAAGCCCTCTAACATTTTGGTAGTACATAGAAAGACAAATAACTGGGCCGCGTTGGACAGTATTATTACGGTCAAAAACGGGGCTTTCTACTATGGTTGATAAAAGGCAAACGTTTGGAATCAAGGCAAAAGTAGCAAGGTCGTTGCAGACAGTAGCGGGGGAAATATTAAAAACCTCGTGAAAACGTATGTATATTTTATGAAGAGCAACTGGGTCTGAAGGAAGGCCTTCTTTATGTAGAGCAACCATGATACTCATTTTGGTCTTGCCATTGATACAAACGGAGTCTGGTTTGTTATGCAGGTAGAAGAGATATAACCGCACATTATCGTAAATTTTGTCGTCCCGAAGTCGTGCAGTGATATAACGCCCATCAGTTTCATGACTTATACTTTTGGGGTTAGAGAATTTAGATGTAAGATTAGTAGTTGGAGGAAACATGGGATCAGAAACTCAAGAAGGAGAGTAGGGCTTGTTTTTGGAAGCTTGAGAACTAGGCACTTTGCTATGGGAAGAAATGGATAACGACGGTTTTGATACATTGAGAGTTTGAGAATGAATAAAGTTAGAGTATTTAGATGATGTGCAATTTGCAGGTTCTAGTGGGATAAATTGGCTGGTGGGGGAGTGTTAGGAAGAGTTATGCTGTTAGATTGTGGGTTGGGAGCAGTATTGACAGATGGTTTAGTATTGTGGTTACAATCATGGAAAGTAATATTTTTGGTACAATGTTTAGAATTATTTACATTTTTATCATGATAAATGGATACTTTGACATCCTCAGCTAAAAAAATAGGCTTAGCACTAGAAAGAAATAACCAATTGTATTTTGATGGAATATAAACTTTAAAATTTGATGCGTCGATTCTGATACAGTCTCCGAGGGTGATGTGGAATTTTGTGGCGTATTTAACCTTCTCTTCCAGTCGCCGATAGTCCATTCATAAACAAGCCGAGATATAGTAGGTTCAGGTAGCGCGTTTACAGTTGCAATACAGTAAGCGTTATCTTGATTGTCAGGCGTATTGCAGGTAATGGTTTTTTGAGGTTTATAGTTTGGCAAAGCAGTGTTTTGAGAGGATTCTGTTATTTCAGCGAAAATAGAAGTGTTAAAGGTGTTTTGGATAGGATGAACGTTAGCCGGAATATTATCAGTTTGGCATGAAACACATTTGATTTCGTCGAGTATTAGATGCAGGAGAGTTCGATTCGAGTCCAATTTGTTGTTGGTTGTGATGTAATTTGTAACGGAATTAATTGTGTTCCTCCCTCTCCATCCTATACCACCTTTACGACCTTATTACTACAGGACCCTAAGGCCGGTCCAGGCGGCAGGATGAAGAAGGTATCCAGCTTCGGCTACGTGGCATGCTTGCGTGCCTTAGGCTTTGCTCGACGGAGGGAGGGTTCTTATAGCCGTAGCGTGGATGTTGTTACTGTTACTTCTAACATGCCAATTCAACGATAAGGTTCCAAAATAATAGGACCCGAAGATGAACTTGTAGAGGGGAAGGACGTGTCACTGAAGGGAGAGCGCGGGAAGTCTCCTCTCTCTACCCGTCCTCACATCATACTCACCATGACCAATATAACCAAATTATACACTCATATCAAATAAAAAAAAATCTTCATTCAATAATCATAGAAATCATTGATAAAATTAAATATATATGCATGTAAATTTACAATACAAAGAAATACAAAATTAATAATGATTTGAAAAAAAAAAATGAAATGAAAATGAAACAAAAAAAACTTAAATTTAATACAAGTATTATAATTAATATTTTTTTTTAATTATTGTAATAAAAAAAAATTAAATTAATTTTAATAATTCTTAAAAAAAATAAAATTACCTTCATCCTTTATGGTGCACCATGATGATTTAAACATAATTTAAAAAAAAAATATTGAACAACAAAAAAAAAAACACTGAATATTAATTATAAATAATAAATCTTGAATCTCTTGAATTTTTTTTTCTCTTCTGTCTTGATTTTTTTCCTTTTTTTTTTTTTGATCAGATATATGTTTATTTAATGTTTTGTTTTTATCTTCATTGTTAGATAACTTTTTTTGTTTTTGTTTGATTTTATTATTTTGGAAATTCTTTTTTTCACTAATTTTTCATTTATTTATTTTGTTACTTCTTTTTATTTTGTAAATTTGCATTTTTTTTCTTCACATTTATTTATATTATGTGTTGTGTTTTTATTGATAGTCTTTATTTTTTTTTCTTTCTTTTTTTTATATTAAGACAATTACGTATTTTAAACAAATTTTTGTGCCGACTCGATTACATTCTTTGATTAAAATAAATATACCGAACTGATCGTTTCTGAACTTATTGCATGAATGAATACAAAATTTTTTTTTTTTTTGAATTTTCAAAATCAAAATTTTCAAAGCTTTTTTTTTCTCAGTGTGTAAGTATAGTGTATGTCTGTAAGGTATGTTGTATGAATAATGTTGAAGTGGTAAGTATGTGTGTGTGTTCTATGGATCGTATTATGTGGTAAGTATTATTATGTACTGTATGTGTGAGTTTTGTTTTGTTTTTTTTATTTTATTTTTCTTTTCAGATCCTCACAGTCTCATGCTCACGCTAGCTGCCGGGCATTTGTCTTTTTCATTTTTTATATCCTTAGCGTGAAATACTCCAACCTTTTTGCCGTTAAGGTCTTCGAGTTCATAGCAACAGTTACCGAGAACTTTAGAAACCTTCATTTTGATAAATTTGGGACTGAGTTTTGCACAAAACTTCTTTATTGCATCGCTCTGTGCAAAATTCCTCCTGAATACAATATCCCCAACCGAAAACTTAACATCCTTGCTCCGCAAATTGTATTTGTCCTTATAACGACAATGTGTGTTCGTTAGAGTGTTTTTAATGTGTGCGTGTAAGATGTTCATTTTCGATGCTTTGGATACTAAGTTCATTTCAGAATTGTTAAGTGAATTCAATTTTCGGAGTATTCGATAATCTGCACCGTGCTCAACACAGGCTTGCCAAACAAGGCTTCATACGGCGACATGTTTATCGCAGAATGAACGGTCGTTCGCAAAGCGCTAGCAATGGACTGCAAATGAGTGTCCCAGTTCCTCTGGTCCACGTCAATGTAACCCCTGATTGCTGCGAGAATTGAGCGATTTACTCTCTCACTTGCGTTAGCTTGTGGAGAATAAACCGCTGTTTTGATATGAGTAATGCCGAATGTCGACATACTCTTTTCAAAATCTCGACTGACAAATTGTTTGCCGTTGTCTGTCAGTACACATTCAGGGATTCCAAATAAGCAGAACACTTCGTCATTGAGAAATCTCAACGCAGTCTGTGCTGTCGCTTTGCGAAGTGGCTTCACTACCACGAACTTGGTCAATTGGTCCAACGCAACAACAATATGAGTATTCCCGAGTCGCGAGCGAGGATAAGGTCCAAGGAAGTCCATGAATATCATCTGAAAAGGTCTCTCAGCCACAAATGCTTTACCCATCGGAGGTCGAAGGGTGGCATTTGGAGCTTTCGAGGACTTACAGATATCACAGTCTCCTATGAATGCCTTAACCTGAGCTGCCATGTTTGGCCAAAAGAATTGTTGCCTTAGTCGATAGAGGGTTTTTGCAATCCCACCATGCGAAGCTCTTGGTGGTTGATGAGCCAGTGCAATCAAACGTTCAGTTAGCTGTTCAGGAACCCAAGCTTCCAGACTTCATCATCTTCAATTGGGTTTCCTGTGCAGTGTTTGACCTTCTTGTAGACGAAATTTTCCGACACACGAAGGTCAGGTAGCTGATTGTTTTGATCTATGCAGTCAATGATCTTGCGATATTCCTCAGATTGAAAACTGGGGTCCTCAAGATCTATATGCAATACTTCGCAGGAATGATTTACCATCGAAACATCGCAAAGCAGCGCGTCGACCTCATGAACTCGTGAAAGTGCATCAGGCACAACGTTCTGAGTTCCTTTACGATGTTCGATGGAAAAGTCAAAACCTTGAAGCTTTAAGCTCCATCTAGCTAACCGTCCACTTAAATCTTTTTGACTCATTAACTACTTCAAGCTCGAATGGTCAGTAACAATCCTAAAAGGATGCCCCTCGACATAAGCTCGAAACTTTTGAACTCCCATAACAGCAGCCAAACACTCACGCTCAGTCACGTTGTAGTTGCGTTGAGCCTAATTGAGTTTTTGCGAATGATAGCAAATGGGCCGTTCATTTCCGTCGTTGTCCATTTGGGCAAGCACACAGCCAATACCTGTGTTGGACGCGTCACATAATATCAAAAACTCCTTTGAAAAATCCGCATTCACCAGCAATGGAGCTGATGTAAGCGCAGTTTTCAATTTAGTAAAAGAATCCCTAGCTTCCTCTGAAAATGTGAACTTTTTGCCTTTTTTGAGCAGGTCGGTCAAGGGACTGGCCAAATTTGCGAAGTCTTTGACAAATCCTCGATACCAAAGCGTCGAACCTGTTTAGCTGAGGTTGGTTCAGGAAAATCTGAAATAGCCGTCAACTTTCCTATATCCGTTTTAAGACAGCCGTCGCCAACAATATACCCCAAATACTTCAACTCTTTGAAACAGAATTTAGATTTTTGGATATTGATAGTTAGACCCGCCTCCTTCAATCGACTCGCAAGTATCCTCAGCTGTTCCAAATGCTCATCAAAAGTACTCGATATGACCAACAAGTCATCCAAGTACGGAAAGATCTTCTCTCTCAACTGATGAGGTATTACCTTATCGATTAACCTGACCAAACGCTGTGGCGCATTACAAAGACCAAACGGCATGACTGTGAACTGCATTAGAGGCATTCCAGGCACCGTAAAAGCCGTCTTCTCCCTTGAAGATTTCTCCAGTGGAATCTGCCAAAACGCATCTTTCAGATCCACGCTTGAAATGAACCGAGTATCTGAAAGACGAGATAGCAATCCCCCTATATGAGTCAGTGGATACGCATCTTTTTTAGTTTTCGCATTGACTTTCCTGCTGGAGAAATCGGATAATGACGTTGTTTTATGGGCTCAGCTTCTCCGGTATCAATAGTATGCATTTCCAATGTCGTCTTCCCCAAACCTTGAATGGCACTGGAAGGAAACAGATTAATGACATCTTTGAGGCACTTGGACTGTTGTTCAGTCAGTATGTGAGCATTTGGATCAGGTTCTGGAATTGTTGTCGGTAAAGACACTTCCGAAATCAATTGAGGTGCAATGTCAAATGCCCTCCAAAAATCAATTCCTAGATAAAGTCTTTGTTGCAATGTCGGTACGAGATATAGGGGAATTTTTTTCGTCATCCCTTTGTACGAAACATCTACATAGATTTTGCCTACTATGGCTTGATGTTTCCCATCAGCTGTCTTAACACCGGAAGTGAGTTTATTGTAATGTTGGCCATGTCTCTGAAGAAACTCAAAACCATCCATACCTAGGCAACTAATACTAGCTCCACTGTCCAATAAGCCCAAAAGCGGTTCGTCAAAGATTTTGACAGTAGCATAGGGGCGCGGATCGTCGGAGCAGCATAAGGTGGTGGCTTCAATTGCCTTGTATGTCTGTTTCTTCTCGTGGAATTTTTCCCTTAGCTTCGCGATTTTTTTCGACACAACAGTGTTTTGATGTCCAAAAATTCGCTTTCTGACTTCAATGTAATTTTGAAGTCTTTCATGTAAAGTTTTGGAAGGTTGTATTTGTGTAGGTGTTGCCTTTAATGTGTATGTAGATGTTGGTGTAGTCTGATTGGGTGAAGAGTTTGGAACAGACTCGATAAGGTTGGTAGAAGAGGGCGAGCATGTTAATGGCGACCCGGGTTCTTCTCCAGAGAGCAATTCCCCCGGGGTTTCAAACTGCTCCTTGCTTCGTTTCCCGAGCATCGAGGACATTGAGGTGAGGTGACGTTTTCCTTTCCACACTTAAAGCAAAAGAGATTCCTCTGAGGGTCAGGACATTCGAAGAACGAATGGCCCTTTCCTTTGCAGTTCCAACAAACGTAACTGCGAGTATCTCTTTCCCTTTTGGTTTGGAATGTCTCTAGCTCAGGGAAAAGTTCATCCTCTTCAACTTTTCTTGAATCTGTTACTATCTCAGCAACAGCTCTTCTTGGTGTATTAATTGGAACAACGCGAGACTTTTGGGTCTCACGGTCGGCAATGTACTTTTCAACTTTCCGACATACGTGGACCATCTCCGCCAAGTTATTCGTATGAAAGGTAATCAAGAGCATACCCATTTGTCGTCTTACATTGTTTTTGAGGACATCCATGATTTCTTTTTCGGATTTTGGGACGCGTAATCTCCCATTCAGCTGCTGAATTGCAGCAAAAAAATTATCAAATGTCTCTCCGAAACGTTGTTGCCGTTCATACAACATTCTGGATACCTCAGAGTCTGTTTCTAAACTCCTAAATTGCTCTATGAGTGCACCTTTCAATACGGTCCAAGTGACGTGTGGGTTTGCCTTTAGATATACCCAAAACCAAGTTTCGACGGAACCCGCGATGAAGTGATGAAAGTACGGAACAAAAAATCATCCACCAACATGTTTTTATTATCAAATTTCAGACCCCATTTGTGGAAATTTTGATGACTATGAGGAACGGATTTTGGAACACTACCTTGATCGTTCATCGTTAGATCCTGAAGTTGACTCAGAAAGTCGTTCATGTTCGAGGGCTCTGTTGGGCTGTGTCGTCGTGTTTGAGATTGCTGAGAGTTCAACGGGTTGTGACGGGGTGTTGGAGCTGAAGCCAATGATTCACGAAGGATTCCGGCTATTTCGTCTCTCATTTCGGATCTGGTTCGTTTCATTTCCGAAGAGAAGATACGGAAATCCTCAGAGCGGCTTGCACCCACTGCTGCAGATACAACTTCCTGGATATATTTAGTGAGAGATGTCGAACGACCAGTTGAAGTCTCACGCACTTTGCTTTTTGTTTGACTAGTCGAGGCTGGAATGTCAGGTTCTGAATTATCATGATTTTGCGAACCAAGTACTCTTCCATTTGAAGACTTTGTCTTCCTACGTATTCGCAAGCTTGACATTTTGTGTTATAAGATTGTTGTTCTATGTAAGAAAAAATGTGTGATATGCTTTTATGAAATCAAAATCTTGAAATTAAAATAAAGTTAAATTTAATTAATTTGAATTAATTATATAATAAATTACTGTTCTTTCAAAACGGTCATGGTGAATAAGATAGGAAGAGGACAGGGCTCCCCTCAGCGACACACTAGCTTAACACGACAAACCGCGCACATTGTACCTACAATATTGTATCCTGGCAAATGTATGAGGTATTATCAAAATTAAGGCCTGCATTGTAAGTAAGCTTATCAAGCCTAACTTGCAGACAAGCTCTTAATAATATTTGAAGTATGAATTTATGCTGAAAAAAATTTATCAAATCAAACAACTGAAGATAAAACTGAAATGTTAATTATTCTTAAACTTTAATTTAATAAACCTCTGCAATATTTACTTTTTCTAGAATTAAATATATAACGCAACGAAGTAAAAGAATAAAAACTTCTTTACCGGACGATGTATTGAACTCTAAATTTAATTGTAATTAATTTTACTTCAAACCAATACCAATACCATACATGACCAGGAAACAATACACATCAACAATATGTTCAACCTACCGTGTTAAGCCTCCCTCGGTTTTGACGATACTCAAATCTTCGGGCCCCACGTTGGGCGCCACCTGTAACGGAACCCGTGTTCCTCCCTCTCCATCCTATACCACCTTTACGACCTTATTACTACAGGACCCTAAGGCCGGTCCAGGCGGCAGGATGGAGAAGGTATCCAGCTACGGCTACGTGGCATGCTTGCGTGCCTTAGGCTTTGCTCGACGGAGGGGGGGTTCTTATAGCCGTAGCGTGGATGTTGTTACTGTTACTTCTAACATGCCAATTCAACAATAAGGTTCCAAAATAATAGGACCCGAAGATGAACTTGTAGAGGGGAAGGACGTGTCACTGAAGGGAGAGCGCGGGAAGTCTCCTCTCTCTACCCGTCCTCACATCATACTCACCATGACCAATATAACCAAATTATACACTCATATCAAATAAAAAAAAAAGCTTCATTCAATAATCATAGAAATCATTGATAAAATTAAATATATATGCACGTAAATTTACAATACAAAGAAATACAACACAAAAAAAAAATGAAATGAAAATGAAACAAAAAAAAACTTAAATTTAATACAAGTATTATAATTAATATTTTTTTTTTAATTATTGTAATAAAAAAAAATTAAATTAATTTTAATAATTCTTAAAAAAAATAAAATTACCTTCATCCTTTATGGTGCACCATGATGATTTAAACATAATTTAGAAAAAAAAATATTGAACAACAAAAAAAAAAACACTGAATATTAATTATAAATAATAAATCTTGAATCTCTTGAATTTTTTTTTCTCTTCTGTCTTGATTTTTTTCCTTTTTTTTTTTTTTTGATCAGATATATGTTTATTTAATGTTTTGTTTTTATCTTCATTGTTAGATAACTTTTTTTGTTTTTGTTTGATTTTATTATTTTGGAAATTCTTTTTTTTCACTAATTTTTCATTTATTTATTTTGTTACTTCTTTTTATTTTGTAAATTTGCATTTTTTTTCTTCACATTTATTTATATTATGTGTTGTGTCGTTATTGATAGTCTTTATTTTTTTTTTCTTTCTTTTTTTTTATAATAAGACAATTACGTATTTTAAACAAATTTTTGTGCCGACTCGATTACATTCTTTGATTAAAATAAATATACCGAACTGATCGTTTCTGAACTTATTGAATGAATAAATACAAAATTTTTTTTTTTTGAATTTTCAAAATCAAAATTTTCAAAGCTTTTTTTTTTCTCAGTGTGTAAGTATAGTGTATGTGTGTAAGGTATGTTGTATGAATAATGTTGAAGTGGTAAGTATGTGTGTGTGTTCTATGGATCGTATTATGTGGTAAGTATTATTATGTACTGTATGTGTGAGTTTTGTTTTGTTTTTTTTTTTATTTTATTTTTCTTTTCAGATCCTCACAAACTTGATGACAGTTCGGAGAAGACTGGGTAAATATCGGCAGTTGTATTAAAACCGAAATTAGATGTGCTCTGAAGGGCTATATCGAAGTCAGAACGAATTGATTTAATGAGATTGAATGTTTTTTCAAAAGGGTAGGAGTTTAAGACCGATGTAAGCGACGAGTGTATTTCAGTATGCAATGTGTATGCGATTGTTTTGAACTGATTAAATTGGTTATAGCTAATAAAAGTTAAACTAAAGCAGATTGATTAGAGTTTATGCTATTGTTTAGAATTTCAATTGAATTTTCGAGAGACTCTGTTCCTTTGAGGAAATCATCGAAAATATGAAACTGCGCAAGAACATTTTTATGAAAACGATCGTTGCGTTCAATATTTTGTTAGTTAATTCACTCACGCATTTAATAGCAAGAAGAACATGAGATGGAGAAATATTTTTACGCTCGTCACAATAATAAACAAAATTATATAGAATGTCTTTGAGATGTGCACAAGATTTTTTCTGGAGACCGATGCAAAGTAGATGAAAATATTTCCCACAAATTCCATGGCAGGGCATGAGAGTGTAACTTTCGTGTCAGGGAGGAAGTTAGTTGAGTCACAATTTTTGAAATCCATAATAAAATAAAATATTGCGGTGAAAGTAGGCCTTAGAGTTTGTATGTAAATCCGAGGTTGTGGTATTAGGTAAAGATGTGTAACGTCGGTATTACAGATCGTCGATAATTAATAACCCCGATGACAAATGAAGAGAAGAGCTTAGATGATGGTCGGTGACAGATGGCAGATGAACTCAGATATGATGTTGATAAGATGGCGTATGTAAATAAAAACAATCAAATCCGTCGAAAAAAAAGATTATTGGAGTGCAGAGTCATAAGATGTTACGCTAGGCAGAACAATACTAAAGAAGAACTTACCTAGAAAGGCAAGATCAAAAGCAAGGAAAATTAGATGAGAAAAAATAAGTGTTGATTACAGAGGAATAAAAATTATTCGCTAGCTTTTGCTCGAATAACATATCCGATGACATCACGGTTGATGAGTGGTGAGAAAACGAGAAAAGAAGGGCAGGGTAGAGGGTGCCGTTGGAGACCGTAAGCTGGCGTGAGAGCATTAACAACGACTTTTATGTTTTTTTTTCTTATGTTGTTGTTGCTTTTATTCTATGATTCTTCGATGTGATTCAACAGATTATATTAATTATAGAGTTCAAGTCAGAATATGGCAAATTAAAAATTGACTGAGAAGGCAAAGAGGCACTTCGAAATCACTAGGTCAATGTTTATTGTGAAGTGAATAATGGACCGATAAAAAATAGTAAAAGAACGATTATGGGAATGTTTTTTGGTGTGTAAAAATGGGAAAAACTTTCAGAGCTTAAGTCAACACAACCGATCTCGAAGACAGATTGCTGCGATTGTTTCTGGTATCGATGACCCCAGAAACGACATCGAGGTTTCTCAAACCAAACGCGACAACAAGAGCCTGACCGTGGAAGCAAGTATAAACGGCAACAAATGTGTGGCTACCATCGACACGGGTGCCACGGCTTCCATTTCACGGCAGGACCTCGTTAAGAAGACATGGCTCAACAACACCAATAGCTATCGTCTAAAGACTGCAACTGGAGAGGTCGCAAAAGTGTATGGTGAGGTACTTCTTAAGATCCGGCTGGCAGAGTTGGAATTCTCTCACCTGTTCCTGGTAGCAGATATATGCGACGAGTGCATCATTGGTGTCGATTTCATGAAAGAACACGGAGTGATATTGGACATCGGGAACCAAATCCTGAAATATCGAAACATCGAGATTCCGATGATCTATGGGATCCACTCATATGAGAACTCGTTATCTATGAAAACCGTCATCAAAGAAGATCTTACTTTGCCTGCTTCTTCAGAAGTATTCGTGTGGACAAAATTGAGGTGTAAGCCTGACAGCCATCGATACCTCATGGTCGAACCAGCATCTGTAAAGTCCTCCCAAAACGTCACCATTGGGAAGACTCTTGTTAGACATGTAAAGAACATGGTTCCTGTACGAATACTGAACATCAAGCCGTACGAAGTTAAGCTTAGAAAAGGTGATATTGTCGGACAATGCGAATCTGTATCAGCGATAACAAGGATCAACGAAGAAGAGCCAAGGCAAACCTTGAAGTTTGAAGCGATGAACTCCATAAAAACCAACATTCTCAAGTCATCCAATCTTGGTCACCAACAACGAAGAACTGCAGAAGATCTCCTCGAAGAATTTGCAGACATCTTTTCGTCATCGCAAGGGAAATATGGCAGAACACAACTGGTTCAACATCGAATCAACACCGGGGATGCAAAGCCGATTCGTCAACCTGTAAGACGCCTTCCACTAGCCAAACAAGGTGAGGTTGAAGAAATGATAACCACCATGAAAGAAGAGGGTCTGATCGAAAACTCTAAAAGCCCTTGGGCGTCTCCAGTGGTCCTGGTAAAGAAGAAAGACGGATCAACCCGCAATGGAAGGAGCAAAGTGGTTCTCAATTTTGGACATGAAGAGTGGATACTGGCAAGTAGAAATCCATCCTGAAGACAGCGTTCTCAACAGGAAACGGGTTGTGGCAGTTCAGCGCAGATATGATTACTAATATGATTATTTTGGGAATGAAAACTTTTATCCCGAATAGGGTTAAAAGCATCAAACCCAAGGAAAAGTCATGGTTTGATTCAAGCTGTAAAGAGGTTATCAGGGAAAAAGAAGTAAAGTCCGGTGTTTTAGAGCCATTCCAACTGAGGAAAACCGGAACAAGTTTAAACAAGCCAGGAAGGCCTGCAATGCCCATATTCGGCGGACCAAATTTTTACATGACCAAAAGTTAAGGCAAAAAAAACTGCAATGTCCCAAAGGCAGTAAGAATTTTTGGTCATTTGTAAAAAATATGAAGAATTCTTCTTCTTCCGCGGTCCCTACGCTCGTTGACAATGACACTCCAGTTGTAAGCTCTCTCGCGAAAGCTAACCTTTTTGCTAGGCAGTTCGCCGCCAACTCTTCGCTGCCTGAGAGTGTCATGACTCCGCCTGCTCTTGAGCGCGTCAATGATTCCATGGGACAAATCTTCTTTCGCACTCGTGCTGTGGCGAGAGTCCTAATGGTATCCCCGCTATTGTTCTGAAGAGGTGTTCTTCCACGCTGGCAAAACCGTTGCGTAAGCTTTTCCATCTATCCTACTCTTCTGGGCTCGTTCCGAGCAGTTGGAAAACAGCATTTGTCCAGCCTATTCCAAAAAAAGGCGAATCTTCTTCTCCCTCCAATTATCGTCCGATTGCACTTACGTCCCTTCTTTCCAAGGTCATGGAAACGCTGATAAACTATCAGCTTAAGAAATATCTCGAAGACCGAAAGCTTCTTAATGACCGGCAGTACGGCTTTCGCAGCAACAGGTCCACTGGTGATTTGATGGTTTATCTCACCGAACAGTGGAACCAATCTTTACATCGTTTTGGAGAAAGTAAGATTGTTGCACTTGATATTTCAAAGGCATTTGATAAAGTTTGGCATCTTGCTCTTTTATCGAAAATGCGTGCCTTCGGTATCGATGAATCCCTTCTTCGTTGGATTAGAAACTTTCTTTCGAACCGTTCAATACAAGTTGTATTGGACGGATTCAAGTCTGAAACCCACAATATAAATGCTGGTGTGCCCCAGGGCTCCGTTTTGTCTCCGACCCTCTTTCTCATTTTTATTAAAGATCTCTTGTCTGTTACTTCTAATCCAATAAATTGTTTTGCTGACGATAGTACCCTTAGCTTCTCATATTCGTTTCCAGATTCACATCCCTCCTCTTCGGATGTGGAACTGCAACGGCAAAATATGATAAGTTCATTAAACTCTGACCTAAACAGCATTGTCCTATGGGGAACTAAAAACCGTGTAGAGTTTAATGCTTCGAAAACACAATGCTGTCTTGTATCGTTAAAGCGAGATATACCCCCCCTGCCACTGTCCTTGAGTGGCACTTGCATCAATGAGATCGAACATCTCGAGATTCTCGGTATGTGCATCACTGACCACCTCTTGTGGTCCGAGCACATACGCAATGTCGCCAAAAATGCCGCAAGACGTTTGGGTTTCTTAAGACGGTGCAAGAAATTTTTCTCCCCGTCTGATCTGGCTATTATCTATAAAACCTATATCCGTCCAAAGCTTGAGTACAATTCACACCTTTGGGCTGGTGCTCCAGCTACTTACTTAAGCCTCTTGGATGGAATACAAAAAAGAGCTGTAAGAATGATTGGTGATAGAGAGATCACTGACGCATTCACTTCTTTAGACCACAGTCGTAACGTAGCGTGTCTCTCCTTGTTCTATCGCTACTTTTACGGTAATTTCTCTAGTGAAATAGCCAGTTGCATTCCTCCCCTCAAACAATTCGCCCGTAATACTCGCGCTTCTAGGAATGCTCATCAGTTTACCCTTGAGCCCCACTTCGGACGTACTCTCAAGTATAGAGAATCATTTTTTAGCCGTACTACGCGAATGTGGAACTCTCTTCCACACTCTGTCTTTCCCAGTCATTGCAATGTTCAAGAATTTAAGACCAATGTACACCGACAACTCCTTTCCAACCCCTTCTCTTCGTCCTAATGCACTCACTGTGCCTCTGGCATAAAAAGGGTATACAAATCCCTTGAGTGGGTGCAAATTATAAAATAAAAAAAAAAAAAAAAAAAAAAAAAAAAAGTGATGCCTTTTGGACTATGCAATGCTCCAGCGACTTTTGAGCGCCTTATAGAATGCATCCTGCAAGGACTGATATGAAAATCTTGCCTGGTCTATTTGGATGACGTCACTGCATACGGGAAAACCTTTGACGAACACTGTACGAATCTGAGCGCCGTGTTTCAAAGACTTCGAGAAGGCCACCTCAAGCTCAACCCAGAAAAGTGTTCACACTTCAAAACCGAAGTAAAATATCTGGGACATATCATCTCATCCCAAGGAGTGAAGACGGATCCTGATAAGGTTTACAGCGTGAAGAATTGGCCAACACCACAGGACAAGCATCAACTCCGAACCTTTCTGGGTCTAGCCACCTACTATAGGCGTTTTGTTAAGAACTTTGCTGAGATCGCCAAGAGTCTACATCAGCCAACGGAAAAGAGAAAACAGTTTAAATGGTCAGGTGAGTGCGAGCGCAGCTTTCAAGAGCTCAAGCAACGCTTGTGTAATGCACCAGTGCTGACCTACCCGACTCCCGGAAAACCGTTCATCATTGATGCTGATGCCAGCAATGTCGGGATTGGTGCTGTATTGTCACAGCTACATGCTACAGGCGAAGAAAAGGTGGTTGCCTATTACAGCAAGGTACTCTCGAAGTCGGAAAGAAACTATTGTGTGACCAGAAGAGAACTTCTTGCACTGGTTTTGGCAACAAAGCATTTCCATAAGTATCTCTATGCATAGAAGTTCCTTCTCCGAACCGACCATGGAGCACTAAATTGGCTTTTGAATTTCAAGAATCCAGTGGGGAGATGGATTGAGAGGCTGCAGACGTACGATTATGAAATCCAACATCGGAAGGGAAAGCTACACTCAAATGCTGATGCACTGTTTTGGAGACCATGCAAACGAGACTGAAAGCATTGCAGACGCGAAGAAGAAAAAGAAGTGGTTACTGTCCAACGAACTAGAGCCGATCCCATTTACGGCTGGAGCAACGACGAGTTGAGGAAGGCTCAACAAGAGGACCCAGATATCGAACCCATCCTCGCATGGAAGGAACACCAGGGAAAACCACAATGGGCTGATATTTCCGACAAAAGTCCGGCTCTGAAAGCCTATTGGGCACAGTGGGACTCGCTTCATATCCAAGAGGGTGTCCTTCGGCGTAAGTGAGAATCAACAGATGGAAAGTCCTATGTAATGCAGCTAGTCATACCGAGATCGAAGATTTTGGACGTTCTACGAGAGATGCATGATGGAGTTTCGGGAGGCCATCTAGGAGTAAACAAGACGTTAGAAAAGGTTTGACAACGATTCTACTGGCTACATGCAAGGGAAGATGTTGAGAAGTGGTGCCGAAAATGCGATATGTGTGCTGCCACCAAAGGCCCGAACAAAAGGAATCACAGTCAAATGTAGCAGTATAATGTCGGAGCACCCTTCGAAAGAATTGCAGTAGACGTGGCGTGTTCATTTCCGGAAATAATGGAAATCGTTATATTCTGGTCGTCATGGATTACTTCAGGAAGTGGCCTGAAGCATACGCCATTCCAAATTAAGAAGCCAAAATAGTCGCAGACCAAACTGTGTTCAACTGGGTGAGCAGATTCGGCGTTCCATTAGAGGTGCATTCCGACCAGGGCAGGAATTTTGAATCAAACATATTCCAGGAAGTTTTTGGGCTTCTTCACATCAAGAAGACAAAAACAACACCACTCCACCCATAATCTGATGGCATGGTCGAACGATTCAACCGAACCCTGAAGGAACATCTTTGCAAAGTCGTGGACGACAACCAGCGAGATTGGGATCGGCACATTCCTCTGTTTTTGATGGCGTATCGAAGTGCAAGGCATAGCTCAACTGGCCATACACCGTCTGAGATTTTGATGGGAAAAAACATCAGACTGCCGAGCGAAATAAAATTTGGATGTCCCACATCGGAGCCGCAAGCCGAGGACAACTACATGGATGAATTCAAGGGAAGACTCCTTCAGATCCACGACAATAACAGGTTGAAAACAAAGATGTTCAGTGACCGAATGAAGACACACTACGATATTCGAGCGACAACAACAGAGTTCCAAGCATGAGATCGAGTGTGGCGTTACAATCCCCATCGACAAAAAGGGTTGTCACCGAAACTTCAACGGGACTGGGAAGGTCCATATATACTGTCATTACAAAAATCAACGACGTCGTGTACCGGATACAAAAGGGAGTCAGAGGAAAACCTAAAGTTGTACATCGCGACCGGCTGCATCGCTACAGTGGTGATGAGCATGATGGATTTGTTTGGGACGATCAATCCTAAGGAGGGGCAATGTAATATGTATACACTTTATATTCCTACCTCTCTATACCTCTTAATGTCAATCTATTGTAATATGTACACACTTTGTAACTCCGCCTCTCTATATCTTTATAGTTAAATGTGTATACACTTTTTATCTCTGTCGCTCTAATAGAGTCTAATAACTGAATAGTTATGTAGCAAAAAGTTTTATTTGTAGTTGTAAGTAATTGTGTTTACACTCTTTAGAGTTTCCCCTACACTCGAGTGGTTAAGAGGAGAACTTCGTTAAGCATCGAGAAGTTTCAGCGCCCACAAGAACCTAGTAGTTTCTCGAACCTTTTTGAGTTATATAAATACCCCGATGTTGGCGAAGCAAAATTAATCGAATGTGATCTGCTATAAAGTAAAGACACTGTGTTTGAAAGTAATAATTGAAAGTGTTGAATAAATAAGTTTGTGACCGATTTAAATAAAGTGAATTTGTGTTTTATTTGAAAAGTGAATAAGTTTTAATTGTCGGACCAAGCCGAATATTACAAAATGAAACCAAACGTTTTCTTGGCAAATGATTTGAATTGTCTTTTTACCCATTTCCTTCAATAACTTCGAAACTGTTTATCTTAAAAATATGGAAGCAACATTTCGCATCACTTGAGGTACTCTTGGAAATGTGTACCAAATTTTAAGGCAATCAGCTTAGCAGATTCTAAAAAAGCGCTTGTCAAAGACGAATGAAAAAAAAAAATTATTCATCTTAAAAGGGTTTTGTTTTCACCTGTGTAAGAACCCTTAAGAGAAACACCACAGTAAGTAAGGAATAAGGAACTAAATTTTTTCTTCAGCAAATATATATTGGTAGTGACGGTGGCTAAGAAGTTATGTGTGTTGGCTGCTAAGCAGAACGTTGTGGGTTCGAATCCTGCTCGTGCCCATAAAAGGTTTTATTTCATCCTTCACGGCCACTGCCTCTTGCGAAGAACTGACATAAATTCCAAGTGTATCAACCTGTCATGAAAAAAGTGTTTCTCAACTTTGCCGTTCGGAATCAGCGTTAAATTGTAGGCCCTCTCAAATGTTCACACGCTACACTAAGAGAAATTATGATGGGAGTTACTATTGGCTCTTCAAGAGCACTGTCGCGTCACTCTATCTTTTTTTTAAATATATTGTAATATGTATACACTTTATATTCCTACCTCTCTATATGTCAATCTATTTTAATGTGTACACACTTTGTAACTCCGCCTCTCCATATCTCTAGATGTCTATCTGTATGTGTACGTACTGCAATGTGTATACACTATTTATCTCTATCACTCTAATATTGTCTTATTGCTGAATAGTTATGTAACAAAAAGTTTTATTTGTAGTTGGAAGTAATTGTGTTTACACTCTTAAGAGGTTCCCCTTCACTCTAGTGGTTAAGAGGAGAACTTCGTTAAGCATCGAGAGTTTCAGCACCTACAAGAACCTAGTGGTTTCTAGAACCTATATGAGTTACATAAATACCCGCTTGGTGTCGAAGCAAAATTAATCGAATGTGAACTGCTATAAAGTAAAGTATCTTAAAATATATGTACCAAATTTCATTGCAACCGGTCCAATCGGTGAAAGACGAAGGAACAGAAAACGAAGTGATGTTAAAAGGTTTCGTTTACACTCTGTGTACGGAACCCTAAGAAAAGTTATCGTAACTCAAGTACATTGTCTCTTCTTTTATACCAAACAAGAGTTTAACATTTAATAAAAACTAGCTGACCACGTGAACTTCCTCTCGCCGCCCTTCAGATTAACAATAGAATTAGTATGTATTATTAACACAGATATTGTGATGACGTGATTTACTTGAATAGAATTGAAATAGAGAACTACATTCTACATATCTGAATTCTTACAACCTCTACAACTCACATTCTTCTTTCATTAAAGCATGAAGGAAAATGCAAATTTCCTTGAAAAATTAAAAAAATTCTCTGATTTGACTATTTCATAAAAATCAGAATTCCAAACAGCTTACGGTTGTCCTCGTTATTTGATGAGTTTCCCATGAGATTGTCCCAAAAATTTGTTTTTTACTGAGGCTATATCTACAATGAAAATTGTATAAAAATGCATTGAGGATTGAGCGGATTAAGAGTCCAAACCAGACATACAAACAAACCAATGGATCTTAAATTCCATGAAAAAAACTTGATTTAAGGGTTGATGTTCTTCGTGCTCTCGCAGAGTTTTCCGAGTTCCCAATCAAAAAATTTCCAATATAATATTTGACGATCAGTGCACTTTCTATTGGAAAACGCATTCTGCAATTTTCCAGTTTTCCATTTGAAAACCAATGCACATGCAATAATATGCAATTTTCCCAATTTTCGGAGATGAGGAGGGGATAAAATTGGGTGTTTTTCATATCGTTATTTACATTATTATTGCAATTTTTTTGTTGTTGTTCTGTAATCTATACATATGGAACTATTTTTTGAATTTTTTTTGGAAATTCCAAGTCCACCCTCTTTGGTGATGACTAGGAGGTAAAGTTTAGTTTTTTGCATTTTCGGCCTTTTTTTATTGTGTTTTTTTTTTTAATTATTTCAAAACTATTTGTCTTAACAATACAAGAAAAATATTTTTGTCATCGCAGGCAATTAATGAATGATTGTACTTATTTTGAAGTCAATAGGGTTGCCATCTGTTCAAAAAATTGTTTTAAGATTTAATGAAATTGGAAATTATAATATTGAAAAATTTTGCATGTTACATAAATAACTGTGACTTCTTATTACTTTTCCAGTATTATTCATGTTATAGACCTATATCTCAAATTTGATTACTAGTTTTAGGTCCAGTAGTGTCGGTGATAAGGGGGGGGGGGTAAATGGCCCATATTTTCTTAAATAACTACAAAACCATTTCTCTTAAAAATATAAAAAAAATATGATTGTATCTGTACTCAATTGGGATAACACTTTTGGAGGAAATAAATTATAAAGTTG
Organism: Sphaerophoria rueppellii; assembly: GCA_920937365.1. Lineage (NCBI taxonomy): Eukaryota > Metazoa > Arthropoda > Insecta > Diptera > Syrphidae > Sphaerophoria > Sphaerophoria rueppellii. The sequence goes on from CAKKXW010000001.1 coordinate 66,957,828, forward strand.
AGTCAAAAATTAAAAAAAAGTTACCCCAAATATTGAGTCATATCTGTGTTATAGGTAACAGTACAGATTTCTAATTTTTTTCCTGTAATCTACTTGTTGAGACCTTGTCTCAGTAACTTTTTCATAATTTTAGGCCCGATAGTTTCGGAGATCAGTGGGGAGAATGGTGATTTTTGTATTTTTTTATCTTTTCTCTTTAATAACTTCGAAACTATTTATCTTAAAACATGAAAACAACATTTTTAGATTACGACAGAAATATGTGTACCAAATTTCATTGCAATCGGCCTAGCAGATTCGAAGAAATCGCTTGTGAATGACGAATGAACATAAAACGAAGGGATGTTATAAGGGTGACGTTTACACTCTGTGTATGGAACCCTTAAAAGTGATGCCATTCAAGAAAATATGCACCATGAATTTTCTTAGAAATAGTTCGTTTAAGAAAACTTATCTTTTTCATTTGTTTTGCTGAAGAAGTCTTTCAAAAACACATAAATAAGGTTAATTATTTGTTCTTCTTTATTTTTTAATATTAATTTTAACTACAACGTTTTCATATTAGACAAAGGTTTCAGGGATGCTATTTTAAGCCTTGAATCCTATGGGTACAAAGCTTACATTCCTGAACATTTATTTGAATTAAATTTTTTATTTATTTAATGAATTCTAACTATTTTTATACAGGGTGATTCACGCGCGTTGTGCCAAAAAGCAAGAGCGTGTAGGTTGAGTTGAGGCAAGAAAAAAATCGTATCGGAGGGGGGGTCTATTCCCCCCCGTTTAGCCGAGAGGGGCAATTTTCTGAAAAATCAACTTATTTTATAAAAAAAATATTAAAAATCAACGGCTTCGGTTACAACACCGTGTTGTACCTTTTTGAAAAGCCAGAAATATCTTCTTTCATTTGGTTTTTAAATCAAATTGTTTTAATGAATAGTTTAAAAAATATTAATTCTCAAACTCAAAATTTAAAAAAAAAAACCAAAAAAATCATTTTTGAACCAAGTTTTTTCAAAATTTTATGTAATTAAGTACTAATTTTGTTAATTTTTAGTCGAAAACAGAAAACCGGATGCAAAAATGTTTAATTCGTAGCAGAAGTGCATGTCCGCTAACTCTTCTCGTGATTATGAGTTTGACATTGTTATGTGTTGATGAGTCAATATTTCAATTGGAAATGGTTGTTTACTAAATATGCGATGCCTTTTATTCACCTTTAGGTCTTTTCGTTCAAGAAAAAATGCGTTTTAATCATCCTAGGCTCCTAACAGGTAGAACCCTTCACCGACAGGTGCCCACGGCCCCCAGACATAATAAGAAAAATTTCAGGTCAGTTTTCAGTGGTTTTCAATGAACAAAATTATTAATCCAGGTAAAATCCAATACTTTTTTACTTTATTGAGGCCTCATAAAATTCCAATTACAGAACAAATATTAAAAGAAAGGTTAATGTGTCATAATAAAGTAATAAAACTAAAAGTCGAGATAGGTAATAATAAAAACAAAAATTTTCTTAGAAAAAAGTGGTCCTGGTCTTTTTTTTATTTCTCAAAAACGAAAAGACATTTTTGCATCCGGTTTTCTGTTTTCGACTAAAAATTAACAGTGGCATTGAGTTTTTAAAACAAAATTAGTACCTAATTACATAAAATTTTGAATAAACTTGATTCAAAAATGATTTTTTTGTTTTTTTTTTTTTTTTTGAAAATTTTGAGTTTGAGAATTAATATTTTTTAAACTATTAGTTAAAACAATTTAATTTAAACACTAAATGAAAGAAGATATTTCTGGCTTTTCAAAAAGGTACAACACGGTGTTGTAAACGGAGCCGTTGATTTTTAATATTTTTTTTTTTTAAATAAGTCAATTTTTCAGAAAATTGCCCCTCCCGGCTAAACGGGGGGGAATAGACCCCCCCCCTCCAATACGATTTTTTTCTTGTCTCAACTCAACCTACACGCTCCAGCTTTTTGGCACAACGCTCGTGAATCACCCTGTATATGGAGTTTTTTTTCGCTTGGCATCATCGTCCAAAAACAAAATATGATGTTTCAGATTTGACATTAGAATTTCTGCTTCTATTATGACTAGTACAATCATTCTGGCAATCGATTGTAGCGCCACTTTCTACAAGCATTTTATTAGTCGCGTTTTATTATCCTCACTAACCCATATGGGTTACCTCGTGATCTTTGTATATATAATCCTATAGTATTTCCACGCGTTTGAATTTTGTTACGCACTATGCTGCCGTCAAACCGAAGGGGTGGCGCCGGTGCAGTGAATTAACGCCCATGGCATTAACGCCTGCGGGTTTTAATTCCAAAAACAAACGGAATTTACCCCCGTGGCTGTAAATTCCTTTTTGAATTGGCATTAAAGCCCACCATAAAAAAGAATTAACGCCCGCGGGTGCTAATGCCATTTGGAAGTGGCAATAAGATCCGCGAGTGTTATTATTTTTTGGAAGTGATCATTTCACCCTCAGGTGTGAACATGAACACTTGCGCGAATTTCATTTTTAGACTACTAACCCACTATGATGGGTCATTAGTCCAGAAATCAAATTCAAGGCTTCCGACCATCGCAATTACCTTTATAAACTTTGTAGAATAATAAAATAAGTGGACAGTTTTAACATATTTTCAAGGTGTTTTTTCTGTGCATATCGGCTGAAACAGCATGTTCTAAATCTATGTGACGTTAAGTGTTAAGACAACATTTTCCAATGCAAACGTTCTTCAGCACTCTGGGATGTCAAATTTCGGTAACTGTACGGTATTCTACAAGCACACTATAATTATTGAAGCCAATATCGTCTTATTGCAACTATTTGTCACTTAAAATAGCAGAGCTATTTCAATTCCATTAAAAGCTGCATCAGAAATATGGATGGACGCAAGCGGAAAAAATGTTGGCCAAAAGAGAATCAATTTGGGGTGTGAAAATAAAAAAATTCGCGTGAATTTTTTTTATTTCTTGAAATTAAAATGTTTTCAGAAAGCACTTTCCTTTCATGGTGTGACTGCTCTCTGAAAACAATTTTTAAAAAATAACAAACTCTTAAGTTTGGAAACACCACACCAAATTTGACTGAAATCCTGTAACGTGTTGAATTCATTGCGAACCAAGAAGTTAGAAAAAAAAAGAAAACATAACAAGCAACTTGACAATACAATACAAATTAGAAACAAGATAAGGTCTGAGTATGACTCAAGCTAGTTTGATCGAACTGGGACGTAGTGGTACGCAGCGTTACCACTTCAAAAGTAAGATTGCGCAGTGAAACAATTGAAAAAATGCAGTAAATCAAACATTTTCGCAGTAGATTTCTTATTTCACAAAAAAATTTATAGAATCTAATTTTTTTCTCAAATTCCCCAATTGTAAAATTAAAATTTGGAAACGTTCGATTTATCCAGGAGAATCTGATAGTTTCAAGCATTTGTCTGTAATATTTATCATAATTTCCATGCAAAAAATTGTTATGTTTACAAGTAGAGTATAATTCAATTTATTTCTTGTTTTTGATATTATTTGGAGGATTATTCCGGATCTCCATTGTCGTCAAACGATACCGTTTCGACGATCGACTCGCTTCACGTTACTCTAAAAATAACTATCATCCTGACGATGTCGTTTTTTCAGATCGAAATGTGCTTTCGTAACTCGATTAGCGTCAAAACGATATCGTCAAACCTAAGGAAATTGAACGATAGCTAAAAAGGTATCATCTAGAATAAATATTTCATAATAATTCCTTTTTTAATTCAAAATACGGTTGAAACTTATGAAACATTTTATGATATACCATTAATTTTATAAAAAAAAAAGAACTGGGGGATCTTTCTTTGAGTGGAAAATGGAAAATAGGAATCATTCATTTCAACCGTTGGAAAGTTAGTCAAATTCTATGTGTAAACAAAATCTCTGAGGTAAACAAAAAGTAAATGTGTAAAAGCCTAATTTCAACTGTCATCTAGATACATGGTATTTTTATTAAAGAGTACTAAAATCAGATCAAAGAAGAGAAGCGACATCTGTATTATAAGGTTCTTTCAATATCTTCCTTGCAAATGCGTCATGCCGGTGACACAAAGCATGAGCTGATTGTAAAACACGTGGAGAATGATGACATTTTGTCTACAGTTTGAAAGTATCTTTAGCTCTATAATACATTAAAAAAAAACCCTTAAACGAGACGAGAATGATCAATTTACGTGAAGAAAATTTGAGACAATATCGTTGACGATGATCGTTTGGATGATTATCGTTTTTAATGTTACTGAATGACCCTCCTGATAACTTGTGAACATTTTCTCTCCAGAGCAGCATTACTAATCGGGAGTTAGCATAATTGATACCCACATTTTATAAATAGTTTTGTACAGAGAGGACCAAACCTTAAAAGAACATACTATTATCCATAAACAAAAGAAGGAAACGTGCACGAAAACTATGATGAATCGTTGAATGATTTGGGAACGATCTAGTTGAAAATTATTTCTGACATCAGATTTTCGCGTGAGTTAAATCGTTCATGCAATAGCTGTGCTGAAGTTATATCGGATTTTCATTTCTGTCACAGAAGCAAATGAAATTATAATAACTAAAGAAGAAAAAGTGCAGTAGATTGGATTAAGTGGCAGTAGATTTGTTTTTTGGAAAAATCGCAGTAGATCTACTGCAATTGCAGTAAAGTGGTATCGCTGGTGGTACGTCCCATGGAATTGAAAAATGGTAATTTTTTTTCCTCTGCGTGCGATATCTATGTAACTATATAATCTGTGACCCTATGTATATTAATGTGACCTGGTTCAATGAAATAAAACATGTTGCAAGGGTTGATAATTGAAGTTTATATCGTAATATATTATATCTTTCGAAGTTATCACAACCCACACATTAGTTAATTTATATTTTAGAGTCAAATATTTATATTTTGTATTCATTTATATGGCTTTGTTAGCAAAAAACAAGCAATTACATGAAATACAAAATAAAATGATCTTAAAAGATTATCTTGGTCAATCCAATCCTTTTCGGATTGTGAGGAAGAAAAACAAGAGCACATGTACAGACCATCAGCCAGACCAGCATTTTGGGAAATTCAGATTTTATGTATCGTACACAAACAACGCTCGCTCTATTTGTTGTGAGCTCGTTCCTTCTTTCGAATTTTTCTAGATCGAAAATTTTTGAACTATTCTTTCCTACTAGATTTTTTTTCTGTTTTTAGCGTTTTTTATTGTATTAGATATACTCTGATCTGACATCAATAGCCTTAAGAACTTCCTTCATAGGTATACTATTCATAAAGGCATTTAAATAACATGTGTTTGCTGCCTCTTTAGTTAATGCCTTTGCATTGCCTTCCTTTTATTCTCTGCCATCATGCGTTTCGTTTATTCTACTCTTTCATTTGCAACCAAATTACCAAACAAGAAAAGTTCCCTGTTCCCTCTCTTTCCTTTGCTTAGTTCTTTCTGTAAATCTGATTCTCTGAGAGCGACTGTCGGCTGCAAAAAGAGAATGACAGCAAAGTACAAGTGGCGCCACCGGTGCAGTGCATTAACGCCCATGGTATTTTTTTTTTTTTTTTTTTCAAAATTCATTTTTTATTCATAATCACTTACAACTACTTATTTCTAGACAAAGAATTCAAACTAGCTTATTATCTAAAATCTTATATTTAACTTACTGGCCCCAACCGGGCGCTCTAAGGAATTCAAGATCAACTTAAAATTAATGCCTTTCGGCCTATGAACTATTTTATTAATTTTTATAGCTGTTTCTTGTTAGAAAATTTAAAAAAAACTAACATAGTATCATTTTTTATTTTTGTTCTTACAGGCTACTTAAAATTAGGTCCTTAAAAATAATTAAAACTACCTATTCTACCTAACAACTACTTACGAACTAGAACAACCACAGCAGCAAATCTCTATCATTTTTATTTAATTTTTTTTTGTATTTTTTTTTGTATTTTTTTTTGTATTTTTTTTTTTTTTTTTTTTTTTTTTTTTTCTTTTTTTTCATATCTTTTTTTTTTTATTTTATATTTGTTGTCCTTGTCAATGTTTGTACCACCATGCATGCCTACTCTACTTAAACCTAAACCCAAAACCCTTAAACTAAAACAAGTATGTAAGCCGGCCAAGGCTCAAAACCCCACCCCGACTACTCATTATCAAGTGCTGACTGAAGCCACCAGAACTGGTTCTCCTGCTTCACCCTATCGATTCGGTCCCGCCATGGTATTAACACCCGCGGGTGTTAATTCCAAAAACAAAAGGAACTAACCCACGCGGGTAGTAATTCCTTTTTTAAATGGTACTAACACCCGCGGGGGTTAATTCCTTTTTTTGGCGGGCTTTAATTCCAATTTTAATTGGAAATAAAACCCACACGTGAAACAAATTTAAAAAAAAAACTCAATAACTTAATATGGTGACATTAAATAACGCATAGGGCCTTATTTCCATTTCTTAATAAACAAAAAATTAAGTTCCTGTATGTGTACACATTGAACGCAACTTCAAAAAAATCGTATAAATAAATAGGAATACGTTATTAGCCGTCAGAGCAATCAATTTTTCAAAGCTGTTGAGGTTTCCTTTTATTTGGAAAATCACACTACACATCCTGTTATGTAAATAAAGATTCATTTTCAACATATTATTGAATATCGACTGAGAATGAGGCCGATACGTAAAATTCAAGATCGATTTCATTTTATTGCGAGCGAAGCGAGCGGAAAAAATTTTGGCCAAAAGAGAATCAATTTAGGGTGTGAAAATAAAAAAATGCACGCGAATTTTTAATTACATAGCAAAAACTTTTCCCCTAAAAAAACAACCTAATAATCGTTGAAAAAAAATGTCGTAGGGCAATTTCGATCGGAATAAAAAAAAAAAATACAAGCATCTGCCAAACTCGAAGTAAAAGAGAAATTGATGATAGAAGCTGTTTTATTTTCATGATCTGATCCGGATCAGATCATCGTGAATCGTGATAATAAAACGCAGCTATTATTGTACGCACACCAGCCATCCTCATCCCATCAATGAAATGAGTCGTTCGCTCAACCGCTTTAAAAGAGAGAAAAGAAAAAAATTTAAAGGGGTTGGTTTTTGGCTGTCCGTACCAAAATTATATAGAAAAAAAACTACCTGCACGTGCTCAGTTAAAAGTTGTGTTGGCTCGAAAAGGAATGGCAAAAGGAAATTGTTTGTATCTTTCGAATGCAACTTGCAAGTTGCAAGCTAGCGTTTATGTCTGGATCTTGTTCTTGTTGTTTGATTTTGTTCTGTTGATTTTGATTGCAAGGTTTGATTATAGCAAATCTCTTGAAAATAAAGGATACAGAAAGTGGTAATTTTTATTTGCACTGGCTGCGATATCTATGTAACTATATTATCTGTGATAGGGTTGACATGAACAAGAACTAGTTTTTTATGGCATTTTTTTTTTACGACGAATTTTCAACTTTCCACTTAGTTTTTTGTATTCCCTATGTTTTGTCTCCTTCTCCCTATAACACTTTAGATTTACCGTCTATTTCCCAGGTATATGAGAAATGTAAGAAAAAATATTAACCACGTAGAGAGTGTCTTTACGCCTTATTAGATATACTCTGATTGATATGCTTTGTTGCAGGATTTCATAATGTGTGCCAGAAAACCAATACAGTTTTAATATTTAACTACAAGTAAAGGCCTGGCTATTCGATAGAAGGCTGCAGAAATTTGTTTTCAAATTGAATACTTGGATCATTTCTTGTTTTGAACATTAAATGTCATTGAAAATCTGCTGTTCTGAAAAAAGGTGTTGGCTTAGCTAAAGTATGAAACTGGTTTAAATGAATAAATTTTTATATTTTTGAAAGGTACATACATTTATTCAGTTTGCAATGAATTTTTATACAGGTTCAGTATTCGAAACAGCTCTATGATGATCTCTCATTTTAAATTTAAGAAAGAAACTTAACAGAATGTTTGAAACATTTTTTTTGTTCAAAATTTTATTCTTTTCTACATTAACCAGGAGGTAGAATACCAAATGCGTTTTTTTAAGGGTATCCCCATTAGGCGTAATCCCTGTACATAATTGCTTATTTTAGGTACATATATGCCAATATACAATGAAAAAATTAACATAATCACAGAAAATAAATATACATTTTTGTATTACTTACTATTATTGCAACTAATGTACAGATATATAATAATATATAATATAAAACATTTTACGCACTATTTTAACAATTGGAAATGTTAATCATATGGATAATTTTACTTAAAGATATTTACTAGATGACTTATTACTAAGCTCCTTATTTGTATTATTGAGAGTAAATATGACCAGCCCAGTTAAAATGAATCGCAGAATTTTCTCCTTGTGCTCTTCACAGCAGCATGTTGCTATACATTCCCTCATTTGATGACTAATGTCAGTCAACCAAGTTTTCATGATTTTTGGCTCTGTGTGGTACTTGGAAAAGTCAGCTTTGAAAATTGTCTCAACTTTCCTTACAGTTTCTTTGAAAATAACCGAAAGAATTATAAGTTCCCGAACTTGGACGTACTTGAGACAGTGTTATAAGCTTTTTTGTTTCACAAAAAGTGTTTGTTCACGTTCCCTGATGTTATCCTCAATAAGGTATTGAGAACAGATTTGGCAATAGAGATTTTTTACAAGTTTAGCTGCTGCAAATCCGGCATAGTACAATGCCACCGCACTCTGAAGCTTCTCTTGTGGAAGAAGTGACTTGCAGTATATTACGATGATGCTTTCTTTTCTGTCCTCGGCTTCGTGTAAATCCTGTTCGTCATTATCTTCTTCGTCTTCACGGGCAATGCTGTCCGCACCTTGGACAGCACATTCCGTTCGATGCTCCATCATGTTTGCCACTAGACTGTCGGTCTCAAAGTCTTCTAGCTCCTGTCCCTCGAGGTCCTTGGTTTTTTTTAATAAGCCCTATCTAACAAAGGTGCAGCCTTCGCGTCAGTATAACCGGAATGTACAGCCGAGCCTAGTTTGTGGAACAGGATCTCTTTGAGATTTCTCATAAACCGTTACGCTGACGGAATTTTTTCATAAGAAACCCTGTTCATATACGAAGCATAGAAAAAACATTTTCGGCAACGTCAGTGTTAATACGGGACAGAAGAAGGCATTCTTGTCCTTTTCCTTTCTGGTACTCCCACATTTCCTCCATTGCCCAAATGGTGTGGTAGAGTCCATTAAAACAAGGTGGAACTTGTATGAAACCACTGGAACGCCAAGTTTTTGTCCATAACTTCGCATCGTGGAGAAAACTTAAGGTGTTCGTTGAGGCAGAGCAGACTTCCTTGTTTGTATTCCTAGAAAATAATTCAGCTGTATTAAGGCGATCAAATAAGTCGTTCATTCTGTTACAGAATGAAGCAGTTGCCTCGTCTTTTTTCCTCAAAGTCTTCGAACGCGTTGAACCTAATAGCTGTGTGAATTCCTGCTGCTTAGGTATGGCTTAGTACCTGAGTTGCATGCTTCACTGACAGCTTTTCAAAATTATTTGGATGCACATGTCTTTTATTTAATTTACTTAAAATGCTGAACGAGGGACTTTTCATGTCCATCGCATAAACTTTCTCAAGAATTATTGACTCCTCTCAGCGTAAAAACCATAACTTTAGAGGCTATGACGTTTTCTCGCCCGAAATCTCCAGAATCATAGAGGCTGTATATAATATCATCCTTGATGTTATGCTTCAGCTCTCTTTTGATCGCCATTTCATCAAATAGAAACACACATTTTTTGTCTAGGGGACTCATAACCATTGCTTTGACCTTAAGCATGGTTTTAATCAATTCTGTCATTCCGGCTGCTAGACGCATTTCGGAATGCCAGTGCCAGATTGTGCTCAGAGAACTTAAAAGAGGAGTCAATAAAGAAACGGTATGCTGCTGGGGACTTGTGGTGGAAGAATGTCCCTATGAGAGTTGAAGTTGAAGTGTCAAAGAGTGCGGATGTAAAGTAAGAGAGCTCTACATAAATCAACTAATTTGTTATTAATCGGTCCATTACGTAATTGAAATTGTCTCTTTCATCAAATAAAACTGTGCTGTTTTTGTAATCAAATTGAAACAATAATTAGACTCGTCTTGGAAGTGTAAAAAAAAAACATTAATTCAGTATGCAGAACAACAAACGCAACGAGCAACTAAGAAAACTCCGCTCATCTGAAAAACAGTCCTGCTTTCCCTCTTACACAAGCTCCCCTGCATCTGCACAAAACAATTCTTTTATGTGGAGCAAAATCGAATCTCGATTCGAAGTGCTGACAAAAACCTTAACAGACACTATTCTTAATCAATTGAAATCTGAATTAAATGCAATGTGTGAAAATCTGTCCGAACGAATTAACCAAATTGAACATGATTTCGACCTTAAACTTAAAAAACTTGAAAATTCGTTTAACGAACGGTTGTGCTCTTTCAACCATTCAATGTTTACTTCTGGTTCTAGTTTGGACGCACTAGAGCAACAGGGAAGAAGGATAGACTCCCAAAAAGATGAGCTATCTTACATAAAGGCTCAGTTGATGGAGAAGGACAACACATCGCTTGAAATGCAAATTGATGCACTGGCGCGAAAAAACATTTCCAGTGATCTTGTACTCCATGGAATACCAACAGCAGACAACGAAAACCTTGACAACATCTTTCAACAATTCTGTGAATTGATAAGCCTGCCACCAATCAATCCAATTCAAATCATTCGTTCTAAGCCAAGAAATAAATCTGCATCAAGTGCTATCATTATCAAGCTGCTGCACATGAAAGATAAAGTGAATAATGTACTAAAATGTGCAAAAGCTTTCTACACACAAAAAAAGAGAGCTGTCTCTTTGAGTGGTCTTGGTTTCATCGGTAATAAGTTTGTAAGAGTATACGAAAGCTTGACTAAAAGAAACCATGCTATTTTTAAAAGAGCTAATGATCTCAGAAAAAAAGGGCTTTTGTATTGTGTTCACAAGAAGTGCGTTTTTGCGCTGACGATAGTTGACTATAGTTAGAAATAGTTGAAATAGTTAGAAATAGTTGAAATCATCCAAAAACGCTTTTTAGTTAGGTTTGGTTGATCTGTCAAACCAGAAAAAAAAAAAAAAAACAAATCTTTTAGATTAAAATTTTCTTTTCTTTTCTTTTGATCATAATAATTGAAATGGATAAAGAGACAACAATTTTCGTTGCTCTATAGGTATTTATTGCAAAAATTCAAGACCGATGTTGATATGGTAAGATTTTAAAGACAATTGAGATGAGAACATATTTATTTATTTTTTGAACAACCCACAGCAAGAAAAGAAAAGTGAAAGAGACTGAAGACCACCCTCCATCAAGAAATCTTCAAGCTGTTCCAAGTAAGCCAGCTCCTGATATTCTCCTAATTGCGGCTCCCAGATTCAGCGAAAAATTATCAAAACCAATATCTAGTTCGTGATTTTATATAAATAAACGAAAAAAGTCTTTATTCTCTGAAACTAATTAAACATTTTTTATTGCTGACAGACACAAAAACAATGAATTCAAATAAATGTATGCCGATTTCGTCCTTCATTCATTGATTTGGGTTTGCTTATGCTTGAATTCTGTAAGAGCGTCATTGAGCTTCCTCTCCGATGATCTTCGTGATCTTCGTAATTTCCTCGTCAGTCAGCTTCATTCATCGCTGCGTCAATTTCTTCTCATGCAGAGCAACTTCCATTTGCCGTTCGTGCCGACTCACGTTCGAAAATCATTATGTTCATGGGCAGTGGCCAACTTGTCCTCCAAAACCATGTCCATGTCCTCGAGTTTTTCGATGACTTTTTGTATATTAACCGTACGTAGACGCTGACTGTTTTGGCCATCTTTGGCGGCCTGCAAGTCGCCACGCAGTTGCAGTTGAAATAGGGGTGTTTGCGGATTGCAATAAAGCCAATTCGAATCGGTGATAGAATGAGATTCTTGAAATTGGCGCTGAATTTTAAGTCACTTGGAAAGGCGATAATTTCCTTGGTGTGTATCCCCTCGTAGTGACTGAGGATTTTCAGTTTGACTCGTGAAGCTTTAAAATTTGTAAGGGGAACCTTATTTTCTTTATATTTTTGTAATGGAATATTTTTAATTCAAGACGAACAGAAATCCTTTGATTGGAATTAAATTTGCGGCGGTACGGATACGGACAACTACGACGGTAAAAATGCACGAACAGAATGTTTTTTTTTATTCCAGATTAATAGTCATTAAAAACACTATTAAACAGAAAAAAAAATTTGACACATCAACCATTTTCAACTCACCTCCTGAGTAGAGTTGGGAATAGTTAGAAATAGTTACGATTTGACACTTTAACAATGACCGCAAAAACGACAATTGTGGTTACGAAACGTAACTATTGGCGTGCAAAAACGAGAAATAGTCAACTATAGACAACTAGAGTCAGCGCAAAAACGCACTTAAGACGAGGCCGTGTATCTGTATATGTCCGTCAGCACAATCAAACGGATAAATTGCCAATCTGCATTAAGAATTTGAACTCTCTTGAAGTTTTCCGTCCTACTGTTGATTTCGCCGCAAATGATGCTGCTGGAAGTGCTTAAGTGGATGTTAGTGTCAACATGAATTATGTCGATGTTTCTGATGTTGCTGCTGAGAGTGCATAATTGGTGTCGATGTTGCTGTAAGCTGAGTTGATGTTGCTGATAACTGGGTTGATGCAAAGATAAGAGCAATTTAATCTTAAATGTTAATTATTATTATTTTTTTTTTTATGTTGATATAAATAGAGCAATACTTGAATATGTATGTTTTAATAGCAAACAACAAAATGTTTTTCTATACATTGTATGTGTTTATGTCACTTTATTCTATTTTCTTGGTTTTGTCTTGATGTGTGAGTTATTTTCTGCTTTGCTGATGGTGGTGGTTAATTTATCTTTTTATTGTTTGTATTATGGTGGCCTGCACAGATCCTGATAACGTGAAGTGCGTTCTGAATTTGTTGTGCAATGCATATGACGGCCTAAACATCTGCTGTTTGAATGCTGAGTGCATTCGCGCTAAATACACTGTATTATATCAGATATTTAGTACTGCAATGGTGGATGTCATTATATTGTTACATGTCAGATAATCTCATATCTTTGCCAGGGTTTGTGGTTTATAGAAATGATAGACGTAATAGAGTGGGAGGAGGTGTTTGCATGTATATTCGTGATAAACTGCCTGCCTCTACAGTGTTCAAGTCAAGTGGTGTTATAGAATTCATATTCGTTGAAATAAAAAATTCATATGAAAAGTATTTACTGATAACCATATACAGCCCGCCTAATATGTTTAAAGAAGAAAATGTATATGAATTAGATGATGCTTTTTTAAGATTTAGCTCTAACTATAATTATATACTAATTGGTGGCGACTTCAATGTCAATATTTTAAACGCTAATGGTAGTTCCCGATTTTATAATTCCTTCTGCGATAAACATGGTCTCTCAATAGTTAATCACCGGTCAACATGAATTTTGAGTCTGAGTTCTGTACCGCGGATTTTGATTACTTATGCCTAACTTAAAAATATAAAAATATTTTTACATTATAAAGTTTGCTTTTGTAGCTACCAGAACGAAATTTCAAATTTGGCTGGTGTTTAACCAGAATCAAGAAAACACAAGTTTGCTCTTCGGCTGCCGCATTGCAAGTGTCGGTTTTATTTGTAAATGGAATATACATAAAATATGGCTTGTGGATCGTGGATCCTAGTGGACTGTATATCGCTCTGTCCTGGTTAACATTTCTGGGTCTATACGCTCAAACAAGGGATGTGTTCATAAATAAATAGGTAATATAACAAATGATAGAATATAACAGATAATATAATACATTAAGACGATTTTACAATTTCTAACATCCACCCCCCCCCCCTAACGGAGTGAATTATTGTACTTAAAAAATAATTGTTGATTGATGACTAGGCTGCTAGGCTGGACTGGCAGCACTGCTCCTTCTTCTTCATGGTCCTGCTCTTGACCGTAGTAGTCTTATTCCTCTCCTTCCAGGTCCTGATCCTGGATTGGTAATCGCACTAATTTTCGAACTGGACGCACCAACTCTGTGGTTGCTGTTTTCAACTTGACTGAACGCACAAGGTTATCCGCGCCTGGATAAACTTCAATGATTCGCCCAACGCACCAAACATTAGGAGGAAGGCCATCCTCCTTTATAATGACAAGGTCGCCCACCTTTAGGTTTTCTTCTATTGAGTTCCATTTGTATCTCGTTTGAAGAGAACTCAAATAGTCTTTTCTGAATCCATTCCAGAAATCTTGATGCATCAACTCCATCCTCTTGTTATATTGGAGTTGCTTCAAGGATCTGTCGCTCATATCCCTCGTTAAGGGTTGTACGGCTCGGCCGCCATGATGAATACCTGCCGGAGTAAGGTAATTCAAATCCATCGGCTCATCGGTCACTCGGGTCAATGGCCTACTATTCAGTGTTCCGGAAACACGCATAAGAATAGTCTGATAACGCTCAAAGGTAAGTCTTTGCGTACCAATGATTCTCTTCAAATGGTACTTGGACGACTTGACTGCGGCCTCCCATAATCCTCCTTGGAAAGGCGCACGCGGTGTGATAAATACCCATTGTATATGGTTTATCGATAAGTAATTCCTTACTTCTTCTGAATCCCATGATTGAGAAATCCGTTTCAATTCGTTGTTCGCTCCAACAAAGGTTCGCCCGTTGTCACTAAACATCTTAACCGGTGCTCGGTAGATTGCTGACATTCTTGATAATGCCCAGATAAAACGCTCTGCTGTCAAATCGGTACAGCATTCCATATGCACAATCTTTGTTGTCATGCAGACAAATATAGCCACATAGCCGGCTATCGTAGTATTACAACGCCCTTCCCATTTCTGCAATGATATGGGACCAAAGTGATCTACACCGCAATAGGTAAATGCTGGTGCAATTGTCAGTCGCTCCTTAGGTAAACTTCCCATCAATTGGGCATGATCGTGATGTGCATGTCGGATACATACCACGCATGACTTTATTTCTCTCAAAGCCGCTCGCCTTGATTGAATTACCCAATATTTCGCCCGAATGTAATGCAGCATGATTTGAATGTGACCATGCTGTGTCCTCTCATGCGCTTCCTGCATTAGTAGTCGCACAAAACGAGTATGAGCTGGTATAATAATAGGATGTTGCTCATCGTAACTCACATTTGCATTATCTAATCTTCCTCGAAGACGTAATATCGAACGCTCATCCAGAAAAGGATTCAATCTGAATAAAGCGCTACTCTTGCAGAGTGCCTTTCCTTCCTTTATCAAATTGATTTCGCCCGTAAAAACTTTCCGTTGAGTAAACCTGATCCAATACTCCAACGCTTCATTCAACAACTCGTTCGAATAACCAATCGATTTTGGTTCACTTTTCGTCGCCCGGTGACGAAACCATGATAAAACACATGCGGTGATACGCACTAGCTTATTCAATGATGAATATCTTTCTATTAAGCACAGTCCATTGATTTGAAGACAATCAAGACTCTTGAAAGTCGCACGCGCACACACTTTTGGTCTGAATTCCCCTTGGATTTCTACCAATTGCTCTTCTACCAAATCACCCTCTGTATGAGGCCAATACTGGTATGATTGCCTTAAAAAACTTGGTCCTTGCCACCAAAGTTCATTCTCAGGTAATTCTTTCGCTCTTAACCCTCTAGAAAGCATATCTGCGGGGTTATTTTTCGTTGAAACATGTCGCCAACATTTAACATCAGTACTGCGCTGAACTGATGCTACTCGATTCGAAACAAAGGTTTTGAACATAGCTGATTCGTTCCTTAACCAATTTAACGTTATCATTGAATCCGTGAAACAATGATAATTTGCATATTCAATATGACAATCTCTACGCACTTGCTCCATTAACGTTGCTAACGTTTCTGCCGCACACAACTCCAATCGCGGAATCGATATCGTCTTCACTGGTGCCACTCTTGAACGTGACGTCAGAAGATTACAGTGATATTTCTCACCATCATACACTCGCACATAGATTACCGCTCCATAGGCTTTCTGAGATGCATCAGCAAAACCTATCAGCTCAAACGCTCTACCACCTGAAGTCAGTAGCCAACGTGGTATTCGTATATTATTTAAGGCTTCTAATTGTATGAAGAAGTCTTTCCATTCCTCTCGTAGTTCCGAGGATAACTCATCATCCCATTCCATTTTCTGCTGCCAAAGCTTTTGTATAAAGCATTTAGCTGTCACAATGACAGGTGCCAAGTAACCATTTGGATCGTAGAGTTTGGCTACTTCACTTGCCACTACGCGCTTCGTGACCTTTACCTCTTCGCTCCACTCGGTCTCCATACAAAATAGGAATGAATCTGCTCTTGATTCCCATTTAAGACCTAATACCGCCGTGTATTCGTTGCTCAAGTCCATTACAGGATCGATCTCTGCAATGTCCTGTCTTATGAATTGAAGCAGTTCTTCGCAATTCGAACGCCATTTACTTAACTCAAACCCGCCATGGTTCATCATAACGCACAATTCTTTGTATAACTTCTTGAGTTCCTGGATGGAATCTGTGCCCGAAAAGAAATCATCCATATAACGCTCGAGTAAAGTTGCTCTAGAAGCTAACGGATACTCCTTTTCATATCTTGTCGCTAATTCAATCATAGTTCGAATAGCTAGAAACGGACTAGATTTCTGACCATATGTTACAGTTAGCAAAACATAGATCTTCGGTATCTCTCGCTCCTCGAAACGCCATAAAATCTTCTGATATCTCAAATCTTCTGGATGAATGAGAATTTGTCTGAACATCTTTCGCACATCTGTCGCTAATACAAATCGGTGAAACCGAAAACGCATAATTATCACATCTAAATGCTCTTGGAGATTTGCTCCTGCCAATTGAATGTCATTCAATGACTTGCCATTGGTTGTTGTGCAGCTAGCATCAAACACAACACGAAATTTCTTTATTACAGCGTGGTGTGGGATAAAATAACCACCTGCAATCTCATCTTCTCTCGCTAAACGCATATGACCTAGATTGATGTATTCAATCATAAAGTCATTATATTTCTTACGTAGATCGGAATCCAACGCTAATCTTCGCTCAAGCTGCCTTAGTCTGTTTAAGGCTGTTGACTTGGAATCACCTAGATCCCGGCTTTCATCGTACCAAGGAATACGTACAATAAAGCGTCCATTTTCATTACGCTCCACAGATCTCGCAAATTGATCTTCCGCTCTTTTTTCTAGTAAAGAGAGTTCTTTTGCTGAATAATCTCTCAATTCCCAGAAACGTTGCATCAACTGATGGATTGCTTCCATCTTATCTTCGCTCGACATGGTAAAGTTGACTAAACTTTTCTGATCAACATGACGCTCTAACATTGAACCATAAATGATGAATCCAAATGTTGAGGATTGCGCTATCAATCCATCGCTAATACGTAAGATTCGTTCTTCAATTATCCTCGCCCAAACAGTAACTCCCAGAAGTATATCAACTGGATTAGCTTTATTATAATTTGGATCCGCAAGAACCAAATTATCAAACTCTTCGATTCTACGCTCTTTTTCAAAATACCTTGGCTGTGGTATACTCTTTATGACTATGAAGTGTATAATCATGTCATTCACACGCTCATTTTCAACTGAAAACCATGGTTTAATATTAGCTAATACTAAACCTCCGTCGCACCAATTTTCTCCAGCAATCCCTTTGACTTGGATGGAAAAATTTGTTCTTTTTAGTCTTAACGCTCTCACCACCTTTTCGGTTACTAAGTTAACCTCTGATCCGGTGTCGAAAAATGCTCTAGTCAAACGCTCCTCGCCACGCTCATTCTGCAGCCGAACATAACCAGTTGCGAGCACCGCCCGTTCCTGGTCATTCTGCATCTCTAAAAATCCTGCTGATTTGAAGTCGATTGTGTCGCTCCATGGTGCTGATACGTCGTTGCTTCAGCATTAAATCGGGCATCCTTTGATGTAGTAGCCACTGGTCGCACTCCAATTGCACTTACTGCAAATGCTTTATAGCAGAGTAAGCTATTATGACGCTCATTTGGGCATTTTTTGCATGGCCCACCTTTACAGCTCAACGAGTTCGAACGATGATTTGGCATCATACAATTAAAGCATAATTGTAACCTTCTTATCCTATCACGTCGCTCAGTGACGCCCATATTTTTGAATTGCTCACACTTATATAAAGTATGTTTTCCTTTACAATGAAAACAGATTAATTCATTGTAACGCTCTGGTTCTTTCGCACCTGATTTGGAATCATTTTTCCTAGCTGTCATGCTACTGCTTAGCTGACAATCATTCGCTCTAACATATCTCATGTTTTCAGGTTGAGTCTGAGGTATATTTGAAATGCCTCTCGCTCGTCGCTCTAAGAATCTCAACACATCGGCCGCTAATGGCATATCGTGCAGATCCTGATTCGTCTCCCACATCTGCAACGTGCGTGGAGGCATCCTTGTGATAAGGATGTGCACTAGAACAGGATTCCAATTTTCAACAGAACATCCTGCAACGGATAATTGACGGATTATCCGATTTGTCGTATCCACCAAAACACGCAAAGACTCATGTGTCTCCTTTGTGCATTTCTCAATGTTCATTAGCTCGTCTAAATGCGCCATTACAATCCGGTATTTATTCTCAAATACCTCCACCAATTGCTCATACGCACTTTGATAATTCGCTCCAATGGTCTGCCAACCCCCTAGAACACGCTCAGCCGCTCCCGATAACGACTTTTTCAAGTAATGCATTTTTTGCGTGTCTGACAACGTAACATTGTTGTGAACCAGACTTTCATACATCGCCCTCCATCAAATATGCTTGGAACAATTCTTTCCAGCCGTATTTCTGACGACATTGCTTGCGTCAATGGAACGTCGTTGTTCCCATTTAACTGCTCAGTTATACGCTCATCAGGTACAGACACCGCTCCGCGCGTCTGTTCCTCAATTACATTCAGTCGCTCCGCCATTATTTCCACTGCCTCCAAATAGGCATTTTCGACTTCCTCAGCCAGTCGGCCGTGGATTTCGAATTCAATTCGCTCCTCATTATCGAGTATATTCAAATGCTCGGCATTGAATCTCTCAAAATAGCTTTCCAGCATTCTCAAGCGCTCTCGGATTTGTATTATCCCAATTTGCCCAAATTCCTCGCTCTTCGCAAATGCTAACGCTCTAGCAATATTATTCTTCAATAATTCGCACCGGTTTAGTTCCATCTTCCAAAATAAAACAAAAACAATTTGTTGGAAAAAGAAATATTTTCCAACAAATGTAATATATTATTCGCTCTTGTTGATGTTTCCTCAACGACGGTTCGCACAAGAATAAACCATAAAACAAAAAAATGATTTTCAAAATAAACGCTCTCAACTAAAAGTCTTGCTGACTGTACGCTCAAAAACGACAATTTAAACAAACAAACAAAAAATATTTCCATCGCACGCACAATTCAATCGGTAAAATAACTGCCATTAATGCAGCTGCGGGCAGAGCATACTGTTGTGGTATTGCCCTATACCACAACGACGACAGACGCCGTATCGACAGTCATGCCTTCCACCCCTTCTCCTTTTCATCAAACAGTTCGCACACAAATTCAAGTCGTTGACTAGCCGCCATCTCACCGACAGTGAGCATCGCCGCAACTCTTCGCACTCAAAGATCTTGTGTGTGCCACCACAGCAATGGCACTTCACTTTCTCGCCCCGTTTCTCGCTCGACTGCGTCGTTGTACGCTGGTGTGTGTTGTTCACAACGCTCTTTACCGTATTTTCGGCTAACGGCTTTCGCTCATTCGCCCGGTGCTTACGAAATTTCTGTCTTGCACCTGGAGAACTCTCCTTCGAGGATGGCGATGTCGACGCCGACTTACTCTTCGTGAGGCTTTTTCCTTTTTCTTCCTCGTCGCTCTTAGGAGTCTTCTCGCCTATGCCCTGAAGCATATCCCTCCTTCTGCGCTCATTCATTTGGCTCCTATATCTGGCCATCGCACTTTGAAATATTTCCTCGATTTGACTGAAGAAGCTATCTTCAGCCATGAAACGCTCCTTGTCCTGGTGCTCCGAAACCAGCTTCTCATGTTCCAGCACAAATTTGTTATAGGATGAATCGAGGTACTGCATCCTCTGTTGCAGCTCCTCCATCGACGACGCCCTGAATCGCTCCGACAATGTGAAACGCTCTGAACGGTGAATAGCATTCACAAAAATCCTGCGCACATTAGGATTTAATTTTTGATCTGACTCCATTGTCAAACAAAACGCTCCACTTATTCTCACTCACACTCGATTTCAATTTAATATTTTTACTTTAAAAAACAACTTCGCACAAAAAATATTTGCTATATTTTAATCACATCAAAAAAATCCGTCTCGATCGGACCAACAAAATGTTTAACCAGAATCAAGAAAACTCTAAATGGGGACGAACCAAACTGTTGTATATTAAACACAGGTAACATTAGGATCCCGGAATTCTTTTGCCCATCGCTTAATAAAACCTTACTTTGCTTTGTTGACTATGCCGTAAATATGCTCAGAAAAATCTACATTATGTGTAAAAATAACTTCTAGGTTCTTAACAGTAAAAACGCGAGCTAAAGTGTGGTTTGATATGACACAGTCATAAGATGAAGGTGAACGTTTTTTTGAGAAGGTCATTGTTTGACACTTTATCGGGTTAAGATTTAAACTGTTCTTTTCACACCATAATGTAAAGCGGTTTAAATCATTTTGAAGTTAAATGATCGTTTGCAGAAGTTATATTTTATATATCTTCATATCATCAGCAAAGATGAGAATTTCTCTATAATTTACTCATAACGGTGCATTATTGATAGGAAATATAAAGAGAAGGGGCCCTAGTTGGCTCCCCTCCGGATCACCTGATTTGGCCAAAGAGTACCTATTTCTGAATTTAACTTGATAAAATCTATTCTCAAGGTAAGAGACAATCCATGTAATTACTTGATGATCTCATGAGATAGTTTATCAAAAGCCTTCGAGAAGTCGTTGTAAACACAATCTACTTCTTGGCCACATTCCAAAGCATCTAAACTTTTATTTAAAAAAATAACCAAATTAGTAACCGTGAATCGTTTCTGCATAAAGCAATGCTGTTGATTGCATATAATATTCCTACAGTTGAATTCCAAATTGTCACACACTAATAATTTAATTTATTGTTATTAAAATCTACAAATTAATAAACCTTTTTTCAGTGTTGCAATGAAACCTCTGTCTTTTGTACATTATGGCGTACAAGATGCTATAACATTGGCACGCAACGATTCAACCTTATCGGGAACATCGAAAACTTCATCACGTAAAAATAAGAAGAACTCGCAAGCTTCTAGGTTAGAAAATTGCATCAAATATCAACTTTATATTAAAACAATTTGTTTTTCAGGTTTACGATTTACAAGGTACATAAGGCGTCGAAAAAGAAACGTGAAAAATCATCGGCGAAAAAAGAACGAAAAGCAACCAAAACCTTGGCAATTGTTTTAGGTGAGATGATTTAAATTTGTTGGAAATGTAAAGTGATTTGCATACGTAGTAGTTTAAGGTGGACATAATTTTTTTGTCTAAGACAAGAAAACGCATATTTTTTGAGTAGGCTTGTGTTGAGTACTGCTCAGATTATAAAGTACTCCGAACTCCGAAGACTAAAACATTGTTTCCAATGCCAAAAAAAATTCCAAATCATACGGAAGAGTCGGAAAACTGGAAATATGAAATTCGACATGATACATAAACGTAAATTTGGTTTCTTGCTGTTGATGACAATTCATATTTAACTCATAATTTATTTTAATTCAAAACTTTTACTGCACGCACCTTTATCGATATTTTATTTGTCTGCACATCACTAATAGCTTATCAAAATGAATTTCGTTGACACTTCTTGTATATATATTGTAATACTGGTTATATTGTTCTTTTTAACCTTCAATAAAATGCAAAGTCACTTCTTCTCGAACATTCAAAACCGCACAACACTTTTTATATAGTTAAGGCCGTGTGCGAATTGGATGAACTGTGGTTAAAAATGGATGAATTTTTAACCAGTATTGTCATATTTTAACCTGCTCCACAGCTAGTCTAATTTTTAACACATTTTATCCAATGCGAAGTGTCAAAATTTAACCAAACGTCAAGTTTTAACCACTTTTTAAACCAATTCGCACACAGCCTAAGCATTAAAAATTATAACGTTATAAGAAAAATTGAGTTTTAATTTATTCGCGTTAAATTCGTTAATTTTTTGGTAAATTGAATCATCGCCAACACAAAAACATTTGGTCCTTCGAGTTGTTCAATATAAAGAAGAATTTAATGTGTGAAATTTTATTTGAACTAAAAACTATACATACAATATAGTAATATTATTACAAAAGACATTGGATTAGACATAAATATATATGTATATATATATGTGTATATAAAGAATAGTTTTTAACTAATAAAATCTATTTGAGCAATATAAGTGCCTAAAAAAAAAATGTTATTTTGTTGCTCTGCAAGCAGAAGCTCCAGCGGCGCGTAATAACAAAATTCTACATTGTACATCTATAACAAGTAACCTCTCATATTTTAAAGTATTTTTTGTTTGCTCTTTTTTTAATACTTTTAATAATAAAAATTTAATATGTCATTTGGACAACTCCAGAAAGAAGTTTTGGCGCAGATAGAGCGCAACTTTTCGAATTATAAGAAGACAGGCCAAGCTCGACGTACGAGTAATTATTTGAAAACCCGTATGGCGCTGCTTGAAGCAAATTTAGATACTGCACGCTCGAAGCGACGATCAAACCGGAAGAAATGTTAACTGTGTTCGACCAAATTCGAGACGATTATTTTGAATATAAATGCGATTTGATGGATGCCTTGGATAAGATCACAACGCCTGTTTTAAATGGAATGTCACAAACAGATGGTCAGCCATCATTACAATCTACACACCCAAATGTCCTCAAGCTTCCTCCAATTAATCCCCCACATTTCTCGGGGTCGTATACATCATGGCGTTCTTATCATGACATATTTATTTCATTAGTACATAATAATGATTCCTTGAACGAGATTCAAAAAACTGCATTTTTTGAAAGAAAGTTTATCTGGTGAGGCCGAACGTCAGGCAACTATGCAGAGCATGGGATTTGTTGAAAGAGAGGTATGATCACAAAAGAGTTTTGGTCAACTCATATCTCAAGGTCTTTTTTGGTCAACCTGTTCATATTAAAGAGTCAGCTGAAAATTTAAAAGGCTTATTAGACACCACAATCGAGGTTGTTCATGCACTGGAGAATTTAGGATTGCCAGTGAAAGACTGGGATACAATCCTTATATACATTCTTTTTCAAAAATTGTCCGCCAAAACCCAACAACTGTGGGAAGAAAATCTGGGCAATAGATAATAAAGAACTCCCAACATTTACGGAGTTTACTGAGTTTCTTAAATCTCGATTTAGGACGCTAGAAGCCATTGTGCAGCAAGTCAGTTGCACCACGGAACCCAAGCCAATTATAAAACCGCCAGTCGCAGCTAAAACGTTCCACGCTAAAACCCAAAACACACAATTCAAAACAAAATATAAATGTCAAATTTGCCAAAATGGTCAACAATCATTGATAAAATGTTACAAGTTTTTAAATATGGATCCCGTCCAAAAGAAACAAGCTGTCCAGCAAGCTGGAGTTTGTGAAAATTGTCTTGCTATAGCCACAATTCACGTTTTTGTTTGAGCGATCGGTCCTGTTATTTTAGTCACCAAAAACATCACTCTCTTTTGCATAACAATTTGCATACACAAAGCTAAAACAACACAATCTAACAAAATTCAAATTTAAACACAAATAACCCAACACATTTCCAACAACAGGTTTCTCAATCTCAAAACCAACATGGAGCTGTGAATCCAAATGCTTCGCCTTTTCAGCCAATTGGCGATAATGCACCTGGTTGTAGTAACCAACATAATTGTCATGCATCTCGAATTCATTGCACACAAATCTCACTAGCCACTGCGATTGTAAGAGTTAAATCTGAACATGGACTTTTTTCGGATATGCGAGCTCTTATAGATCCCGGATCAGATGCCACTTTTATATCTGAATCCGCAGCAAGGCTCTTAAACTTCACCAGACACAGCACTCACGTTACAGTATCAGGACTAGGGAAGGTCAGAAACGGTAACAGCCAAAATTACGTTGACTTACTGTTTTCATCTAAGCATTCAACGTTTGAGAGCGCAACTAAAGCGTTCATTTTTAAGTCATTGACTGGCCTTCTTCCGGCCCACAAAATGGTACCGCATAGTTATGAACATTTGGCTAATTTACAATTAGCTGATCCTGAATTTTATGTTCCTGCTCCAATCGACATACTTTTCGGCTCAGATGTTTACCCAGACATTGTTTTATCGGAAATTATTCGGAGTGATAACGAAATCGCACCCATCGCACAAAACACCCATCTGGGATGGATCATCTTAGGTAAGTTTCCTGAAATGGTTCCAAAAACTGTCAGAAGTTTTTTTCAACACAGCACTTTGGACACACAAATTCGGAAATTCTGGGAGATTGAAGAAACGCCTTTTGTAATTCAGCCATCAGAAGAAGATATCGCATGTGAACAATATTTTTCACAAACAACAAAACGGCTACGAGACGGGCGTTACGAAGTCAGTCTTCCGTTCAAAGAAGGATTTCATCCTGAACTAGGAGCCAGTAAGGAAACTGCGATTCGGCGTTTTTCATCTCTGGAACGACGATTTGAAAGAGACCCGAAACTGCGAGAAAATTACAGCCAGTGTATCATGGAATACCTCAAATTAAAGCACATGGAAGAGGTTGATATAAAGGACCCAATTTTAAGAACACATTTTCACTATTTTCTTCCCCACCATGCTGTGTTCAAAGAGTCAAGCTCAACTACAAAATTAAGAGTCGTCTTTGACGCAGCCTCAAAGACCTATGATGGTACGTCTCTAAACCAACACCTGATGACAGGTCCAAAACTCCAAAAAAATATCGTTGACATAATTTTAAAATGGAGAATATACCAATTTACTATTACCGCCGATATTGAGAAGATGTATCGACAAATATTCGTGCAGGAATTAGATAGATACTATCAACTCATCCTTTGGAGAGATAATCCAAGTCAACCCTTCAAGGTCTTCAAGCTTAAGACGGTGACTTTTGGTACAGCTTGCGCGCCTTACTTGGCCATTCGAGTGCTACATAAAGTGGCGGAGTATGAAGTGGATAATTACCCAGAAGGAGCTCTCGCGGTAAAGCAAGAGATGTATGTTGATGACTTTATAAGTGGAGGAGATTCTATAAAAGAAACTAGGAAAAAACGCGACCAAACCCGCGAATTACTTTCATCTGCTGGACTTAAGCTTCGTAAGTGGACGTCAAATTGTAAACATCTGTTACAAGATTTGCCCAAAAATGATTGTGAGATTAGTTTCGACCTCCCATTTGGAACGACTGATCATGTCAAAACTTTAGGCATAAGTTGGAATCCTGAAGAAGACACCTTTTCGTTTAAAAACTTCGAAAATGATGCTGAAAAAGTTACCAAAAGGATAATGCTATCAACAATTGCAAAGCTTTTTGATCCACTCGGCTGGATTGCACCATGTGTGATCAAGGCCAAAATTATGATGCAGAAATTATGGTGCAAAGGGACTGATTGGGACGAACCAATCCCAGCAGATCTCAGAGAAGAATGGCAAGTTTTCCAAAAGGAACTGCCCACAATACAACACATTAAAATCCCAAGGTGGATAAGAACACACAATACACAAAAATCGGTGGAAGTACATGGTTTTAGCGACGCGTCAGAAAAGGCTTATGCAGCAGTGAGCTTCATACGTGTCCTCGATAGTGCCGAAAACATTCACATGCACTTATTAGTTTCAAAAACCGAAGTAGCTCCATTGAAAACAGTCAGTTTACCACGACTAGAGCTTTGTGGAGCTGCACTCTTGGCAACGCTATTGCAATACACAAAGGATGTTCTTGATGTCTCCAACGCAAAGGTATACGCCTGGTCAGACTCGATGATAACTTTGGCTTGGATCAGAGCACAGCCGTCAAAATGGACGACTTTCGTCAGCAACCGAGTTTCGGAAATTCAACGTCTGACAAGCTGCGATATATGGAAGCATATCCCAACGGATCACAACCCGGCGGATTTAGCATCCAGAGGTGTCTCACCTTCTCTTCTCAGAACACAAGAAATCTGGTGGAATGGACCCTTATTCCTGCGAGAGAAGTGGCATTTTGAAATACCCGAACAACCATCTTCTTTTAATACTGAAGAGGAGAAGCGAGCAGAGAAAAGGCACTGTACTTTCGCAACTTATGATATAACAGAAGGTGACATCAACAAAAGCATGCTACGATGTTCAAGGCTGTCAAAAACCATCAGAGCTATAGCTTTCTGCCTTCGTTTTATAAAAAATAGTCTTTCAAAAGTAAGAAAGACAGCAAGAATCAAGAATCAAAAACCATCAGAACTATAGCTTTCTGCCTTCGTTTTATAAAAAATAGTCTTTCGAAAGTAAGAAAGACAGCAAGAATCTTTGGAAATCAAGAACCCGAAGAACTGCAATGTGCAGCCTTACTAGTACAAAGATCTGTTCAAAGACTCATGTTTACCGAAGAACTGAGTGAATATGAACACAAAGGTACAACTCCTAAATCTTTGCTCTCGCTCAATGCTTTTATCGATGGTAACGGAATTCTACGCGTTGGTGGTCGACTCCAGAATACATTACTCCCATACGACCAACAGCATCCGATCATTTTGAAACTCAATTACCATTTCACTAATCTTGTGGTTCGAGATGCTCACAATAAAACTCTACACGGCGGGAATCAACAAACTACATCATATATTCGTATGATGTACTGGATTATGGGTGTAAAACAGCACGTAAAAAAATACATACACAACTGTCCAATATGCTTCAGATACCAAAAACGCAACTTACAACAGCTTATGGGGAGTCTTCCAGCACCACGAGTTCGAATCTCCAGACCATTCACTCACACGGGAGTAGATTATGCCGGGCCTATAGACATAAAGGCATGGAAAGGAAGAGGAAGTAAAATCCTTAAAGGCTATTTTGCAATTTTTATTTGTTTAGCAACAAAAGCTATTCACTTAGAGACGGTGTCAGATATGACACCACAATCTTTTTTGGCAGCCTTTCGTCGCTTCACAGCCCGTCGAGGTCTTTGTGCCCAAATCTACAAATCTACTTTTGAGGAGCTATGCACGCTTCTCACACAGATCGAAGCCTGCTTGAACTCCCGCCCTCTATGCCCTCTATCAGACAACATTGATGATCTAGACGTCTTAACACCAGGACACTTCCTGATTGGACAACCTCTTTTAGCAATACCTCAAGGAAACATACTAACTCCAAGACATGTGAGCTATTTGCACAGATGGACAAGAATTCAAATGTTCACCAACTCCTTCTGGCGAAAATGGAATGGCGAATATCTTTCGCGCCTGCAACAAAGACCTAAATGGACAAAAAAGGAAGCTGAACCCAAAATTGGTGGTCTAGTCCTGGTTAAAGATGAAAGACTTCCACCATCTCAATGGATATTAGCCAGGATCAATGAGGCAAATCCCGGAGCCGATGGACTAATCCGTGTTGTTACTCTATAAACAAATCCGGAATCATAAAACGCCCAATCACAAAAATTTGTCACCTACCGAGCAACGAAACCAACGATGAGAACACATTGATTTGAAATTAAATCACAAAACATAAAAAAAAGTCAGTTAATTTAAAAATTTAATAAACTTTAATCTAAGATTTTTAAATAAATAAACACACTTTATTAAAATAATGAAATTTGAATCGAACTTTCCTGTAAAAGGTCAAAACTCCGTCGGCAAGACACATCGTCAAACCTACGCCGGCATACGTGTCTTCAAATCTGACCAAAACGAAATCTAAATCACAATAAGGATAATATCAAAGTTCATAAAACTTCCCACAGCACTTTCTGAAATTTCATACAACACTGTACAAACTTAAACGATACAACACTTTTGAAATTTCATTACACAACACTATCTATTTAACTAATTATTTAATTTGAAAATTCGATGTGACGTCATGAAATTTAAGTCATCATGGGAAGCCATTTTTGCATTAATTTGCAATACGAAATCAGACACGCACACATACAAGCGTATATATCGAATTCGAAAAAAAAAACCGAAACCGAAACCGAAATTTTAAATGCACACACATATTATAATACACACAAAAAAGATCAAGCAAATTAAAAAAAAAAAAAAAGAGCATAATAAATAAATGAATGAAATAAACAAATTACAACAAAATTACTTATTTTTTCCAACTCGCGCTGTATGCGGATTCTCCACCGACGACGTCAGCACCAACGGCAGCAACACCAACGGCAACAGCAACATTCAACACAACACAACACTTAATTGATTTAAGCTATTGTATTTAAATATTTAAATATAAAATATAATAATTATTTTAGGCTTAGCAATCGCACTACGAATTTTGGCAATTTTTGAATTAATCAGTTGTTGTCAAGTGTTCGAAGAGGCTGGTTGTCTGTCTCTGTCTCTGTGCTAGCCGTGTTTTTTTTTTGTGTCCCGCCCACGTCCCTCGCGTCAATAATTTCACCAATAATTAAAAAAAAATAAACAACATAAAAAAAAAAAACTCTACATGCAATAGAACAAATAAAAACAAACAACAAACACACAAAGAAATAAATATAAAAAAAAAAAAAAATTAATGCACCCACAAAAAAGTCACAAAAAAATACCCACTAGCCTAGCCACAAGAGCACAGTAAGTAAAATCCCGTTCTCTTTGTTTCCCATTGTACAATTGCATGGCTTATTATATGCATTGCATTGCATTGAGCTTTCACAACTCATGCAAGGTGTGTATATGATATGTCGTCAATAACAGATGAATAGAGATTTGCTGTTCGAATTCCAGGGTCGGATCGATTCACGGTGCCGTTAAGGCATAACACTAGCAGTGGCGCTGAATCGTAAAGATTCTTTGTATTCAATTCAGTAATTCTTTTAGGTCTCGTCTGTTTTGGTCTTTTTATTATTTAACTTGTAATGATTGATAATTTCAGAGTTGATTATTGCAATATTCGTGGGCTAAGAATTAATTTTCTTGCTGCGTATATCCACACTGTTTCCAACAGGCCAGCTGTATTGGCACTGAGTGAAACCCAAGTAGGTGAGAGTACCGACCCTACTGAATTTCTTATTCATGGGTATTGCTTAGTATTGTAGTACCTATTGCTTATCAATTCTTACCACAATATGGACGCTGCTCCAACCCTCTTTTCAATTTTATGTGGTTCAAGTTCTCCGCAAATAAGCACATCATTCACTATTGTTTTCTTTATCGAAGCCCAAATTTGGACAGAGCTTCAACTTCTCGCGAATTTGACGCTCTGTCTGACTCCATCCAAAGAATTGTATCCCTGTATCCTCACACTGAAATCGTTATTACGGGCGATTTCAATGTACACAATTCTTCGTGGCTTCTCCATTCGGGCCAGACAACACCCGAAGGAATGTGTGCTGAGATCCAGCGCAGAAATCATAGCTAATATGATTATTCTGGGAATGAAAACTTTTATCAAGAGTAGGGTTAAAAGCATCAAACCCAAGGAAAAGTCATGGTTTGATTCTAGCTGTAAAGAGGTTATCAGGGAAAAAGAAGTAAAGTTCCGGTGTTTTAGAGCCAACCCAACTGAGGAAAACCGGAACAAGTTTAAAAGAGCCAGGAAGGCTTGTAATGCCCATATTCGGCGGACCAAATTTTTACATGACCAAAAATTAAGGCAAAAAATACTGCAATGTCCCAAAGGCAGTAAGAATTTTTGGTCATTTGTAAAAAATATGAAGAATTCTTCTTCTTCCTCGGTCCCTAGGCTCGTTAACAATGACACTCCAGTTGTTAGCTCTCTCGCGAAAGCTAACCTTTTTGCAAGGCAGTTCGCCGCCAACTCTTCGCTGCCAGAGAGTGTCATGACTCCCCCAGTTCTTGAGCGCGTCAATGATTCCATGGGACAAATCTTCTTCCGCACTCGAGCTGTGGCGAGAGTCTTAAAAGATCTCAACATACATAAATCCGCTGGTCCGGATGGTATCCCCGCTATTGTTCTGAAGAGGTGTTCTTCCACGCTGGCAAAACCCTTGCGTAAGCTTTTCCATCTATCCTATTCTTCTGGGCTCGTTCCGAGCAGATGGAAAACAGCATTTGTCCAGCCTATTCCAAAAAAAGGCGAATCTTCTTCTCCGTCCAATTATCGTCCGATTGCACTTACGTCCCTTCTTTCTAAGGTCATGGAAACGCTGATAAATTATCAGCTCAAGAAATATCTCGAAGACCGAAAGCTTCTTAATGACCGGCAGTACGGCTTTCGCAGCAACAGGTCCACTGGCGATTTGATGGTTTATCTCACCGAACAGTGGAACAAATCCTTACATCGTTTTGGAGAAAGTAAGATTGTTGCACTTGATATTTCAAAGGCATTTGATAAAGTCTGGCATCTTGCTCTTTTATCGAAAATGCGTGCCTTCGGTATCGATGAATCCCTTCTTCGTTGGATTAGAAACTTTCTTTCGAACCGTTCAATACAAGTTGTATTGGACGGGTTCAAGTCTGAAACCCACAAAATAAATGCTCTTTCAATACAAAATATGAAAAACGAGAGCGACAGGTTTATGTACTTGAAGAACTACTGTTAATTTCTTAACCTTGAACTTGAACAGTTTTATTTACTCTAATTTACCTTCTTTTCAAGTTTAATAGAAGTTGTTGGTACTTTCTGCAAGAACTATTGATGCAGCGAAAAATTTATACCAGGGCCGGATCATGTCACGACCATCAGGGCGTCAAGTTGAGAACCTTGTTCACCGCGGGGGAAAATGTTGATGACAATTCATATTTAATCACCGAACTCATAATTTATTTTAATTAAAAAATTTTACTGCACGCACCTTTATCGATATTTTATTTGTCTGCACATCACTAATAGCTTATCAAAATGAATTTCGTTGACACTTCTTGTATATATATTGTAATACTGGTTATATTGTTCTTTTTAACCTTCAATAAAATGTAAAGTCACTTGTTCTCGAACATCAAAACCGCACAACACTTTTATATAGTTAAGCAATAAAAATTATAACGTTATAAGAAAAATTGAGTTTTAATTTATTCACGTTAAATTCGTTAATTTTTTGGTAAATTGAATCATCGCCAACACAAAAACACTTGCATGCTCTTTTTGTTACAGAACCGCTTATCGAATAGAAAAATAGAAAGTTCTTGATGGAAAACCCGCAAAAGTCATGAGAGTTTTAGGTGTTTTGGTTTTCAAATGAAATATTGTAGATATAAGACCGCGAATTTTATCTATACTGTTTTTAAATAAAATAGCAAATTGGTGGTGGTAAACTCGGAAATAAAAAAAAAGAGTGAATCATTTGATGGTTAATAACATTTAGGATTTTTATTATGCAAAGGTAAAGGATATTGGAAAGATATGTGGTTTTTAATTATTCAAGAAGCTTAATTGGGATGAAAAGGGCTTGGTTTGTTTGTATGTCTAGTATACCTTTAAGCGATTCAACCTAATCTTCCATATATATAAAAATGAAATCCTGTTCGTGTATGACCGAATAACTCACAAACGGTTGGACGGATTTGGCTAATTTGTTTTAATTTTGTTCGTGTTAGTCTGCAGATGGATCTAAGGGAAACATTTTTTAAATTATTGCAAGTGCATTGGTTTTCAAATGGAAAACTGGAAAATTTCAAAATGAATTTTCGAATGGAAAATAGAAAGTTCTGAGGGAAAAAATGGGAAAACTCATTGGTTTTCAAAGGGAAAAATGCGTGTTATTGCAGGTGTATTCGTTTCCAAATAGAAAACTGGAAAATTTCAAAATCGAGGTGCTCTGGAGGGCGGCGAGACGAAGTTGGCGGGGTCAGCAAGTTAGAAATATAGAAAAACACCTGTGATAACTGGTTTGCTCTATACAAATTTATTATATATAGAAAAACACCTGTGATAACTGCTTTGCTCTATACAAATTTATTGAGACTGCATACACCTATAGACATAACATTTTAACTGAATTTCTATAGTTTTGCTGCCATAAAAAGTCTGCATGTCAATTTTTTTCTGTATACGTATATGGATTGGTCCAGTGGTCTCTTCGTACAAGTTGTCTACAGTACTGATAATAGTCGATTAAATCCTCTTCATCAGTACTACTGTTTGACATGTTGAATACTTATAAAAAAATAAAATAAAAAACATTAAAACACACATCCTACTCAAACAACTATCAAATGGTCACAATTCGGTCGTACTCGTGTGCGGCGAGAAGTCGAAAATCGATCGCAAACTAGTTGTAAAACAGTTGCTTGAGCAACTGATTTGCGACTCTAGTTGCAAAACAGTTGCTTCGTGTGCGGAGGGCCTTAATTTTAATAATTTAAAAACATTCAAAATAAAACAAAAATTTAAAACACATTAAAAAGACAAAAGCTTTTTTCTTTTTCTTTAAATTTTTATTTTATTTTGCAAACTTCAATTCATTTCGTATCATCCGTGATCCATAATCAGCAGTGTATTGCTGATTATGGATCACCGATAAGAATAAGCAAAGAAAAAGCAATCAAAACACAGAATAAAGATTTAAAATTGGAAATATCGCAATAAAATACAAATCCAAGTATGAGCAACCGACATGTCCATTTCTCGAAATCTGTTTGTTTGTCTTGTTCACTTTGGTCTGTGGTTCTTCATAAGACGGTGTGTACTTTTAGGCGTCGACATTTTTTCCGGGACTGTTTGTCTTCTTTGGTGTGGTTTGCTCCTATTCAACCCCATGTATTTACTGCAACTGACGAGCGGACAAGACTTTTTATTGTGTCGTGTCTGTTTCTGTGTGTGTTGCCTCGTAAGAGCAATGGACCTGTGTCCGGGGAAGAGCGAACAAACGTTTTGTCCGCTTCGGTTTGTTCTTAGCCTAAGTCTTCCATCTTCGATGGTATGAAGCGGATTTTATTAGTTTCGCATTGTCCAGCTTTACATTTTTTTTTAATCCGGTTGACAAGGTCATTGATATTTGGTACGACTCTATAAGGACCTTCCCAGTTCCGTTGGAATCTTGAATCTTCGATGACAAAAACTTTTGTCGATGAGGATTATTATAAGCCGTTAAAAACAGGGGATTGTGTCGTACTTATTCTCGCTGATTCTCGTCCACAACTTTGCAAGGATGTTCGCTCAAAAATCGGTTGAATCGTTTGAATATTCCGTCAAAGTGTGGATAGAGTGGTATTATTCTCGTCTTCTTGATGTGAAGGAGTCCTAAAACTTCCTGGAATACATTCGATTCACCAGCGAACCCAATTGAAGACAATTCGGTCCGCGACTGTTTTTGTTCCTTGATTTGGAATTGCATATATGCTTCGGGCCATTTGCTGAATCAATCTGTGATGGAAGGAATGTAACGATTTCCATTATTTGTTTTGGACCCGCCACGTCAACTGCAATTCTTTTTAGTTGGACCTTTGGTGGCAGCACATGTATCCCAATTTCAGCACCAGTTCTCGACGTCTTCCCTTGCATGTAGCAAGTAGAATCGTTGTCGTACATTTTCTAGTGTCTTATTTACTCCTAAATGGCCTCCTGAAACTCTATCATGCATGTCTTCCAGAACGTTCGCAGAACGACATGAAGCGAGTACCCAGTAAGCTGGACTTCTGATTATATACTACTCCATTCTTTTTTTTCCTGATGTTTCTTCCATGTGAGGACGAGGATAGGTTCAATATCTGTATCCTTCTGTTGGATATTCAGCCATAAATGGGATCAGTACTGATTCGTCATACAGTGACTATAAATTTTTCTTGTTGTTGTCTCCAATGCTTACAGTACTGCTAACACGTAATTCGAGATCTGAATCAGCATTTCAGTGAACCTTCCCTTTCTTTCCCGTTCCTTTTCTGCTGTTGTCATGTCACCAATTGACCCTCTGGATTCTTGACATTCAAAATCCAATTCTATGCTCCATGGTCAGTTCTTAGAAGAAGCTACTGTTCGTAGAGATACTTGTGGAAATGTTTTATTGCCGAAATCAATGCAAGAGTTTCTCTTCTGGTCACACAGTAGTTTCTTTCGGACGTGCTGGCATAAGCATCAGCGGCATTATCAGAGTCGGGTATGTAAGCACTGGTGCGTTACACAAGCGTTGACTGAGCTCTTGAAAGCCGTGCTGGCACTCAATTGACCATTGAAATGATTTTCCTTTTTGCGTTTGCTGGTAGTCTCTTGCCGATACCAGAAAGCTTAGGAGGTTTTTTTTTTTATAATGAACACGCACTCAAAGGGTTTCTATTCCCTTTTTATGCCAAAGCATAATGCGAGCGTTAGGGAAAATAGGATAGACGGAGAGGGCTTATAATGAGGTGTCGGTTAACATTGGTCTTGAATTCTTCAACACTGCAATGACTGGGGAAGACAGGGTGTGGAAGAGAGTTCCACATTCGAGAAGTACGGCTAAAGAACGATTCTCTGAACATGACCGTACGACTGAAGTTGGGTTCGAGGGTGAACTAATGGGTATTCCTAAAAGCGCGGGTATTACGGTTGAATATCTAAAGGGGAGGAATGCAACTGGCTATTTCTCTAGAGCATATATATATAGAATAAAGTTAGGCATGAAACATAACGTCGGTGTTCAAGTGACGTTAATCTCTCAACGATCTTATGGTCACCAATCATCTTAAATGCTCTGCTCTGGATACTGTCCAAAAGAGTTAAGTAAGTTACTGGAGCACCAGCTATAACATGGGAGTTGTACTTAAGCTTTGGAAGTATATACGTTTTATAGACGGTAGCCAGATCAATGCTGTTTAAGTCAGAGTTTAATAAGATTATCATATTTAACCGTTGCAGTTCCACATCAGAAGAGGAGGAATGTGAGTCTGGGAACGAATATGAAAAGCTAAGGGTACTATCGTCAGCGAAACAATGAATTGTATTAGAAGTTACAGACAAGAGATCATTTATGAAAATGAGAAAGAGGGTCGGAGACAAAACGGAGCCCAGGGGCTCACCAGCATTTATTTTGTAGGTTTCATACTTGAACCCGTCCAATACAATTAGTATAGAACGGTTCGAAAGAAAGTTTCTAATTCAACGAAAGTGGGACTCTTCAATACCGCATTACCGCACGCATTTTCGATTAGAGACCCTTGTACCAAACTCTATCAAATGCCTTTTAAATATAAAGTAAAAACGATGTAAAGATTTGTTCCACTGTTCGGTGAGATACACCATTAAATCACCAGTGGATCTGTTGATAACCGTGGTTGGTAAAAGAAATGTTTCGAGGATAAAATATTTTATTGAACAATATATTATGTAAACAAACTTAAAAAATCTGAGAATAAATTTAGAATGAAAAATATCTATGACAATATTAATAACAAATTAAAAAGGCTTATAGATAAAAATTAAGTTGTGAAAGTGAAAAGTAGTTTAAGTTAAAGTGTAACTAACAGGATCTGTTGCTGCGAAAACCGTACTGCCGGTCATTGGGAAGCTTTCGTTCTTCAAGATATTTCATAAGCTGATAATTTATCAGCGTTTCCCTGACCATAGAAAGAAGGGACGTTAGTGCAATCGGACGATAATTGGTAGGGGAGGAGGATTGACCGTTTTTGGGTATAGGCTGGACAAATGCTGTTTTCCAACTACTCGATACGAGCTCAAGAGAAAAGGATAAATGGAAAGGCTTACGCAAAAGAGATGTCTTAGGACCCTCATTACAGCACGAGTGCGAAAGAAGATTTGTCCCGTGGAATCATTGACGCGCTCAAGAGCTTGGGGAGTCATTACACTCTCTGGCAGCGTAGAGTTGGAGGCGAACTGCCTAGCAAAAAGGCTAGCTTTCGAGAGAGAGCTATCGACCGGAGTATCACCATCAACGAGCGTTGGGACTTGGGAATGCTTTTAAACTTTGGGACAGTGCAGTATTTTTTGCCTTAGTTTTTGGTCACGTAAAAATTTGGTCTCGAATATGAACATTGCAGGCCTTCCTGGCTTGTTTTAACTTATTCTGGTTTTTCTCAGTAGGGTTGGCTTTGTAACAACGGAAACTTACCTCTTTAACGCTGATAACCTGTGTACAGCTCATATCAAACCATGCGTTCTTTTTGGGTCTGATGCTTTTAACCCTATTCGGAATAAAAGTCCTCATTCCCAGAAGAATTAAACTTGCTAGCGGATCTGCACTGGAATCTACGTCACTATCGAGGAAGCATAGTGACCAGTTAAAGATATTGAACAATTTATTGAGACAGTCCTAGTCGGCTTTCTCGTACTGCCAAACGGTTCTCCTAGAAGCTCTTACTTTAACTGGGATTTTTTGACACGAGAAATTTTCTGCTTGGCCGTCAATGTGCGGTATTTGAGTCTGTTCGTTGCCCAGCTGAGTAAGATGATTAAACTTAGCGAAAATCTCAGCACACACTCCTTGTGGTGTTGGTCAATTTTTCACTGTCAACAATATCAGGATCTGTCTTAGCTATTTGCGATGAGATGATGCGTCCCTTGTCCCAAAGTCCTTGAAACACGGCTCTCAGGTCTTAACAGTGTTCGTCAAATATCGCTGGAGCATTCCATATTCCAAAGGGCTTCACGTTAAACTGCGACAATCTATTTACTGTTGAGAATGCCTTCTTTTCTCTACCTTTAAGGTGGGTGTTGACTTGCCAGTAACCTCTTTTCAAACCAAAAGTTGAGAATTATTGTTATTCTCAACTCACCTTACCTCAACTCACCTCACCTTGTTTGGAAGGCCTCTTGAAGGTTGAATAATTGGCGGCATTGACGCAATGTTGAACCAGTTTTGTCCTGCTTTACTGCCCTTTTGACGATGAAAAGATATGCGCAAATTCTTCGAGGAGACCTTGAGCAGTTCTTTGAACTTCAAGGTTTGCCTTGATTCATCCTCGTTAAATCTGTGTCATTAATAACACAATGACAATGCGAGCCGTCCAACAATCACACCTTTTATAAGTTTAACTTCGTATGGCTTGATGTTCAATATTCTTATGTGAACCATGCTCTTTACATATCTAACAAGAGCCTTCGAAATGGTAACATTTAAGGAGGACTTTACAGATGCTGGTTCCACCATGAGGTATCGATAGCTTCCAGGCTTTCCCTTCAATTTCACCCACACGATTTGTTGAAAAAACAGGCAAAGTTTGATAACGCTTTTCAGAGATGACAAGTTCTCAGAGATATAATGCCATGAGCCATGTCTTCTTAACAAGATCCTCCCGTACAATCAACGCCGTGAAACCGGTGTTAATGGGTGCCACACAACGGCATCAAGTTTATGCTTCCACGGTCAGGCTCTTGTTGTCACGTTTGCTTTGAGAGACCTGGATAATGTTTCTGGGGCCATCGATGCCAGAAATGAGCTTCCACCCCTCAAAGTTGTTTCGTATTTGTTTCCAGGGTGGTAAACAACTATCAAACTCTTCGTAATAAAGTTTATTCTAGGCGGAATACGATTAATTTTAATTTTGGTGGAAATGGCACTTATGAAACCCATTGATTTAAAAGAAAAAAACATTAGATGCTATAAATATTTAGAATACTTTATAAACAACCAAATTGTGCATTGTTTTACCTGCTACAATTTTGTTTTTGATAAAATTTTCGATAAAATGTATATTTTTGAAGATATTTGCAAAAAAACGATGAAAAACGTGAAAAAATTGTGAATTTTCAATTGCCATTAACTTGAAAAGTATTGGATTTTTTGAAAAACTTTATTTAGAGATTTTTTGCTTTAAATAAGGCCTTCTATCGATATCCGAGGTTATGTAAAAAAAAAAATTCATCCCCGAGAAGGGGTGGCAACCATGCCCAGGGTGGTTGCAGAGTTCAAATCATTTTCACTTTTAAGTTTAGGGTAAGATAAACCTAATTCCAAAATTGCATGCCAATCGGTTCACAGTAAAAAAAATTCGGACCAATAATGCTTCAATGACTGCACTATAGGTGAAAATAATGACTGAGAAACTTAATTTCTTAAGGAAAATAAAGAAGTGATAGAATTAGGACGCTCTACCCCTCATTTGAAAATCGAATACAAAAGAAAAGACGGTTTTGTTTCCCATTTCAATCTTTCACTGTATCAAAAATATTCACGATTAACCGGAAGCTGCAAATAAGATAAAATGTTTTGTTTTCCTTGTCTTGTGTTTTCAAACTTCCCCAGTGTTTATAGCCGCACAGGTTTCGCGGATATTAATAATGTTTTCAACTCGGCAAACAAACACAATAAGACGGAAAAACATATTCGCAGTTGCTTATCACTGCATGATTTTGGTACAAACCGAATTGAAATTTCTTTAGGTAATTCCTTTTTAGCTCATAACAAGAAAGTTGACCGGAATCGAACCGTTTTATAGACACAGTAGTTTTGTAAGGTAAACAAGAGCAGGCATTTCGAGGTCACGATGAAAGGCCGGATTCCAATAATCGTGGAAACTATATTGAGACTTTATTGTACCTCTCAAAGTATGACTCACTAATGGAAACTCATTTAAAACAAAACTCCAGTGCACAGAATCCACATTTTTCGGGGCTCTCAAGTGATATTCAAAATGATTTGATTCATAGTATCGCTGCAGTGATTTAATCTGAAGTTAAAATGGAAATAAGTAAAGCAAGATTTGTATCCATTATGATAGATGAAACACCAGACGTTAGCCATAGGGAACAACTTAGTGCAATATTACGGTACTTGTCTGAGGATGGAATAGAGGAACGTTTCGTAGGTTTTTTTTAATGTGAGCGAGTGTCGTAACGCAGATGGGCTTTCAAAGCAAGGAAAAGTTAATTGGTCAATCTTACGATGGTGCCGCAGTTATGTCAGGGCAAATAGGAGGTGTAAAAAGAAAAGTTCCTGATATATGTCCAATGGCAAACTTCATTCCATGCTATGCACATGTGTTAAATCTAGTTTTATCGCGCTCACTTGAAAACATTTCCGAACTGAAGTCCGTTTTTTTAAGTAAATCAACTAAACGTTCAAACCTTTTAAAACAAATATCCAACCGACGAATGCCAGGTGTATCGGAGACTCGCTGGCACTATCTTTCCAGAATTTTAAACGTCATTTTCAATTGCAGATTGGTAATATCCCTTTATCCAAATTTTAGATAACCCAAACGAATGGGATAATGATTCTCTTTCTATAGCCGAGAGCTTATCTATCAAATTAGAAAGCAAAGATTTTTGTTTCTTTCTCACAATTCTCTCCGGAATTTTTGCGAAAACTGATGTTCTTTTCAATTTGACTCAAAATAAACAAACGGATGTTGATATCGCAAAAAGAGAAATTGAATGTTTTGAGTTTTAGCTTAGGGGCCAGTTATAGCATAGCAATCATTAATCATCATTAAAAGTTGGAACACATGAAAATTAGATTTTTTTTCTTATAGGTGTGATTATAGCGATCATTAAAAAAATGTTATTGCTTTAATGTCAATCAAGCATTTACTTTTATATTTGACACCAAATAATTTCTTTAATTATGGAAAATGCTTCATTAAATTTTTTAATGAAAGATGGAACATTAAAAAAAAAGGAACACAAACACTGGAACAAAGTGTTTCATTTTTTGAAATTTAATTATTGCTTGTCATTAAA
This sequence comes from Sphaerophoria rueppellii, assembly GCA_920937365.1. Classification (NCBI taxonomy): domain Eukaryota; kingdom Metazoa; phylum Arthropoda; class Insecta; order Diptera; family Syrphidae; genus Sphaerophoria; species Sphaerophoria rueppellii. Next base: position 66,997,751 of record CAKKXW010000001.1, read on the forward strand.
ACGAATTTTCATCATTAAAATAAATGAATGCATTTTTCACAAAAATATTCTTTTATTGGATTATTTTTCGCCAGAAAAAATTATTTCAATGGATTTGTCATGGATTGGTATGAGATTGGTATATAACATCAAAGTACAACACACCACACAAATGAAAATTTTTAATGATAGTTTTTAATGATGGCTATAACTGGCCCCTAAGCTCTGATTTCTCCGAGAAATTTGAATCAATATTCGAAAGTCTAAACGGTTGCGCAGAACCGCCACGGAAAAGAAAGTAACTTGAAAAAGATTCAAAAACGAGCTATAAACGTCTTTTTATAGAATTTAAAGATAATATTAATGGTCAGCTTAATGTCAGATATAAATCTCTTACTAATTTAGTAGTCTTAGATTAACTTAAAAAACAAAATATGATTCTTTTGCAGCAAATATACCGGATGAACAAATATCTTCTTTAATAAATATTTTTCCTTTAATATTCGATTTTGAGGCTTTAAAAAATGAACTCAAAGTTTTGTTTACAACTCCATCTCTTCGTCAACTTGAAGTTCTATCACTTCATCATCATTTAAAGAATGATATGTTACGTGACACATTTCCACAAATTTTCAATTTGAGTAGATTGTTTTTAACACTTCCGATAAGTGTTGCTTCAGTTGAGAGATCTTTTTTAGCTCTCAAAAGAAAACATACTTATTTAAGAAACGCCCAAGGACAAAGTAGACTTTTCGATCTAACGTTAATTTCCATAGAAAAGCAGCTGCTCCTTAAAAAGTAAGCCCGACTTTTACTAAAAAGGCCTTGTTGAATTTAACAATAAAGACCGTAGATTAGCTTTAGAATTTAAATAAAAAGCAACTTTTCACATTTTTAAATAAAGCCTCTATTTTTTTTAAATTGTAGATAAATAATGTACATATTCTGAAAATTATCTTTTTGTTATATTTATTTTATTATAATATTCGGCTTGGTCCGATAATTAAAACATATTCACTTTTCAAATAAAACCCAAATTCACTTTATTTAAATCACTCACAAACTTATTTATTCACCACTTTCAATTATTACTTTCAAACACAGTGTCTTGTCTTTACTTTACAGCACATTCAACACCGAGCGGGTATTTAAATAACTCAAATAGGTTCTAGAAACTACTAGGTTCTTGTAGGCGCTGAAACTTATCGATGCTTAACTCTAACTTCTCGGGAAACTCTAAAGAGTGTAAACACAATTACTTACAACTACAAATAAAACTTTTTGTTACATAACTATTCAGCAATTAGACAATATTAGAGTGATAGAGATAAATAGTGTATACACATTGCAGTATGTACACATATTGATAGACATCTAGAGATAGTGAGAGGCGGAGTTACAACGTGTGTACACATTACAATAGATTGACATACAGAGCTGAAGAGAGGTGGGAATATAAAGTGTATACATATTACATTGCCCCCTCCTTAGGATTGATCGTCCCGAACAAATCCATCATTCTCATCACCATTGTAGCGATGTAGCCGGTCGCGATGTACAACTTTAGGTTTTCCTCTGACTCCCTTTTGTATCCGGTACACGAAGTCGTTGACTTTTGTAATGACTGTATATGGACCTTCCCAGTCCCGTTGAAGTTTCGGTGACAACCCTTTTTGTCGATGGGGATTGTAAAGCCACACTCGATCTCCTGCTTGGAAATCTGTTGTTGTCGCTCGTATATCGTAGCGTGTCTTCATTCGGTCACTGAACAACTTTATTTTCAACTTAGTATCGTCTCTCTTTAAGTTCATCCATGTAGTCGTCCTCGGCTTCCGGATCCGATGTGGGACACCCAAATTTTATTTCGCTCGGCAGTCTGATGTTCTTTCCCATCAAAATCTCAGACGGTGTATGGCCAGTTGAGCTATGCCTTGCACTTCAATACGCCATCAAAAACAGAGGAGTGTGCCGATCCCAATCTCGCTGGTTGTCGTCCACGACTTTGCAAAGACGTTCCTTCAGGGTTCGGTTGTGTGGTGTTATTCTTGTCTTCTTGATGTGAAGAAGCCCACAAATTTCCTGGAATATGTTTGATTCAAAATTCCTGCCCTGGTCGGAATGCAGCTCTAAAGGAACGGAATAACGATTTCCATTATTTGTTTCCGGAAATGAACACGCCACGTCTACTGCAATTCTTTCGAAGGGTGCTCCGACATCATACTGCTGCATTTGACTGTGATTCCTTTTGTTCGGGCCTTTGGTGGCAGCACACATATCGCATTTTCGGCACCACTTCTCAACATCTTCCCTTGCATGTAGCCAATAGAATCTTTGTCGAACCTTTTCTAACGTCTTGTTTACTCTTAGATGGCCTCCCGAAACTCCATCATGCATCTCTCGTAGAACGTCCAAAACCTTCGATCTCGGTAAGACTAGCTGCATTACATAGGACTTTCCATCTGCTGATTCCCACTTACACCGAAGGACACCCTCTTGGATATGAAGCGAGTCCCACTGTGCCCAATAGGCTTTCAGAGCCGGACTTCTGTCGGAGATATCAGCCCATTCTGGTTTTTCCTGGTGTTCCTTCCATGCGAGGATGGGTTCGATATCTGGGTCCTCTTGTTGAGCCTTCCTCAACTCGTCGTTGCTCCAGCCGTAAATGGGATCGGCTCTAGTTCGTTGGACAGTAACCACTTCTTTTTCTTCTTGGCGTCTGCAATGCTTACAGTCTTGTTTGCATGGTCTCCGAGACAGTGCATCAGCATTTGAGTGTAGCTTTCCCTTCCGATGTTGGATTTCATAATCGTACGTCTGCAGCCTCTCAATCCATCTCGCCACTGGATTCTTGAAATTTAAAAGCCAATTTAGTGCTCCATGGTCTCTTCGGAGAAGGAACTTCTGTCCATAGAGATACTTATGGAAATGCTTTGTTGCCAAAACCAGTGCAAGAAGTTCTCTTCTGGTCACACAATAGTTTCTTTCCGACTTCGAGAGTACCTTGCCTATTACACAACCACCTTTTCTTCGCCTTCATGTACCTGTGACAATACAGCACCAATCCCGACATTGTTGGCATGAGCATCAATGGTGAACGGTTTTCCAGGAGTCGAGTAGGTCAGCACTGGTGCATTACACAAGCGTTGCTTGAGCTCTTAAAAGCTGCACTCGGACTCACCTGACCATTTAAACTGTTTTCCCTTTTCCGTTAGCTGATGTAGACTCTTGGCGATCTCAGCAAAGTTCTTGACAAAGCGCCTATAGTAGGTGGCTAGACCCGGAATGCTTCGGAGTTGATGCTTGTCCTGTGGTGTTGGCCAATTCTTCACGCTGTAAACCTTATCAGTATCCGTCTTCACCCCTTGGGATAAGATGATATGTCCCAGATATTTTACTTCGGTTTTGAAGAGTGAACACTTTTATGGGTTGAGCTTGAGGTGGGCTTCTCGAAGTCTTTGAAACACGGCTCTCAGATTAGTACAGTGTTCGTCAAAGGTTTTCCCGTATACAATGACGTAATCCAAATAGTCCAGGCAAGATTTCCATGTCAGTCCTTGCATAACACATTTCATAAGGCGCTCAAAAGTCGCTGGAGCATTGCATAGTCCAAAAGGCATCACTTTGAACTGCCACAACCCGTTTGCTGTTGAGAACGCTGTCTTCTCTTTGTCTTCAGGATGGATTTCTACTTCCCAGTATCCACTCTTCAGGTCCAAAGTTGAGAACCACTTTGCTCCTTCCATTGCGTCCAGAGTATCACTGATCCTAGGCAGAGGGTAGCTATCCTTCTTGGTCACATCATTCAATCTTCGATAGTCCACACAAAAGCGGGTTGATCCGTCTTTCTTCTTTACCAGGACCACTGGAGACGCCCAAGGGCTTTTAGAGTTTTCGATCAGACCCTCTTCTTTCATGGTGGTTATCATTTCTTCAACCTCACCTTGTTTGGCTAGTGGAAGACGTCTTGCAGGTTGACGAATCGGTTTTGCATCCCCGGTGTTGATTCGATGTTGAACCAGTTGTGTTCTGCCATATTTCCCTTGCGGTGACGAAAAGATGTCTGCAAATTCTTCAAGGAGATCTTCTGCAGTTCTTCGTTGCTGGTGACCAAGACTGGATGACTTGAGAATGTTGGTTTTTATGGAGTTCATCGCTTCAAACTTCAAGGTTTGCCTTGGCTCTTCTTCGTTGATCCTTGTTATCGCTGATACAGATTCGCATTGTCCGACAATCTCACCTTTTCTAAGCTTAACTTCGTACGGCTTGGTGTTCAGTATTCGTACAGGAACCATGTTCTTTACATGTCTAACAAGAGTCTTCCCAATGGTGACGTTTTGGGAGGACTTTACAGATGCTGGTTCGACCATGAGGTATCGATGGCTGCCAGGCTTACACCTCAATTTCGTCCACACGAATACTTCTGAAGAAGCAGGCAAAGTAAGATCTTCTTTGATGACGGTTTTCACAGATAACGAGTCTTCATATGAGTGCATTCCATAGATCATCGGAATCTCGATGTTTCGATATTTCAGGATTTGGTTCCCGATGTCCAATATCACTCCATGTTCTTTCATGAAATCGACACCAACAATACACTCGTCGCATATATCTGCTACCAGGAACAGGTGAGAGAATTCCAACTCTGCCAGCCGGATCTTAAGAAGTACTTTACCATGCGCTTTTGCGGCCTCTCCAATTGGTGCTGTGAAGCCATGTCTTCTTAACGAGGTCCTGCCGTAAAATGGAAGCCGTGGCACCCGTGTCGATGGTAGCCACACATTTGTTGCCGTTTATACTTGCTTCCACGGTCAGGCTCTTGTTGTCGCGTTTGGTTTGAGAAACCTGGATGTCGTTTCTGGGGCCATCGATACCAAGAACCAGCTTCTGCCCCTCGAAGTTGGTTCTTATTCGTTTCCCGGGTGGGAAACAGCTTCGGAAGCAACGTTGTTGATGTTACTTTGACCAGTTGGTTTATTTCTGTTTCCACAGTGTTGGCATGTGGTTCCTCTTCGTGGTAATCTGCACTGTCGCTGTAGATGCCCAGTCTCATTGCAGTTCCAGCTTCGTGCTGGTCCGTCTCGCTGACTCCTTTCTACAGTAGCTTTCTGACAAGAGCATTCTTGGACCTCTAACTCTCTTACGCGATGCACATTTTGGGAAGCTTGTTCGGCGGCTTCCATAGCCAGAGCGAAAGCCAATGCTTCTGGTCGTGTTCTCTTTCCGGCAGTGCGAAGAGCCCTTTGGAGATTTATATCGCCCACAGCTCTCACAAAGGCTACAACAGCAAGTTGATTTATTATCTCGTTGCAGCTGTTGGATATGCCAGGTGAACCAATCGCTCGATATCTGCCTGAAGCTGTTACAGACTTTCACCTCTTTTCTGTGACCTGTTGTTTAGCTGAACTCGGAAGACTTCTGTCATGTGACTATCTCCAAACCGCTGTTCAATTGCGTTAACAAGAACTGTGAAGTCACCACTCTTCTCTGCTGGGATAGTTTGTAGCAGTTCTGCAGCTGCTCCTCTTAAAGCAAGCGTGAGGGCAATGTATTTTCCGTCATCGTTCCAGCCGTTTGTTAATGCTGCTGCTTCAAAGTGTTTTTTATAGATTGACCACGGAATCTGCCCATCAAAGCTTGGAGGATTTACTTTTCTCTTCCTTGAGCACTCACCAGAAGGTACTCGAACTTTCAACTTTCACACTTTTTCTAGTTCGTTTGTGATGGATTCGATTTGTTCGTCAATTTTCTCAAAACGTGCATTAGTTGTTGAATTTTGTTTTTCGAGAGTATTGATTTTGTCTTCGAAGTCCGCAAACCTGCCTTCTAATAGATTTCTCTGTTCATCAAACTTGTCTAGAACATTCTTTTCTAATTGTAAGAGAACATGCTCTTGCTCCTGTTTCTGTTCATTTCTTTGAGCTTTTAGCTGTGCGACAACATCATTCTTTTGAGTTTGTAGTTGTTTGAGAACATTCTTTTCATTCTCTTCAAATTTGGCTAGAAGAAGAGACATTATTTTAGATAAGGCGTCATTTGCATTTACCTCTTCCACTTTTGCATCAAATTCGAAAGAAAATGTATCCGGGTCTTCATTTTGCTGCTCCAAATATTCCTGCAGCCGTTTAAAAAGTTCGTTTTTTACTCCTGTCCCACTTAAGCCACGTTTGCTTAGTTCTGCCTTTAGCTCAAGGACAGTTAAGTCTTTCAACACTTTACTTATTTTTTTATTTTAAACTTCACTTCCTTACGCAATATAATATAATCACTGTTCACTGTTTTATTCTCAATAAGTCTTAATACCACTTCTGACACCAATGTAATATTCGGCTTGGTCCGACAATTAAAACTTATTCACTTTTCAAATAAAAAACAAATTCACTTTATTTAAATCACTCATAAGCTTATTTATGCAACAATTTCAATTATTACTTTCAAACAAAGTGTCTTTACTTTATAGCAGTTCACATTCGATTAATTTTGCTTCGCCACCATCGGGGTATTTATATAACTCAAAAAGGTTCGAGAAACTACTAGGTTCTTGTAGGCGCTGAAACTTCTCGATGCTTAACGATGTTCTCCTCTTAACCACTAGAGTGTAGGGGAAACTTTAAACAGTGTAAACACAATTACTTACAACTACAAATAAAACTTTTTGTTACATAACTATTCAGCAATTAGACAATATTAGAGTGATAGACATAAATAGTGTATACACATTGAAGTATGTACACATATAGACAGACATCTAGATATATGGAGAGGCGAAGTAACAAAGTGTGTACACATTACAATAGATTGACATACAGAGGTATAGAGATGTAGGAATATAAAGTGTATACATGTTACAATATCTTAATCTTTACATAAAATTTCCTTCAAATCTAAAAGAGAAGAAATACGATTGGACAATCGATTACGGAACCCTCCTCGAGCGAGTTTATATTGCACTTGTCCACTTTTTTAAATTACATTGAAGATTACTTATTAAAGTTCAATTCAGTATTGAAAAATGTATGGCTACACAAAAGCTTCCTAGAGTAAGTGCGTAAAAAAGTATTTTTTTTGTGAGAAAGCGTCTTTAATTATATGTATATACAATTAAAGGTGAGACATAAATCTTTAAAATGATGCAAACAAAACTATATGTCATCGTTGATCTTTTAGAGATATAGTTGTTCAAAAAGTTAATGAAAAAAACTTGATATTCAAGAAGCAGTTAGTAAATATTTGAATATGCAGGTGAGGTGGACAAATAATTTTGAATATATTTAAAAGACAAAGTAAATACCTTTTATTTGATACTAAAATCGTTTTCCTGCGTGCCTTAGATCGTACGATATAATTTGTATCTTAAAAAATATGAGTATAATTCACTTTCAGGGTAAACCAACTTTAAACTCAAATATCTCGAAAACGCCACCAATGAATTCGGAAATATTTCATCTCAATAATCTGCTTCACGACAGCTTTCATTTGATAGCAATTTCGATAGTGAACGCACTGGGCCCAGGCTTCATAGGAAAATGGGCCAACTCCAAAAAACAGATTTAAATCTTATCTTTGATTTATTGAATTTTTTTTTTGAAAATTGTCGGAGCCGTTTTTTTTTTTTAAACTAATATTTTAAATTAATTTTTAGTTAATTTTAATTAATTTTTTTATATATATAATTTTTTTTTTCAAAAATGCCTTAAAATTAATTTGGGTATGCAGTTTTCAAGAACATATAAAGATGCATATTATCTTTCAATTTCAATTTTTAGTATTGACCTGTTTTAAGGGTTTTTTTCTTGTAGTTTTTCCCTTAAACATTGTTTATTGTGTATTGTTTATTGTTTATTATATTATTATTTGTAAATTGTTATAAGCTTTGTAATTATAGTAGTAAGGAAACTAGTTTTTCTAAATCTCTAAAATTGTACTCTTGGTAAAAAATTTCATTCTCTTTGCTACAAATAAATATGAACTGAAACTGAAAACTGACCTGTTTTTGAGATACAGAATTTTGAAAGAAAGTTTAAACATTTTTTTGAATAAAAGATATTATTTGGACAGTATAAACGTACTTAAAAAAGAAAAAATTACGCTGATCGGACTTTTATTTTTCGAGAAAATCCGATAAAAAAAAAACGGTTCAATCTTTTTCGAGGAAGTTTTAAAAAAATCGTAGTAGCCATTTTTGAGAAAATTGAAAGTTTTGGTTTTTGGCCAAAAAATTGTGGCTACCCTAAATTTTGATCTTAAATTGACAAAGTATTGCACCACTGTAGGGAGTGTAATAGATGCGACAGATTTGTTATCCAAACCTGAAATCACCCTCTTATCAGTCCGCAAAAGTTAAAATCAGAAAAAATATATAGTATAATTCGGGTTCCAATTTGCGATACGGAATAGAGGAAATTCGGGAGCTGAAACAACAAATAATCGAACAAGATGAGAAAATTAAAAGTATTTCCACGCACATGAAAAAAAATGACGAAAACCAGCTGCTTAAAGAGACGATGAGTGACGCACTCTTACACGGCGTTCCACTTTTACCGAATGAAAATCTTCGTTTGATCTTTAATCAGCTTTGCACCAATCTCAATTTTAAATCACCGACAATTAAAAGTATTTTTCGCATAAGATCAAAAACCGACACTGATTCACCATCACCTCCGATTGTTATTAAATTTTTTACACCACACGATAAGCTGTTTGTCTTGCGATCTATTGCCGAATACAGGAAAACAACAAAACAACCGCTTCACCTTCATGATCTTGGCTTTAACACTGTCAATGATAATGCAACGGGAAAAACTAATGTTTATATTCACGAGAGCTTAATACCGAAAAATCGCTACATTCTGCAGAACGCATTGAAATTGAAACACAATAAACAACTACATTCGGTGTTTACTATTCGTGGCTTGGTTTACGTGAAGAGGAGTAAAGATGATGATGCAAAATTGATTGAGACCACAGATGACTTAGCTGATGCTGCCATGACTACGCAAACAACAACAACAACAACAACAAATGCTACAGCCCAATAATACACTGAAGGAAATATTTTTCGCCACATGTAAATTTTGTATTTTTTATTTGCAAGCTTTTATCAATTCTTTTTCCTTATATTATTCTACCTTTTTTGAATCATTATTTTTTTATTATATTGAATTAAAACAAAGAATTGTATGTACATTTTTCTTTTTCATGTCTATTTCTATACTTTCTTCCTCACTTACTCTAACATCTAATCATCATCCGTTTGTTTTCCTGGTTTGCTCTTTTTCTGGAATGGGTTATGCATGGCTCGGTGCTGCTTATTGGGCACCTCTTATTTATATCCTTGATATAAATGGAAGGTACTAATGAGCACCATTTTAGGGATTCTGTAGCGGCTATCAGCAGGGATAATACGCGGACAATGATAAATGTTATATGCAATCAACATACTGGGTTGCAAATTTGCCATCTTAATACACAAAGTTTGAGATCAAGAGAAAAATTGGATGAATTCAGATTCTTGTTTGCTGGTTCAAAAGTTGATGTGATATGCGTTTCTGAGTCTTGGTTTTTAAGTGATGTTGATGATTCTATATATAACTTAAGAGGTTATAAACTTTTTAGATCTGACAGAATTAATCGTGTTGGTGGAGGTGTAGCAGTTTATGTTCGTGAAAGTCTTGATTGTCAACTTGTCAGGAAGGCCCCGGATTATAGTGAAATGCAATATGTGTTTTTAAAAATAACCTGTAGTTTCAACAAAATATTATTGGGGTCCGTGTATCGACCGAATTCTTCCACTCAAATTTCACCTCTGATTGCTGTTTTAGATGAGTTAACCTACGTTTCACCTTCTGTTATTATGTGTGGAGATTTCAACAGCAATATACTTGAAGATTCATCTTTTGTAAATAGTATGACAGCTTTCAATTTAACTCCAGTGAATACATCCTTTCCCACCCATTTTACAAAGGATAGTAGTACTCTTCTTGACATTTTTTATGTGAGTCATCCATACAAAGTCCTACACTTCAATCAACTTTCTGTTCCTTGTTTTTCTCGTCACGACATGATTCATTTAACATACCAATTTGATACGGTTAACATTGAACAGAAAACCACTTTTCGTGACTTCAAGAACATTAATTTAGATCAACTAAAAGAGGATGTTTCTACAGTAGAATGGTACAGGATCTATGGAATGCAGTATGTTGATGACCAAGTATGTTTCTTTCAAGACAATATTACAAGTCTTTTCAATGCCCATGTTCCCCTGATAACAAAGTTGTCAAAAAACAAAGCATGTCCTTGGTTTACAATAGGTATCAAAAATCTTATATCCCAACGTGACCAGGCATATAATCGGTGGAAAAGATTTCGGTTAGACATACTTTACAGGACGTACCGTACTCTGAGAAACAGGGTAACTTGTAAAATACGCGAGGCTAAAAGGCGCTTTTATGCTCCACGCCTTGATCCTGCACAGGCTAAACATAATTTATGGAAAAATTTAAAGGAAATCGGTCTAGGCAAAAATATCAAAAGCAATATTGATAAAATTGACTGTAATGAGTTGAATAGATCTTTTGTTTCCTTTCCATCTCTCAACGACGATGTACACAGTGAAGACCATTTTCGGAACGCTGATCATTCTTACCCTAACTTTAGCTTTTCAGCTGTCGATGATTCGGATGTTTTAGAGAGCATTTTGTCTATTAAATCTAACTCGATAGGGTTTGATGAAATAAGTCCGGTTTTCATTAAAATTATTCTTCCCTTTATCTTAAAATACATAACGTATATAGTAAATTCTATATTTATGACGGGAGTTTTTCCTTCAACTTGGAAACGTGCTAAAATTATACCAGTACCCAAAAACCTAAATGAGTTCAGACCTATTGCCATTCTACCGTTTTTATCTAAGGTCCTTGAAAGAATTATGAGTTCTCAGATACAAAGATTTCTTCATAATAATAATCTATTATGTAACAATCAATCAGGTTTTCGTTCCAAACATAGTTGTACAACTGCTTTAATAAATGTGACAGAAGATATAAGACAAGCTGCAGACAACGACCAAGTAACTTTTCTTATCTTACTTGACTTTTCAAAGGCTTTTGATATGGTAAACCACAATGTTCTCTGCAAAAAACTCCAAAGCCAATTCAATTTTTCTTCGTCATCAACAAAACTGATATCTTCTTACTTAAGTTGTAGATCTCAAGCAGTTGTTTCAAGAAATTCCGTATCAGACTTTCTCTTATTATCCTCTGGTGTTCCACAAGGCTCGATTCTTGGCCCAATATTCTTCACCATGTACATTAATGACCTACCTAAATTCATATTTAGTTCTTCGGTTGATATGTACGCAGATGATGTACAAATGCGAAAAAGTTTTCCCTTGGGTCTTGTAGAAAACGCAGCTTGTGAAGTAAATGAAGATCTCGACAGGATTCTTCAATGGTCTCGAGCGAACGGTCTCCATTTAAACCCATTGAAGTCAAAATGTTTGGTTGTTTCCAGAAAACCTTTAGACACTTCTTATTTCCCGCATATATATCTAAATAACAGTCGTATTGAGTTTGTTGATTCCGCAAGAAATCTGGGTATAACGTTTAACAAAACTCTTACTTGGAACGACCATATAAGGTTGACATTGGGAAGGGTTTACGCAGGTCTTCGCACGCTTTGGGCAACACAGACGGTAACACCTTTAAAAACTAGACTAATTTTAGCTAAAACGCTAATTATACCAATACTTATGTTTGGGTGTGAGATATTTAATAACTGTGACTATGAGCACAAGCGGAAACTCAATGTGGCATATAATAGTATTGCACGCTATATTTTTGGACTAAAAAGATATGACCACATCTCTGCTTTCTCAAAATCTATTTTTGGTGTCAAACTTGACGATTTGTTTAAAATGAAAACGTTGACCTTGCTTCATAATGTCATTCAAACGCGCCAACCAATGTACCTATATAACAGGATCTGTTACACTCAATCAACAAGAACTCTTGATCTCATACCAATGCGATATAGCCATTTGGTCTCTGAACGACAATTCTTTATCCATGCGATACGGCTATGGAATTCCCTTCCCCGAGCCATCAGGCTAATAAGTAGCATAACCTTGTTTAAGAATAGTCTTAGACAATACTTGGGGGCACCTCGATGATGATTAGATTTGGATATTTGAGCCTTTCTTTCCTATAGTTTCTTCTCTTCTTTTTGTCTTTCCTCTTCTATATTTCTTCAATTTATTCTTTGTTCGATAGGGTATGTCATACTTGCTAATTAACTTGAATTGAATAATTATCTTGCAGTAACTTATAAATTAATCATATTTTGTTTATCTAAATATTCATCTATACAATTCTTTTTTATTATTATTTTTGTAACACATTCACTAATTATTATACATAGTAATATCATTGAAGCTTGCACTATCAAATGAGATATTGTATCTTACTGTGTAAGTTATGGTTTAAACTTTGAATTGAATTGAATTGAATTGAAATTGAATTGAATGCTTCGAAGGTGATTATAAGCCATGGCCTACCTTTCGTGACATGTTCACTTCTATCTACACCAATCACCCTCGTTTGAGTGATGTTGAGAAATTGTATCACTTACATGTGAAGACAAAGAAAGAAGGAAGCTTGTTGAAAAATTTCATTTTACCGCTCAGAATGAAAACAAACGTATTGTTATATTCGGCTTGGTCCGACAATTAAATCTTATTCACTTTTCAAATAAAACACAAATTCACTTTAAATCACTCACAAACTTATTTATTCAACACTTTCAATAATTATTACTTTCAAACACAGTGTCTTTACTTTATAGCAGTTCACATTCGAATTAATTTTGCCCACCATCGGGGTATTTATATAACTCAAAAAGGTGCGAGAAACTACTAGGTTCTTCCCGATGCTTAACGAAGTTCTCCTTTTAACCACTAGAGTGAAGGGGAAACTCTAAAGAGTGTAAACACAATTACTTACAACTACAAATAAAACTTTTGCTACAAAACTATTCAGTAATTAGACAATATTAGAGTGACAGAGATAGAAACAAAATGTGTACACATTACAATAGATTGACATACAGAGATATAGAGAGGTAGGAATATAAGGTGTATACTCAGGATTGATCGTCCCGAACAAATCCATCATTCTCATCACCACTGTAGCGATGTAGCCAGTCGCGATTTTACAACTTAAGGTTTTCCTCTGACTCCCTTTTGTATCCGGTACACGACGTCGTCCCGTTGAAGTTTCGGTGACAACCCTATTTGTCGATGGGGATTGTAATTCCACACTCGATCTCCTGCTTGGAACTCTGTTGTTGTCGCTCGAATATCGTAGCGTGTCTTCATTCGGTCACTGAACATCTTTGTTTTCAACCTGGTATTGTCGTGAATCTGAAGGAGTCTTCCATTTAGTCGTCCTCGGCTCGCGGCTCCGATGTGGGACATCCAAATTTTATTTCGCTCGGCAGTCTGATGTTCTTTCCCATCAAAATTTCAGATGGTGTATGGCTAGTTGAGCTATGCCTTGCACTTCGATACGCCATCAAAAACAGAGGAATGTGCCGATCCCAATCTCGCTGGCTGTCGTCCACGACTTTGCAAAGATGTTCCTTCAGGGTTCGGTTGAATCGTTCGACCATGCCATCAGATTATGGGTGGAGTGGTGTTGTTCTTGTCTTCTTGATGTGAAGAAGCCCACAAACTTCCTGGAATATGTTTGATTCAAAATTCCTGCCCTGGTCGGAGTATAGTTCTAATGGAACGCTGAATCTACTCACCCAGTTGACCACAATTTGGTCTGCGACTGTTTTGTCTTCTTGATTTGGAATGGCGTATGCTTCAGGCCACTTGCTGAAGTAATCCACGACGACCAGAATATAATTATTTGTTTCCGGAAATAGACCCGCCACGTCTACTGCAATTCTATCAAAGGGTGCCCGACATTATGCTGCTGCATTTGGCTGTGATTCCTTTTGTTCGGGCCTTTGGTGGCAGCACAGATTTCGCATTTTCGGCACCACTTCTCAACATCTTCCCTTGCATGTAGCCAGTAGAATCGCTGTCGAATCTTTTCTTATGTCTTGTTTACTCCAAGATGGCCTCCCGAAACTCCATCATGCATCTCTCGCAGAACGTCCAAAACCTTCGATCTCGGTATGACTAGTTGCATTACATAGGACTTTCCGTCAGCTGATTCCCACTTACTCCGAAGGACACCCTCTTGGACATGAAGCGAGTTCCACTGTGGGACTTCTGTCGGAGATATCAGCCCATTCTGGTTTTTCCTGGTGTTCCTTCCATGCAAGGATGGGTTCGATATCTGGGTCTTCTTGTTGAGCCTTGTTTAACTCGTCGTTGCTCCAGCCATAAATGGGATCGGCTTTGGTTCGTTGGACGGTAACCACTTCTTTTTCTTCTTGGCGACTGCAATGCTTACAGTCTCAACTCAACTCTTCGTACTTCACGGCTTGCCTTGACTCTTCTTCGTTTATCCTTGTTATCGCTGAAACAGATTCGCATTGTCCGACAATCTCGCCTTTTCTAAGTTTAACTTCGTACGGTTTGATGTTCAGTATCCGTACGGGAACCATGTTCTTTATAGGTCTAACAACAGTCTTCCCAATGGTTGCGTTTTGGGAGGACTTTACAGATGCTGGTTCGACCATGAGGTATCGATGGCTGCCAGGCTTACCCTTCAATTTCGTCCACACGAATACTTCTGAAGAAGCAGGCAAAGTGAGATCTTCTTTGATGACGGTTTTGACAGATAACGAGGTGTCATACGAGTGGATCCCATAGATCATCGGAATCTCGATGTTTCGATATTTCAACTCTGCCAGTCGGATCTTAAGACATATCTCACCATACACTTTTGCGGCCTCTCCAGTTGCAGTCCTTAGACGATAGCTATTGGTATTGTGGAGCCATGTCTTCTTAACGAAGTCCTGCCGTACAATGGACGCCGTGGCACCGGTGTCGATGGTAGCCACACATTTGTTGCTGTTTATACTTGCTTCCACGGTCAGGCTCTTGTTGTCGCGTTTGGTATGAGAAACCTGGATGTCGTTTCTGGGGCCACCGATGCCAGAAACCAGCTTCTGCTTCTCGAAGTTGGTTCTTATTCGTTTCCAGGGTGGGAAACAGCTTCGGAAGCAACGTTGTTGGTGTTACTTTGACCAGTTGAATTACTTCTGTTTCCACAGTGTTGACATGTGTTTTCTCTTCGCGGTAATCTGCACTGTCGCCCAGATGCCCAGTCTAATTGCAGTTGCAGGATCGTGCTCGTCCGTCTCGCTGACTCTTTTCCACATTAGCCTTCTGACAAGAGCATTCTTGGACCTCTAATTCTCTTACGCGATGCACGTTTTGGGAAGCTTGTTCTGCGGCTTCGATTGTCAGAGCGAAAGCCAATGCTTCTGGTAGTGTTCGCTTGATTGATCTACTATGGTAATTGTTACCGAGAGCAACAACAGCGACCAATTGGATGCGCATTCGTCGTGGGAAGCAGACTCAGGCAAAATGTCTTGAGCTTCAAATGTTTGAGCGAACGCATCACGACAATCCGAATCAAGGCTTAATTCGGCAACATTAGCCTAATATGTGCGCATGCCCCTACAGAAGAGAAAAAGGACGACACCAAAGACGAGCTCCTTGACAAAACATACGAGCAATGTACTAGTTATGACATTAAAATTGTCCTCGGCGATTTTAACGCAAAGCTGGGAAAAGAGGACATCTTTGGTGGAACGGTCGGAAAGCACAGCCTGCACGACACCACATCCGATAACGGATTCAGGCTGATCGATTTTGCTGCGGGGCGAAATGTTTTGGTAGCAAGCACCTGGTTCCCTCATCTCAACATCCATAAGGGTACATGGAGATCTCCTCATCAATCAACCGTCAACCAGATTGATCACATTGCGATCGACGGAAGGCACTTGTCCAGCATTTTAGATGTTCGAACTTTCCGAGGAGCTAACATCGACTCGGACAACTAACTCGCCGTAGCCAAGGTAGTGCTACGAATATCCCGACAACGGCCAAAACAAGGAAATGCTGCAAGAAACTTTGACGTCAAGCGGCTACAATCGCAAGAGATCGCCAGATCCTTCTCTGAGTGGCAACATTGCCAGAGAGCAGTTAAAGATGCCGCCTCTAATGTGCTGGGTTTCACACAGCCACCAAAACGAAACCCCTGGTTTGACGAAGAATGCAGGCAGGCCCATGCAGCCAAGCAGGAGGCATACAACGGGTGCTGCATAGAAGGACGAGAGCTGCTCGTGAGCTCTACGAGTAAAAGAGGAGAGAGGAACGCTGGCTTGTCAGGAGAAAAAAGAGAGAGCATGAGAAGCGTCAGATCGAAGATGTTGAGAGAGCCAACAGCAGGAATGAAGTTCGGAGGTTTTACCGAAAGTTAAGACAGTTGGCTCAAGGTCATCGAGCAAGAACCGATGCCTGCAGTGATAAACAAGGGAACATCATAGTAGAATGGCAGTCAATGCTGGAGATTTGGGAAGACCACTTCTGTTGATTGTATAACGGCGACGACGAACAAAACATCGCCGTCAGACAGGAGCCAGATGATAGCCAACAATTCCGTGAACCAGACCTAGAAGAAGTGAAAACCGCAATATCGCAATATCACGGCTGAAATCCAACAAAGCCGCTGGAGCAGATGGATTAGCTGCTGAGTTGTTCAAAGCAGCAGGCGACGAGCTATATAGGAGCATGCACCAAATCATCTGTAAGATATGGTCAGAGGAATGCATGCCCGATGAATGGAACCTCAGCATTGTTTGCCCGATCCTGAAACAGGGAGATCCTCTAAACTGTGCCAACTATAGAGGAATAAGTCTACTAAACATCGCCTACAAGATCCTCTCTGCCCTAATATGTGAACGTCTTAAGCCTTTCGTCAACAATCTGATTGGTCCTTATCAATGTGGCTTCAGGCCAGGAAAGTCAACCATCAACCAAATTTTCACGTTGCGGAAGATCCTGGAAAAGACCTTTGAACTCCAAATCGATACCCACCACCTTTTCATCGATTTTAAGGCCGCGTATGACAGCATCTACAGAGACGAACTGTTCAAAGCTATGTCTTGGCATCCCTGCCAAGCTCGTTCGCTTGTGCAAAATGACGATGGAGAACTCACGCTGCTCCATCAAGGTTGGCAACAAGCTCGCGGAATCTTTCGACGTCAAAAAAGGATTCAGACAAGGCCATGCACTGTCATGCGATTTCTTTAACATCGTTCTTGAGAAGATAGTGCAGAACACCAACGTCAATACCAGAGGCACTATCTTCCAAAAATCTGTTCAACTTCTCGAGTACGCCGATGATATTGATATAAAAAGAACACAGCGTGATGTCAATGGCGCCTTTGTAAGAATTGAGACAGAAGCGGCAAAAATGAGGGAAAAACGAAGTAGATGCTGTCTTCGAGCAAGGACACCCAACAACGACGGCTCGGGAAGAACGTCACAATAGAAGCATATAACTTCGAGGTAGTAGAGGAGTTTGTCTACACAGGCAATAACACCAGCGCCGAGATCAGACGAAGGAACAAAAAAGTTCGCATAAAATTGGCGATAGGGGTGAATCTTAAAATAGTGTAATATTCGGCTTGGTCCGATAATTAAAACTTATTCACTTTTCAAATAAAACACAAATTCACTTTATTCAAATCACTCACAAACTTATTTATTCAACACTTTCAATTATTACTTTCAAACACAGTGTCTTTACTTTATAGCAGTTCACATTCAATTTGTAACGGAACCGGTGTTCGGCCCTCTCCAAACTATACCACCTTTACGACCTTTAGTCTACAGGCCACTAGAATTCCGATCCAGACAGCAGGTTGGAGAGGGTGTCCAGGCTACGGCTGTGCGGCATGCTGGCTATTGGGCTTAGCTCGTTGGTGGGGGGGGTTCTTGCTGCCGCAGCACTGGACGGTGTTACGTCATTCTTCATGCCATAGAATTTAAATTGGGGTTCAAAGATCCTGGGGCCCTATGTTGAATTGAGGGGAATGATGGGTGTTTCTGTAGAGGGGGAGGGTCGTAGATGGGGATGACCCTCGGAGGCTTTCCCACCCATGTATCGCAGTGATACCACCATGGCTAATGCTTCCTCCAAATTGTGCACTAGCCCCTAACCTGTAAGCTTTAAATGGCTTACCCTGTCCTCATGCTAATCTAATCGTCTCACCCACCTCCACCTGTGACCTTAATCAACACTAACACTCAAATCATAATGACTCCCATGCCAACTTGTCAAGTTTTTCCATGAGAAAATTTAAATGACAAGTTTATTTTTAGGAACCGACTAATGTAGTTTTAAGGAAAAGGAAAACAAAAGTAACATGCAATGAAGAAACAAATAAAATATCAGAATATCAAGAAAACTTATGATATTTAGGTGAATTGAAATTAAGATTAGAAAATAACAAGAAACAAATGGTAATTTTACTAATTTAAATTTAAATTCAGAATTAACACAACTTCTATGTTAAGAAATATATACATATATGCAGATAAGTAAATATATTTTTTTACTAATTACCAATAAAAGTATGTATTTAAATCCCCTTCATGGCAAAATATTAAAAAAAAATTCATGTGATAATCAATAAAAGATAATGAAAACAAAATTACCTTACGTATCCGCCGTGGTGCACCGCGTTCGAATTTCGTTGGCTTGTGAAAAAAATTTGGGAAAACATTCAAATTAATATAAAAGGGATCTAAAATTTTGTTATAATACGTTACACTGAATTAATTAGTAGGAATTGAAAATTCAGAACACAAATTAAAATTACTTATATATCACTAAACACTTAGATAATAGGTATAAACATATGTTTATTAAATTATTGAACTATTTGAATCATTAATCTTCTTCACTTCTGTTAGGCTTCTTCTTAATTATATATTATCGAACTTTCCAGATTCTTCAGAAATTATTCAATTGTCACTTTTATTTTGATTGTTAAGTTTTCTTAAATTTTCATAACCTTTTTCTTTTATAAATTTTCAAAATAATTTTTTTTTTCTTGCTTGGACTATGAAACGAACAGTACACTTTGGCATTGGATCACATTCATCTGTGTTAGTACTCGGTTGTCATTCACTGTTGCATTTATTTGTTTTTTTTTTTATAAAACTACACACACACACACTCAGTATAGTTTTTCTTTAGGCATTAATTTTTCTCTTTATCAATTTGTTTTTAATTTCTTCCACGTATGGAAATTACCACAGTTTTCGATATTCAAATGGTCTTTTCTTGTAGGTTGAAAATTGTATTTTGAAAAAAACCGAATGTTTTTAATAGATTACACACACACACTTTAGCATGTTTCCTTTTTCTCTTTGTTAAAATTTTTTTCTCTTCCTCATATGCAGATAAATATAATTTTGCAATATTCAGTATTCTTGGGTATTATAATATTTTGAAGAACCCGAATACACTTTCTTTATTTTATCAATTAATAAGCAATTAGGAAAAGAGTCACTGATTTGTTCTTTAATCTTCATATATGCAACTATTTCTTTTTTTTTCTTCCTATTACTCAATACAACCAAAAAACTCTTTCATCTAAAGAAACTAAACTTCTATTTTTTTCTTTTCAGTTGTTTATCTTTTTCCTACCTACTAGATTTAAAAAATTTTCTTAGCGTTATTTATTACAAGGTAGTTTAGTGTACAGTAGTTTTATAGTGTTGTATCGTGTGTTATTGTGAGTGTTGTAAGTATTTTACGTGGTTAATAAATGTATGTTATTTTGTTGTAATATATGTAGGGTAAGTATTGTTAAGTGTTATGATAAGTAGTTATATGTTCTTAAGGTATGTCTTTTAATGTTTTGTGTAGTGTAAGTTGTACGGTCTGGTATCGTTCCCCACAAATTAATTTTGCTTCGACACCGAGCGGGTATTTATACAACTCAAATAAGTTCGAGAAACTACTAGGTTCTAGTAGGCGCTGAAATTTCTCGATGCTTAACGCAGTTCTCCTCTTAACCACTAGAGTGTATACACAATTACTTACAACTACAAATAAAACTTTTGCTACATAACTATTCAGCAGTTAGACAATATTAGAGTGACAGAGATAGATAGTGTTTAGACATTTAAGTATAGAGATATAAAGAGGCGGAGTTACAAAGTGTGTACACATTACCATAGATTGACATACAGAGATATAGAGAGGTAGGAATAGAAAGTGTATACATATTACATTGCCCCCTCCTTAGGATTGATCGTCCCGAACAAATCCATCATTCTCATCACCACTGTAGCGATGTAGCCGGTCGCGATGCACAACTTTAGGTTTTACTCTGACTCCCTTTTGTATCCGGTACACGACGTCGTTGATTTTTGTAATGACTGTATATGGACCTTCCTAGTCCCGTTGAAGTTTCGGTGACAACCCTTTTTGTCGATGGGGATTGTAAAGCCACACTCGATCTCCTGCTTGGAACTCTGTTGTTGTCGCTCGTATATCGTAGCGTGTCTTCATTTAGTCACTGAACATCTTTATTTTCAACCGGGTATCGTCGTGTATCTGATGGAGTCTTTCTTTAAGTTCATCCATGTAGTCGTCCTCGGCTTGCGGCTCCGATGTGGGACACCCAAATTTTATTTCGCTCGGCAGTCTGATGTTCTTTCCCATCAAAATCTCAGACGGTGTATGGCCAGTTGAGCTATGCCTTGCACTTCGATACGCCATCAAAAACAGAGGAATGTGCCGATCCGAATCTCGCTGGTTGTCGTCCACAACTTTGCAAAGATGTTCTTTCAGGGTTCGGTTGAATCGTTCGACCATGCCATCAGATTGTGGGTGGAGTGGTGTTGTTCTTGTCTTCTTGATGTGAAGAAGCCCACAAACTTCCTGGAATATGTTTGATTCTTCCCTGGTCGGAGTGCAGTTCTAATGGAACGCCGAATCTGCTAACCCAGTTGAACACAATTTGGTCTGCGACTGTTTTGGCTTCTTGATTCGGAATGGTGTATGCTTCAGGCCACTTCCTGAAGTAATCCATGACGACCAGAATATAACGATTTCCATTATTTGTTTCCGGAAATGGACCCTCCACGTCTACTGCAATCCTTTCGAAGGGTGCTCCGACATTATACTGCTGCATTTGACTGTGATTCTTTTTGTTCGGGCCTTTGGTGGCAGCACAGGTATCGCATTTTCGGCACCACTTCTCGACATCTTCCCTTGCATATAGCCAGTAGAATCGTTGTCGAACCTTTTCTAACGTCTTGTTTACTCCTAGATGGCCTACCGAAATTCCATCATGCATCTCTCGCAGAACGTCCATAACCTTTGATCTCGGTAAGACTAGCTGCATTACATAGGACTTTCCGTCAGCTGATTCCCACTTACGCCGAAGGACACCCTCTTGAAGCGAGTCCCACTGTGCCCAATAGGCCTTCAGAGCCGGACTTCTGTCGGAGATATCAGCCCATTCTGGTTTTTCCTGGTGTTCCTTCCATGGAGGATGGGTTCGATATCTGGGTCCTCTTGTTGAGCCTTCCTCAACTCATCCTTGCTCCAGCCATAAATGGGATCGGCTCTGGTTCGTTGGACAGTAACCACTTCTTTTTCTTCTTGCCGTCTGCAATGCTTACAGTCTCGTTTGCATGGTCTCCGAGACAGTGCATCAGCATTTGAGTGCAGCTTCCCCTTCCGATGTTGGATTTCATAGTCGTACGTCTGCAGCCTCTCAATCCATCTCGCCACTTGACACTCTGGATCCTTGAAATTTAAAAGCAAGTTTAGTGCTTCATGGTCAGTTCGGAGAAGAAACTTCTGTTCATAGAGATACTTATGGAAGTGCTTTGTTGCCATAATCAGTACAAGAAGTTCTCTTCTGGTCACACAATAGTTTCTTTCTGACTTCGAGAGTACCTTGCTGTAATAGGCAACCACCTTTTCCTCCCCTTCATGTACCTGTGACAATACAGCACCAATTACGACATTGCTGGCATCAGCATCAATGATGAACGGTTTTCCGGGAGTCGGGTAGGTCAGCACTGGTGCATTACACAAGCGTTGCTTGCGCTCTTGAAAGCTGCGCTCGCACTCACCTGACCATTTAAACTGCTTTCCCTTTTCCGTTAGCTGATGTAGACCCTTTGCGATCTCAGCAAAGTTCTTAACAAAGCGCCTATAGTAGGTGGCTAGACCCAGAAAGCTTCGGAGTTCATGCTTGTCCTGTGGTGTTGGCCAATTCTTCTCGGTGTCAACCTTATCAGGATCCGTCTTCACTCCTTGGGATGAGATGATATGTCCCAGATATTTCACTTCGGTTTTGAAGAGTGAACACTTTTATGGGTTGAGCTTGAGGTGGGCTTCTCGAAGTCTTTGAAACACGGCTCTCAGATTCGTACAGTGTTCGTCAAAGGTTTTCCCGTAAACAATGACGTCATCCAAATAGACCAGGCAAGATTTCCATGTTAGTCCTTGCAGGACACATTCAATAAGGCGCTCAAAAGTCGCTGGAGCTGAACTGCCACAACCCGTTTCCTTTTGAGAACGCTGTCTTCTCTTTGTCTTCAGGATGGATTTCTACTTCCCAGTATCCACTCTTCAGGTCCAAAGTTGAGAACCACTTTGCTCCTTCCATTGCGTCCAGAGTATCACTGATCCTAGGCAGAGGGTAGCTATCCTTCTTGGTCACATCATTCAACCTTCGATAGTCCACGCAAAAGCGGGTTGATCCGTCTTTCTTCTTTACCAGGACCACTGGAGACGCCCAAGGGCTTTTAGAGTTTTCGATCAGACCCTCTTCCTTCATTGTGGTTATCAGTTCTTCAACCTCACCTTGTTTGGCTAGTGGAAGGCGTCTTGCAGGTTGACGGATCGGCTTTGCAGCCACTGTGTTGATCCGATGTTGAACCAGTTGTGCTCTGCCATATTTCCCTTGCGAGGACGAAAAGATGTCTGCAAATTCTTCGAGGAGACCTTCTACCATTCTTCGTTGTTGGTGACCAAGATTAGATGACTTGAGAATGTTGGTCTTTATGGAACTCAGCTCTTCGTACTTGAAGGTTTGACTTGACTTTTCTTCGCTGATCCTTGTTATCGCTGATACTGATTCGCATTGTCCGACAATTTCACCTTTTCTAAGCTTAACTTCGTACGGCTTGATGTTCAGTATTCGTATGGGAACCATGTTCTTTACAGGTCTCACAAGAGTCTTCCCAATGGTGACGTTTTGGGAGGAACTTACAGATGCTGGTTCGACCATGAGGTATCGATGGCTGCCAGGCTTACCCCTCAATTTCGTCCACACGAATACTTCTGAAGAAGCAGGCAAAGTAAGATATTCTTTGATGACGGTTTTCACAGATAACGAGTTTTCATACGAGTGGATTCCATAGATCATCGGAATCTCGATGTTTCGATATTTTAGGACCTGGTTCCCGATGTCCAATATCACTCCATGTTCTTTCATGAAATCGACACCAACAATACACTCGTCGCATATATCTGCTACCAGGAACAGGTGAGAGAATTCCAACTCTGCCAGCCGGATCTTAAGACGTACCTCACCATACACTTTTGCTGCCTCTCCAGTTGCAGTCTTTAGACGATAGCTATTTGTGTTGTAGAGCCATGTCTTTTTAACGAGGTCCTGCCGTGCAATGGACGCCGTGGCACCGGTGTCGATGGTAGCCACACATTTGTTGCCGCTTATACTTGCTTCCACGGTCAGGCTCTTGCTGTCGCGTTTGGTTTGAGAAACCTGGATGTCGTTTCTGGGGCCATCGATACCAGAAACCAGCTTCTGCCCCTCGAAGTTGGTTCTTATTCGTTTCCCGGGTGGGAAACAGCTTCGGAATCAACATTGTTGGTGTTACTTTGACCAGTTGAATTTCTTCTGTTTCCACAGTGTTGGCATGTCGTTCCTCTTCGTGGTAATCTGCACTGTCGCTGTAGATGCCCAGTCTTATTGCAGTTCCAGCATCGTGCTGGTCCGTCTCGCTGACTCCTTTCTACAGTAGCGTTCTGACAAGAGCATTCTTGGACCTCTAATTCTCTTACGCGATGCACATTTTGGGAAGCTTGTTCCGTGGCTTCCATAGTCAGAGCGAAAGCCAATGCTTCTGGTAGTGTTCTCTTTCCGGCAGTGCGAATAGCCCTTTGGAGATTTATATCGCTAACAGCTCTCACAAAGGCTTCAACAGCAAGTTGATTTATTATCTCGTTGCCAGCTGTTGGATATGCCAGGTGGACCAATCGCTCGATATCTGCCTGAAGCTGCTGCAGACTTTCACCTATTTTCTGTGCCCTGTTGTTTAGCTGAACTCGGAAGACTTCTGTCATGTGACTATCTCCAAACCGCTGTTCGATTGCGTTTAAAAGGACTGTTAAGTCACCACTCTTCTCTGCTGGGATAGTTTGTAGCAGCTCAGCAGCTGCTCCTCTTAGAGCAAGCGTAAGAGCAATGTATTTTTCATCATCGTCCCAGCCGTTTGTTAACGCTGCTGCTTCAAACTGTTTCTTATAGATTGACCACGGAATCTGGCCATCAAAACTTGGAGGATTCAATTCTCTCTTCCTTGAGCAATCACTAGAAGGTTCTCGAGCTTTGATCTTACGCACTTTTTCCAATTCGTTTGTGATGGTTTCGATTTGCTCGTCAATTTTTTCGATACGTGCATTTTGTTTTTCGACGCGCTCGTCGAGAGTACATATTAATTTTCTCTTCGAAATCCGCAAACCTGCCTTCTTGAAGATTTTTCTGTTCGTCAAACCGCTCCCGAACATCATTTCTTTGAGCTTCTAGTTGTTTGAGAACATTTCCTTCTAGTTGTTTGAGAACATGCTCTTGCTCTTGCTTCTGTTCATTCCTTTGAGCTTTTAGCTGTTCGACAACATCATTCTTTTGAGCTTGTAGTTGCTGCAGAACATTTTTGTTCTGAGTTTGTAGTTGCTCCCGGACATCATTCTTATTCTCTTCAAACTTTGCTAGAAGAAGAGACATCATGTTAGATAAGACGTCATTTGCATTTACCTCTTCCACTTTTGCTTCAAATTCGAAAGCAAATGTGTTCGGGTCTTCATTTTGCTGCTCCAGATATTCATTTTTCTCTTTTTTTTTTTATTTTAAACTTCACTTCTTTACACAAACAATTTAATCACTATTCACTGTTTTATTTTCAATAAGTCTTAATCCCTTATTCTGACACCAAGGTAATATTCGGCTTGGTCCGATAATTAAAACTTATTCACTTTTCAAATAAAACACAAATTCACTTTATTCAAATCACTCACAAACTTATTTATTCAACACTTTCAATTATTACTTTCAAACACAGTGTCTTTACTTTATAGCAGTTCACATTCAATTAATTTTGCTTCGACACCGAGCGGGTATTTATACAACTCAAATAAGTTCGAGAAACTACTAGGTTCTAGTAGGCGCTGAAACTTCTCGATGCTTAACGAAGTTCTCCGCTTAACCACTAGAGTGTATACACAATTACTTACAACTACAAATAAAACTTTTGCTACATAACTTTTCAGCAATTAGACAATATTAGAGTGACAGAGATAGATAGTGTTTACACATTTAAGTATAGAGATATAAAGAGGCGGAGTTACAAAGTATGTACACATTACAATAGATTGACATACAGAGATATAGAGAGGTAGGAATAGAAAGTGTATACATATTACAATAGTAAAAAAAAATAAGAAAATTGAATTCAATTCAAAAAAAAAATTCAAGATTAAATTCTAGTACAAGTACAATGATCGCCAGATCATTCTCTGATCGAGTGTCAAGTAACCTCTTAAGGAGTCCTATGCCGCCAACATCAAGGTTCGAAGACCAGTGGCAACATTGCCAGAGAGCAGTCAGAGATGCCGCCTCTTATGTGCTGGGTTTCACACAGCCACCAAAACGAAACCCCTGGTTTGACGAAGAATGCAGGCAGGCCCATGCAGCCAAGCAGGAGGCATACAAAGCGGCGCTGCATAGTAGGACAAGAGCTGCTCGTGAGCTCTACGAGCAAAAGAGGAGAGAGCAACGCCGGCTTCTCAGGAAGAAAAAGAGAGAGCATGAGAAGCGTCACATCGAGGATGTTGAGAGAGCCAACAGCAGGAATGAAGTTCGGAGGTTTTACCGAAAGGTTAAACAGCTGGCTCAAGGTCATCGAGCAAGAACCAATTCCTGCAGAGATAAACAAGGGAACATCATAGTAGAATCGCAGTCAATGCTGGGGATTTGGAAAGACTACTTCTGTAATTGTATAACGGCGACGACGAACAAAATGCCTTCATCAGACAGGAGCCTTTCATCGGACACGATGATAGCCAACAATTCCGTGAACCCGACCTAGAGGAAGTGAAAACCGCAATATCACGGCTGAAATCCAACAAAGCCGCTGGAGCAGATGGACTAGCTGCTGAGTTGTTCAAAGCAGTAGGCAACGATCTAGATAGGAGCATGCACCAAATCATCTGTAAGATATGGTCAGGGGAATGCATGCCCGATGAATGGAACCTCAGCATTGCTTGCCCGATCCTGAAAAAGTGAGATCCTCTAAACTGCACCAACTATAGAGGAATAAGTCTACTAAACATCGCCTACAAGATCCTCTCTGCCGTAATATGTGAACGTCTGAAGCCTTTCATGAACAATCTGATTGGTCTTTATCAATGTGGCTTCAGGCCAGGAAAGTCAACCATCGACCAAATTTTCACGTTGCGGCAGATCCTGGAAAAGACCTATGAAGTCCAAATCGATACCCACCACCTTTTCATCGATTTTAAGGCCGCGTATGACAGCATCTACAGAGACGAACTGTACAAAGCTATGTCTAGTTTTGGCGTCCCTGCCAAGCTCGTTCGCTTGTGACAATTGACGATGGAGAACTAACGCTGCTCCATCAAGGTTGGCAACGAGCTTACGGAATCTTTCGACGTCAAAAAAGGATTCAGACAAGGCCATGCACTGTCATGCGATTTCTTTAACATCGTTCTTGAGAAGATAGTGCAGAACTCCAACGTCAACACCAGAGGCACTATTTTCCAAAAATCTGTTCAACTTCTCGCGTTCGCCGATGATATTGATATAATGGGAAGAACACAGCGTGATGTAAATGGCGCCTTTGTGAGAATTGAAACAGAAGCGGCAAAAATGGGTTTAGCGGTAAATGAGGGAAAAACGAAGTATATGCTATCTTCGAGGAAGGACACCCAACACCGACGGCTCGGGCAGAACGTCACAATAGACACGTATAACTTCCAGGTAGTAGAGGAGTTTATCTACCTAGGCTCCGCTATAAACACGGGCAATAACACCAGCGCCGAGATCAGACCAAGAATAACTCTTGCTAATCGCTGTTTCTTTGGGCTAAGAAAGCAATTGAGTGGGAAAGTCCTCTCTCGAGCAACTAAGGTAAAACTGTTCATCATCCCAGTCCTGCTGTATGGTGCAGAAGCATGGACCCTGACAAAATCGGATGAAAGTGCCTTAGGCTGTTTCGAGAGGAAAGTTCTTCGGGTCATCTTTGGCCCCGTGTGCATTGAAGGGGAATGGCGAAGAAGATACAACAGCGAACTTAACGGGTTGTACAACGACATGGACCTAGCCAGAAGGGTCAAGGTCCAGAGACTCAGATGGCTCGGTCATTTAGAGCGAATGGACACCAATGCTCCGGCCCGGAAAGCCTTCGACACTATTCCCAAAGGACGTAGGAGGAGAGGAAGACCGCGACTCAGGTGGCGCACTCAAGTGGAAGAGGACCTCAATCAACTTGGAGTGCAAAACTGGAGACGACTAGCTAAGGATCGAGCTAGCTGGCGGAGACTGTGTGATTGAGGCCCAAGTACACAACGGACTGTAAGTAAGTAAGTAAGTTATTGATTTGGTTTTTAATTAGTTTGCCATAATTTTTTTTTTGCCTTCTTTCGTGTAAGGCGTTAGGAGCCAAAGTGAGTCAATCGATAATACATAATTTACATTTTCGTTTTCTTGATGTATTTTCGGGACATGAAGAAATAAAATTGCATCAGGAAAACAAATTTAATAGGTTTACGGAAAAAATAATTTGTTTCTCGATTGTGCCACAGTCAATAAGATCGTCAGTGATGCGTAAGTAGAATGCACTGAATGTAGGTCTTTTTTCATATTTTGCGAAAATTTCTTGTATTCTTGGATGTTTTTTTTTTTTAATAAAAATAAAACCGATAGTGGCTCCCTTACAAATGTCTTGAGCAAAAATCGACAAAACCAATTTTCTTGAAAACGGCTCCAATAATTTTCTTGTAATTTTGTCGAAATTTTATTTCGAATCTTCTTCATTCTTACCTATGGAAGCAAAAATGTATTTCTCCAATGCAATACCTATATCTACCCCCATATAAGTTTTTTTTGTTCTTCAATTTTGTCGGACAATAACATTTATATTCTTGTTAATGTTAACAATTTATTTGTATACCGATTGCTTTCAATGCACTTTTGAATTTAGTTTTTAAACTTGCAAGTGCTCTGGGTCTGTTTGCGCACATATTTTAGTTAGTTTTAATGACATTGATAACATGAAGCAAATCAGTACATATAGGTCCACATGAACACAAGTTAGGTTAATATTTCTAATTTTCTATTTTCTACGTCATTAACAAAAACCAAAACTTTCTCCAATGGTATTTAAAATTTGAAGAAAGATGTGAATAAAAGTAAACAGATTACATTGTTTTTATTTCTCAAAAAGTTGGGAAAAATGAATTTTGCTCATATCACGTGTGTTGGTGCATTTTTTCTCTTCGAACGCAAAATCAAATAAATCAGTCCAGCCGTTGCCAATCTTCAACGAGACTAACGAACATCAATTAATTTTTATATAAGTATAAACAGCAAATAAGGAAGGTTTACTAGTCTAACTGTGGCGAATATCACGTTGACGTAGGTAGACCCGTCTCCCCCTTGTCACGCTCAGCATGACCTCTCCCCCACTCTTAAGAACGAACATTTTGTATGGACGACCAATATTTCAAATCGAAATTTACTTATAAAATGTATATATGTACATATTTTAATACTTTTGAATATCTACTTCATACCCAAATTAATTTGAAGACGTTTTCAAAAAATTGTATATGTAAAAAATTTATTTAAAAAAAACCGCTGCTAGGATTTTGTTGTACCGTTAGTTTTTATTTCATCTTTCACGGGCACTGACTCTTGCGAAGAACTAACAAAACTTTCAAGAGTATCAAATTGGGGTGGAATCATGTAAGGTGATTTGTGATTGGTGATAGTCACAAATCACAAATTTTGTCTACGTAAGGTGTAAGTCACATGTGACAATCACCAAATTGATACTTTTTCTTGTGACAGCTATTTTGTTATCACATTCATATAAAATTGTTCGCGCTTTTAAATTATTATGTTTTTTTCTACAATTTTCATACAAAGTGAACGTATCTGTACAATTATTTAAAAAAAAATTAAAATAATGGATAGCGAGAAAATGAATAAAAAAAAAGGTTAACCTGCGAAATAAAATAAATATGGTTGAACTTCCAAATACAAAGCTTGTTTTGTGTTTACCAAGATTGTTTATATTTTATGAAAAACAAAATATGCAAACGTTTTCATATTAGCTATATTCCCCAAATTTTGGATTTGCCGGCAGTTCGATCGACAAGGACAATGTAGTCTATGTATTTATATAACCTCGCAATGAATAAATCAGAGTCAGGAACTGCTGTGTTTATGAAATACCTAGTACTATCGAGAATCGTGTTTTCTTTTCTCAATACCAACTTATGTAAAAAAAATAGCTTTCTCAGCTTGTAACTAGTTGACGCGATGATCGATTCCTAGTTTGCCATATACATACCAAGGATTCTTAGGTCAAAACTGAAACGTCAAATGTTTATTTTTGGAAGTAGTGCCAAGTTGCGAATAGTTTTCAGTGATCACCTTACATAAAAGGAAAATAAAATGTGACCACATTTGATAGTCACAAAGGTGATAATCACAAAACACCTTACACGATTCCACTCCTGAATAACAACGGAATCGGCGTTCAATTTGTAGGTCCCTTCAATTCTTCACACGCACCCAGAAAATTGTTGATG
The DNA here is from genome assembly GCA_920937365.1 of Sphaerophoria rueppellii. Lineage (NCBI taxonomy): Eukaryota > Metazoa > Arthropoda > Insecta > Diptera > Syrphidae > Sphaerophoria > Sphaerophoria rueppellii. Next base: position 67,027,870 of record CAKKXW010000001.1, read on the forward strand.
AAATGATGAGAATAAGCCACTTTGGCCTTGGCACTTTAAGAGGCACTCCACTCTATTAAATTTTTAATTAATTTGAAATACAGGAACAACTTCGTACGAGGTAGACCCCTATCCCCCTTGTCACGCTCAGCATGACCTCTCCCCCACTCTTAAGAACGAACATTTTGTATGGACGACCAATATTTCAAATCGAAATTTACTTATAAAATGTATATATGTACATATTTTAATACTTTTGAATATCTACTTCATACCCAAATTAATTTGAAGACGTTTTCAAAAAATTGTATATGTAAAAAATTTATTTAAAAAAAAACCGCTGCTAGGATTTTGTTGTACCGTTAGTTTTTATTTCATCTTTCACGGACACTGACTCTTGCGAAGAACTAACAAAACTTCCAAGAGTATCAAATTGGGGTGGAATCATGTAAGGTGATTTGTGATTGGTGATAGTCACAAATCACAAATTTTGTCTGCGTAAGGTGTAAGTCACATGTGACAATCACCAAATTGATACTTTTTCTTGTGACAGCTATTTTGTTATTACATTCATATAAAATTGTTTGCGCTTTTAAATTATTATGTTTTTTTCTACAATTTTCATACAAAGTGAACGTATCTGTACAATTATTTAAAAAAAAAAATTAAAATAATGGATAGCGAGAAAATGAATAAAAAAAAAAGGTTAACCTGCGAAATAAAATAAATATGGTTGAACTTCCAAATACAAAGCTTGTTTTGTGTTTACCAAGATTGTTTATATTTTATGAAAAACAAAATATGCAAACGTTTTCATATTAGCTATATTCCCCAAATTTTGGATTTGCCGGCAGTTCGATCGACAAGGACAATGTAGTCTATGTATTTATATAACCTCGCAATGAATAAATCAGAGTCAGGAACTGCTGTGTTTATGAAATACCTAGTACTATCGAGAATCGTGTTTTCTTTTCTCAATACCAACTTATGTAAAAAAAATAGCTTTCTCAGCTTGTAACTAGTTGACGCGATGATCGATTCCTAGTTTGCCATATACATACCAAGGATTCTTAGGTCAAAACTGAAACGTCAAATGTTTATTTTTGGAAGTAGTGCCAAGTTGCGAATAGTTTTCAGTGATCACCTTACATAAAAGGAAAATAAAATGTGACCACATTTGATAGTCACAAAGGTGATAATCACAAAACACCTTACACGATTCCACTCCTGAATAACAACGGAATCGGCGTTCAATTTGTAGGTCCCTTCAATTTTTCACACGCACCCAGAAAATTGTTGATGAAATGATGAGAATAAGCCACTTTGGCCTTGGCACTTTAAGAGGCACTCCACTCTATTAAATTTTTAATTAATTTGAAATACAGGAACAACTTCGAACGAGGTAGACCCCTCTCCCCCTTGTCACGCTCAGCATGACCTCTCCCCCACTCTTAAGAACGAACATTTTGTATGGACGACCAATATTTCAAATCGAAATTTACTTATAAAATGTATATATGTACATATTTTAATACTTTTGAATATCTACTTCATACCCAAATTAATTTGAAGACGTTTTCAAAAAATTGTATATGTAAAAAATTTATTTAAAAAAAAACCGCTGCTAGGATTTTGTTGTACCGTTAGTTTTTATTTCATCTTTCACGGACACTGACTCTTGCGAAGAACTAACAAAACTTCCAAGAGTATCAAATTGGGGTGGAATCATGTAAGGTGATTTGTGATTGGTGATAGTCACAAAACACAAATTTTGTCTACGTAAGGTGTAAGTCACATGTGACAATCACCAAATTGATACTTTTTCTTGTGACAGCTATTTTGTTATCACATTCATATAAAATTGTTCGCGCTTTTAAATTATTATGTTTTTTTCTACAATTTTCATACAAAGTGAACGTATCTGTACAATTATTTAAAAAAAAAAATTAAAATAATGGATAGCGAGAAAATGAATAAAAAAAAAGGTTAACCTGCGAAATAAAATAAATATGGTTGAACTTCCAAATACAAAGCTTGTTTTGTGTTTACCAAGATTGTTTATATTTTATGAAAAACAAAATATGCAAACGTTTTCATATTAGCTATATTCCCCAAATTTTGGATTTGCCGGCAGTTCGATCGACAAGGACAATGTAGTCTATGTATTTATATAACCTCGCAATGAATAAATCAGAGTCAGGAACTGCTGTGTTTATGAAATACCTAGTACTATCGAGAATCGTGTTTTCTTTTCTCAATACCAACTTATGTAAAAAAAATAGCTTTCTCAGCTTGTAACTAGTTGACGCGATGATCGATTCCTAGTTTGCCATATACATACCAAGGATTCTTAGGTCAAAACTGAAACGTCAAATGTTTATTTTTGGAAGTAGTGCCAAGTTGCGAATAATTTTCAGTGATCACCTTACATAAAAGGAAAATAAAATGTGACCACATTTGATAGTCACAAAGGTGATAATCACAAAACACCTTACACTCCTGAATAACAACGGAATCGGCGTTCAATTTGTAGGTCCCTTCAATTCTTCACACGTGCCCAGAAAATTGTTGATGAAATGATGAGAATAAGCCACTTTGGCCTTGGCACTTTAAGAGGCACTCCACTCTATTAAATTTTTAATTAATTTGAAATACAGGAACAACTTCGTACGACCCATTCGTGCGTTTTTAAGTATTCATGCCTTTATATTTTTGTGATTTTTGCTGTTTTTTCTTATACTTTTTTGAGTTGTTATGTGTTTTTTCTTGTTGGTTTTGTTGTGTTTGTCTTTAACCATGCAGTTTGTATATTTTTTCTTGTTTGTTTTCTTTACTTTTATGATTTGTTTATTAGTGTTTTGTTGTTTTTAATTTTTTTTTTTTATTTTTGGTATTTTTGTTTCGTTGATGTTGTTGTTTTTTTACTCATGCATTTTTTATATATTGTAATATGTATACACTTTATATTCTTACCTCTCGATATCTCTGTATGTCAATTTATTGTAATGTGTACACACTTTGTAACTCCGCCTCTTTATATCTCTATACTCAAATGTGTAAACACTATCTATCTCTGTCACTCTAATATTGTCTAATTGCTGAATAGTTATGTAGCAAAAGTTTTATTTGTAGTTGTAAGTAATTGTGTATACACTCTAGTGGTTAAGAGGAGAACTTCGTTAAGCATCGAGAAGTTTCAGCGCCTACTAGAACCTAGTAGTTTCTCGAACTTATTTGAGTTATATAAATACCTGCTCGGTGTCGAAGCAAAAATTAATTTTTTGTAAACTGCTATAAAGTAAGGACACTTTGTTTGAAAGTAATAATTGAAAGTGTTGAATAAATAAGTTTGTGAGTGATTTGAATAAAGTGAATTTGTGTTTTATTTGAAAAGTGAATAAGTTTTAATTATCGGACCAAGCCGAATATTACATTGTTGTCAGAAGTGGGATTAAAACTTATTGTGAATGAAACAGTGAACAGTGATTAAATTATTTTATGTGAAGTAGTGAAGTTTAAAATAAAAATGAGTAAAGTTTTGAAAGATTTAACTGTCTCTGAGCTAAAGGCCGAACTTAGCAAACGTGGCTTAAGTGGGACAGGAGTAAAAACCGAACTCGTTAAACGGCTGCAGGAATATCTGGAGCAGCACAATGAAGACCCGAATACATTTGCTTTCGAATTTGATGCAAAAGTGGAAGAGGTAAATGCAAATGACGCTTTATCTAACATGATGTCTCTTCTTCTAGCCAAATTTGAAGAGAATGAAAAGAATGTACTCAAACAACTACAAACTCAAAAGAATGATGTTGTCGAACAGCTACAAGCTCAAAGAAATTAACAGAAGCAAGAGCAAGAGCATGTTCTCAAACAACTTGAAGCTCAAAGAAATGAGCAGAAGCAGGAGCAAGAGCATGTTCTCAAACAATTAGAAAAGAATGTTCTAGACAAGTTTGACGAACAGGGAAATCTATTAGAAGGCAGGTCTGCGGACTTCGAAGACAAAATCAATACTCTCGATGAGCGTGTCGAAAAACAAAATTCAACAACTAATGCACGTTTTGAGAAAATTGACGAACAAATCGAATCCATCACAAACGAACTAGAAAAAGTGCGAAAGTTAAAAGTTCAAGAACCTTCTGGTGAGTGCTCAAGGAAGAGAGAAGTAAATCCTTCAAGCTTTGATGGTCAGATTCCCTGGTCAATCTATAAGAAACAGTTTGAAGCAGCAGCGTTAACAAACGGCTGGGACGATGACGAAAAATACATTGCTCTCACGCTTGCTTTAAGAGGAGCAGCTGCTGAGCTGCTACAAACCATCCCAGAAGAGAAGAGTGGTGACTTCAAAGTTCTGGTAAACGCAATCGAACAGCGGTTTGGAGATAGTCACATGACAGAAGTCTTCCGAGTTCAGATAAACAACAGGGCACAGAAAATAGGTGAAAGTCTGCAGCAGCTTCAGGCAGATATCGAGCGATTGGTTCACCTGGCATATCCAACAGCTGGCAACGAGATAATAAATCAACTTGCTGTTGAAGCCTTTGTGAGAGCTGTTAGCGATATAAATCTCCAAAGGGCTATTCGCACTGCCGGAAAGAGAACACTACCAGAAGCTGTGGCTTTCGCTCTGACTATGGAAGCCGCGGAACAAGCTTCCCAAAATTTGCATCGCGTAAGAGAATTAGAGGTCCAAGAATGCTCTTGTCAGAACGCTACTGTAGAAAGGAGTCAGCGAGACGGACCAGCACGATGCTGGACTGCAATAAGACTGGGCATCTACAGCGAAAGTGCAGATTACCACGAAGAGGAACAACATGCCAACACCGTGGAAACAGAAGAAATTCAACTGGTCAAAGTAACGCCAACAATGATGCTTCCGAAGCTGTTTCCCACCCGGGAAACGAATAAGAACCAACTTCGAGGGGCAGAAGCTGTTTTCTGGTATCGATGGCCCCAGAAACGACATCCAGGTTTCTCAAACCAAACGCGACAACAAGAGCCTGACCGTGGAAGCAAGTATAAACGGCAACAAATGTGTGGCTACCATCGACACCGGTGCCACAGCGGCGTCTATTGTACGGCAGGACCTCGTTAAAAAGACATGGCTCCACAACACCAATAGCTATCGTCTAAAGACTGCAACTGGAGAGGCAGCAAAAGTGTATGGTGAGGTACGTCTTAAGATCCGGCTGGCAGAGCTGGAATTCTCTCACCTGTTCCTGGTAGCAGATATATGCGACGAGTGTATTATTGGTGTCGATTTCATGAAAGAACATGGAGTGATATTGGACATCGGGAACCAGGTCCTGAAATATCGAAACATCGAGATTCCGATGATCTATGGAATCCACTCGTATGAAAACTCGTTATCTGTGAAAACCGTCATCAAAGAAGATCTAACTTTGCCTGCTTCTTCAGAAGAATTCGTGTGGACGAAATTGAGGGATAAGCCTGGCAGCCATCGATACCTCATGGTCGAACCAGCCAGGAAGACTCTTGTTAGACCTGTAAAGAACATGGTTCCCGTACGAATACTGAACATCAAGCCGTACGAAGTTAAGCTTAGAAAAGGTGAAATTGTCGGACAATGCGAATCAGTATCAGCGATAGCAAGGATCAGCGAAGAAAAGTCAAGTCAAACCTTCAAGTACGAAGAGCTGAGTTCCATAAAGACCAACATTCTCAAGTCATCTAATCTTGGTCACCAACAACGAAGAATGGTAGAAGGTCTCATCGAAGAATTTGCAGACATCTTTTCGTCCTCGCAAGGGAAATATGGCAGAGCACAACTGGTTCAACATCGAATCAACACCGGGGATGCAAAACCGATTCGTCAACCTGCAAGACGTCTTCCACTAGCCAAACAAGGTGAGGTTGAAGAAATGATAACCACCATGAAAGAAGAGGGTCTGATCGAAAACTCTAAAAGCCCTTGGGCGTCTCCAGAGGTCCTGGTAAAGAAGAAAGACGGATCAACCCGCTTTTGTGTGGACTATCGAAGATTGAACGATGTGACCAAGAAGGATAGCTACCCTCTGCCTAGGATCAGTGATACTCTGGACGCAATGGAAGGAGCAAAGTGGTTCTCAACTTTGGACCTGAAGAGTGGATACTGGGAAGTAGAAATCCATCCTGAAGACAAAGAGAAGACAGCGTTCTCAACAGGAAACGGGTTGTGGCAGTTCAGAGTGATGCCTTTTGGACTATGCAATGCTCCAGCGACTTTTGAGCGCCTTATGGAATGTGTCCTGCAAGGACTAACATGGAAATCTTGCCTGGTCTATTTGAATAACGTCATTGTATACGAGAAAACCTTCGACGAACACTGTTTGAATCTGAGAGCCGTGTTTCAAAGACTTCGAGAATCTCACCTCAAGCTCAACCCAGAAAAGTGTTCACTCTTCAAAACCGAAGTGAAATACCTGGGTCATATCATCTCATCCCAAGGAGTGAAGACGGATCCTGATAAGGTTGACACCGTGAAGAATTGGCCAACACCACAGGACAAGCATCAACTCCGAAGCTTTCTGGGTCTAGCCACCTACTATAGGCGCTTTGTTAAGAACTTTGCTGAGATCGCCAAGAGTCTACATCAGCTAACGGAAAAGAGAAAACAGTTTAAATGGTCAGGTGAGTGCGAGCGCAGCTTTCAAGACCTCAAGCAACGCTCGTGTAATGCACCAGTGCTGACCTACCCGACTCCCGGAAAACCGTTCATCATTGATGCTGATGCCAGCAATGTCGGGATTGGTGCTGTATTGTTACAGGTACATGAAGGTGAAGAAAAGGTGGTTGCCTATTACAGCAAGGTACCCTCGAAGTCGGAAAGAAACTATTGTGTTACCAGAAGAGAACTTCTTGCACTGGTTTTGGCAACAAAGCATTTCCATAAGTATCTCTATGGACAGAAGTTCCTTCTCCGAAGAGACCATGGAGCACTAAATTGGCTTTTGAATTGCAAGAATAGAGGGTCAAGTGGCGAGATGGATTGAGAGGCTGCAGACGTACGATTATGAAATCCAACATCGGAAGGGGAAGCTACACTCAAATGCTGATGCACTGTCTCGGAGACCATGCAGACTGTAAGCATTGCAGGCGCCAAGAAGAAAAAGAAGTGGTTACTGTAAAACGAACTAGAGCCGATCCCATTTGTGGCTGGAGCAACGACGAGTTGAGAAATGCTCAACAAGAAGACCCAGATATCGAACCCATCCTCGCATCGAAGGAACACCAGGAAAAACCAGAATGGGCTGATATCTCCGACAGAAGTTCGTCTCTGAAGGCCTATTGGGCACAGTGGGAATCGCTTCATGTTCAAGAGGGTGTCCTTCGGCGTAAGTGGGAATCAGCAGATGGAAAGTCCTATGTAATGCAGCTAGTCTTACCGAGATCGAAGGTTATGGACGTTCTGCGAGAGATGCATGATGGAATTTCGGGAGGCCATCTAGGAGTAAACAAGACGTTAGAAAAGGTTCGACAACGATTCTACTGGCTACATGCAAGGGAAGATGTCGAGAAGTGGTACCGAAAATGCGATACCTGTGCTGCCGCCAAAGGCCCGAACAAAAAGAATCACAGTCAAATGCAGCAGTATAATGTCGGAACACCCTTCGAAAGGATTGCAGTAGACGTGGCGGGTCCATTGCCGGAAACAATTAATGGAAATCGTTATATTCTGGTCGTCATGGATTACTTCAGGAAGTGGCCTGAAGCATACGCCATTCCAAATCAAGAAGCCAAAACAGTCGCAGACCAAATTGTGTTCAACTGGGTTAGCAGATTCGGCGTTCAATTAGAACTGCACTCCGACCAGGGAAGAAACTTTGTATCAATCATATTCCAGGAAGTTTGTGGGTTTCTTCACATCAAGAAGACAAGAACAACACCACTCCACCCACAATCTGATGGCATGGTCGAACGATTCAACCGAACCCTGAAGGAACATCTTTGCAAAGTTGTGAACGACAACCAGCGAGATTGGGATCGGCATATTCCGCTGTTTTTGATGGCGTATCGAAGTGCAAGGCATAGCTCAACTGGCCATACACGGTCTGAGATTTTGATGGGAGAGAACATCAGACTGCCGAGCGAAATAAAATTTGGGTGTCCCACATCGGAGCCGCAAGCCGAGGACTACTACATGGATGAACTTAAAGAAAAACTCCTTCAGATTCACGACGATACCACGTTGAAAATAAAGATGTTCAGTGACCGAATGAAGACTCGCTACGATATACGAGCGACAACAACAGAGTTCCAAGCAGGAGATCGAGTGTGGCTTTACAATCCCCATCGACAAAAAGGGTTGTCTTGTCACCGAAACTTCAACGGGACTGGGAAGGTCCATATACAGTCATTACAAAAATCAACGACGTCGTGTACCGGATACAAAAGGGAGTCAGAGGAAAACCTGAAGTTGTACATCGCGACCGGCTACATCGCTACAGTGGTGATGAGAATGATGGATTTGTTCGGGACGATCAATCCTAAGGAGGGGGCAATGTAATATGTATACACTTTCTATTCCTACCTCTCGATATATCTGTATGTCAATTTATTGTAATGTGTACACACTTTGTAACTCCGCCTCTTTATATCTCTATACTTAAATGTGTAAACACTATCTATCTCTGTCACTCTAATATTGTCTAATTGCTGAATAGTTATGTAGCAAAAGTTTTATTTGTAGTTGTAAGTAATTGTGTATACACTCTAGTGGTTAAGAGGAGAACTTCGTTAAGCATCGAGAAGTTTCAGCGCCTACTAGAACCTAGTAGTTTCTCGAACTTATTTGAGTTATATAAATACCTGCTCGGTGTTGAAGCAAAAATTTATTGTTTGTAAACTGCTATAAAGTAAAGACACTGTGTTTGAAAGTAATAATTGAAAGTGTTAAATAAATAAGTTTGTGAGTGATTTGAATAAAGTGAATTTGTGTTTTATTTGAAAAGTGAGTAAGTTTTAATGGTCGGACCAAGCCGAATATTACGATGTGTTTCATTTTTTTTTATTTTGCATTTGTTTTATTTTTTTTATATTTTTTTTTATAAAAAAAATCTCAGCGGGTCAGCTTTTACTCACCAACGTAATGGGTACACCTATATAGGTACTCTTCTGCCGATATGGAGTCAAATTGGCTGATTATGTGCAGGAGTCTTTCGTTGGCCTGCCTTTATTCAGCCCTCGAATACAACGGCATGACAACGCCCGCGTTAATCCTTTCAAACAGAGCATGAGAACGAACAGTATTTTGAATATATTCGGATGCTGGTAATCAAGTGAACTCTGGAACTGCTTGTGCCACGACTCTACACTGTTGTTAGTGCGTGGAAGATTTTCCAACGTGGTCTGTTCACTTGGTTTCCAATCCGAGTGCATTCAAAATATCAGAGAAAATTTCGCTATTCCTCTGTGTCACCAAAATTTTCTCTGCGGTGTTCCTTTGTGCCATCGAAATTTTCTCTGAGGCTAAGCGCTTGCGTGTCATATCGCTCTCGAACATCCTTTAATCGGCAGAAGCATAGAGCGATGAATTTTCTCAGAGCCACATGGGAGGTGCTATACCGCTCACTCATCCCCAACTTTTGGATTTTCCTTCGCACCGCTTGCGCGAAATGGAAAAAGCAACCCTGAATCCTTGCCTCAGGGAATTTTGAGCGAGTTGTATTATTAAGTAGATATGTATAATCTTCAATTAGGTTTAATTTATAGATAAATAATAACACATTTCATATTTCATATTTATGTTTTAGATTAATTTATTTTATTCTTTAAAAAATTTAAAAAATTATATTACTCTTTTCTCAATTCCCATACTACTTACTTCTCTTATCACATTTTTACCTTACAGCAATAGTAACTTTTTTTCTCCGTGCATTTGATATACTTATTTAATCCTAAGTTCTAACAAAATAAAAGAATCTAAGTATAATACAGTGACTCAATGCCTTGTTTAAATTCTTAAAGGAAAAAAAGAAAAAAATATTAACCCACTAATAGCTTTTACTACACAAGGATTTTGGAGCGGTGCACCCCATCAAAATACTTCGTCAAAGTTTTGAATTATTGGTAAGTTTTGTGGTTATTACCAAATATAACACGTTATTAAATTTAAGAAGATTTTGGACTAAACCTGTATCATATTTAAGAAAAATTAAATTCACATAAATAAGCAATGAAAATACATAGTAAACAAACATGTAAGAGAGTAACATGGTATGACTGTTACGATATAAAGTCAAAGAGCACGATCCGTTTCCATCCTATTCCGTCAATGCTCTTATGTCAAAGATGTAAAAGAGAGGAAACAAAAAAACAAAAATAATTTGCAGAGGAAACAGGTTAAAATTTAACAGGAAAATTGCTCATTGAAAAATTTGATAAGATACAGTGAGGAGGAAAAGAAAAGTACTATACCGACATACATATTTTTTTATTGGTAATTTTTTTTTTGAATTATAATTTTTGTAGTTGTTCGTTACTGATTGTTGGTCACATATTTAAATGTTTAACAAAAAAAGAATAAATTACACTGTTTATGTTTAAGATAGAAGCAAATTCATTTATTGTAGGTATTTTAAGGATTTTTAGGATATAAGTTCAAACTTAATAAAATTGAGATAATGAATTTTGAGATGAAAAAAAAAACAAATCGACTTTTGTTCGAAATCCACTCATGGGTGAATTATATTATGGGAAGTGTTGATGCACTCAATTTTCAGCAATCGGGTTAAGTTTTCCAAAATGAATTCGGACTAAGAACAAGTCAGATGTGGATGTGATAGGTGAAGGTAAGCGAAGGATAACCGGAAGAGGGTAATGATGATGATGTGTTCTTGATTATGATTTCTTTTGATATGCAGATCGTAATCTGAAGGTATGCAGATTTAAGTTCTAGGAGGATGATTTGATACCATAGGGTTGCAAGCATTTTTGGGGCTATTGTAAATATGAGGACACAGAAGCCAAGGTTGTATCCTACGGGGTACGTGGGTGGGCAGAACCTCCGAGAGGCACTTCCATCTCGCTCTCTCCTCACTAGAAGAGTTTGAAATTAGTGTGACCAGTCAAGACGAATACAGGCTCCATCCATATGAACCCGTTTATTTTCTTATAACTTCTTCCCGGCATGTAAATACGTGACGAACGTCCAGAGCTACCACAGCAAGGACCCCCTCCCCCACCGACGAGCTAGGATGTGCTATAGGCTAGCATGCCGCGCAGTGGTGGTCTGGACACCCTTCCCTACCTGCTGCCAGGATCAGCCCATAGATCCTGTAAGCTATGGGTTGTAATGGTGGTAAAGGGAGGTAAGGTATCAGGGTTATTGATAGTGGCATTCCAACAATGTGCTTCGGGTTTCGGTTCTAGGTTATAGCACCTCCTGTAGTAAGAGGAAATGGAATACACTGTTGATGATCTTTGCCGATAACACCTAGGGTCCGTTACAGGTTTAAGATTTTGTAAGTAAGTTTAAGATTTATGAAAATAGCAAAATCGATGTTTACAACATGAGGTTTTATTCCAGAGTGAGTATCAAACTCGTTTCTTTCTAAGTCAGGTGCAGAAGGCTTGAACATGACATAAAACATAAACTCAAAACCTACTTGGTGTCACTTAGTTGCTAAGTTATCTTAAGCATTGAATTTCTTATCATTTCATTTCTTCTTTTCGTATCGATTCTTTGCCTGTTTGATCTAAGAAATCAAATGAGAGAAATGCCAAAATAATTGCCATGAGATCCGGTCATCTTAACAAAGGTTTTTATAATATAACTACTCCCCACCAAAATAGTTTTTGGTCCCCAAAAACTGTAACAGTTAAAGTTATTAATAACATAATTGAAAACGATGATGCTTTTGATCGTGATTCAAGACTTTTGTTCAAATAATTGTGTTGGGTTGGGATCGAAATTCTGTATGTTGTAAAATTCTGTATTAAAAATACTGTATGCCAAAATACTGTACGTCAAAATTCTGTATGTGCAAAATACTGTACGAGCAAAACTCTGACAGTCAATATTCTGTACAGCAAAATTCTGCTTGGTCAATATGCTGTATTACAAAATTCTGTACATCAAAATTCTGTAAAAAAATATGGTTTTGATAATGTAAAAAAGTGCGCGCGCGCACTTTTTTACATTATCAAAACCATATTTTTTTTACAGCATTTTTACAGAATTTTGACGTACAGAATATTAATATATGATTAATATAGAATTTTGTCGTACAGAATTTTCTCAAGCAGAATTATGACCCGCTCGCTAAAAACTTTGATAGGACGAAAGGAAGCCGGTTTATACACATTAATAAGTAGCTTAAAAAGCGAACTTTTATGTGCAAAATCTCAAATTGAACGGGTAAGGAATGGGGAACACATTCAAAAAAAGAAAAAAACGATTATGAAAAACAAAAAACTGACACGGATTCTTAAAAAAAAAAATTTATTAAACCACGTTGCATACTTAAAACGTATTGCAAAAAATTTAATTTTATATTGATTTCGACACTTTTGTAAAATATATTTTGTAGGTACCTTAAGAAAAATTTGTTTTTTGTTCCAAGAATTTATTTTTACTTTCTTACTTTAATTATAATACTTTAATTATAATTATAATCACGCCTTTATTGTAAATAAAAACATCACAATTATATTCAAAACTAGTGTTATGTATTTTTTTATCAAAGGAAATTTCTTGAAAAATACAGTATTGAAAAAACAGTATTTTTCCGTACAGAATTTTACAAAACAGAATTTTGCGTGTCAGTATTTTGTTCATACAGTATTTTGACATACAGAATTTTGTATATACAGTATAATGACGTACAGCATTATGTTCTTACAGTGTTTTGACCCCACAGAATTTTGTCGTACAGAATTTTGACAAGCAGAATTATGACCCGCTCCCAATTTTGTTTAATCAAGATGTTTTGTGTATTTTGATATACAATATTTACAATATTTTTGATTTTAACTTAGGAGAGTAACTGAATTATTTAAATGAAACAAATTTTATATTTCTGTTTTAAATATACTTATTCGTTTTGTTTCGTACTTATTTAAATTTCTATTTTTCTATGCTCTATTAAATTTAAATGTTTGTTTCTTATATACATCTTTGTTTACTTAATTGATTTTTTTATACATATATGTATATAATATATATATATTTATCTTATTGGTGTTCGTTTTCCAGTAATTTAATATCAATCATATTTCAATTTTGTTTTTATTTAAAGACGATTTTTTTATATGAATTATGAGTATTTTAAACTTACGTAATCAAACTATTGGCTCTGTTTCTCTTAACAATGTGGATTTTCTCTACCTTACTTTTTTCGTTCTTCTTCTTATTTTGTTTATTTATGAACTTTCCGTTTGAGAGTATCTACTGTTACTTTCTTCTTCATAGATTATTTCTCCAGGTTCATAACTATTATTTAATTTAGCTATATAATTTTGTTTTTTTGCTAACGATCGATCATAAATAATTTTCGCTAAGTTTTTGCAGTTTTGCTTATGTGTTTTCAGATAGTCTTGTCTGGTTATAAATTTTGATCTATTTGGAAATGGAGTCCTTTTACTGTAATGTCCAGATTGGGTGATTGCACAAAATATTTTTACAGTGATTAAAGCAACTTATAAAAGAAGTGTTAACTTTTATACCTTTTCCCTTTCTCAAACACTCCTTTAAATTTCCTATAGTAACCGAGTAGACCGAGGAATGACTTAATCTGTTTCGTTGTTTTTGGAATAGGGAAATTTTGTACAGCCTTGATTTTGTCAGGGTTCGGCTTTATACCATCAGATGTTACGATATGGCCCAAAAATGAAACTTCTTTTCGCAGAAATTCGGATTTATTTACTTGTATTTTTAAATTTGATTCCTTAAGCTTTTGGAAAACTGCTTTCAGGTTTTCTAGATGCTCCTGTAACGAGGTGGAAAATACAATTATGTCGTCCATATAGACAAGACAACACTTCCCTTGGAGATCACGTAGCACATTATCCATCACTCGCTGAAAGGTGGAAAGGGAATTTTTTAAGCCAAAAGGCATTCGAATAACCTCATAGTGCCCGTTCTCCACAGAAAACGCTGTCTTACGGATATCTTGGGCTCTGATTTCTACCTGATGAAAGCCTGAAGCTAAGTCAATCCTACTAAAATATAAGGATCTACCCAGTTCGTCCAAAATATCTGTAATATTAGGGATCGGATAGCGATCGTCTATGGTTTTGTCATTCAACTTTCGGTAATCGATTACCAATCTCCATTTTTCTTTTCCACTTGCGTTCTTCTTTTTGGGGACAATCCAAATAGGGGCGGACCAAGGAGAATAGCTTGATCTGATGATACCTTGATTGAGAAGCTCCCTTATCTGTCTTTGAACTTCTTCTTTATGAATATAGGGATACCGGTATGATTTACAGTATATTGGGATATCGTCTTTCGTTTTTATTGCATATTTAACGGTGTTTGAAAATGTTAACTATTCTCTTTCTTGGAAAAATATGTCTCTATAATGTGAACATAAACCAAGTAAATGAAATTTTGTCTCTTTATTGAGATGTTCTGTTGTCAGTAATTCTAAACACAAACCGAAGCGGACAAAACGTTTGTTCGGTCTTCCCCGGACACAAGTTCATGGTTGTTGCTCTTATGAGGCAACACACACAGAAAAAAACACGACACGATCTTGTCCGCTCGTCAGTTGCAGTAAATACATGGGGTTGTATAGGAGCAAACCACACCAAAAAAGACAAAAAGTCCCCGACAAAATACCGACGCCTTAAAGTACACATCGTTTTATGAAGAACCACACAACAAAGTGAACAAGACAAACAAACAGATTTCGACAAACGGACATGTCGGTTGCTCATACTTGGATTTGTATGTTATTGCGATATTTCTTGTTGTATTTTGTGCAATTTGGTATGGATGTTGTTGTAATGGTAAAAAGAATTTAGAAAAAGAAGAATTAAGAAAAAAGAGGAGATTTATTTTGTGTACATGTTTGTGGTTTCAAAGAAATGTGCATGAAAACTCGACTAAATTTCTTCGTATGTATGTATGTAAATTGTATATACGCATGTAATTATGTAATTCCAAAATGTGTCTGCAGAGTATACCTAGTAGGGACACTCTCCATTCATTTTTGTTTCCACTTTTGGATCCCGTTAGGTCTCACGTACACGAGAAATAGACGGCAATGTATGTATACTGTATATTATTCACATTCCAACAGTTTGTCTGTTTCTCGATAAATGTGTTTGTGCCATTCATCGAGGAATAAAAAAGCAAAATAAAATCAAAGGAAAACGCAACCTATTTTTTTTTTTCAATTTTTGTCTTCTTTGTTTGTCCGCTGGCAAAACAAAGTTTTGTCTCGGAGTTATCTTGGACAAGAAACTCAACTGGGGTCAAAACATACAAGAAAGATATAAGAAAGCCATGATTGCACTCTACTCGTGTAATAGGATTCTGGGAAGAAATTGGGGGCCAAATCCTAAGATAATCATGTGGATGTACACAGCCATTGTTAGACCCATTCTAACTTATGGCAGTTTGGTTTGGTGGCAAGCTCTGGAGAAATCCACGAACTTAAAAACCCTTACCAAAGTACAAAGAATGGCATGCATTAGCACTACGGGGGTGATGAGGACTACCCCAACTGCGGGCCTTGAAGCGATCCTAAATCTCATCCCCATAGACTTATTCGTACAAGAATCAGCAGCAAACAGCGCTCTTCGACTTAGTCAGACAAATATTTGGAGATCTAATCAAAAAGGCCATACCACAATTCTTACAAAATACGTTGGCAACAATGTTTGTACAGATTACATGACGCCTTATTTAGACTTCAATAAAAAATTTTACCTTTCCCAATAGAGAAGATTGGGAAAACAGTGTACCCTACACTAATGAATCGAACTTTACCATCTTTACTGATGGCTCGAAAATGATTACTGGAGTAGGGGCAGGCTTCTACTCAGAAAATCTTAGCCTTGCTAGTTCTTTCAGACTTTCCGACCATAGCAGTGTCTTCCAAGCTGAGATCTTGGCAGTGAAAAACGCTGCTAATCAAATATCCATGATGGCGATATCACACGCTGATATCACCTTTTTCATTGATAGCCAAGCAGCAATAAAAGCGATCTCTGCCACGCAAATCAAGTCAAAGCTTGTTTCTTGCTGTCGCGAAGAGCTAAGGGTTCTTGGTATGCAGCATAACGTAAGACTCTGCTGGGTTCCCGGTCACAGTGGTGTGCCAGGAAACGAAAAAGCGGATGAGCTTGCAAGAGAAGGGTCGGTACTTGATCCCTCTCTCAAAGACCATAACATCAGAATCCCTCAATGCGAATTAAAAAGAAATATCAGTAAAAATATCATTGAAAAGCAAATGATAGATGGAACCTACTAGAAACCTGCAGTAACACCAGGAAACTCTGGCCTTATTATGACAAGAAAAAATCCGATAAGATTTTACTTCTCAAAAAACCGTCCCTAAGATACCTCATAAGTGTGATAACGGGACATAACCTGCTGGGCTACTACAAAAAGAAGATGGGGCTTAGCACAGATGACATATGTAGAGGCTGCGGCGATGAGGAAGAGCACGAAAATACAGCTCACTTCCTATGCCACTGTCCAGCACTCTGCCGTACTAGATTAAAATTTTTAGGCAACTACTTCTTTAATGAACTAGAAGAATTATCTGAACTACCAGGCAATCGCCTACTGAACTTTGTCAAGTCCACCAAATGGCTCGACCAACCATAGAATTCATAGGTTAAATCACTCTTTCAGAAGTTACAATACTTCAGGGTATCACAAAGGATCTATATTGATCTAAGTGTGATGGTAACAAAATCAACCGTCAGCCCATATAACCTAACCTAACCTAACCGCTGGCAAAACACACCGAATGCGACAAGGAGAAAAATATTTTGTTTTGTTGTGGGTGAAGTACGACACGACAGTTTGTCCGCTTCGGTTTGTGTTTAGCCTAAGTTTTTGATATCTACATTAGGTGTATTGACACTTGTTATAGAATAAATATGATACTCTTTATTATATTCAGTGGATTCTGCCTTTAGTGGCTGTTTAATTGTGAAAGTCTGTGGAATGTTAGATTTATTTACGACTTCGATGTACGAATACCAGTTCTTAGCATGATAAAGTCCCTCAGGAACTAGTAGATCTGGAGTTAAACATGTTGGTTTTATGTCAATGCTAGCGCTTTCTACATCAACCGGGAGATGACAAATAGCTTTACTTAAACAAGGTATTTCGTACATTTTAGACATTAAATTCGGTTTAAAATTCAAATGAATGTTTAAGTCGTCAGATTTGATTTTACGGTTCTTTATATCGATAACGATACCAAGTTGTTCAATGATATCAGTAGCTATAAGACCGTCGAAGTAATTGTGAAAACGAAAGATAAAAAATGTTTAGTCCTGCTTTGTATTCAATTCGGGAAGGCCACTCAAAACAATTTTTTTATCTACGGTGGTAGTAGTAAAAAGAGTTTTTATTTCTCTTGGTTGAATTTTCATTGGTTTCAAATTCGTCAAAATATTTGGGCTTATAAATTAACAGTTACTGCCAGTATCAATTAAAAATTTTAATTTGGTTTTTCCCAGGTTGAAAATATTGATGTAGGGTAAAAACGTAGAGTTGTAGTTATTAATGTCTAAATATCCTACAGATTTTCCGAGGCTGGTGAACGAAAATCCCCATCATCGACCTCTGGTGTTTGACCATTTAATTCATTTGTTATCTATATAATTCTGGTTGAAATTATGTTCATTGGGCTGTGGATCCTGCTGATTGTAATTGTCCACAAATCCAGCTTCTATATTGTAGGATTGTCTATTAAACAAAGAATTTTGTTTCGAATTCGTGGTTGTATTACCACTTGTGACATCCATCGGTTCAGCTGGTGGAACAAATCTAGATCCATGGGCCTGGTTGTCCCTGTTGTCATTGCTATAAAAACTGTTTAGATTTGACCTATTGGAGACACGAGTGGTGTTTAAATTTTGGCTCTGAAAAGTTTGAGTTCTATTTCAGGCAAGTTTGATAAGACAGTTCGATTATTTTGAGAAAGATTTTGTCGGGGCTGTGGAGAACTATATCTTAAGAGAAATTGGTTGGTGTTGGTGTAGTGCGGATAGCGACTTGTTTGTGGTCCCATCATTTGAGGTATTGTGGGTGGTGATTTATGAATATTGTATGTATTTCTGGAATAAACGTGATTTTGTTCTTTTAAACAGAAGCTGAACGCTTCTTATAACTTTGATGGCCTCGTCGACCGAATTGTTGAACCCATAGGTTCTTTTAAACCGGATTAGAATGCATTTAAACACATTTCTTCATACAAAGACTTCTTTGCATCAATTACATTTTGATTAGCTTCGTGTACCCTAACATGAATCATAATGGTTGAGAGTATATGTATAATTTTTGCATAAAAGTTTTCAACAGAATCTACTTCTTGTCTAAGGTGGTGTAAATCTCGAATCAAACTTGTTTCGTTTCGTTTATCTGCGTAGTGAGTAATCAAATTATTTTTTATTTCTAATCAAACTGTGGTAGTGCCGTACATGTTGAGTACTTCATTTGCTGACCCAGTGATTTTGTTTCAATTATTAAGATTATTAAGATTATTTTCCCATAATTTGTAATAATATTAATTAACAATAAATAACATTAAAGATGTTGTTGTAGTTAAAGTCTCAGCACCAATTGGTTACTTTCTGCCATTGCAGAATTTATTGTTGTTTTTTTTTTTTCTTTTTTTTTTATCAATATTATATTGGGCTTTTAGCGATTCTGTTTTCTAGAATTTTATTTCGTGTTTCTTTTAATTTATGTATTCATTTTATTCTTCTTTTTTTCTCATAGCTGTTTAATGTTTTCTTTTCCACATTTAATTGATAAAAATGTTGTTAGGTACAGTTTGCAATGGTTTTCACTTAAGGTCTTCTAGTATTTTTCGACTCTCTTTAAACCCTGCAATTTCTCTTAAAACTTTCACTGCGATTTATTTTTCTACTTTTTCAAAATTACTTTCTTTCATTTACAAAAAAGCAGAATGCAACACAGTTTTCCTAGTTCCCGACTGCGCCAGTTATAGTAGATATGTATAATCTTCAATTAGGTTTAATTTATACATTTACAATTTTATTTATTTATTATTTTAATTTACACATTTTATATTTCATATTTATTTTTTAGATTAATTTATTTTATTCTTCAAATAAACAGTTTAAGTATAGGTTTAAGATTTTGCAAGTAAGTTTAAGATTTATGAAAATAGCAAAATCGTTGTTTACAACATAAGGTTTTATTTCAGAGTGAGTATCAAACTCGTTTCTTTCTAAGTCAGGTGCAGAAGGCTAGAACATGACATAAAACATAAACTCAAAATCTGCTTGGCGTCACTTAGTTGCTAAGTTATCTTAAGCATTGAATTTCTTATCATTTCATTTCTTTTTTTCGTATCGATTCTTTGTCTGTTTGATCTAAGAAATCAAATGAGAGAAATGCCAAAATAATTGCCATGAGCGGATCGGTCATCTTAACAAAGGTTTTTATAATATAACTAGCGCATGGCGCGGCGTTAACCTCTGCTTTCACAAAATCGATGAGGAAGGATTCAAGCCGAACATTTTCCATTCCGTCAGTGGTGCGAATGCGCTCCAAAGCACGCATATATGTGCTTTTGAGCTTGTTGGGGAGAAAGCAATACAAGCAGGGAATTACTTCGTTGCTGAAGAGCGCGTTAATTACCCATAGTTGGGTCCAGAAGCCAGACACTACTACTGGCCAACATCCTTCGGTGTGATGGCGAACCGAATATTATAATTCGGTCCACATCATCCCTACCAGTGTCAGCCAGCAGAAAGTTTTCTGGCACTGCCGTTTTAGTACGCAGAAGCTCTGCCGGAAATGTACTTTTGGCCCTAGTTTGAGGGATCTGACGCTTACGTTCCCTTGTCACCGTCTTCTGCATCGACTCCAAGGCTGGCAATCGGGCCAAAGATGGTCCTAAAACACTTTCTAAGACCCCCAAGTTCAAGGTCCGTGGAGTCTCTACCAACGCAGAAGCCAATACCCTTAGGGCCTGGGCTACTTCAGCACACTCCCTTAATACCGGAGAAGGGTTATAGTTGTAAGCAACTGTCACAACGACTTCTGTCGACACTATGACCGCTCTTTCCAGACATTTAAGAGAACTTCTCACACTTGGTCTTATTTTCGGTCTTTCTATGGACCGCATACACATTACGCTGATTTTTCATAATTTTGTAATTTTCCATGATGTACTTGACGTGTTGCTTCTCTGCTGTCAGTACACGTCAAGTACATCATGGAAAATTACAAAATTATGAAAAATCAGCGGGGACGTGAAAAGCTCCTAGCAGATGCGTTGCGTATGCAGTCCATAGAAATCAGGGTTCCCAACTGTCCTCCTTGTTTGTCATCCTGTCTTTTTAAGCTTTTAATAATGTCCTCCTTTTTCAAAATGAATGCATTTCATTCATACAAATATTTTGCATTGAAAACAAAAACCAATGTACTCACACCTTTCTCTCGTAACTTACTTAACTGCACTCGTTCATTTTTGATGATATTATTGAATGCGTTCATTTAGCTGTCAGCTGTCTTTTAAAATTGTCCGCAATGATTCAAAGTCGCCTTGTTAGTTGCTTGTTTTGTTTTAAGAAAGACTTTTTTTCAAGCTAATTGTTATTTTTCGTAATTGTTAACATTGTTTTAGTAAAGTTAATAATATTTCATGTTTAAAGATGATTTCCAAATTACAACCAACGCGGAGTCACCCAACAATGCAAACAAACCAAAAAGATTTTGTTCCTACAGTTAAATATGGGAAAACCAGCACAATTGGTTAGCACAATCAAACAATTCAAACAGAGAAGTTTTTTTAAAACTTGTCGGTCAACGTTCAACGTAGGTTTCAAAGGCTACATTGCAGTAACAGAACATGAAAAACGAAAGCAGCATATCGAGAAAACAAGATCTGCAGCTTCAAGTAATGTCCTAACAAAATTCTTTCCAAGTAAATGTGGAAATGAAGAACTTGCTATTGCTGCACTCGAGGTTGCACAAGTTTTCCGGAACGTTTAACATAATCTTTAATACAACTCCCTGGATTGTGGCTTAAAATTATTAAAGAAGACCGCTTCCGATTCATCTTTATGTGGAAAAATATGGGTAATGCGGAACCACAAAAGCAGAGTCCATAGCTATGGTGCTCGGAGATCAAGCCTTGGAATGTGTTGCGGAATGTGTTGCTTTCTTTAAACGAAAGCAAGGTGCCATTACTCTAAAAATAGACGCATCAAATCAAAAAAATATTAAAATGTTTCCAACATGCGTACAATTTTTCTCAGTGCAGAATGATATTTTTTCACACTATCAGATAAAGTCGAAGAGAGCTTAAAGCAAGCCACATCTAACGACCATTAGTCTTTAACCCAGAAAACTGTGTTAACAGACCGGCTCATCACTTAAGCTAAGTGTATACGATTGCCAGATCTGCATATTATATTGCCAGATCTGTCACTGAAAAATTTGTCTCGAATGGCTGACAATCGTGTACACACCAAATTAATTTGCAGACAAATTGTTTGGCTCCTAATTCGCAGACAAATATCTGGCAATTAATTTGTAGATATCTGGCATGTAAACGCAAGCTGACAACCGTTTACACAACAAATTGATTTGCAGAAAAATTTGTTAATCAATCATTTTGAAGGCAGAATTTGTAGATGTGGCAATCGTGTGTACACAAAATTCATTGGGATTTGGGAAATCACCAAATTTTTTTCATTTTCTCACGGTTCTGCAAACGTCTTACAATGAATAAATTTGCAGATGCCGTTTGAGGAACATTTGCAAATTAATTCATTAGCAGACAAATTTTGCGAAAACTACAAGGTAGTTTTAAAGCTTTAAAATTTTTGACTGATGTCAAAATGTGTGACAATGAGCTGGAAATAAATTTGCAGATCCAAAATTTGATTTGGTGTGTACACGGTTGGAAGAAAATCTACAAATGCTTGCAAATCTATTGCTAGCTATTTGGCCAAATTAGTTTGTCGACATTGTCAGACAAATATTTTGCAACAGATTTGCAGATGTTTGTAGATTTCTGCAAACCGTGTACACAGCTCAGCTCAGCTCATTGTCAGCGCATTTTCACACATTGTCAGACGTTTGCAGATCTGACAATGATTGTCAGACCTGGCAATCGTGTACACTAAGCTTAAGTGCAGTGTTAGTTGTTAGTAGGCAATCTAAAACAAACGAACACTTACAAACAAATAAAAAACAATACATGAATAGACAACAATTAAAACAATTAAGAGCGTGCCACACTGGTTTTAAGCATAGACTTTAATTTATTCTTATTAATATGAAAATCAATAAGATCCGTTTTATGATTCAAAACCCTACTCATCCTTGTCAAGGGCACATGCATTCCGTAATTGGTCCTATGTCTTGGGACTTTAATTAGATCGATGCTGCGAAGGTGATAACCTCCTACCCGATAATAAAAAGTATAGCACTAAGAAGGTCTGGTGCATCTGTGACGCCTGTTATGAGTTGATGAAGGAAAACTAAATCATTGTTGGTCCTTCTTTGTTGAGTTGATGAAGGAAAACTAAATCATTGTTCGTCCTTCTTTGAGACAACGTTTGCATTTGCAGAAGTGATAATCGATGCTCATAAGAAGGAATTTTTTTTTTTTAATTCATTTTTATTCATTTCAACTTAAAACTACTTACTACTAAGTAGACAAAGAATTCAAACTAGCTTATTATCTAAAATCTTATATTTAACTTACTGGCCCCAACCGAGCGCTCTAAGGAATTCATGATCAACAATTAATGCCTTTCGGCCTATGAACTATTTTATTTATTTTTGAATGTTTATTTTTTGTTAGAAAAATTGAACAACTAACAGAATATCAGTTTTATTTGTTTCTTACATGCTACTTAAAAATAGGTCCTTAAAAATAAAACTTAAAATTTACTAAAACTACCAATTCTTCCTAACAACTACTTACGAACTAGAACAACCACAGCAGCAAATCTCTATCATTTTTTTTGTTGGTTTTTTGTTTTTTTTTTTTATTTTTTTTTTATTTATTTCTTTTTTTTATTTGTTTTTTTATTTTTTTCTCATTTCTTTTTCTTTGTTGTATTTTATATTTGTTGTCCTTGTCAGTGTATGTGCCACCATGATAAGAAGGAATGTTTTGAGGATCATGCCATTGAATATCTTTTGATGCGAAACGAGTAAAATTACGTTGCACCGATTCTAACCGGTCAATATGAACGTCATAATAAGGACTACAAATCTGTGAAACATATTCAAGATGCGGACGAACAAGGCAATTATAAAGAGAAAGGGTGACGTTCGGATCAAGAAATTCTTTTGACCACCGCTTAACAAACCCCAACATAGAATTAGCTTTATTAACAATGTTGTTAATGTGCTCCGTAAAATCTAGATTCTGTGTAAAAAGAAGCCCTTGGTCCCTTACTTTAAAAATACGAGAAAGAATCTGCCGAGATATATAATACTCATGAGTCGAAGATGCTCGTTTTTTTGATAATGTCATTGTCTAACATTTTGACGTGTTAAGATTAAAACTGTTCTCATTACACCATACAAAAAACCTATTTATATCATTTTGCAGAAGAATGCGACCATTGTTAGATGTAATTTTCTTAAAGATCTTCATATCATCTGCAAGAATAAGAATGTCACTGTCACGAACACATAATGGTGCATCATTTATTGATAAGATAAAGAGAAGAGGTCCTTAATGACAACCCTGTGGTCTTCGAAAACATGTCTCTGAATTGAACTCGATAAGTTCTATCCTCAAGGTAAGAATAAATCCATGAAACCAGCCCAGGAGGAAAGCCTAATAACTGTAGTTTCAACTTGATAACTGAGTGAGACAGTTGATCAAAAGCTTTTAAAAAATCAGTGTATACACAATCAGTTTCCAGTCCAAGTTCTAAACTGTTCAGGCAATTATGCGTAAAAGCAAGCAGGTTTGTGACAGTTGATCTCCTTTGCATAAAGCCATGTTGCTCACTGCATATGATGTTTTTACAGTAAAAGGATAAACTGTCACACACTATTTTTTCAAACAGTTTAGGGATACAAGAAAGCTTAGAAATAGGCCTATAATTAACAGTATGCGACTTATCTCCGTTTAAAAACAAGCGTGATGTAAGCAATCTTCCAGGCACAAGGGAATTTTCCAAGTCGCAAAGATACTTGGAATATATTACTAAGAGGTTTAGCTAAAACTGTATTGCATTTTTTCAATAATATGGTAGGAATTCCGTCAGGACCAGAAGAATAGTCTTCTTTCAAAAGGGACAAACATTTTAGGACTTGATCAATCTCGATCGGGACATTATTAAACGTGACTTGTTTGCTATTTTTCAAATAGTTGAAAAAATCAATGTCTACATCAACGGGAGTATCTATGAAAGATTGACTGAAATTATTGGCAAATGCATCGCAGATCTCAGGAGTAGAGCTCAGAATTAGATTATTGTAATTGAGATTGGGTAAACATAACATTTTCTCTTAGAGTCTACGAAATTCCAAAAAAGCTTAGGGTCTCGTTTCAAGGAATCACCCATAGTAACAATATAATCATTATAAAGATCATATGACAATCTTTTAAACTCTTCTAAAAGAGATATATAAACCACTTGGTTCTCTAGAGACATAGATCTAATATAATTTTTCCACGCCCTATTTCTCTTATTACGGAGGCTTTTTAACTCTTTAGTGTACCAAGGATGACAACAGTTGTTTTGGTTTGACTGATTTTTTTCTTAGATACAGCTTCGTTTATACATCTCATGAGCAAAGATTAGAAACTAGAGACAGTTTCGTCAATGTTATTGGAAAATGGTAAGTTTTCAATACCATAATTTAATAGACTGTCCGAAAGCTGTTGAAAATTGGCTCTACGAAAGTCGTTTTTATATGAGGAGTCATGGGAATTACTATTTTCTAGTAAGTGACCACTCAAAACAAGAATAATATCAATATTAGATATTGCAGAAGCCGATTCAACCACCACTGTACAGGTCGCATTAGATGAGAAAACTAAGTCAAGTGACCGACTTAGAGCCATTTTCTTCACTATTGCTCAACTTGTAGGAAACTCTCAAGTTGGCTAACTCTAGAGTTGAGAAAAACTTGAGAGTTGAGGGACACGTTGAAATTTCTTTTTCTTCACTACTTTAAATTTTAACTCGAGAGTTGAAATTTAAAAGTTGGATTCTCTCATATTTTCAAAATTTCCCTGGGATATTTTTGACAAATACGTTTGTTTCAACTTTAGATTTGAGTTTTATGTCAAATAAATTGTTCGACGCGGTTTTTTTCGTTGTTCGTGAAAAATATTTTATTTCAGATTAACGATTAATGTTCAGAAAACCGCCCCCAAATATTGTTCTAAAAAAAAAATTTTAGTTATATGCAGGTACATTTGTATTTCAAATATTTCGTGAGTGAAAATTATTTTACCGCGAGGAAAATTGAAAGTCCTCCAATCGCAACCCCAAACACCCAACAATTTGGGTCATGGGCATATGGATTGAACAACAACGACGACAAAACAACCCAACGGATGGTAAAGTGATAAGCATCGTTAATGGACATGAAACCATCATATCCTCAATGCGCAGCAAAATCTGACGCTAACCAAGCAGCCAAGGTTTATCTATCTACTTATCCTTTATTGGAGAACGTCTATTATGCTCTGGAGCCGCATATCAAAACTGGCCGTACTTTCCTGACGCGTGACAAAATCAAATGCTTCAACGACAATTGTAAAGGCCACAACAATATCGCTGGGTTTGTGCCTATCGCACGCTCCAGACTGACTGTTCGTGGCTCGAAGACAAGGTATTGGATGGGCGTGAGTCGGTGGTGCCATCCGGTGTTATTGTTTAAACTCACAAGTTTACAAATAAAAAATTGCAATTAAAAATTCATGAAATAAAAATGTTTTACTATTTTTAACGATGAATAAAAATTAAGCTTCCATGACCGAAAAAAAAACAAGTTTACAAAAGGGGTATATTCTAAAGGAGAACAAGACTGCCTAGTCCAGTGGCAAAGGCACACTATCTACTTTATTAATTCCAAAAGCATACGGTTGGAAAAATAAAATAATATAAAATCATCGCCGTTCCATTTTTCGGGCCCGACCTATGGACACATATTAAAATATCTTCTTTCAATACACATTTCTTCTTTATCTTCCGTAAGCACACGATGGATAATTTTCAAATTTGGAAATATGTTAGATATTTGTATTCAAAACGAAATGAAGATATTGTAATATTCGGCTTGGTCCGACGATTAAAACTTATTCACTTTTCAAATAAAACACAAATTCACTTTATTCAAATCACTCACAAACTTATTTATTCAACACTTTCAATTATTACTTTCAAACACAGTGTCTTTACTTTATAGCAGTTCACATTCAATTAATTCATTTTCGACACCAAGCGGGTATTTATATAACTCAAATAATTTCGAGAAACTACTAGATTCTAGTAGGCGCTGAAACTTCTCGATGCTTAACGAAGTTCTCCTCTTAACCACTAGAGTGTATACACAATTACTTACAACTACAAATAAAACTTTTGCTACATAACTATTCAGCAATTAGACAATATTAGAGTGACAGAGATAGATAGTGTGTACACATTTAAGTATAGAGATATAAAGAGGCGGAGTTACAAAGTGTGTACACATTACAATAGATTGACATATATAAATATAGAGGTGTATACATATTACATTGCCCCCTCCTTAGGATTGATCGTCCCGAACAAATCCATCATTCTCATCACCACTGTAGCGATGTAGCCGGTCGCGATGTACAACTTTAGGTTTTCCTCTGACTCCCTTTTGTATCCGGTACACGACGTCGTTGATTTTTGTAATGACTGTATATGGACCTTCCCAGTCCCGTTGAAGTTTCGGTGACAACCCTTTTTGCCGATGGGGATTGTAAAGCCACACTCGATCTCCTGCTTGGAACTCTGTTGTTGTCGCTCGTATATCGTAGCGTGTCTTCATTCGGTCACTGAACATCTTTATTTTCAACCTGGTATCGTCGTGGATCTGAAGGAGTCTTTCTTTAAGTTCGTCCATGTAGTCGTCCTCGGCTTGCGGCTCCGATGTGGGACACCCAAATTTTATTTCGCTCGGCAGTCTGATGTTCTTTCCCATCAAAATCTCGGACGGTGTATGGCCAGTTGAGCTATGCCTTGCACTTCGATACGCCATCAAAAACAGAGGAATGTGCCGATCCCAATCTCGCTGGTTGTCGTCCACGACTTTGCAAAGATGTTCCTTCAGGGTTCGGTTGAATCGTTCGACCATGCCATCAGATTGTGGGTGGAGTGGTGTTGTTCTTGTCTTCTTGATGTGAAGAAGCCCACAAACTTCCTGGAATATGTTTGATTCAAAATTCCTTCCCTGGTCGGAATGCAGCTCTAATGGAACGCCGAATCTGCTCACCCAGTTGAACACAATTTGGTCTGCGACTGTTTTGGCTTCTTGATTTGGAATGCCGTATGCCTCAGGCCACTTACTGAAGTAATCCATGACGACCAGAATATAACGATTTCCATTACTTGTTTCCGGAAATGGACCCGCCACGTCTACTGCAATTCTTTCGAAGGGTGCTCCGACATTATACTGCTGCATTTGGCTGTGATTTCTTTTGTTCGGGCCTTTGGTGGCAGCACAGGTAATGCATTTTCGGCACCACTTCTCGACATCTTCCCTTGCATGTAGCCAGTAGAATCGTTGTCGAACCTTTTCTAACGTCTTGTTTACTCCTAGATGGCCTCCCGAAATTCCATCATGCATCTCTCGCAGAACGTCCATAACCTTTGATTTCGGTAAGACTAGCTGCATTACATAGGACTTCCCGTCAGCTGATTCCCACTTACGTCGAAGGACACCCTCTTGGACATGAAGCGAGTCCCACTGTGCCCAATAGGCCTTCAGAGCCGGACTTCTGTCGGAGATATCAGCCCATTCTGGTTTTTCGTGGTGTTCCTTCCATGCGAGGATGGGTTCGATATCTGGGTCCTCTTGTTGAGCCTTCCTCAACTCGTCGTTGCTCCAGCCACATATGGGATCCGCTCTGGTTCGTTGGACAGTAACCACTTCTTTTTCTTCTTGGCGTCTGCAATGCTTACAGTCTTGTTTGCATGGTCTCCGAGATAGTGCATCAGCATTTGAGTGCAGCTTCCCCTTCCGATGTTGGATTTCATAGTCGTACGTGTGTAGCCTCTCAATCCATCTCGCCACTTGACCCTCTGGATTCTTGAAATTCAAAAGCCAGTTTAGTGCTCCATGGTCGGTTCGGAGAAGAAACTTTTGTCCATAGAGATACTTATGGAAGTGCTTTGTTGCCAAGATCAGTGCAAGAAGTTCTCTTCTGGTCACACAATAGTTTCTTTCCGACTTGGAAAGTACCTTGCTGTAATAGGCAACTACCTTTTCTTCGCCATCATGTACCTGTGACAGTACAGCACCAATCCCGACATTGCTAGCATCAGCATCAATGATGAACGGTTTTCCGGGAGTCGGGTAGGTCAGCACTGGTGCATTACACAAGCGTTGCTTGAGCTCTTGAAAGCTGCGCTCGCACTCACCTGACCATTTAAACTGCTTTCCCTTTTCCGTAAGCTGATGTAGACTCTTTGCGATCTCAGCAAAGTTCTTGACAAAGCGCCTATAGTAAGTGGCTAGACCCAGAAAGCTTCGGAGTTGATGCTTGTCCTGTGGTGTTGGCCAATTCTTCACGGTGTCAACCTTATCAGGATCCGTCTTCACTCCTTGGGATGAGATGATATGTCCCAGATATTTCACTTCGGTTTTGAAGAGTGAACACTTTTCTGGGTTGAGCTTGAGGTGGGCTTCTCGAAGTCTTTGAAACACGGCTTTCAGATTCGTACAGTGTTCGTCAAAGGTTTTCCCGTATACAATGACGTCATCCAAATAGACCAGGCAAGATTTCCATGTCAGTCCTTGCAGGACGCATTCCATAAGGCGCTCAAAAGTCGCTGGAGCATTGCATAGTCCAAAAGGCATCACTTTGAACTGCACAACCGTTTCCTGTTGAGAACGCTGTCTTCTCTTTATCTTCAGGATGGATTTCTACTTGCCAGTATCCACTCTTCAGGTCCAAAGTTGAGAACCACTTTGCTCCTTCCATTGCGTCCAGAGTATCACTGATCCTAGGCAGAGGGTAGCTATCTTTCTTGGTCACATCGTTCAATCTTCGATAGTCCACGCAAAAGCGGGTTGATCCGTCTTTCTTCTTTACCAGGACCACTGGAGACGCCCAAGGGCTTTTAGAGTTTTCGATCAGACCCTCTTCCTTCATGGTGGTTATCAGTTCTTCAACCTCATCTTGTTTGGCTAGTGGGAGGCGTCTTGCAGGTTGACGGATCGGCTTTGCATCCCCGGTATTGATCCGATGTTGAACCAGTTGTGTTCTGCCATATTTCCCTTGCGAGGACGAAAAGATGTCTGCAAATTCTTCGAGGAGATCTTCTGCCGTTCTTCGTTGTTGGTGACCAAGATTAGATGACTTGAGAATGTTAGTCTTTATGGAACTCAGCTCTTCGTACTTCAAGGTTTGACTTGACTTTTCTTCGCTGATCCTTGTTATCGCTGATACTGATTCGCATTGTCCGACAATCTCACCTTTTCTTAGCTTAACTTCGTACGGCTTGATGTTCAGTATTCGTACGGGAACCATTTTCTTTACAGGTCTAACAAGAGTCTTCCCAATGGTGACGTTTTGGGAGGACTTTACAGATGCTGGTTCGACCATGAGGTATCGATGGCTGCCAGGCTTACCGCTCAATTTCGTCCACACGAATACTTCGGAAGAAGCAGGCAAAGTTAGATCTTCTTTGATGACGGTTTTCACAGATAACGAGGTCTCATACGAGTGGATTCCATAGATCATCGGAATCTCGATGTTTCGATATTTCAGGACCTGGTTCCCGATGTCCAATATCACTCCGTGTTCTTTCATGAAATCGACACCAATAATGCACTCGTCGCATATATCGGCTACCAGGAACAGGTGAGAGAATTCCAACTCTGCCATCCGGATCTTAAGACGTACTTCACCATAAACTTTTGCGGATTCTCCAGTTGCAGTCCTTAGACGATAGCTATTGGTGTTGTGGAGCCATGTCTTCTTAACGAGGTCCTGCCGTACAATGGACGCCGTGGCACCGGTGTCGATGGTAGCCACACATTTGTTGCCGTTTATACTTGCTTCCAGGGTCAGGCTCTTGTTGTCCCGTTTGGTTTGAGAAACCTGGATGTCGTTTCTGGGGCCATCGATACCAGAAACCAGCTTCTGCCCCTCGAAGTTGGTTCTTATTCGTTTCCCGGGTGGGAAACAGCTTCGGAAGCAACGTTATTGTTGGTGCTACTTTGACCAGTTAAATTATTTCTCTTTCCACAGTGTTGGCATGTGGTTCCTCTTCGTGGTACTCTGCACTGTCGCTGTAGATGCCCAGTCTTATTGCAATTCCAGCATCGTGCTGGTCCGTCTCGCTGACTCCTTTCTACAGTAGCTTTTTGACAAGAGCATTCTTGGACCTCCAATTCTCTTACGCGATGCACATTTTGGGAAGCTTGTTCCGCGGCTTCCATAGTTAGAGCGAAAGCCAATGCTTCTGGAAGTGTTCTCTTTCCGGCAGTGCGAATAGCCCTTTGGAGATTTATATCGCTAACAGCTCTCACAAAGGCTTCAACAGCAAGTTGATTTATTATCTCGTTGCCAGCTGTTGGGTATGCCAGGTGAACCAATCGCTCGATATCCGCCTGAAGCTGCTGTAGACTTTCACCTCTTTTCTGTGACCTGTTGTTTAGTTGAACTCGGAAGACTTCTGTCATGTGGCTATCTCCAAACCGCTGTTCAATTGCGTTTACAAGAACTGTGAAGTCACCACTCTTTTCTGCTGGGATGGTTTGTAGCAGTTCTGCAGCTGCTCCTCTCAAAGCAAGCGTGAGAGCAATGTATTTTTCGTCATCGTCCCAGCCGTTTGTTAATGCTGCTGCTTCAAACTGTTTCTTGTAGATTGACCACGGAATCTGACCATCAAAGCTTGGAGGATTTACTTCTCTCTTCCTTGAGCACTCACCAGAAGGTTCTCGAACTTTCAACTTTCGCACTTTTTCTAGTTCGTTTGTGATGGATTCGATTTGTTCGTCAATTTTCTCAAAACGTGCATTTTGTTTTTCGACGCGCTCGTCGAGAGTATTGATTTTCTCTTCGAAATCCGCAAACCTGCCTTCTAGAAGATTTTTCTGTTCGTCAAACCGCTCTAGAACATTCTTGTTTTGAGATTCTAGTTGCTCCCGAACATCATTTCTTTGAGCTTCTAGTTGTTTGAGAACATTTCCTTCTAGTTGTTTGAGAACATGCTCTTGCTCCTGCTTCTGTTCATTTCTTTGAGCTTCTAGTTGTTTGAGAACATTTCCTTCTAGTTGTTTGAGAACATGCTCTTGCTCCTGCTTTTGTTCATTCCTTTGAGCTTGTAGTTGCTCCCGGACATCATTCTTATTCTCTTCAAACTTTGCTAGAATAAGAGACATCATGTTAGATAAGGCATCATTAGCATTTACCTCTTCCACTTTTGCTTCAAATTCGAAAGCAAATGTATTCGGCTCTTCATTTTGCTGCTCTAGATATTCCTGCAGCCGTTTAACGAGTTCGTTTTTCACTCCTGCCCCACTTAAGCCACGTTTGCTTAGTTCGGCCTTTAGCTCAGGGACAGTTAAGTCTTTCAACACTTTACTCATTTTTTTTTTTTTTTTATTTATTTTAAATTTCACTTCTTTACACAATAATTTAATCACTGTTCACTGTTTTATTTTCAATAAGTCTTAATCCCACTTCTGACACCAATGTAATATTCGGCTTGGTCCGACAATTAAAACTTATTCACTTTTCAAATAAAACACAAATTCACTTTATTCAAATCACTCACAAACTTATTTATTCAACACTTTCAATTATTACTTTCAAACACAGTGTCTTTACTTTATAGCAGTTCACATTCAATTAATTCATTTTCGACACCAAGCGGGTATTTATATAACTCAAATAATTTCGAGAAACTACTAGATTCTAGTAGGCGCTGAAACTTCTCGATGCTTAACGAAGTTCTCCTCTTAACCACTAGAGTGTATACACAATTACTTACAACTACAAATAAAACTTTTGCTACATAACTATTCAGCAATTAGACAATATTAGAGTGACAGAGATAGATAGTGTGTACACATTTAAGTATAGAGATATAAAGAGGCGGAGTTACAAAGTGTGTACACATTACAATAGATTGACATATATAAATATAGAGGTGTATACATATTACAATATCAATATTATTTAATGAAAATTTGAATTTGAGAGAAAACTTTCAAGTTTGCCTCTCAACTTCTACTTTTTTCGGAAGTTGAGAAAATCGGAAGTTGATTAACTTGAGAGTTGAGAATCGAAAGTTGAAACTGATAAATGTGAGTGAAGAAAACGAAAATCACAAGTTGAGGATAAAAATCCTCCAGTTGAGTTCAACTTGTAGTGAAGAAAATGGCTCTTAATGAATTTTGAATAGAACTTACTTGTTGTAAATCCACTGAGATTATATAATCTAACATTTGGAGTTCCATTTGAGAAGAATTTGGGGAAGCTTCTAAATGGGAATCATCCTCAGAAGGAACCCAGTTAATGTTAGGAAGATTAAAATCACCCAACAAGTTTATCTCACTCTCAATGCCTGAACAGCTAATGATATAGTCAAGAACTGAAGATAGTTCAGTGAAGAGAGAAATAGGACTTTTAGGTGGAAATAAACGTTAATAATAAAAACATCTTTTGTTTGTACATTTAATTTAAAAAAAAAAAATAAATAGAGTGGCACGACAGCTCTTGAAGAGCCAAGGCCTAAGTGGTTTACTCTCATCAACAATTCTCTAGGTGCGTGTGAAGAATTGAGGAGACCTACAATTTAACGCCGATTCCAAACGGCAAAGTTGAGAAGCACTTTTTCATGACAGATTGATACTCTTGGAAGTTTTGTCAGTTCTTCGCAAGAGGCAGTGCCCGTGAAAGATGAAATAAAAACTATGGGCCCAGGTAGGACTCGAACCCACGACCGACGTTCTGCTAAGCAGCCAACGCATCTAACCACTAAGCTACGGACACTATAATTAATACATACAATACATTTAATTTAATGCATATAAATTCTAAGTTGAGAACGAAAGGAATATAGACTTGGGACGAGTACAAGCTATTACGAACAGCAATAAGGACCCCACCACCAACTGAATTCATTTCATTTTCATGACGATCTTTTCGATGAACTATGAAATCTTTGTAAAAAAAGTTCAGTGTCCAATTTTGAGGCGTTAAACCACGTTTCGGTATATGCAAAAAGATCATAAGAAAATGTTTGAGAATTTTTAAAAACTATAGTAGTCTTACTACGAAGTCCTCTTATGTTCTGGTAATAGAAGGAGAACCTGATAAGTTTTTTGCAGCAATAGAGTTGCGAACCAATTTCTTCCTACCAGAGGCGATGAATTCTTTAACAAGGGTATGAGGCGGCCAAGGACAATTTATAATCGAATCGAATTGGTCGCTTGATACTGTAATCTTGAAGGATGAAACGGAGCTGTCAGGCTTGCTTACTTTAGTGCATTTAGCTTGTGAAGTATTAGTTATAGCCTTATGCTCAAGAAGATGGTTTATTAATTCATCAGACTCAGTTCCAGGAAGTAACCGAGAAACAAATATTGACTTAGGCTTGGGTATTGATAAAAATGTTTTTTTAGAAGTTTTAGCTTGCAAAATCTCATTTTGAGATTCAGGGGTCTTAGAAGACAAATTATTATTTTCTATAGCGGGATCCATAACGGGAGGCAGATCGACAGTTGCTTTGGGCTGTATTTCAGCAATTTTATTATTATTTGTTAAATTTGATTTTTTGGCGCTGGTCCTGCAATTGCGGATGAAGGGGCAGCATCCCTCCCTCTCTTTCTACTTTTCTTGGAATTAGATGGAGTGGTATTATTTAGGGAACTTTATGGGTTAGGGTTTATATTTTATATCATCTGTAGAGGAGTAATTGTCAGTAAGCATTGGAGGCACAGGAACACTAACAAGATCATCCGTAGAGGAGGAATTGTCAGTTAGCATTGGAAGCACAGAAACACTAACAAGAGTAGATTCCATATGCAAAACACTACTTGTAAGGACTTCGAAACCCTTGGAAATCTTTTTCATTTCATCTTTTAGAGTCGATAGTTTGAAAGAAAGATTTGCAAGCGAAATTTTTCTACAATTAGGACAGTACCAATAAGCAAAATCAGATGCATGGAATAAATTACCACAGGGGCCCAGGCACGTAAAAAAGGAGAGCTGTTAGATCTTTCATTACAGTTAGAGTTAGCGCAAGACATATTGTAATTTTTTTTATTACTTTTTTTAAAAAAAAGTTGAATTATAATATTAATCAAAATAAAATTAACTAGTTTTTAAAAACTGGTAAGAGAAAAAAATAAAAAAAAAATTGTTGGCCTTGCTGGGACTCAAACCGCGTATGTTGGATTTAACAATGAAGCGAGCACCGACGCCTAGACGATCAGAACCACCGCTTGGTTCAATTTTCTGTGTGATAATAGTAATAAGAAAGGCTTAAGGAGTCTTAAAAATTTAGAATTGGGAAAAAAAGCTTTGCTGAATAAATCTTTAAACGGTTAAAGCTATGAAATTCAGTTTAAAGAGGGTATTTGAAAATTAAAACCAATAGAAATTGACTAAACATTAATTTTAAAACTTGCTTTACATACTCTTCTTATCTTGTTCAAAATAATAATCAAATTTTATTTAACTAGCCAAATTTTTTTAATGTATCCTACACTTTTCTCTCGTTTGTCAAAATCATTTATGTTACAATATGAAATTATGTATAGCTGTGCTCTTACTCAATAATTTGTAAGACTGAACTTCTCTTAATCTTAACTGTTATACAATAAGCTCACTGCTAATTTACACATTGTTCTTTTTCTTCATTCGTGCTGTAACCTTCAACAACTCAAGATTAATTTAAAAAAAAATCATTTACGTTCGATTTGGATTTTTCTTGATTTACCATAATTGGTTTTTGAAATTTTCGGTGACCTTGTTACAATTCGAATACAGTCCACGACATAAATCATCATTCGTTAATTATAATAATTTATTATATACCTAGTTAGACTCAATCACTCAATATAAATTTATTACAAAATAAATAAATTCATTACACTTACACACAAAACACACACATTTAATCACACCTAAATACACACATCAGTTAGAAGTGAGTTAACAAAAAATTGAATAAATTAAAACACACAGTTTTGTGGAAGTTTCCAAAAAATCTGAACATATAATTCATTCATGTGGTACTAGCTCTACACATACAGTCAGTCACAAAAGTAAGTACACAGTATGCATTAAACTACTTTCTGTTGCAATAGCTCTATGATTGCAATTATCTTGGCCTTGAAACAAGTTTGATCTGTTGTCCAACATGTATTCAATTTGGATACATGCAAAAAAGGACCGTTATGTTAGCTCAACTCGTTGCTTTGGAGATAGCTTACAAAATTAAACTAATTTTAATGACAAAAGTAAGTGCACAGTTAGAACATTCCATTGCACAAATACGCACAATTTTGAAAAAAGGTGAGTTTTTTTCCAATTTTACATTTCCTTCATTTGTTTTGATTGTTTTTTTATGCAAAACTAACACTTAAATAGGACAAAAGTTGATATGGCTCCCAGAGGTAACCAACTTTCCCAAGATTTGAAGGATTTGATAATCAAGCATCATCTAGAAAACAAAAACATAAGGGATATTGCAAAAATAATTGAAACAAGCCCATTTACAATTCATAAAATAATAACATAGTACCAACGTACAGGAAACACTAAAAATAAAGCCCGCAGCGGACGCCCACCTATCTTCACACCTGCAGAAAATCGAATCATTATCCGGAAAATCAAAACTAAACCTAAATTATGTGCCCTAAAAATACAAAAACAAGTCTCTGAAGAAATTGGTAAGCAATGTAACCCCTAAACTATTCGGCGAATTTTAAAAAGTGATGGTTACAATGGTAGAAACATCAGAAAAATACCTTTTATAAATGAAATAAATAGAAAAAGAATTAAATTTGCAAAAGAGCATCTCAAATATAATGCAACATTCTGGAACACCGTTATTTTTTCAGACGAGAAGTTTAACATTCATGGCTCGGATAGAAGGGGTAAAGTGTGGATCTATCCAAACGTTCCAGAATGTTGCATTATATTTGAGATGCCCTTTTGCGATTTTAAATCTTTTTGTTCTATTTATTTCATTTATACAAGGTATTTTTCTAATGTTTCTACCATTGTAACCATCACTTTTTGAAATTCGCCAAATAGTTCGGGGGTTACATTGCTTACCAATTTCTTCAGAGACTTGTTGTTGTATTTTTGGAGTACTTAATTTAGGTTTAGTTTCGATTTTCCGGATAATGATTCGATTTTCTGCAGGTGTGAAGATACGTGAGCGTCCGCTGCGCGCTTTATTTTTAGTGTTTCCTGTACGTTGGTACTTTGTCATTATTTTATGAATTGTAAATGGGCTTGTATCAATTATTTTTGCAATATCTCTTATGCTTTTGTTTCCTAAATGATGCTTGATTATCAAATCCTTCAAATCTTGGGAAAGTTGTTTACCTCTAGGAGCCATATCAACCTATTTAAGTGTTAGTTTTGCATAAAAAACAATCAAAACAAATGAAGGAATTGTAAAATTGAAAAAAACTCACCTTTTTTTGAAAATTGTGAGTATTTGTGCAAGTGTTACAATGGAATATTCAAACTGTGTACTTACTTTTGTCATAAAAATTAGTTTAATTTTGTAAGCTATCTCCAAAGCAACGAGTTGAGTTTGCATAACGGTCCTTTTTTGCATGTATCCAAACTGAATACATGTTGGACAACAGATCAAACTTGTTTCAAGGCCAAGATAGTTGCAATCATAGAGCTATTGCAACAGAAAGTAGTTCAATGCATACTGTGTACTTACTTTTGTGACTGACTGTATACGTACTTTTGAACTAAAAGTAAGAAGTCAGACCACGTGTTTGCAAGTAGGGCTTTGCCTATAGTTTCGAAGTAACCGCCATATACTTAGCAGCACTTTGTGAGGAATTTCAATTTTTTTGATGCAAATAATTAGGTGAGAATTTGGTGAAATTTAGTGAATCAATTTTAGAATTTAGTGAATCATAGTTTAAAAGTTATTAACAAAATAACGTAAGGCGTATACTTAGCAGCACTTGTTCTAAATTTCAAAAATTTTGGTACCAAAAGATGCGTCTGAGTTTGGTGAATCCATCGTAACTATTTTCAGAATTTAGTGAATCTTAATTTGTTAGTTATTTAACAAATTAAAAATTATAAACAATTACGTAACGCAATTTCAAAATGACGTAACGTCATCAAAACGATAACATCCCTAAACAAAAACAGCTTGATTCGGAGTCATTCGGAATGTCATTTTGTGAATTTAAAATGACAGTTGTTGTCAATGAATTTTATAATTTCAAATCTTCATTGGGATTGGAGGAATTTCCTTCTTGGTAAGTTTTTCTCAAATAACTTATATTATTCGCTTTATTATTTTTATTTTCAGGAAATCTGCATGCAATATGAGATCTTCAAGCTTCAACAAATACAAGAATAAACAAGAATACAAGCACGATAAACATGAACGGAGAAGAATCGAAATCAAAGGATCTTTCGATGCCATGCCCAAGGGCACTTTAAATTTTGACGACTTCAGTTCCATTCTTCGAGAAGTTCGATCACGAACATTCATATAAATACAATCTGCAATCCCATACCTGTAATGTTCCAGCGTTTGGATGAGATGCGCAAGCAGGCCTTCGCCTCTGTCCGCCTCTTCGGCGAGAACAAAAACAACAGCATCTTTTATATGTGGGCTTGGCGACGCTAGGAATTGCATTCCGTCTCTTTCCCGACAGGCAAATCGATAACCATTGCTACGGATGGAAGAAACTCGATGCCAAATCCGAGGAAACGAAAAAACTCGTCACACAGTACTTCTTGTAGACCAGCACCGATAATGACGGTCGAAAATCCAACCAGAGCATGATCTTCAAGTACGAACCATAATGCATGCCATTAAAAGCAAAATACTTTTGCTTTCCGACAGTCCTCAACAACAACAACACACAACTCGTCATTTATAATCAAAGTTATCGTTTAAATGCTGTTTAAATTGTTTTTTTCGGTTTATTGCATTGTAATGATAAGAAAAACTAAGTTGAACTTAAAATTCGTGCCTCAATTGTGTACACTTTTCATTAAACTTAAATACATAAAAGGTCTGTCTATTCTTATTTTGTTTGTTCATATTTTGAATATTTCAATATATAGCTTGTTGAATTTATACTGGGTACCCATCGGATCCAATGTTAGAAACACTATTGGTGTCATCGAATGAAAGAGGACGAAAATGTTGAATTTGTACCCAGCAAACATTTTTGTGAATGTTCAGATTTTGTTCACAAAAAATGAAGAACAATTTTCATAAAACGTTCAGTTTTGTGAATGAATTATAAATGTACAGAAAGATCCTTCACATTTTTACGGGGGACATGGTGAGAGATTTGATAAATAAGGGCAAACAAAAAAATCCTCATAAGGATACACAAAGATTCGAAAAAATGAAACAAAACGAAAAAACAATATTCATTTTTCATTCATTTTTCTTCACAAATATGAGTTGAGTGTATACAAGATCTTGTTGGTGGATCTTTCTATGCAAAAGTTTTTTTTTTTGTCCTTTATTTATTCTTCTTACATAGGCAAACGTTTGTGCATTATCAGTTTTCGCTCATTTTCTTGAATCTTTGTGTATCCTTATGAGGATTGTTTTGTTCGCCTTATTTATTTTCCTTACAAAGGAGTAAGGATAACGGGTCATTGTCGCGACAAAAGTTTCGTTTATCGTTTTGAACATAGAGAATATATAATACCTAGAGTCGCGACCTTTTCCTCCCTTGCCGAAAACACCCTCAAAATTTTTCTGAGGTGAACTCTCACAATCCTCTCTTTTTTTCGTGTCCGTGAATCTATGTAAGAGGTGAACTCACACAATCCTCTCTTTTTTTCGTGTCCGTGAACCTGAGTAAGAGGTGACAAAAGAGTGAGCACTCAGCCGAGACAAAATTTTTTTCCTGATGCACAAACCCAAAGTGACAGACTTCCAACACAGCAAATACGAGACTAAACGCACGAATTTTTTTTTAAGATTTATTAAGATTTTTGATACAAATATTGGTAAATTATAGTGCAATTATATGTTTAAAGTGCAAAGAAACAATATAACGTATTTATTTTTCATATTACATGCATTTTTTGTATGTTTAAGTTTTTTTTTTGAAAATGCTGAGCTCAACGGAATCTTATTTTTGAAATCTGAGCCCATGAAACCCACCTCGACTCCAACCCGAGCATTGTATCTAACTCAGTGCGAATGTATGGGTGCAGTTTCTCATTTAAAAAGCATTGGAAAACTAACACATTCTCACTGGGTTAGTACAAAACGACCAAATTGCGGCTTGTAGGCAAAAAGAGAGTGAACACCCGAAGTCGCGACTCTAGGTATTATATATTCTCTATGGTTTTGAACCTGAAATCGTGAATTATTATTTGGCAAAAGTTTTTGATGTGGTGATGACGGTGTCGAAACAATTGTACGGGTTTTAAAATAAGCACAATAAAATATACAAGTTTTATAAATTGATTTTTGTATTTTATGGTTGCAAGTATGTGACGTAAAGGTGTTAAGACCAAAAAATAAAAGAAAAAAATGTAAATGATTACTTCTTGAACCTTTTTTGAATCATAAAAATGATTCCAATATAATTCATTTAAGTGAGAGAATTCTGAGTATATACCTTCATTTTAATTAATCATATTGAAATCATTTTTATGATTCAGAAAAGGTTCATGAAGTAATCATTTAAATGAATATATAGAACATTATATACGTTCATTTAAATGAAGACTTTTCAAATCCTAAATGATTCCCCTTAATGATTCAAATCGGTGTCTAAGAGCCCAGGTAAAAGAACTCACAATGATTCTTTTCTGTATTCTTTTTCGGTCGATTTGTTCATTTTTTTGATTTTATTGTGATTCATTTCTGAATGAAAATGTTTGCTGGGTAGATTGGAGGTGCGATTGTCAGTGTATTTGTATGCAAAGCGAGGAAGGGGGACTGAGCTCAGCAAACATTTCCCTTCGAAAATGAATCATTAATAATTCTTAAAAGTGAAGAAAACATCCGAATATGAATTCATTTATGATTCGATTTGGATCAGAAACATTGGGTAACGTGACAGGGATATGAATCTTTTTTACGACTCATTTATGATAGGAAATTCCTTGATTAAAAAGAATGTAAATAAGTGGACAATAAATGAACCTTTTCCGAATTACATAAACGATTGATTCTCACACTGTTTAGGTTTACACTTTATTGTTTTTTTCTTTTTTTTTTTGTTAAATGAAACACTGCACTATTTTATAATTACTGACGTCCGCATTTAACGATGCTGAGGTTCCATTCATCGGGCATGCTTTCCTCCGACCAAATTTTGCAGATGAACTGGTGCATGCTCCTAACCAAATCATCTCCAGCTGCTTTGTACAGTTCGGCGGCTAGCCCGTCTGCTGTTCCAAATTTTAAAATTTGGTGAATCCTGGTTTAAGAGTTGTAATCCTTTTTCCTTAGTTTGTGCTTTGCAGTATTATTGAAAGTTCAGAAGCTGGTAGCTCACAAACTATGATTCAACAAATTTCCAACGTTGGGTCAGTAAATAAGTCCGTCTTGAGTAACAAATTGCTACATGGCTCAGAATTTGATGAATCCTGGTTTAAGAGTTGTAATCCTTTTTCCTTAGTTTCTGCTTTGCAGTATTTTTGAAAGTTCAGAAGCTGGTAGCTCACAAACTATGATTCACCAAATTTCCCAAGTTGGGTCAGTAAATAAGTCCGTCTTGAGTAACAAATTGCTACATGGCTCAGAATTTGGTGAATCCTGGTTTAAGAGTTGTAATTCTTTTTCCTTAGTTTGTGCTTTGCAGTATTTTTGAAAGTTCAGAAGCTGGTAGCTCACAAACTATGATTCACCAAATTTCCAACGTTGGGTCAGTAAATAAGTCCGTCTTGAGTAACAAATTGCTACATGGCTCAGAATTTGGTGAATCCTGGTTTAAGAGTTGTAATCCTTTTTCCTTAGTTTCTGCTTTGCAGTATTTTTGAAAGTTCAGAAGCTGGTAGCTCACAAACTATGATTCACCAAATTTTAAAATTTGGAACAGATAATCAAAGCAATGTTATTAACAATTTGGTACATAATTCAAAATTTGGTGAATCCTAGCTTAAAAGTTATAGTCCTTTTTTCTCATACTTCTATTAACAATCATTAGAATGTAGAACGTGCAAAGTAACGTTGCTAAGTAGTTTTATTTTTCACTTAAACTGTACCAACTTTTATAACTCCGAATTTTTGTCTATGGGTAATTGAACCTAAGAAATGCTTAACCCGTGTACACATCCTTCAGTAAATCTGAAGAATATGTATTCGAAAAACGTTAATTTTTCTGAGTATATTTTGAAGATGGACAAAAAACTACAAAATTTTAGTTGCAAAACAAAACGAGCATATTGACTTTCGATTTTGATTCATGTTTGTGAGTTAAATATGAATGCGCACAGCCACAAAAAGGATATTGGAAGGTTCTCAAGGATTTGTATATAAAACTAAGGGAAAACGAACTTGCGAATGATCTCTTTTAATATATTTATTTTTGCGAAGGGGGCCGTGTAGCGACAAGAGATCCAAACAATATTTAACGAATTTCAAAATTCTTCACATCAGTAAAGATTTTGTTAAATGCGGACGTCAGTAATTATAAAATAGTGCAGTGTTTCATTTAACAAAAAAAAAAAGAAAAAAACAATAAAGTGTAAACCTAAACAGTGTGAGAATCAATCGTTTATGTAATTCGGAAAAGGTTCATTTATTGTCCACTTATTTACATTCTATTTAATCAAGGAATTTCCTATCATAAATGAGTCGTAAAAAAGATTCATATCCCTGTCACGTTACCCAATGTTTCTGATCCAAATCGAATCATAAATGAATTCATATTCGGATGTTTTCTTCACTTTTAAGAATTATTAATGATTCATTTTCGAAGGGAAATGTTTGCTGAGCTCAGTCCCCCTTCCTCGCTTTGCATACAAATACACTGACAATCGCACCTCCAATCTACCCAGCAAACATTTTCATTCAGAAATGAATCACAATAAAATCAAAAAAATGAACAAATCGACCGAAAAAGAATACAGAAAAGAATCATTGTGAGTTCTTTTACCTGGGCTCTTAGACACCGATTTGAATCATTAAGGGGAATCATTTAGGATTTGAAAAGTCTTCATTTAAATGAACGTATATAATGTTCTATATATTCATTTAAATGATTACTTCATGAACCTTTTCTGAATCATAAAAATGATTTCAATATGATTAATTAAAATGAAGGTATATACTCAGAATTCTCTCACTTAAATGAATTATATTGGAATCATTTTTATGATTCAAAAAAGGTTCAAGAAGTAATCATTTACATTTTTTTCTTTTATTTTTTGGTCTTAACACCTTTACGTCACATACTTGCAACCATAAAATACAAAAATCAATTTATAAAACTTGTATATTTTATTGTGCTTATTTTAAAACCCGTACAATTGTTTCGACACCGTCATCACCACATCAAAAACTTTTGCCAAATAATAATTCACGATTTCAGGTTCAAAACCATAGAGAATATAT
This sequence comes from Sphaerophoria rueppellii, assembly GCA_920937365.1. Classification (NCBI taxonomy): domain Eukaryota; kingdom Metazoa; phylum Arthropoda; class Insecta; order Diptera; family Syrphidae; genus Sphaerophoria; species Sphaerophoria rueppellii. Next base: position 67,070,968 of record CAKKXW010000001.1, read on the forward strand.
AATACCTAGAGTCGCGACTTCGGGTGTTCACTCTCTTTTTGCCTACAAGCCGCAATTTGGTCGTTTTGTACTAACCCAGTGAGAATGTGTTAGTTTTCCAATGCTTTTTAAATGAGAAACTGCACCCATACATTCGCACTGAGTTAGATACAATGCTCGGGTTGGAGTCGAGGTGGGTTTCATGGGCTCAGATTTCAAAAATAAGATTCCGTTGAGCTCAGCATTTTCAAAAAAAAAACTTAAACATACAAAAAATGCATGTAATATGAAAAATAAATACGTTATATTGTTTCTTTGCACTTTAAACATATAATTGCACTATAATTTACCAATATTTGTATCAAAAATCTTAATAAATCTTAAAAAAAAATTCGTGCGTTTAGTCTCGTATTTGCTGTGTTGGAAGTCTGTCACTTTGGGTTTGTGCATCAGGAAAAAAATTTGTCTCGGCTGAGTGCTCACTCTTTGTCACTCTTACCAGGTCACGGACACGAAAAAAAGAGAGGATTGTGTGAGTTCACCTCTTACATAGATTCACGGACACGAAAAAAAGAGAGGATTGTGAGAGTTCACCTCAGAAAAATTTTGAGGGTGTTTTCGGCAAGGGAGGAAAAGGTCGCGACTCTAGGTATTATATATTCTCTATGTTCAAAACGATAAACGAAACTTTTGTCGCGACAATGACCCGTTATCCTTACTCCTTTGTAAGGAAAATAAATAAGGCGAACAAAACAATCCTCATAAGGATACACAAAGATTCAAGAAAATGAGCGAAAACTGATAATGCACAAACGTTTGCCTATGTAAGAAGAATAAATAAAGGACAAAAAAAAAAACTTTTGCATAGAAAGATCCACCAACAAGATCTTGTATACACTCAACTCATATTTGTGAAGAAAAATGAATGAAAAATGAATATTGTTTTTTCGTTTTGTTTCATTTTTTCGAATCTTTGTGTATCCTTATGAGGATTTTTTTGTTTGCCCTTATTTATCAAATCTCTCACCATATCCCCCGTAAAAATGTGAAGGATCTTTCTGTACATTTATAATTCATTCACAAAACTGAACGTTTTATGAAAATTGTTCTTCATTTTTTGTGAACAAAATCTGAACATTCACAAAAATGTTTGCTGGGTACAAATTCAACATTTTCGTCCTCATTCATTCGATGACACCAATAGTGTTTCTAACATTGGATCCGATGGGTACCCAGTATAAATTCAACAAGCTATATATTGAAATATTCAAAATATGAACAAACAAAATAAGAATAGACAGACCTTTTATGTATTTAACTTTAATGAAAAGTGTACACAATTGAGGCACGAATTTTAAGTTCAACTTAGTTTTTCTTATCATTACAATGCAATAAACCGAAAAAAACAATTTAAACAGCATTTAAACGATAACTTTGATTATAAATGACGAGTTGTGTGTTGTTGTTGTTGAGGACTGTCGGAAAGCAAAAGTATTTTGCTTTTAATGGCATGCATTATGGTTCGTACTTGAAGATCATGCTCTGGTTGGATTTTCGACCGTCATTATCGGTGCTGGTCTACAAGAAGTACTGTGTGTACTGTGTGACGAGTTTTTTCGTTTCCTCGGATTTGGCATCGAGTTTCTTCCATCCGTAGCAATGGTTATCGATTTGCCTGTCGGGAAAGAGACGGAATGCAATTCCTAGCGTCGCCAAGCCCACATATAAAAGATGCTGTTGTTTTTGTTCTCGCCGAAGAGGCGGACAGAGGCGAAGGCCTGCTTGCGCATCTCATCCAAACGCTGGAACATTACAGGTATGGGATTGCAGATTGTATTTATATGAATGTTCGTGATCGAACTTCTCGAAGAATGGAACTGAAGTCGTCAAAATTTAAAGTGCCCTTGGGCATGGCATCGAAAGATCCTTTGATTTCGATTCTTCTCCGTTCATGTTTATCGTGCTTGTATTCTTGTTTATTCTTGTATTTGTTGAAGCTTGAAGATCTCATATTGCATGCAAATTTCTTGGAAATAAATATAATAAAGCGAATAATATAAGTTATTTGAGAAAAACTTACCAAGAAGGAAATTCGCCCAATCCCAATGAAGAATTGAAATTATAAAATGCATTGACAACAACTGTCATTTTAAATTCACAAAATGACATTCCGAATGACTCCGAAATAAGCTGTTTTTGTTCAGGGATGTTATCGTTTTGATGACGTTACGTCATTTTGAAATTGCGTTACGTAATTGTTTATAATTTTTAATTTGTTAAATAACTAACAAATTAAGATTCACTAAATTCTGAAAATAGTTACGATGGATTCACCAAATTCAGGCGCATCTTTTGGTACCAAAATTTTTGAAATTCAGAACAAGTGCTGCTAAGTATACGCCTTACGTTATTTTGTTAATAACTTTTAAACTATGATTCACTAAATTCTAAAATTGATTCACTAAAGTGCTGCTAAGTATATGGCGGTATCGAAATGGCTTCACCTGAAGCTGGATCACCATCTTTTTCGGCTCTTCGTTTAGTGCGAGGACACCTTAAGGCTTCGTTGACGAAATAAGTGAAGTTTACGGAGAGTATCGACGAAAAAGTATCGATAAATGATTTACACGTGCATTTGGCGATAGTTTTGTGGGACGAATTCAATGCTTCCCAAAAATCCATATATGAATTCGCCGATGATGAGCTATATGTTGATCCTGGTCCGGATTATGATGACTTCAAAAATAAGTATTTATTGGTATAGTCGATTCTTGTGTCCGCAATAAGAAAAAGAGAAGCAGCAGAGAAGGAGGAAAACATCGTTTTACAACTGGCAGAACAGCACAAAAAAGTTCTTGGAGCATTAGAAAAATCACATGCGTCATCCCCTAAGACAGACTTTTGTTTGCCTAAGATACATATCGAGCCATTTACCAGGGAATATCACGAGTGGCCAACGTTTAAAGATATGTTTCTCAGTGCAGTTCACGATGAACAAAATCTTACCCCCATTCAAAAGTTTTTGTTCTTAAAATCGTCTCTTCGTGGTACTGCTTTAGGCCTTTTAAATCACATACCCTTAACAAATGCAGCTTACGAAGAAGCATGGGACAAATTAGAAAGGCGCTTTGATCGTCCTCGCTTCATTATAAACGGCTTTATTAAAGCATTTAGGGAATTGCAAATGGCACAAATGTAAGCCAACTTCAAAAAATTTCTAATGGTGCGGGTGAATTATTGAGAGGTCTTTCTTCAGTAAATTCACTTAACAGAGATCCTTGGATAATTTACATTTTGTTGAACAAATTGGAATCTGATACGCGTAAGGCATGGTCAGAAGATAGCTTTACTGATGATCACCCAACCGTTATTTCCTTTTTTGAATTCCTCGAGCGTCGTTGTGATGCTTTGGAAAGTGTCCATTCTGGTTTTCGCGAAAATGCTAAAATTAGGAACTCCGGAGTAAAAAGTATGTACGTTTCATCATCGGCGTCGTGCGTTAAATGTGGTAGTACACATGGACTTCCCCAGTGCCCAGACTTTCTAGGTATGAAAGTTGATTTGCGAAGAGATTTTGTCAAATCCAACAAAATTTGTTTTAATTGTTTGCGACCGGGCCATTCTTCAAATAGATGCTCTTCTAAGTTTCGATGCCAAGTTTGTAAATCTAGACATCATAGTCTAGTCCATGATGATTCCGTCTTTGTGAAACGAAATAAAACTGCTTCTCGTACAACATCTGTCGACAATTCGATCAATGGTCTATCAGTTCGTGAGTTTGTTCCAAGGAATATTTTTAATACACCTTCGACTTCAGAACAAGCCCTTTTAAACAACCATTCTCTCAACTTCGCAAATGTTGTTCCCCAGAGTCTACTTCCTACTGCTATTGGCAAATTTAAGGATGTTAACGGTTCCTATCAAGATGTTCGCATCCTTATTGACGCAGGCTCACAGGTTTCTTTCATTACAGAGTCTTGTGTCCAACGACTTTGACTTAAAAGAAGAAACGCTAGTATACCAATTAACGGTATTGGATTTACAAATGCTGGTAAATCCAGAGGCCTCTATCAATAGTAATAGCGTCGAGCATTGATTTATCTTGTATTTATGTTAATACATACATACTATCTTGCGTAACCTCGAACTTGCCTACAACATCATTCAACGTAGAAGACTGGGACCACGTTTACGGCTTGGGCCTTGCCGATCCTTCGTACAACAAACCTTCGGCCGTCGATATTTTGCTTGGAGCGGACAAAGCTTGGGAAATTGTATTGGGATGCGTCATTTACAGTAAGCAAGGTTACCCTATAGCACAGAATCCCATTTTCGGTTGGGTTTTGGCTGGACAATTGACACCCTGGAACAATTCTTGTGTTCTTTCGCATTCAGTCACATTTAACATTGATTCTATCCTACAAGCTTTTTGTACAGTTGAAGAGGTTGACCCTCAATCAATAGTTTCGAAAGAAGATCAAGAAATTGAAAACCACTTCATTAAAACATACAGCCGTGATTCAAATGGGAAGTACATAGTCAAACTTAGTTTTAAATCGTTTCCAAACTTCGTAAATTCGTTTAATGGCGCTTTTTCGAGACTCAAGTCTATGGAAAGGAAATTCGCTTCCAACAAAAGTTTATTTGAAAACTATTCTTCATTTTTGGATGAATATTTAGCCCTAGGGCATATGACAAAGGTGCCGAGCATATAAATCAACAATCCGAACGTCTACTATCTGCCTCACTACGCTGTTCTCAAACCAGACAGCACAACGACAAGGCTTCGCGTCGTTTTCGATGGATCCTTTAGGGATTCTAATGGCAACTGTCTGAATGACTCTTTGCTCGTAGGACCACCTATTCAGAGAAATGTATTTGCTGTCTGTCTACGATTTAAGCGTCATAAATTTGTTTTTTCCGCGAACATTGTCAAAATGTTTCTTCAAATAAGGGTTTCAAAGAAGGATTTGGATTTTCAGCGTATCATTTGGCGGAAATCGCCCTCTGACCCTCTCGAACATTTCCGCCTACTCACGGTGACTTACGGCACTTCGTGCGCGCCATATCTATCGGTAAGGACTTTGCAACAACTCGTAGTCAATTACGAAAAAGAATTTCCTGTTGCTGCAGAAATAGTCCTTAATGACTTTTATGTCGACGACGTTGCCTCGGGCGCAAATACCTTGAGTGAAGCCTTATACAAACAGAAATCTCTAATTGAACTTTTATTCATGGCTGGCATGGAGCTAAGTAAATGGCAGAGTAATTGCCCAGAACTTCTTCCAAGTAGAAACACTTCAGGAAATAAAACGAATGTTTCGTTAACTCGGACGCGGATTCATGAATAAGGTTCTCGGTCTATATTGGAATTCATAATATGATGAGGATGAGGATCTTCCAGATTCGTTATCAAAGCAGTGGAGTAATTATAAAAATGAGCTGTGCGGTTGCTCGTTTCAGTACAGACTGCACTAAACATCGCCTTTACTGACGTATACGCTTGGCCAGACTTTAAAGTAGTCTTATCCTGGTTGTCTTCTCCTCCCCGTCGTTGGAATATTTTTATTGGAAATCGCACAGCAGAAATCTTAAATAGCCTCCCAAGAAGTAGATGGTTCCATGTTAAAGGAGACTGTAACCCCGCAGATTGCGCATCAAATGGAATCCTACCTTTCCAGCTTCTTGAACATTCACTTTGGTGGACAGGTCCCCATTGGCTTAGCAAGGATTCCAAACACTGGCCGATCGTTGTGGATATAGAATATGATCCATGTTCTGTGGTCGAGAAGAAGAAACATTCACCAATCTCACTACTAACGACATCCGAGGAACATCCATTCGATATTCTTTCGACACGGATTTCATCTTGGAATATCCTGGTACGAACCGCAGCGCGAATAAATCGAGTGATTGATCGCTGCCGCGGATTCAAACACACTTCAACTTTTTCCACTCCAACAGAAATATTCGTCGCGAAAAACAAAATTATCAACTGGCTACAGGGTAAATACTTCGGAAAGTATATTCAGTCTTACAAGAAGAAAAAAGTTTTTCCTAAAAACTGTAAGCTAAACCTCCTTCGTGTCGGTGGGCGAATAGAACATGCCAACCTTTCGTTTAACGCGAAACACCCTATTATTCTGCCTAAGGAACATTTAATTACAAGGCTGATCCTCGTTGATGCCCTCATTCGTTTCTTGCACCCGGGTGTATCGACGCTTTTCGCTTTAATTCGGCAAGAGTTTTGGGTAATCGGTTGCCGCAATGTTCTCAGAAAAATTACTCATGATTGCATAGACTGTTTTCGACAACGTAAAGCTACAATCACACAACAAATGGTAATCTTCCACCCCAACGAATCCATCCGAGCAGACCGTTCGCTTATTGTGGTTGTGACTATGCAGGTCGTCTTAATTTAAAAACTAAATCGGGTCGAAAAACAACAATAACAAAGTGTTATATATCGCTGTTTGTGTGCGTCGGGGTAAACCGTCAAATATGTATTCCGACAACGGAACTAACTTTCGCAGAGCAGCCTGGGCTCTTTCAGAACTCTACGACTTGGTTTTATACGAACATCATAACTCGGTGGTTGCGGAATCATTGGCGCGAGATGGTATTTCGTGGCACTTCAATCCTCCTTCGGCACCACATTTCGGCGGATTGTGGGCGGCAGGTGTGAAGTCTGTGAAGCAACACCTTAAAAGAGTAATCGGCACAGATAATTTAACGTTCGAAGAAGTCTATACTCTCCTCACGCAAATCGAAGCGATCCTAAATTCGCGCCCTCTTTGCCAAATATCTGATTCTGACCTCGATCCTCTAACACCTGCACATTTCATTCTAGGTGAGCCCTATACAGCTGTACCCGAGCCGACATTGAACATACTCTTAAACCGTCTATCAAACTGGCAGAGCCTGCAAGCCAAAATCCAAGGCTATTGGAAGCGATGGAGAGCTGAATATTTGACGTCACTTCAAAATCGTCCAAAATGGCAACAAGTAAAATCGGATATAAAGCTTAACGATCTAGTTGTTATTAAGGAAACAAACTTACCCCCAGGCAAATGGGAAATGGGTCGAGTAATCGACATTCATTCAGGAAGCGATGGACATGTTCGCGTCGTCACCTTACGGACTAGAAACGCCAATTTTGTTCGTCCAATACATAAACTGGCTATCCTACCTTTGAACTGAAACTTTGTTCCAGGGGGGGGGGGGGGTAATGTTTGAAAATTAAAACCAATAGAAGTTGATTAAACAACATTCAAACTTGCTTTACATACCCTTCTTATCTTGTTCAAAATAATAATCAAATTTAATTTAACTAGCCAAATTTTGTTAATGTACCCTACACTTTTCTCTCGTTTGTCAAAATCATTTATGTTACAATAAGAAATCATGTATAGCTGCGCTTTTACTCAATTATTTGTAAGACTGATCTTCTCTTAATCTTAACTGTTATACAAGAAGCTCACTGCTAAGTGCTAATTTACATTGTTATTTTTCTTCATTCGTGCTGTAACCTTCAACAACTCAAGATCAATTAAAAAAAATCATTTACGTTCGATTTGGATTTTTCTTGGTTTCGTTCTAAAATAGAGGGGAAGCAGCGAATGTTGAAAAAAATGTTAAATGAGGGGAATGCGATTGGATGCTTTTTAATGAACTAACACTTGACAAGAAAAAAATAAGCGTTTGAATTACAAAACGAAACTTACTTGATTAAAACCTCAAACCGAGTAAAATCAACAGATTTAAATTAAATAAATCAACTAATTTCTGTCACTCCGGTAAAGATTACAATTAATTAAAAAATAAACAAATAAAGAAAAACAACTTATGCCCAGTTTCATAAACAAACACTAAAAGTACTTCTAGCAAAAATCTTTTTAAATTTTATCAGACCCTTAAAACTTTTGAGTTTCACCAACTTAAAATGGGAAATTTCAGGGAATTTTTTGTCAAAATTGACGTCCTTATGAAAATTGTGTGAGAAAAAATGAGAAAGCGTTATTTTCAGTTTTCAAAATATTCAATGACACTTTTAAAATTTAATGATCCAAAAATGGGAATTTAGTTTTAAAGGGTGTTTATAAGTTTGTTTATTTAAAAAACGCTTGGTGAAACCGAAAAATCTCATTTTACGGTTTAAAAGCTTGTTAAATTTTTAAAAGTCGTTTATGAAATCGGGCATTAGGGCTTTAAAACCAGTGATGGCACTGGTATTGAAAACAAGTTATTAGACTTTATAGAAAATCCCGACGAAACCGCAGCCGGTAGGTTTAATATGGCAAAGGATATGGTTTGTAGTTCCAACAAGTGTCTGCTTTTAGTGCAGATAATACTAACTCAAACTTTGGAAAAAAGAAATCTTTGTTTAATTTATTCTTAAAGCCAATTGCCATGCTCATATTATTCATAACTGCCTTAAGCATTCTCTAGACCAGTTGTCAATAGACGTAGAAAACGTAGTTTTGAAAGTTTATTCTCATTTTAAAATCTCTGCAAAAAGACGAGCTGAATTAAAAAAAATGTCTATGACTTTGTGTTGAATGTGAATTTTCGGACTTAATAAGACACATAACAACTAGATGGTTATCCTTGCTTCACGTTATTCAAAACTTACTAACTGGTTGGAAAGCAATAACGAATTACTTTTCCGGAATTGATGACTGTGCAGAAGCGATCAAGACACTTTTGTTTAAAACAGATGATCAAAAAGAGAGTGGTTGAAACGTATTTATATTTTTTAGATCATATGTTACCAATTTTTCAAGAAATTACATTACCAACTCCTTGAATCAAATAATACAACTTCAGTGAACTTATTTTATATTATGTCAAAGTTTAAACTTAAACTTAAAAACTTAAGACTGAATGATAATTTTTTTGTTAATCACGTCCGTCAATATTTCATAAAATTAAGTAACTTCAAAACTCAAAATTGAAAACGAGTTATCAATTTTTGTAGAAAATCATTGCAGTATATTGAAGGAAAATTTAGATTTGATTATGAGAAAGATAACTGGGTCTACCTAGTATCACCGTTTTCTCTTTCACACAATATATTCTCCGACTTTTCAGTATTCGTTGATTTCGCTGAACATTTCATTATTGACATTAACATCGATTATAGGAAGAGATTATTCCATTGAGGAATAATTTCTAACACATTGTTAAACAGCATTCTTGGAAGGTTTTAACAAAAACCGTAGAAAAATGGATGTTCTTATTTTATATAAAACTGAGGAAAAGACAAGACAAACATCTTCCACATTTTGTGTAATGAATATTAAATGGTGTGGCGAAAGAATAAGAGCAACAGTAGATCTTATTAGAGCCGATTTATTGATAAATATCAATAATAAAAGTTCTTGCATCGAGAACGTTGACTCTATAAAAATTGATAAGGATTTTCTTCAACAAAAATATAAGTTTAAGAAACAAATATATTTCCAATGCTTAATCTTAAATTTTTATTTTATTTAATTTCTATATGTATTTTAATAAACTTCAGCAAAATCAAAACCATTTAATTTAAAGGCTGATATTCAATAGTTTGAACGTGAGAAACTACATATACAGTACAATTATTAATATGAAGTACCTATACATTTTGTGATGTTTGTAGTTGTTTTATTATTTTGTTGTCATTTAACTATTCTTATCTATATTAACTGATTACTGAATTATTCATACTTGTTATTTCACTACTTGTTATTTAAATTTAAAAAAATCATTTTTATTTTTCAAAGAGAAAAATCTGAGCTTTAAAATGTATCTTTATTCAATAAATCTTTTGAACAAATAAACACCTGTTATAACTTCAGAAGTGGGCCAAACCCAAAATTGCGTAGACTGTACAAAATGAAAAAAGAAGAAATAATTGCTTGGCTTGTATCACATAAAATTGAATTTCCGCAAAATGCAAAAATCGCTCAATTACGCGAGCTTTTTGCAAAACATAATTCCGAAGCATTACATGTGTAGGAAACGGGTCACGATCAGACAGTCTGTACTGTCCAAGAAGTCTGGGGCATCAATAGTATGCGACTTCATCAGTGAAAGCCTAATCCTATCATACACTTCTGGTGAAAACATACCCTAAACCACACGCTGTTTTCGCAACAACATCTGCGAGGATAATCCGAACCTAAACATATATAATTTTGTATTTTTTTTTTGAGACAAATAAGGCGAAAACTGAATTCTCAAACATAACCGAAGATCTCAGCCCAAAAACCAATTTCATTAAATTTTGTCTTCCAATGAAAGCTTAAATGAATTAAATTAAATCCAGTTGGAGGAAATCCTCACTGGTGAAAAGAAACTGAACACACTCATTCCGAGCATGTTCAAATCCTGAAAAACATTCGAAGACAAATAAATTCTATTGTGAATGAACCTTTCACAGTGAGCTAGTTGGAATTCCAATTCCAATCAGTTCCATGTAGCCGACCACATTCAAATAAGTTTCCTTTATTCTTCAACGGCAGACATCTTTCCTTTCACTGTCTGGCCGTCGAACAATCAACATCATTGGTAAAATAAGCGGAAAAGTTCCTGGAATAATGGTAAGATAACTAGCAGAAAATATTAAGTAGACATAGGGGAATATAATCAAAATGTTTTATTAGGAAAGTGTTAGGCGAGGTGTTGAAAAAGCGCACTGCCCAATGTCGGCGTGAGCAAGAATACGCACTTAAAACATCAAGAACATGTCTATGCATGCAAATATAATTTGGACAAATTCATAAAATAAAAAGGTAAGGGTGTATTTTTTTTCTGTAGTTAATAAAATCTGGAAAAGAAAAAGAACAAAACCTGAAAAGAAAAAAAGAACAAAACCTGAAAATAAATGATCAAAAGCTGAAAGAAAAAGAACCAGAACCAAAACCTGAAAAGAGAAAAGAAAGAACGTAGTTTTTTTTTTGTCGGTAGCACATGTGATTTCAAGAATTCTAAAGTTTCTTTTTTCAATTCCCGCAGGCGCGACGAAATATTACGATGCGACTGTAGAACTTTCAAGAAATTACACGGCGGCCAGACGACAAATTTTATTAACAATTTTTGTATGACCATTTTGATGGCATATTCATTGCTATTTACATAGCAAAAGTTTCGTATCAAATTTATATGTACAAAGCGTTTTTCGCACCATAAATTTGGATCGTGAAAACTCCTGCAAGACATAAAAGAGTTTCTATTTTTTTTTTGCGGTAAAACCAGCTAGCAACGAAGTGCAAATTTTGATTTGTGGGTATATACCTATGTACTCACGTGTGTGATCCTGTCTCGAGATTCCATCTCTCGACAGTGAAACTCCTAAACCTCGTCATAAAATAATTTGCCTGAAAATCTAAAAGTAAAAAGCGAAATCCAGTCAAATAAAAAGCTTCGAGAAACCTTGTTCTGTTTTGCGGACAGAACACTAGAAACCTTTCTAGAAAATTCGTAACGCAGTTCCAGTTCATACATCGAAACACAATTCATGTGAAAGTACAAACAGTCCGTCAATTAGCCGTACGAACAAATATTTTAAAAACCAACCAGTCAAGAATCTTTTGAGATAATTTCATTTTCATCAAGTTGGAATCAACAAGATCCTTCGTCAAGAAAGTTCATCAATGACACAAGAGTCATGAAGAAAAGCCAAGAAATTTCACGACTCGATACTCACCTGTGACTTGTAAGAACCTACCTAAGGACCCAATAAAAATTCAGAGGATAAAAGATATTAATCTATAACAAGCAAAAAGTGGTCATATTAGTATTATTATCTTGTGTTATATTGATTCTTAGATATAAGGAGTGGTATAGTTAGGGCAGTGTCATAGAAAAGAGCGCTAGTTAGATTCCGAAAGTTTTGATAAGAAGAATATCTATTTTCAAGAAATGTTCAGTTGAGTAAAGACATAAGTACGGTTAGAAATTTTAATAACGCAGTTATTAATTTTTTTTTTGAAATACGGTAAACTAAGAGTACAGTAAAAGAACGGCGAACGTATATTCGAAAAAAGGAAAGAAACGAAAATTCAGTAGAGTCAAATTTTTGAGATTCAAAGACAGTATCTGAAAATATGATACCAACATAAAATCTAGGAATGAAATTTTCTGAAAATATGATACAAAAGTAATGAAAAGTAAAGATTCATGAAAAACCTTAAGATCGATAACATTACATTCGTACAATTTGAGTGAAGGTACAGTAGAAGTCCAGTATCCCGCAAACGATAAAGAAGTTGCGTTTAGTTAGAGTGAATAGGAATATTTACTTAAGAAAACTTTGGTAGATGTTTCCATTCTTTTAGAAAGCCATTTACAACTAAATTTAGATGAACAGAAAATCATATCGTGAGTAAAGATAATTGTGAGAACGAGTATATTTCATTTGATAAAAATTATTTAACAACAAATTTTAAGAATTAATGAATGGTGTTACATAATCGTCCGAGTTCGAGTGCACTTCAACAAGGAAAAGATCTGGTGAGTGAATACTTTTATTTTTGTAACTTTATGACTGTATTTTGGTTGGAAACATATTTTTATTGAATGATATTTACATATTGAAATATATTTTGACTTCTTGCGAAAAATTTGAAGCATAAACAAATGGTGTAATGCAATACGTGAAAATTTTGGTGAATACAATAAGGAGTACATTTAGATGGTTCATTTGAAAAATTAGATACGAAAAGAGTTTGCTATAAAGAAACGAAAGAAAGATAAGAGGTAGAAAAAAATGTACTAATATAATAGATATAAGAACAAACAAAGCGAGACGTGATTGTGAGAGACGAAACTTTCAATACGTCGTTAAACAAATACAGGTTCAAGTTTGAGAAATTTTGATTGATGTCAGAAGTTAAGTTTGAGAATTCTAGTTTAGCTATGTACCGTATTAAGAAGATACATTAAGTAATATTTGGTAAATAGAAGTTAAGTTAAATCTTGTAATGAATAAAGTTTGTAAAGTCAAGAATTTAAATGTCAGTTTTGTGAATCATTGGAAAGTATAGAAGTGATATACTGTTTTGACATTCTGGGACGTAACAGAAAAGTCATGCTGATGTAAGTTGAAAGTAAAAGGGTCGAGAGAAATTGGGTCGAACATTTAGGAGAAGTATAGTTTAGACTTCTCCCGTCCAAATAAGGGGATTCTCGTGAAAATCAAATATTACCTAAGAGAGTCAATTATAGGAACTTGAAGAATGTCGATTCTTTAAGTCGTAGGGAAGGGTAAAGAAAGGTAGAGAGCACGATTACAGCTGTGTCTCTCAAATACGGGGTTTCTGAATTTTAGAACCAAGTGGAAACCATAGGTTCGTGTCAGGTCGTACATCTGACATGATAGGGAGGGGAAAGTACGGTTCAGAGGACACGAATACCTATGTTCCTCCAGAAAAAGAAAAATCACGAAAAATCATGTCTACTCACGAAAACAATTATCATGAAAGATAGGTACAATCTTTCAACTGTCATACACACAAGTTACAAACTTCGGGTCCTAGGAACTTTTAATATATTTTTCTAGTCTATAACATCTAGATTAGTCGGTCTGAAAACAGTGTAACACCGTCTCCGCTCCAGCTGCAAGATCCCTCCCCACCGACGAGCTAAGCGATCGAGCACCCAGCAGGCCAGGTGGCTGTAGAGCGCAGGCACCCTTGTTCGAAAACGGCGCGGATTTTCCATGGGCGTTGCGATGGAAATAAACGTCGTGAGTAAGATGAGGATAGATTCCTTTAAGAAAGCAGGGAATGAGAGAGTAGAACCATAGTTTCTTTTCTGAAGCTGAAGTTGTTTAGTCGCAGCTTACTACTTTTACAAATTGTCTCTCCATGATTTCCTCAGCTCTCTCATAGGGATATGGTTCGATGACTTCAGCGAGTTTTGATAGTCAGTTTGGTTGAGAATGGTCAGTATGAGTCAAACAAAACCATTTGAGTTATTATGACTCGTGTATAGTAATGGGGAATACTACGATTTGAAACGACAAGTAACTCGACTGTTGAGTCGACATTTGGTGTTTTGGAAAGTTTATGCACAACATCGAGGCATATTCACTAAAGGTGAATGGAAGAGTTTCATTCTCAGAAGGGTTGAGAAAGTCACTTAGCTGTTCACTTCTGTAAAGGGAATCTATGTCCCTTACGGCTGATGGATTTCTGTGGTCTACAGTTTAACTGTCGATGATGATTCGCTAATTTCGGAAATCGATTGGCGGATAGACTAAGGATGACGGAAGGAAAGAAAGTCGTAGAGGGCAATTTAAATTCGTTACAGATGGCGCCCAACGTGGGGCCCGAAAGTCGGTAACGTAATGACGGTAGTGATAGTCTTTTTTGTGAAAGACAATACAGGTATTAGAACAAAATTTTTTTTTGTGTACAAAAATTTAGTTGAAAAAGTTTCGTATCAAATTTATATGTACAAAGCGTTTTTCGCACCATAAATTTGGATCGTGAAAACTCCTGCAAGACATAAAAGAGTTTCTATTTTTTTTTTGCGGTAAAACCAGCTAGCAACGAAGTGCAAATTTTGATTTGTGGGTATATACCTATGTACTCACGTGTGTGATCCTGTCTCGAGATTCCATCTCTCGACAGTGAAACTCCTAAGCCTCGTCATAAAATAATTTGCCTGAAAATCTAAAAGTAAAAAGCGAAATCCAGTCAAATAAAAAGCTTCGAGAAACCTTGTTCTGTTTTGCGGACAGAACACTAGAAACCTTTCTAGAAAATTCGTAACGCAGTTCCAGTTCATGCATCGAAACACAATTCATGTGAAAGTACTAACAGTCCGTCAATTAGCCGTACGAACAAATATTTTAAAAACCAACCAGTCAAGAATCTTTTGAGATAATTTCATTTTCATCAAGTTGGAATCAACAAGATCCTTCGTCAAGAAAGTTCATCAATGACACAAGAGTCATGAAGAAAAGCCAAGAAATTTCACGACTCGATACTCACCTGTGACTTGTAAGAACCTACCTAAGGACCCAATAAAAATTCAGAGGATAAAAGATATTAATCTATAACAAGCAAAAAGTGGTCATATTAGTATTATTATCTTGTGTTATATTGATTCTTAGATATAAGGAGTGGTATAGTTAGGGCAGTGTCATAGAAAAGAGCGCTAGTTAGATTCCGAAAGTTTTGATAAGAAGAATATCTATTTTTAAGAAATGTTCAGTTGAGTAAAGACATAAGTACGGTTAGAAATTTTAATAACGCAGTTATTAATTTTTTTTTTGAAATACGGTAAACTAAGAGTACAGTAAAAGAACGGCGAACGTATATTCGAAAAAAGGAAAGAAACGAAAATTCAGTAGAGTCAAATTTTTGAGATTCAAAGACAGTATCTGAAAATATGATACCAACATAAAATCTAGGAATGAAATTTTCTGAAAATATGATACAAAAGTAATGAAAAGTAAAGATTCATGAAAAACCTTAAGATCGATAACATTACATTCGTACAATTTGAGTGAAGGTACAGTAGAAGTCCAGTATCCCGCAAACGATAAAGAAGTTGCGTTTAGTTAGAGTGAATAGGAATATTTACTTAAGAAAACTTTGGTAGATGTTTCCATTCTTTTAGAAAGCCATTTACAACTAAATTTAGATCAACAGAAAATCATATCGTGAGTAAAGATAATTGTGAGAACGAGTATATTTCATTTGATAAAAATTATTTAACAACAAATTTTAAGAATTAATGAATGGTGTTACATCAATCGTCCGAGTTCGAGTGCACTTCAACAAGGAAAAGATCTGGTGAGTGAATACTTTTATTTTGTAACTTTATGACTATATTTTGGTTGGAAACATATTTTTATTGAATGATATTTACATATTGAAATATATTTTGACTTCTTGCGAAAAATTTGAAGCATAAACAAATGGTGTAATGCAATACGTGAAAATTTTGGTGAATACAATAAGGAGTACATTTAGATGGTTCATTTGAAAAATTAGATACGAAAAGAGTTTGCTATAAAGAAACGAAAGAAAGATAAGAGGTAGAAAAAAATGTACTAATATAATAGATATAAGAACAAACAAAGCGAGACGTGATTGTGAGAGACGAAACTTTCAATACGTCGTTAAACAAATACAGGTTCAAGTTTGAGAAATTTTGATTGATGTCAGAAGTTAAGTTTGAGAATTCTAGTTTAGCTATGTACCGTATTAAGAAGATACATTAAGTAATATTTGGTAAATAGAAGTTAAGTTAAATCTTGTAATGAATAAAGTTTGTAAAGTCAAGAATTTAAATGTCAGTTTTGTGAATCATTGGAAAGTATAGAAGTGATATACTGTTTTGACATTCTGGGACGTAACAGAAAAGTCATGCTGATGTAAGTTGAAAGTAAAAGGGTCGAGAGAAATTGGGTCGAACATTTAGGAGAAGTATAGTTTAGACTTCTCCCGTCCAAATAAGGGGATTCTCGTGAAAATCAAATATTACCTAAGAGAGTCAATATAGGAACTTGAAGAATGTCGATTCTTTAAGTCGTAGGGAAGGGTAAAGAAAGGTAGAGAGCACGATTACAGCTGTGTCTCTCAAATACGGGGTTTCTGAATTTTAGAACCAAGTGGAAACCATAGGTTCGTGTCAGGTCGTACATCTGACATGATAGGGAGGGGAAAGTACGGTTCAGAGGACACGAACACCTATGTTCCTCCAGAAAAAGAAAAATCACGAAAAATCATGTCTACTCACGAAAACAATTATCATGAAAGATAGGTACAATCTTTCAACTGTCATACACACAAGTTACAAACTTCGGGTCCTAGGAACTTTTAATATATTTTTCTAGTCTATAACATCTAGATTAGTCGGTCTGAAAACAGTGTAACACCGTCTCCGCTCCAGCTGCAAGATCCCTCCCCACCGACGAGCTAAGCGATCGAGCACCCAGCAGGCCAGGTGGCTGTAGAGCGCAGGCACCCTTGTTCGAAAACGGCGCGGATTTTCCATGGGCGTTGCGATGGAAATAAACGTCGTGAGTAAGATGAGGATAGATTCCTTTAAGAAAGCAGGGAATGAGAGAGTAGAACCATAGTTTCTTTTCTGAAGCTGAAGTTGTTTAGTCGCAGCTTACTACTTTTACAAATTGTCTCTCCATGATTTCCTCAGCTCTCTCATAGGGATATGGTTCGATGACTTCAGCGAGTTTTGATAGTCAGTTTGGTTGAGAATGGTCAGTATGAGTCAAACAAAACCATTTGAGTTATTATGACTCGTGTATAGTAATGGGGAATACTACGATTTGAAACGACAAGTAACTCGACTGTTGAGTCGACATTTGGTGTTTTGGAAAGTTTATGCACAACATCGAGGCATATTCACTAAAGGTGAATGGAAGAGTTTCATTCTCAGAAGGGTTGAGAAAGTCACTTAGCTGTTCACGATAATTTCGGAAATCGATTGGCGGATAGACTAAGGATGACGGAAGGAAAGAAAGTCGTAGAGGGCAATTTAAATTCGTTACAGATGGCGCCCAACGTGGGGCCCGAAAGTCGGTAACGTAATGACGGTAGTGATAGTCTTTTTTGTGAAAGACAATACATATTAGAAAAAAAACCAAACAAACAAAAAAAAAACAGACAAAAACAAACGAAAAAAGAAAAACAACACACAATCTGTAGAAAATACTACAACACAAAAACAACAAAAATAAAACAAAAAAAAATACTAACAAAACAAAAAACAACAGTTAAAAAAACAAATACAATCACAAAAATAACACAAAAAAACAAAACAATATAAAAAAAAAAACAAATAATCATAAACACCAAACACTCAAAAAAAAAAAAAAACAAAACAAATAGAAACAACACCAATAGAACAAAAACCAAAAAAAACCCAACATAAAAAAAAAAACAACAAATACAAAAACATTAAATACAAAAAATCCAGACAAAAAGCATAAAAAAAACAAAGAAACAAAAAAACATAACAACCTACACCCTACCTCCCCCCCCCCCAACAAACCTCCCCAACCCCCCCCCCCCCCCCCACCCCCCCCCCCCCCCCCCGCTCCCACCCCCCCCCCCACCCCCCCCACAACCCCCTCCCACCCCCCCCCCATACCGCCCCAACAAACCCCCCCACTCACAAGCCACCGCCCGCCCCCCCACACCACCCCCCACCACCCCTCCCCCCCCCCCTCCGCCCCCCCCACCCACTCCCCCCCCGCCCCCCCTCCCCACCCCGTCCCCCCCGCCCCCAAACCACCCCCCCCCACCTCCCACCCCCGCCACCCCCCCCCCCAAAACACCCCCCCACCCCACTCGCTCCCCCCCCCCCCCCCCCCCCCCCCCCCCCCCCCCCCCCCCCCCCCCCCCCCCCCCCCCCCCCACCCCCCCCCCCCCCCCCCCCCCCCCCCCCCCCCCCCCCCCCCCCCCCCCCCCCCCCCCCCCCCCCCACCCCCCCCCCCCCCCCCCCCCCCCCCCCCCCCCCCCCCCCCCCCCCCCCCCCCCCCCCCCCCCCCCCCCCCCCCCCCCCCCCCCCCCCCCCCCCCCCCCCCCCCCCCCCCCCCCCCCCCCCCCCACCCCCCCCCCCCCCCCCCCCCCCCCACCCCCCCCCCCCCCCCCCCCCCCCCCCCCCCCCCCCCCCCCCCCCCCCCCCCCCCCCCCCCCCCCCCCCCCCCCCCCCCCCCCCCCCCCCCCCCCCCCCCCCCCCCCACCCCCCCCCCCCCCCCCCCCCCCCCCCCCCCCCCCCCCCCCCCCCCCCCCCCCCCCCCCCCCCCCCCCCCCCCCCCCCCCCCCCCCCCCCCCCCCCCCCCACCCCCCCCCCCCCCCCCCCCCCCCCCCCCCCCCCCCCCCCCCCCCCCCCCCCCCCCCCCCCCCCCCCCCCCCCCCCCCCCCCCCCCCCCCCACCCCCCCCCCCCCCCCCCCCCCCCCCCCCCCCCCCCCCCCCCCCCCCCCCCCCCCCCCCCCCCCCCCCCCCCCCCCCCCCCCCCCCCCCCCACCCCCCCCCCCCCCCCCCCCCCCCCCCCCCCCCCCCCCCCCCCCCCCCCCCCCCCCCCCCCCCCCCCCCCCCCCCCCCCCCCCCACCCCCCCCCCCCACCCCCCCCCCCCCCCCCCCCCCCCCCACCCCCCCCCCCCCCCCCCCCCCCCCCCCCCCCCCCCCCCCCCCCCCCCCCCCCCCCCCCCCCCCCCCCCCCCCCCCCCCCCCCCCCCCCCCCCCCCCCCCCCCACCCCCCCCCCCCCCCCCCCCCCCCCCCCCCCCCCCCCCCCCCCCCCCCCCCCCCCCCCCCCCCCCCCCCCCCCCCCCCCCCCCCCCCCACCCCCCCCCCCCCCCCCCCCCCCCCCCCCCCCCCCCCCCCCCCCCCCCCCCCCACCCCCCCCCCCCCCCCCCCCCCCCCCCCCCCCCCCCCCCCCCCCCCCCCCCCCCCCCCCCCCCCCCCCCCCCCCCCCCCCCCCCCCCCCCCCCCCCCCCCCCCCCCCCCCCCCCCCCCCCCCCCCCCCCCCCCCCCCCCCCCCCCCCCCCCCCCCCCCCCCCCCCCCCCCCCCCCCCCCCCCCCCCCCCCCCCCCCCCCCCCCCCCCCCCCCCCCCCCCCCCCCCCACCCCCCCCCCCCCCCCCCCCCCCCCCCCCCCCCCCCCCCACCCCCCCCCCCCCCCCCCCCCCCCCCCCCCCCCCCCCCCCCCCCCCCCCCCCCCCCCCCCCCCCCCCCCCCCCCCCCCCCCCCCCCCCCCCCCCCCCCCCCCCCCCCCCCCCCCCCCCCCACCCCCCCCCCCCCCCCCCCCCCCCCCCCCCCCCCCCCCCCCCCCCCCCCCCCCCCCCCCCCCCCCCCCCCCCCCCCCCCCCCCCCCCCCCCCCCCCCCCCCCCCCCCCCCCCCCCCCCCCCCCCCCCCCCCCCCCCCCCCCCCCCCCCCCCCCCCCCCCCCCCCACCCCCCCCCCCCCCCCCCCCCCCCCACCCCCCCCCCCCCCCCCCCCCCCCCCCCCCCCCCCCCCCCCCCCCCCCCCCCCCCCCCCCCCCCCCCCCCCCCCCCCCCCCCCCCCCCCCCCCCCCCCCCCCCCCCCCCCCCCCCACCCCCCCCCCCCCCCCCCCCCCCCCCCCCCCCCCCCCCCCCCCCCCCCCCCCCCCCCCCCCCCCCCCCCCCCCACCCCCCCCCCCCCCCCCCCCCCCCCCCCCCCCCCCCCCCCCCCCCCCCCCCCCCCCCCCCCCCCCCCCCCCCCCCCCCCCCCCCCCCCCCCCCCCCCCCCCCCCACCCCCCCCCCCCCCCCCCCCCCCCCCCCCCCCCCCCCCCCCACCCCCCCCCCCCCCCCCCCCCCCCCCCCCCCCCCCCCCCCCCCCCCACCCCCCCCCCCCCCCCCCCCCCCCCCCCCCCCCCCCCCCCCCCCCCCCCCCCCCCCCCCCCCCCCCCCCCCCCCCCCCCCCCCCCCCCCCCCCCCCCCCCCCCCCCCCCCCCCCCCCCCCCCCCCCCCCCCCCCCCCACCCCCCCCCCCCCCCCCCCCCCCCCCCCACCCCCCCCCCCCCCCCCCCCCCCCCCCCCCCCCCCCCCCCCCCCCCCCCCCCCCCCCCCCCCCCCCCCCCCCCCCCCCCCCCCCCCCCCCCCCCCCCCCCCCCCCCCCCCCCCCCCCCCCCCCCCCCCCCCCCCCCCCCCCCCCCCCCCCCCCCCCCACCCCCCCCCCCCCCCCCCCCCCCCCCCCCCCCCCCCCCCCCCCCCCCCCCACCCCCCCCCCCCCCCCCCCCCCCCCCCCCCCCCCCCCCCCCCCCCCCCCCCCCCCCCCCCCCCCCCCCCCCCCCCCCCCCCCCCCCCCCCCCCCCCCCCCCCCCCCCCCCCCACCCCCCCCCCCCCCCCCCCCCCCCCCCCCCCCCCCCCCCCCCCCCCCCCCCCCCCCCCCCCCCACCCCCCCCCCCCCCCCCCCCCCCCCCCCCCCCCCCCCCCCCCCCCCCCCCCCCCCCCCCCCCCCCCCCCCACCCCCCCCCCCCCCCCCCCCCCCCCCCCCCCCCCCCCCCCCCCCCCCCCCCCCCCCCCCCCCCCCCCCCCCCCCCCCCCCCCCCCCCCCCCCCCCCCCCCCCCCCCCCCCCCCCCCCCCCCCCCCCCCCCCCCCCCCCCCCCCCCCCCCCCCCCCCCCCCCCCCCCCCCCCCCCCCCCCCCCCCCCCCCCCCCCCCCCCCCCCCCCCACCCCCCCCCCCCCCCCCCCCCCCCCCCCCCCCCCCCACCCCCCCCCCCCCCCCCCCCCCCCCCCCCCCCCCCCCCCCCCCCACCCCCCCCCCCCCCCCCCCCCCCCCCCCCCCCCCCCCCCCCCCCCCCCCCCCCCCCCCCCCCCCCCCCCCCCCCCCCCCCCACCCCCCCCCCCCCCCCCCCCCCCCCCCCCCCCCCCCCCCCCCCCCCCCCCACCCCCCCCCCCCCCCCCCCCCCCCCCCCCCCCCCCCCCCCCCCCCCCCCCCCCCCCCCCCCCCCCCCCCCCCCCCCCCCCCCCCCCCCCCCC